>NC_051167.1:115695817-116295817 GCF_013339725.1 Rhipicephalus microplus
CAAATGGAGGATTCGCAAAAGAAAAAAAATAACCAAAGAGATATGACGCACCCCACGTAGAACAACCAAGAGTAAGATAAAGCTTGAAAAAAAAACAAACAAGGAAGTAATTGGGGATAAGCATTTCCCGCGACGTGTTATAGCGTTTTCTTTTATTTTTCACTGCATCATATTTTGAGAGATTATGATAAGAAAACACGGAAAAAATAATGCAAGCTGGCTCGGTAAGAGTGAAACGAATAGACAGACAGTTGTGTAAAAAAAAAAATTGAGCAAGTACGAAGTGATTGAACGTCAAGAAAAGACCGATCACAGGAGGGAACCCCTCCTTTCTACTCTCTTCCCTCCCCCCACACAATAGAGCCTTTTGAATTATCCCGGTTGTCATCGTACCCGATAGTCTTTGTGGTTTTATCTTCACACCTTTGTTCAATAAATTTGATTTTGTTTCTGGATTCTAAGGTGTCGCGCTTGGTTATGAGTCCGCGGTTTGGTGGGTCTGCGCAGAATCAGCAGAAAATAAACGACTGTACGAAATAAAAAAAAACCTGAGATGCGTTGGTGTCAGAAATATAAAGGTGGGTAAGGCCTACGAAGAAACTGAAATATCGAGAATGAGTACATAAAAGACGAAATAGAGACTGGGAAAGATCGATATATGGAGAGTGAGAATCTATCTATCTATCTATCTATCTATCTATCTATCTATCTATCTATCTATCTATCTATCTATCTATCTATCTATCTATCTATCTATCTATCTATCTATCTATCTATCTATCTATCTATCTATCTATCTATCTATCTATCTATCTATCTATCTATCTATCTATCTATCTATCTATCTATCTATCTATCTATCTATCTATCTATCTATCTATCTATCTATCTATCTCTCTAGTCTATCTGTCTGTCTAGTCTATCTGTCTTCTATCTGTCTGTCTGTCTATCTATCTATCTATCTATCTATCTATCTATCTATCTATCTATCTATCTATCTATCTATCTATCTATCTATCTATCTATCTATCTATCTATCTATCTATCTATCTATCTTATCTATCTATCTATCTATCTATCTATCTATCTATCTATCTATCTATCTATCTATCTATCTATCTATCTATCTATCTATCTATCTATCTGTTATTTTTTTGCGTGCCTGTTAGTTCTCTGCCAGTCTGCCTGTTATTTGCCTGCCTAAAAAAAAAGAAGAGAGAAAGCCAATAAAAAAAGGGGGGTTCTTGAAATGCGACGTTCCACGAGCTTTTCGCTCATCTTCACCGTGAGCTCATGTCTTCTATCCGTTTGTTTTTTTTTTTAGAAAAGCCGCAATGTACAAACAAGTTTCGTGAATACACAGAGCGGCTCCCATGCGGTCGAATGCGGATCCCGACGTGGCAGTCTACGCGTCATTTTATCTGATCTCGCATCTTCCCCAAAGACGAGAACCTAGCCCGGCCACCACGAGGCTTTCTGTCCAACCTCCTCACCATTCCGTTGTTACGCAAAAAGAAATTCGTTTCATTCTGTTTCGCAAACCGACCGACAGGAGGGTGTTTTGGCATTTCCGTCATTCTTTTCTTTTTTTCTTTTTTCTTGCAGATTTGCACAACATTTAGAGACATTGGCGAGTGTGTTGATGCTCTTCTTGCTGTTCCTGAAACGCGCTTATTGTAAGTGTATATGTTTGTGAAGTCGGCGGTGCTTTTTTTTTTCTTGGTTAGTTCAGTCGAATTTCATGTTGCTTGCTTGAACAAAGAATGGTGTTTTGTGCTTTCGATTTCTTTGACGAAAGAGGTAGCATTTTTGTGTCTTTCGATCTTGGACACCAAATAAAAAACAAAAATAAACAGATTTATTGTTTCTTGATCTTTCACGCCGCTGTAGGGTGACAGGAAAAGATGAAAAAGATTCTCGAGGGGGATCTGGAACGTATACAAGATTAGGAAGCCATATTTGAGAGGATGAATGAAGAGTTGTTGGTCGAAGAGTAAAAATCGAAAACATGGCGATACGGTAGGAGACAAAAGATCTGAACCCCGAGGCTGCTTTTTCTGCGTTGTTCATTTGCTTGTTGTTCGGAATGTTGAGAAGTCTAGATACTCGAATAAGTTTTCGTTTCGCGAACCGCATCGAAATGTTTACTCTTTCGATTAGTTGTGTGTTTCTTTGTCCGAAATACGTCGAGAAGTCGGCAAAGCTTCTCAATATATTGAGTTCTCTTGTTTGCAGCCAGCGGACGCGCAATAAGTTTGAGCTGCTCATCTCAAAGGCGAAGAAGATGTGAACGTTGGAGAATAGAGCGCAGTTTTCCCAATTGTCCTCGAACAGTGGACGTTCATAGCACAGAAAGTACGAAACTTTTCAAACTGTTCAAACGCATTTTTGGCGTTGCCAAAGTTTCAAGTTTATTTTCGGTAAAGCAGTATCGGAATATACGTATAAACGCACAGTATATGTTAGAAAACGTGGCTTGCGAAGTACCCAATTATTTGTAAATAGCGATGAAAGCAAAACTCACACGTTACTTTATGCATTTGCGTAAGATGTCTAGAAGGCGAACACCTTCTTAGTTTTTGCTTCTCAGTAGATTGCATTGCGGTCCTCACACCATCCCCCGAAGCTTTGTGCACCTAGCGAACTTTTGCACAGCTTCTAAGATCGCAGGCATTGCAAGCTTTCTCCACCTCACGGGGTTTTGCAGGGCCTCTGGGATCGGCCCATCTTTGACTAAACAACAATGCCATAGGAAGACGCCAACATGAGACGCCTTGAGGACGTCATATGTTGGTGTCACTGCACGGTGATCTTTTTGTATCACTCGGGTGGTTGCCAATGCAGCCGACGGCCAAAACTCGTGTTTGATGAGACACTGAGCTCTCAGCACCAGAAATAAAATATTATCTTGTCATGCAAAATTGAGCCCTTTGCAACGTTTATGACGGCATCTATGCAGTCTTTGTGATAACTCATGTGGTGTTGGGTGAACAGTATTGCGAGTTAACTTGGTGCTTGTACGACTAGCTGGTCCTTGGGGTTTGACACTCGGCTTGTGTTATCGACTCATGTGCACAATTCATTTCCATGAACGTAATGACACTTATTTGTTTGTTTACGTGTGCATGATCGTTTTAGGAATTGTAACGCAGTAACGTTCACCTCGCAGTAACGGATACTGCTCACGATAGTGATTACGTATCTCATCTTTGCCTCTTTTGCGTTTTGCCTGTAGAGCTTGCTTCACCTTACTAAGAGTCTTTATGCAAAGAAGCCTACACTGTCAACTTCGAACGGAGATGTTTTCAAAGGTGAACACCTTATAAGCCTCATCGAACGGGAAAGTTGACTCTCGGCGTTCTGTGGCACCATATGACATCATCATGGCGTTGCAGAGTACCAATATGAGTAAATTCATTGTGGCAGCAGATGATGTCACCATCACTTGAATCATCGCTTGGTTAAAGGAGGATCCACCACGTCACACGTCTGTCTGCACTTACGTACGTAGTGGAGGAAGCAAAGAAGAAAGGGGAAATGAGAAGTGAAGAGGGAAATAAATAAATAAATAAAGTATAAAATTCCTTCGCGAGGCTGAATTCGAATCTGGATAAGCGCAGGCCGAAGGCTCGCGCCGTAACGACTTGACCCTTAAAAGCACATTATCAGAGTAAAGCAATAACAGTGGAAAGTATAGTTCCATCAATATTGGTGACTTAATTACATCACAATAGAGAGAGAGAAAGGGGAGCAGAGAAACAGAAAGAAACTCTAAAAAGTGAGTGACAGAAATAAATAGAAATGAACAGGAAGAGAGAGATAAAGGAAGCATAGCATGGTCATATGTGTTACAGTACACCAAGGGAATGGGGAAAGAAACGTGAAGGTGACGAGGAACGAAAGGCCGAGGGAAGACCACCAGCTCCACGTATTACTTAGGCCAGTATTCACAAACCAAGCTTGACTTTTCCTCAAGTCTCTGTACTCTCTACACGCGTTGTGAGGGCACAGAAATAGTGGCAGGGTAAAAGAAAACAACAAGATTGGTTCATAAATACTGACGTACTTTGTTCATCAGGCGCAACAAAGGCCTAAATCCGATAATGAAAACTCGAGGTAAGGATGAGTTTGGTTTATGAATATGTGTCTCAGTCTTCGAGCCATTTGGGGCATAGCTGCCCTAATTTAGAGGAGGTTGCTCTTCTTTCTGGGGGATTGTCTCTCGTCGTTACGGCGGTGTGTACGCTAGTGCTCATTGCTCCCGCTAGAGGGGCATCTGTGCTCTTCGGCGCGTGCTATAATTTGGTAGGAGATCGGTGGGTGGCCGCGCCTATATATGGCGATGGCGCTCAGCGCGCCTCCTTTAACTTTCGCCGGATATCACACAGTGCGCGTGAATATCGCTACCCACTATGAACACCGCAGATTCCAAGGTGGCGGATGAGGGCTCACAATGCGGCGGCGGCACGGGCTCGCCGTCAGGACCATTGTCGAACTTTCCACTACACACTATAGTTCAAGATCCTCTGGCTTTGTACTTTACGGATAACAAAGCCATTATACTAAAGAGAAAACGTTCCTCCGAGCTTATGTGATCTGTAAATAAGCTATTGAACAATATGTACGTACTGAACCAGTATGTAAATATCTGTATATAGTACATTGATAAGTAAAAAGTGAACACGGTGTACATAACGTGTAGATACAATCACACCACAACTCTTGTGTCCCATCTTTATACGATGATGATTGAGCATATGTAAAGATGATTCATAGTTTATTATGAATCCTAAGCAAGCTTCATCATTCACTTCGTGGATGCGTGGACATGTTTTTTTTTATTACTGACGGCCAACTGCAACGAGTGAATAGTGACACCATGCCACAGGCACAAGTGACTGGAGTTTGAAATGACAGTTCTTTCGCTGCAGCGGCGCCGAGATAGGATGGTAAATAGTTTGAAATAATTCTTGGTGTCTGCTGCGAAAATGATTCTTGTTCGAATCGTATAGTTGAGACATGTTTCAAGTTAAACGTTCACTTTCAGCGAAAATTTGTCGGAGAAACTTGCGCCACAGTTCATGCTGAAACGACTGAGAGTAACGTTGAAACACCGATTACTTGACTTCTTTGGCAGTAAGGTGCGGAAAGGTTGAGCTATTTTTCTGATTAGTTAACCACTTTTTTGTTAATTTGTTCCGTACCATGGTGGAATAAATAAATTTTTCTGAATTACTAATATAGAGCTCAACTCGTTGCAGGAGCGGCTTACTGCTCTTTTATAGTTGAGTACGAAGTACTCGAAATCATTAAACACTTTTTCTAAGAAAGCTGAAAGCATAGAGAGAGAGATAGATAGGTAGAAAGAATATCAGAAAAGTAGGGAGGCTAAATAGACTATGTCCAGTTTGCTATGAATCAGGGAGTAAATGAGAGAGGAGGAGGACGAGATACACACAGTACGTAACACACACACCGCACGCACAGTGCAGGTTCCACAGGCGGTCACACAGTCGTATTGCCCTCAAGAAGCGTAGAAGGGCTCGTGTGGTTTTCTCGGCTGAATTACTTGAAGGCCATGCCTTCAAATTATTCTCCAGAGTCGGTCATCCAGGCTTTTTTAGGCACACTGGAGAGTCCGGCGATCTTCTGCAAAGCCTGGACAATGGCACAAAACATGGTCGAGATTTTCTACACAATGGCAGTTATCACGGTTGGGGTAGTGAGCTATACCAATGCGATAACTGAAGTAATTGGTAAAGGCAACGCCAACCCACAATCAACACAGCATTGTAGCGCCCCGTAGCGAAGTGTTTAATGACAGTTGTAATTGAAGTAATCAAGTGACGTTCTGTGGACATCGAGTAGAGTTCAGTGGAAGATTCCAATTCATAAGTGTGGTATTAGGTTACTAATGTGCCAAAATGCAGAATGGCAGCTAGGTCAAAATTAGTTTTTTTTAAAAGGGCAAAGCATAATGTAGGAAGTAAGCGGGCGTTTCGTAACCACAGTTTTCCCAGCTAAAGTTGAAAAAAACAACTGAACCAGCGAAGGAAGCAAGGGTATAAAGCGACTATGTATAATATAATAAAAGCAAGAAAAACAAAGTAAATGGTAATTAAGTTTTAAAAAACAGCATATCCAAGGCATAGCGGCTTCCTATTCAATAATAATAAATTTCCCTTGCAAAGTGAAATTGCAGAAGTGACGCTAAGTTTTGGTGTCCTTGAAATATTTAGTGCGTACGTGTCTTTCTTAGAGGAAAGGTAGATTTATTTTTACAAACGAGAAAATTAACTAAGTATAAAAATAATTGTGGAACCGTGCATTTCGAACTCATCTCTTACGTGACGTCACCAATGGTTTAAGCTGCATAGAGAGATGTCACGTGGATATTACCTCAGCACGTCAGTTCTGGCGTCAGTGGTTTAAACAAATGGAGTAGCATGAGACCTTCAGCGTCTATTGCGGACACAACGAAGTGATGTATTGGCGGGTTAAAGGCAGTTTTACGCGAATCATCTGCTAGTACACAACTACATTTGAACCACTCACCAGGTTTGACAATTTTGAGCTGACAAGCGCAATGCGTAGATGAGGCGTTCATGATCACGTCTTCCAAGATCTGTAACGCAACGCACCGCGGAAACGGGTAAAACTTCAAGATCAACGCTGCTCCCTTTCCCTTCTGCCGGCGCGCGCCTGGAGAATGAGGGCATGACGTGCGCGTATGAATGGCCCTACGTACACGGCAATGCAGCGGCATTGGTCTTCTACGTAGACGACTATGCTCTGACGTTGCCAACAGTGGCACGTGTCATGGCGAAAATATTTAACACGACATGCGTAGTTTGTGTATTTGTTGCTTGAAAGAATAATAAACCAGTAGATAAATAATGAGACGCAATAAGGAAATGTGAGTGTCCTTTTTTTTCTTTTTTCCCCCGCGAGTCACAACGAGATGAGGGGCTAATATCCGGCGTTTTGCACGCGTTCGTGTCCTCGTGGTTCTGCGGTCAGCGCATCGAGCAGACGACAGCCGTGGAACGCTCCTACGCGTTCACGCACTCATTGAGGTCATATATTCTACCACGTCTAAGCCAGCGTTTCCAAACCATCCCGCAGAAACAGGCAGTGAACCTCAAAACAACGCTGGTCAAGAAAAAAAGAACGCCATTTGCGTGCACGGGGTTGGGCTTGTTCGGGCACGTCATGCGCACGGGACCTCTTGGTCGGATGCCGGAGAGGGCAGGGAAGGGATTTGGCTTGCGATGGCTACACGAAAGAGCGGCAAGGGTTTCGAGCTCGCCTCCTCTCATCTTCGTTTCGCGCCACTTCAAAAAAAAAAAAACAAAAAAACCCACAGTTTTCTCAGCTCGTAATAAACCGATTCAAAAAACTTTTGTGGCAAAATGTTCCTCATAGGACACCCAACGGCTTTCACGGTCTAAGTAAAATTTGGTATGTGGCCTTGTGAGTGGCCCTTTAACACATTTCCTTTAGTGAACCTTGCCAATTTCGTTTATGCACTTCATCAGTTCTCCGGTCAATAATCTCAGCGTTTCTGTGTGGTTAAATACTTCAGTTTTCTACCTGCCATGGTGGCACAATAGTCATTGTGATTGAATGCTGACCCGCAGGTCGCGGGAATGAATACCCGTAACCATGAGGGCATTTGGACAAACGTGCGGTTAGATTTAGGTGCACGTTAAAGGGCCCTTAAACCACCCAGAGGCCGAAATGTAGATGTGGCGTCGCTGTTGTGTAAGCGTCTGCGGTGAACGCTGGTGCAGTTATACGCGTCTCCACGTATCGCTCTTTCCTTCGCTAGGTTGCGTTCGTCGGCTCGTTTGACCACCACTCCTAGTACCCTTCTTCAGCGTCCGAGGTAGAAAGGCAGGGCTTTCTTTCGCCCAATGACAGCATCCCTTGTACACAGCGTCAATTGACGTCATGCCAGCTGTTATCGATAGTGGAAAGGCTCAGAGAGGATAATGTGGGCGTCCCTCGATGCAAGTTTTAGAAGCCCTTTAACAAAACCTCAGGAGACCGAAATTACCGAAGCCCACGACTACAGCATCTCTCGTATTGAAATCGTTGTTTCGATATGTGAAACCTTGGCAATGAATATTAGTGTTTCAGTTCTCTGTTGCCGACTTTTCGCTTGTCTATCCAGGCAACTAACGGAATACAACATCACCTCGCTTTCATATTTTACTGCTGACCCGCAGGTCAGCAGTAAAACAACAACAACAGCAGCAGCAGCAACAACAACAACAACAACAACAATTACTATCGTAATTATTATTGTTAGTTTTTGTACTTTACAAGTACTATGCGTGGGTACTGTGAGTACTGTGCGTGCACAGTGCACAGCAAGTAAAAAAAAAGTTGATATAGAGGGATACCTTGATAAAATTGGAATGAAGACGCCAATCAAGATAAATGTTGCACGTGAAATCCCATTGATAGGCACCAACTGTTAAGAACTTTGTTCAACGACTCAATAAAACAAGTGATTACTACAGAATGAAAAAAAAAGCAAAGCTAGCACAACTGAAAACTCTAGCATAAGGACTTTCATCTTGGCAAAACTAATTAGTGAACCGTTAATTAAAGTGGCGAAGAGGGCAAACTGTCAGCCAACGTATAAGCTAGAAGAGGACGGTGTTAGAGAAGAAGCACACATGGACTGATTAAAAAAAAAAAGCTCTCTGCATCTTTTGAAGAGGTGGTGCTCTGAGACTTAAGTAGGCAACACGCTCGGGCTTCAAGCCACACCAGCCGACGTTGTACTTTCACTGCTTTTCTTTGATGATGCACAGCCTGCGCCCTGAGCAAACAGCCAAAGTTTTAATTTGTTTTTCTTTTTCTAAGCCACGCACAACTTCAGTAGGCTCGTCTCTGCTTTTTTACTGAGCCACTAAAGAAAACGGTGAGTGTAAACTTTCACTGCGTCTTGCTGGTGCTTGAAAAGCGGGGTGCTCAAAGTAAACGAAGTAGTGAGAATTAGAAACATGATTTAGTGCTTTGTGGCTTTTCTTTGTTTGTTTTTATGCCAGTTCTTTGTTTAGAAACTTTGGTATTCCTCGTCGGAGTTCTTTTTGAATGAATAAAATACTTGCTAAGTAATTATGGACCGACCAACGTGATTACTCGTTTCCGCAACAATTTTCAGAGATAAGTTGATTTTATATATCAGTACTTCAAGATGCTTTGTCTGGTTCTGGCAAAAAAAAGATAAATTTCCTACTGGTGGGGATAAAGACATTCGAGTCAAGTTGTTTTGCGTGTTTTTTTATGAAGCTATAATAACTTGTCGTGATGTACGCGTTGTTGCAAGTAAACGTTATGTTTAGAACACTTGTGACAAAACTTGTGTTTTACCTAACGTAAACGACAGCTCTGAAAATGTAGTGGGAAGCGCAAAGACATTTTGGAGAAGTTCATACAGATTCGAAAGCAGCCCCAGATAGTCCAGTTGGAGTTGTTAAAAGTCAAAGTGTATCGAGCAACTGGTCCAGTATGCAAGTTGAAAATATGGGACAATATTTTGAATGTTTCTTCTAGTAAAAGTTAGCGGCACCTTACAGATCAGCATGGTCTGGAACAGCCTAGTGCTAGTGAATAGAAAAAACACAACAAACAAATTGAAAAAATGACGTATGGGTGGTTTACGTTGTAAACAAGTCACATATTTGGTCAATAATTGAATCAGCGTAAAATATTGAGTGAATTGTATGATTCAATAAATCACTGTTCAATCAATGACTCAATAAATGAATGAATGAATCACTCAATCAATCAATCAATAAATCTATCTATCTATCTATCTATCTATCTATCTATCTATCTATCTATCTATCTATCTATCTATCTATCTATCTATCTATCTATCTATCTATCTATCTATCTATCTATCTATCTATCTATCTATCTATCTATCTATCTATCTATCTATCTATCTATCTATCTATCTATCTATCTATCTATCTATCTATCTATCTATCTATCTATCTATCTATCTATCTATCTATCTATCTATCTATCTATCTATCTATCTATCTATCTATCTATCTATCTATCTATCTATCTATCTATCTATTGGAAAAAAGGTTATACTCCGGTCAAATTGGTGGAAGATATGTACATTATTTGTTGATGGGCCTCAGATGTCGAATTTCGGTAGAGGTGAAATGCTTGAAGCTCGTGTACCTAAATTGGGTAAATTGGGTTTCGAACGCAATTCCAAGGTGGTGTGCCGTAGGTAAGTGTACCGATCATTTTGCCTTCAGGTGGTCCAAATTGCCGGAGGCCTCCACTACACAGTGCCGCATTGTCGTCATATCGTGACTTTTGAACGTCAAATCTCGAATAATATAACCGGCGAACTTAATTTCAATATCTGATTTCTTTTTTGGTCCACTCATATTATGATGTAGCAGTAGATGAACTTGATCTTGAAGGTGAAATTCATTGCTAATTAACAAAACAATCACATGGTTACTAATTCAAAATTCGTGCCATTGAGAACTTCAAGATGCTTACAGAAAAAAGCGTCAGGATGACTGCGACAAAAGTGAGACCTTCCGCTCACACAGACGCGATGTCGAATTCATTTACACGAGCGAAACGCCTGTATAAACGAATACAAAACCGGGCACAGCGCTCTTTTCAGCAGTCACACTTTAATTTCAAAGTGCCTAAATTATGGGAGAAGGGGCGTCACTTTCTACCGACTGTTTAAGGAACTACAAATAGGCTTGAACGAGGAGCTCGTCTCGGAGAACTGGCTCTTATTACTACCAAATGACATTACCTCCGACCCCACTACGCATATTGCCGCTTCCTTTCATCCATTATTCCGCCAACTTCGGGGAGCGGCCATACTTTTAATCCCGAGTCGCGAGCACACAGATATGCCCCAGGGCTTCGAGAAAAATTGCTTGGAAACTCCATTCGAACGTTAATTTTTCGTCGACCTAGAGGAGAAGCAGATGAAGTCGAGGACCAGGACGATAACGTCGTTTCAGCGTAACCACTGCGTAGAAAGCAAAATGTTGAAAAATGAGACACCTAATGAAGAGAAAGAAATACATTCGCTAGAGTTTTTGAATGAGCGACTCGTTCCTCATTTTTTTTAAAATTTTTTTTGCTAGTTCCGGGAGTCAAACACGGGCCGAAGCAAGAATCGCGCAAGATGGGAGCTGAGTAATTCGAATCAAAACCGATATAAATGCACCACAGGTTCGTGCGGAGAGCGAGTTTATTTTAAAAGAATCCACAACAGTGTGTACTTAATCGAACCTCAGAAGAGAAAATGGATAAGAGAGGGATTTGAGGAGAAGTCTACTGAACTAGGCATTTGCTCGCAAGTGCAACGGAGGGGCTAGTCTTGAATGAAAATACATAAATAAAATAAGGCAATAGCAATGCATCAGGAATCAAAAAGGAATGTACTTCGGAGCAGGAGAAACTTTATAGGCGAGCATATAAAAAAAAAAGTCTTGTGTTGACATAAGCCTCGGGAAGGTCTAGACTTCGTAAATGCGACAACGGAGAAGTTCGTTTTCTGGAGTATAAGAAGAGTTGGAAATCCTACATAAGGGTGACAGGAAGAAAATATAAATGTACAAAACATCTTAGGCGAGTTTATAGAAGGTCGACTTGAGCGTATACATAATCAACCTTAGAGAAGTACCAGAGTACGCGGATTCGGCAATGAAGAGTTCGTTTCCTTGAACGAAAAAGAATAAATTCAATAGAAATGTAATGGCAATGAAATGCTGCACCAGTGAACATTTCGGGCTCGTCCACGAAAAAAGTTGTAAGTGGTGTGCACGTAATCAGGCGCAGTGAAGAAAAAGCATTCGAGTTACGCCGGCTTACATAAAGAAATGACAGAGGGAGGGAGTAGAAAAAATATAGGAAGAGTCATTTCACGAAAAAAAAAAATATCAGAAGAAAGGTGGAAACACGAGAGCACCGAAACGTGGGTGGTGACGAAAGAGCGAACTGTTTGCGATCTCTTTTGAATTCCGGGCGCGCCTTTTTTCATCGCAGTGTAGCAGAGACGTTGTCGCGATGTTTTGCGAAATTCGCTCCCCGGACTCTGGCTGTGCCCTTCATTCCTTCCTCCTGCTTTCGTCTAAAACCCACGTTTCGGGTGTCCTTTTCCGCTCGTTTGATAGTTCGGTGCAGCGGTGACTATCAATGAACTACCCTGCGAGTGCGCACAGGTTGGGAAACGGGGCTACGGCAACGTCTATCGGTTCGTGGATTTATTGATCGACAGCTTAGTTATTCAATTAATATTAATTTGCTGGTGTGATAGACTCAATGTTTGAATTGCTGCATGGATAAGTTGCAGAAGGATTGATTGACCGAGTGATTGACTGACTGACGGCTAACTGATTCATTCGTTCAAGTATCGTATGATTGACTGACAGCCTGACGTAACTGGGCGTAACTGATCTAACTGGACTCTAAATCTTGGGGGCAAAAATAATTCCCAAAACTTCCACACTCATAACAGCGTTGGCGAATCATTGCTAAGCGCTTATTTGATATCACGCTGAGGGATTCTCGACTGCGAGGCCCTGTTAGCTCTCTCATTGTAAACCCTTCTCATCGGAGAGCTTCGTTTTGGCAGTTAACCAGAGAATGACAGCGTCTACGGATATAAGGAGTCTGGTTCTCTGGGCTAGTAGGTAACGTGTCAACGGGAAGCACAATGCAAAAGAAGGCTGCACGAAAGCGAAGGAACAGATGGTTCGAGCGCTGGCTAACAACTACTAAGCGCTCGTCCTGTCGCGCTGGTCCTGTGTGCTCATTCGCTTCGGTTTATCGTCCATCTACATTTTCCTGATTAAACACACTTGTGAGAAAAACGCACAGGACGGGAGTCAATTAACAACTCAGCGCTCGTCCTACACGTTCCCGCGGTTGTGCTCTGCCTCCTCTCGCGCCTTTTCTCCCATCTACGGACAAGCCTACCTAGAATTCGGTGCAGTAACGCGGACAGAGCCATCGATGCTGCGCACTATTTTGTACGTTCCGGGATCAGCGGGGGCCCGCTCTTCGATCGTTTGTCTTTCATGGCGTCCCGTGCCCATTCGGGGGGCGCTGTTGCCAACCGTTGGCATCCGCCACCGGTGGCCCGCCTCCTTCGCAGCTGAAAGGCAGGCACGCTCCTTCAACTTCCCGTTCGTTGCCATGGCCTCACCCCTACAAGTAAGGCTGCACTGCGTGGCCGCACGTCTTCCGCAGGAAGCCGTCCTCGCAGAGTTGCATCCGGAGCGGAGGTTTACAGGAGTGGAGCGGTGAAGCTCAGTCGCAGGAAAGTAGGGTATGAAGACGCACAAGAGGAGGCGATAAGAGGAAGGAGATTGGTGAACTGGAGGGGGGGGGGGGGGGCAAGGGTGTTTGTATCGAGTGCTGGAAAAAATAGACGAGAGTTTTAGTAAGTGGAGTGGACTCTGCAGACGAATACGTAATTGCAATTAACACCTTTTCGAACAGGCAGTATTCTGTTCCGCAAGAGACGGGTGGAGAGGTTGGCGAAGAGGAGGGAAATGGGGGAACGAGAGTTGAAGAGAATGGCCAGTCTTTCCGTAAGGGGATTGGACCTTGCACATTAGGAGGCGATTAGCATAGAACACTTTTTCGAACAGCCACTACTCTGTTCCACAAGAGAGAGTGCAAAGGAGGGGGCTATATGTGTGAGAAGAGAACGAAAGAGGGTTAACCGGTAGGGGTGGGGCGAGGGATGGAGATAATAATGAGAGTCACAGTAAGTGGAGTGAACTCTACAGATGAAAAGGTAATGACTATTAGCCCCTATTCACAGAGCCAACACTTTTTCTAGCAGTGTGGCAACAAATGAACGGCTGAACTGCCGCGAGTGAGCCAGTCAGGTGCCTAACCAGGCAACCACATGTGCTCCTCTCGTTCGGAGATTGTCTTCTTCTTCTTATAATAATAATAATAATAATAATAATAATAATAATAATAATAATAATAATAATAATAATAATAATAATAATAATAATAATAATAATAATAATAATAATAATAATAATAATAATAATAATAATAATATAATATAATAATAGCAATCAAAATGGAGAATATTTTCGAGGGGCTAATTTGTTGCACGCAACCAAATGAATGTAACGGATAATTGGGAAAAAGAGAGCACGGGGGGGGGGGGGAACAATACTTGTCTTTAGCTGCGGTGCAGTAGTTACGGCATCAATTGAAATCAACTAAACTCGAAGTAGAGTCAATTTTTCTGTCAGTCTGACGCGAATACGCACCCTGCATTGCAACGCCGATGCAGGGAGCGTGTGCTAAAAACCTACGCCAGCTCCTTCTCTCTCTTCTCTAGGAATCCATCCCTGCTGTGTTTAGATCTCCATTGTGCAGGCACGTCCCTTCCCCTCCTTTGCCCAGGAATGCTGACGCAGGCAGCGTCTACTGACAAGTTTCTTATTTGAAAAAAAAAAAAAAAACACTGCTCGGCGCTAAGGAACCGTTCACTGGCCACCCCGAATATATAGGCACTAGATTTCGACCTCCAAGATAGTGCCGATGGGAAATTTCTTCTCTGCGTTGTTGAAGAATAAAAATTTGCAAAGCGGCGGGCGTTGACTAAACGTGGGATGCGAGTCTTTGTGTCCAATCAGAGTCTTCTCTCTCTCTCATTGCCCATTAGCAGTGATTAGCATGTTTTAGTAGGAAACATCAGTCTATACCTTCGTACTTTGCACCTCCCCAGGTATTTATCCTGCGCCAAGTCGCGCATGAGCGCCAGCGTCAAGGTCGCCTACAATATAAGCGTTATTAGCGCCCGCTGCTTCGCATCTACGCACGATTTTCTTTAGTGGGAGAGGGTCTAATTTTTTCACTATAATGATAGTCATAGTAGGGCACTTCTGGTTATGTATTTAAAGTGACTCGCTTCCCATGTCCCCCCATCCTCCCCACAAGGTCGGTGACCAAACGCAGGCGGATGTGTGAAACAAATCATAGTTTCACTTTCTTTTTCATCTCCACTGTGAAGCTTGCTTTTTTCGGACTCATCTAATAGCAGAGGGCGCGAGGGACTTCAGTCACACTCGCCCCCCCCCAAAGGAGAATCCTGCACACCCGCATGCACAACAATTCCATACCCCAGCGTAACGCATCGTGAAATGCGACAACGATGACAAATTCAGAAGTTAGAAAGGCTCATCTGTAAGACTTGGCTGCGAAAAACGCGCTGACGGCACTAGGTAATTACGTCGACACAGCTATTACGGCCCCAAGTGTTACCGTACTGCGTCATTGGTGACGTAATGAACGAGGCGAGGCAGAGAGGGAAGGAAGAGTACGCGCGTACGCCCAAGTCCACGGAGTCCCGGGATTACCGGTCATTTTTCTCGCGTTCTTTACAAGCAAAGCACATCTATGGCCCTGCCTTACCGAGTACGTTAACGGGGCGCTTATACACAGCAACTTTCGGATCTCGCGCTCTTCTGCATTCCGGGAGTGTCGAGTGTAGTTTCGGCCGCGCGCAGTGCGGAAATCCATTTCCTGAATCAGCGGGCCGTGCCACCGGCGGCCATCAACGCGACGGCCCTTCATCGTTATACGCCGGTCTACGCGAACCTAGCCAAGCCTAGCCGACAGACTAGCTGGTTCGTCTCTCTACACTGCCAGCCCCATCGCGGCTTCTCTCCGTGCAGCGCGGGGCAAGGAGGAGCAGCGAGGTGGCGAGGGAAGATTAGGGAGAGGCGAGGGATCCCTAGATATGATCGAGCACTTCCCATCACTCGCCGTCGCGGCGCACTTTTCTCGCCCCTCTTACGCACCCCCTCTCTCCCGAAAACCCCTTCCTGCATCGCTCCTCATCTTCCTCGACCACGTCAGGGGAAGAAGCTGTCTCAACATCCCCAGCCTCCCTACAGTCCCGAACGTGCCCTCCGTTTCTTCCTTTCGACTGGTCCTCCCTCTTCCCGCATCCCGTACTCCTCGAATGGGGAAGGGGAAAAGTTTTCTTTCGCCTTTCCCCTTTCAAGGACTGCGGATACTTCCTTCCCATTCGCCCTCCACCCCTCCTCCTTTCTCGGACGAAAAACTCACGCTCTCTCACGCCTTCATCCCGTTTCAGGGAGGGAGTTCGTCTTCCCAGTTTTCCCCAGGCGTTCGCTTCTCCCTCGGCTCCCGATGCCGGGCAGCTCTCCCAGCGGGAACCGTCTCCCGCAGCCAGCCTGCCAGCCCGCTTGTTCGTCGCCATCTTTGTTCGGCACGTCCCCTCGCGACGCCGACTCGTCTGCGAGATTCTCCCGTCCACGCGACGAGACTTCCCCAACCTCTATCTCTAGCCGTCCTGCGTTCCGTCATTGAGAGGACGTCGAGAGGAAAAGTGGAAAGTGTTTTTCTTCCGATATGATTGAATCCGCTTGCGCGGAAGATGGATGAGTAGTTGTTATGCGGGAATCTACTTCGTTTAGTACGAAGGGTGCCTGGTTTTGCATAACTGCTTGTTGTTGTGGTAGTAGAAGAGAAGTCGTAATGAAAACTCGGGAACGGCCGCACGATTTCTGAATAAACTATATGTGTCTATCAAAAAAATAAGCCCATAGAGAGCACACTCAGTTGCCGCCAAAGGTGTGAGTTTTTTTTAAAAGGTGAAAAATAATCCCGTAAGTCAGCACAACTGTATCTCTTGACGATTACACGTCAACAACCGTGCCAAGAAAATGGGATAGGGTGAAAAGGCTCATTCTACCTTACGCAGTCAGCTAAAAGAATAAATGGCAAAACTCATCATCTTTCTAGTTTTTGTGGATTGTGTCGATCCCCCCGAATGCTTTCTGCGTCTAGGAGCAAGGAGGAGGAGAAAGGAAAAGCAGGAAGCTTAACCAGACGAGCGTCTGATTTGCTCTCGTACAGTGGGGGAAGGGGATTGAGAGATGGCAAGCAACAGATTAAAAAAGAGAGCATAAAAAGGACATTTGTGCTTAACTAGACTGCTTAGTTCAATAGTAGCGGACGCAGGACTTCGGGTGTATCGCGTTCCACTGTAGATGGTCGGTTAACGGTGGTTACTGAAGGCTTGCAAGCCCTGGACGTTGAACATACAATATCTGTTCTACGACTTCAGTGTGTCATGGCTTCAGCCTGCCAACAACATTCGAAGTCGGTCTAGCACTGACGAGAGAGAGAGAGAGAGAGAGAGAGAGAGAGAGAAAGGAAAGGCCGGGAGGTTAACCAGATATTGGCATCTGGTTTGCTACCCAGCGCTGGGGGCGGGGAAGTAGGGGCAAGAAAGAGGGGGTAGATAGAGAAAAAAAAAACGCACGTGCACTCATAAGAAAACGAAAACACACACAGGAAGGGCGTCCTAGCTACAACCGTTCAGTAAGGCCGGTCTAGCACTGATGAAATAACTATCAGAATGTGCGCCTGACACGTACAATTTCGTATTGCCTCCGCGATCTGAGGCATTGCAAGTTTTCTGCACCTAGCGAGGCTTTACAGTGTCTGCGGGCTCGGACCCCTCTGACCATGCGAAAACGTCATGGTGTGACGTCATGCCGTGCGACGTCTTGTCACTGTGACATCGCAAATTTTGGGTAACCTGTGACGTAAGGTGATCACGTCATCACGTGATAATGTTTGCGTCATTCTTCTTGACGTTGACGCCACTCACGCCGATAGCACCTGATTGAACAGATGTCATGTCTTCATCTTCGAACTTCTGAGCAGCACCCCAAAACTGCAAGATTATGTCTTTTTCATAAATTCTATCACTTTTTACGTCAACAGGCTAATATCGAACCCTTACATCGTTCTTCATCCTATCATGACCACTTAAGAGCAGGTGATCTCTCGGCCGCCCACACTACCACCCACATGAAATCATTTTTCGTTCAGGTTGCAAAGGAGTGGAACTGTCTTCTTGCCGACGTGGTGCGCTTCTTCAGCCATAGATCTTTTGAGGCATCAATCGAAGCTACCATGTAGTAGTTACACCCACTCCCCATGTAATACACCTCAAGGGTTTCAGATACAAATAATAAATAAATAAATAAATAAATAAATAAATAAATAAATAAATAAATAAATAAATAAATAAATAAATAAATAAATAATAAATAAATAATAACAAACAGCAAACGATGAAATAAACAATAAATAAATAAACAATAAACAAATAAATAAACTCGTGGTTTACTAACATTAAGACGATGGGGCTCAACATCCCCAAGCCAAAATACAGTTACGAGAGACGCTGTAGTGGAGGGCTCCGGAAATCTCAACCGCTAGGAGTTCTTTAACGCGCCCTTTTACCTAAGCCCACGGGCTTCGAGAATTTTCGCCCCCACCGAAAATGCGGCCGGCGTGGCCGGGATTCGCTCCCGCGACCTGCGCGGGTAAGTGGTCGAGTACCATCACTGCTAGAACACCGCGTTTGGTCATAACTGATTCACTGAATTACCGATTGACAATCTATGCCTACTGGCTGTTTAGTGCGATGCTTTTCTGACTCTCCAGCTTCCATATGCGCTGAATGAATGGTTGGCTTGCTCGCCGGCTTGCTGTCTGGCTCACCGACCACATCGCTATTAAATCCGCACTCGCAATTTTTCAATATATCAATGCACCTCGCTTCATTCGAAGTAACATGAACTAACGACTGAAAATAGCGCTAAGAAACGAGGACACAAGACGAGGACACACGGCACAGGCGCTACAATGCACCAACAATGCACCAACACAATGTCGTCACAATGCACCAACAAGCCCAAATTTCGACAGTGTTGAACATGAACTAAGTGATGGTGTCGTTAGGCTCTATAGAGTGACATCAGGACACTCTCACTCTCTTGAAGTTAGGAAATCAGTACTCAGGCAAACAACGGAAGCGTGACGTGTAAACGTTCTCAACACGCGACGAAGCGTTTACACTTTAGCCGTATGCAGTGATGATCGCGACACAGAAGACAAAGGAAGGCGGTCAACTGCTTTTAAGCGGTCATGACGGGATAAACAACGATGGAAGGGTTCGATATTAACCTGATGACGTAAAAAAGTGATAGAATTTATGAGAAAAGATATAATATTGCAGTTTTGGGGCCCTTCTCAAGTGTTCGAAGATTAAGACATGACTTAAGTTCAATCAGGCGCTGGTGGCTTCGATTGATGCCACGAAAGATGTATGGCTGAAGGAGCGCACCACGTCGACAAGAAGACAGTTCCACTCCTTTGCAACCTGAACGAAAAATGATTTCACGTGGTCGCTTCATTCGAAATAACATGAACTGAGTGATGGTGTCGTTAGGCTTCTATAGAGTGACATCAGGACACTCTCACTCTCTTGAAGTTAGGAAATCAGTAACAAGGCGAACAACGGAAGCGTGATAAAACATGGATCCGCAACTATCCCATCGATCGACACTGAAAGCAAACTAGGGATTTATATTTCTCAAAACACTGAGATAAGGTCATCATAAAACACACAGTGGCATCTTGTACTGATTCCGAAGCATTCGCAAATAGAACTTCAGAAAAAAAGAGAGAGAGATACGGATACATTGAACTTAGTGCCACGTGAACTACAGTTTAAAGGTATTGGATAAACTAAAAATTAGGTTGAAACTGAGCTAAGGCAACGTAGCTCTTAAAGCAGCAGAATCTTTGCCGATATTAGTTGACGTTCAAGACTAGCTCACAGGCATTACTCGCCTACCCAACCCGAGACTGCATTGGGTACTATTTACGCAATAGTACAGAACCAACGCTAGCCAAAAATAACCTTTAATTAGTTTGATGCTGCTGGTGTACAAATAAATATGCTCAACTCAAGAAACAGAGCGAAAGTTGAAATAAATGACGATGACAGAGACCTACTCAAGAGCATGTAAAATATATGTCAGCATGCGATAGCTCACATTCACAACAAATGAGATAAAGCATTTACAAAGTTGCTGATTAGAACTACGTTGATATTCATTTGTGCATCTCAAGATAATCAATGTTATTCTTTGCCTAACGCTTCTTGTTTCTCCCTTCTCACATGGCGCTTCGTATTTCTACATACACCTGGTATCATCAGCGCTGCAGTTTGAGCAGTTGGAAGCCAACTGCTCCAACTATTCCGCTCAGAACGACAGAACCGTTGACAGTCAGTGGTCTTTACGCTCTGTCTAATACCGCGATTCCCCTTTTTTCCGCGCTGTTTTTTTCGTGTACAATGAATAGACTAGCCCGGCATGTAACCATTCCAATAGCGGTCATTGAATTTGGCGAGAACCCACTGCGGACAACAGCATGCCACGTCCCAAAAACACTCTTACACCACACTCGTCCTCAAAAAAGTGCGCCACAAATACATTGTATGCAATATAGTATACTAGCACACAAAGGAATAAGGAGTCCACGTGACAGAAGACACCGTAGTCGGTATGATTTAGAGGGTTTTCTGAGCTATCAAAACACAGTTCGAACAAACACAACGAAAAACAAAGCAACCGAATTGCTAGATCTCAAGCCTCTGGAGGACAAACGACAAAATGATGGAGCGAAGCACTTTGCGAGCGAAATTGGAGATGTTCCGTTGTATACGGGGCTGCCCGTGGAGCTCCCACGACACCTTCCAGTCGCGGGGTGTACCGTTTCGTGTCAGCGCCATTTTGTTTAGCCGGTCGACACTACTTTGGGTCTCTTTTGAGGTTTTGTTCAGAGTGCATTCGTCCACGAAGTGAGATTTTGTTTCGCAGTCTTTGATCTTTTCTTTTTTTGCCTCTTGAGGGCGCTCGCGTTGAATTGGACCCCGTGACGTTGCTGTGCTGGCCTCGGCGGTCGTTGTGCGGTGGCGTCGTCTGCTTCAAACTCTCACGTAGCAGAAGACGTGATTGCCTCGGGGGAAGCTTCCTGGCGAACATCCTATTTCCCGGGATGACAGGCGTTGACAAGGGAAAAAAAAGAGCAAAGAAGTTTAGAATAGAGAAAAGGAAACCGAAATATGATACCTCGAGGTTTTTGTTCAGAGTGTGAAACCGAGTCGCCAGGGACGCTGTTTGATAAACTGACGTGTACACATTTTACTTTGTGCTTACGCCGCTTCAAGTTTTTTTCTTTTTTTTTTGTTAGGGGCGTGCTGACAGTGAGAGTGTAGAAACATGTATTTAGAAGGTGACCAATGATTGGACCTGTCTCAATAACTTTCTTTCACAACATTTAAAATGCCATATGCTGCTCCATCATAAAAAAAACTTGTATACATCAAAATTTTATAGCTCAAATGTAATAATAATGATATCTGGGTTTTACTTTTTAAAAGCATATAAAGATGAGATGTATACAACCAAGTTCCTTGATTTATTGTATTGCTGTCCGTACGCAAAAACACCCAGTGCCCTCTAGGGAGCAGTGTAATAACTAACTTCAAGGCATAAGTTTTTCCACTAGTCCTCGGACGGCAACTGGGGATCCGTCATGGGGAGGTTACTGTATATGCTACCTTTAAAAAGACACTAAAAGCGAATAAAAACTTATGTCAGAGTGAAAGCTCAGTGTATGACAATGTCTAAAACGGTAAACGGTAATAAACGTAGCAATATCAACAAAGATGCCCTACTTAATGAGAAATAAGGGTAAATATACCACATGACGTGCGCTATGAGTGGGACATTTGAAAAATGATCATGATCACGTGAGAGCATCTGACTACAATGAATACCTAGTAATCAAACCAGCTGCTAAAAAAAAAAACCTCCTGTGCATCAATGACGTCATGAAAATCTACTTGTCCGTTTTTGTTTGACTTAGACAGAACCACTTGGCGTTACTACGTGCAATGGCGTGAGTGGTTAGAAAACTCCTGTTTCCGCCTGGTAAGGTTGGATAGGTGGGGCCATCTAGCGGAACTCAGTTGAACCAAGCAAGTAGAAAATGGTTCACTGGCCGTCGTTGCTGCTGTGGCCTACCGTTACATTAGCTCTGCTATTATTATTGTCGGTGGCCGCACAGTAAAGCCGGCCAACGTTGCCCATGACAACAGTGACGTGAGACGGACCACTTTCAGGCGGGGGATTAGAAGTACGCTATTTGATTCGGACCACTAAACGTCATTTCAATTCAAAGTAAGCACTTCCTTTGCACAAAGTTAGAGCTACCAGATTGCCGAACCACTATTTCAGCAATCAACGTCGACTTAATATTTGCCTTTAGTGTTCCTTTAAGGAGCATATACAGTAACTCTGCATCACCCGCACATTCAAGCCGAGCTACGAAACATAACAACAGACCTGAGCAGACCTAATTATTATGCCTTCAACAGACATAAGAAATAGTTGACAAGGACTTTGATGTACTTAACTGTCAAAACTAAACCCCTAAATAATGCCTGAATTGCACGTTCCAGCTTCAATGGTTAATCACTTGTACAGAGTGCTTGAGTGATGACATTTTTCTCTATTTCTCGGTAGCTCTTAGTTGCTGTTACGTAACAGTAACCTGTTATACAGGCAAGCAGAATAAGAATAAGAAAAAAAATACACGCAAGTGAGTGTGCCATAAAAAAAAAAACGGTGCCCAGAAACGAATACAAGACTCTCCGCGGTATTCGTGGCACAATCGATCGATATGCGGCCCTTGGATTTAGGCCCGATTACAAGCGGGGTCTGTTTTGTAAGACGAAACGGTTGGACTCACGCGTTTACGTAAGCAGTGACTGCGTATTGCTTGCGTCGAAGGCGAGCATTATTCAGGGATAAGGTCAAGCAAAAGGAATGGCAGGAACAAGGTCCGAGCCTTTACGTTGCGTAATAGGAGAGCCTAACTGATAAGATAATCAAAGAAAAAAAAAAGAATACAAGTCTGGTACATAGTTTACGTGAAGATGCCACTGTGGGAGTCGGAGGTGACGTGTACAGGTGTGTTTAGCATGCGAAGCTCTGTTAAAATATCTGAGTGCATCAGATTTGCATAACAATACTCCGAGAAACTCGATATTCTACTGCGACAAAAATAATTGTGAAACACGTTCATCTACGTGCACCATATAATTAATACCAAACAAATTATGCATACACTGGTCTCGAAATAACCATGTCTTGTTTTAGAAATAATGGAACTAAATTGGACTCCAGAAATACAATTACATTTCGTATTCTGCTTTGTTCCTCTCAAGAAAAAAATTACATTTTTGATGCAGCTCATGGGAAGCAGTAGCGACCCGTCTTAAATTGTAGTGCCTCTGGCTAAGGGATTATACGCCACGTAACACTGAAAAATTGAAGTCAAGTGAAGACAGACCTATAATAAAAAGGTTTCGATTCACCCAAACCTGAATCTATATTGTGATTTGTTAGTAACTATGTGTCCCAACACGCAAGTACAGGTTGTATACACGAATGTGCAAACAACACCATGAACGAAATGCCACAAATTGATGTTAGCTTTCTTTTTGCACAGACAAACGCAGTTGTAGAGAGATTCTATAGACGTAAATATTTAATGGACTTGACTTAGGAGGGTGGTCAGCATAAGTAAAGATGACGCATTTAAAATTCCATTTATAAGTGGTGCTTGCAACGAAGTGGTCCCAAAAGGATGCCTTCGTGAGAAATCAACCGTTGCTACTTGCACCCGCAAAGACAGCTATAGAAACACTGTATAGAGGTTTATAGATTGTCTAGACAACGTCAAGGTTTCGGGAAGGTGGCCAGCAGGATTTAAGGCAGCGTCTTCCGGCCACTCCCGAAAGGGAATCTAAAGTTAAGGCAATGTGAAAATTGTTCTTTTGCCGGAAATAGTTGCTATCAACGCGTCACACAAACAAATACAGTTATACATAATATGTGGCCAATAGACTGCAGAAATGGAACGTTCTGTTAAGATAACCCACTTGGGTTTAATGGGATGGATTTTGGTATACCCGATCATAAAGCAAAGCTGGGAATGGAAAGGTATCATGTACTACTTTCAAACGAGATGTCAATGTCATTATTCAAAAACAAACGAACAAACTTATAGTTATAAAGACAGTCCAGAGAGTGTAGGGTCAATCTGTAGACTACATATTTTCGTTCATTTAACGCCTTCATTGATTCCTGGCGACCCGTGGTCGTTATGTGCACTCGTAACGTTTCGTTTTAGTTCATTCTCACAATTTATACAAATAATGGTTTATACTATACTACACTATACTATACTATACTACACTATACTATACTTTATCATAAACTATACTGTACTATACCATACTATAATTTATCATAATTCGTTCTGTCAAATAAGTAACTCACTTTTTTCACACGCTGGCTGTCGTAACTTCAATGATGGTCGCACGCGCTGCAGTTGGTTTTCCTGCCGTATATGCAAACATAGTTGTTATAAATAAAGAAACAAACAAGCAAACATACATATTGCACTATCTGTTCAAAGTGCGATAAAGACAATACTATTGGGAGTTAGTAGAGAGCATAGCATTGGAGTAATTTAGGACCAGAATAATTGATTTTAATAAGTTCCAGAAGCATCGCGGGCATTCTTTAGAAAGGCTAAATTAGTAGCAATTAGCGTCCGATACAAAGCGCTCGCACTGCTTCACCTGGATCCGTTATTCCTGCGTACGGGCATACATCGTTTCCTATAGGGGCATGGGCTTAGGTACGGCTAATTGCTCATTCTGAGGAAGCTAATTGTTCAATTAACCGTTCCAACCTCTTGTCTCAGTATTGCTCATAAGAAGAACTTCGCGAAGTGCGTATTGATTACTTGAAGAAGGGAACAGGAAGGAAGGAGGAAGCAAGAAAACGGGAGAAGGCAAGGAGGTTAACCAGAAAGACATCCGGTTGGCTACCCTACACTGGGGGATTAAGGAAGGGGACAAGAAAGACGAGAAAGAGGGAAGAGAGGGAAACAGTTTTTATCAAAGTCGCATCTTAATTTTTCGCGTTATCGAAGATAGATTGCGCCTTTTTCGGGGTTCCTATATCAACGAGTTCCTTCTCCATTTCACGTCCTGTTACTCTTTCTTCTTTCCTTCTTTCTTTCTTTCTTCGTTCGTTCTTTATTCTTTCTTCTTTCTTCGTTCGTTCTTTCTTTCTTTCTCTCTTTCCTTCTTTCTCTCTTTCTTTCTTTCCTTCTTTGTTTCTTTCTTTCTCTATTTCTTTCTTTCTTTCTTTGCCCCGCCGTGGTAGTCTAGTGGCTAAGGTACTTGGCTGCAGACCCGCATGTTGCGGGATCGAATACCAGCTGCAGCAGCCGCATTTTCGATGGAGGCTAAAATGCTGTAGTCCCGTGTGCTCAGATTTAGGTGCACGTTAAAGAACCCCACGTGGTGCAAATTTCCAGAGCCCTCCACTATACGGCATCTCTCATAATCATATGGTAGTTTTGAGACGTTAAAACCCCACACATCGAACAATTTCTTTCTTTATCTATTTAAATATTAATTTAATTATTTACTTAATATAACACTTGCTTCATTACCTTTTTCCTTTACTGCCAAATATTTAATGAATGAAATTACTCAGACATTCGTGTACTGTTCTTCATTCTTTCTTTCTCTGAACAATTATTTCATAAG
The DNA here is from genome assembly GCF_013339725.1 of Rhipicephalus microplus. NCBI lineage: Eukaryota > Metazoa > Arthropoda > Arachnida > Ixodida > Ixodidae > Rhipicephalus > Rhipicephalus microplus. The sequence goes on from NC_051167.1 coordinate 115,721,403, forward strand.
TTCCTTCTACTCTCACTTAAATTACCCGAATAATCATTAATTCGTGCGTCTTGTCTGTATATTTATTTTTTCCTCTTGCAATAAGTAATTATCTACTTGCTTCTGTTCTCACCCCGTTGTTCCATTACTCGATTGATCGATTGACTGAGTAAATCATTCATTAATTCATTCACTTAATCATTCATTCATTATTGCACTCTTTCATAATCTGTCGATTTATTTGTGTGTTTCTGTCCTCCAAGAATTACTTTATTACTTTTTTATTTCTTCTTTCGTTTACTGATTCTTCTTCCTTTCTTCTTCTTTCTTTCTTTCTTTCTTTCTTCTTTCTTTCTTCTTTCTTTCTTTCTTTCTTTCTTTCTTTCTTCCTTTCTTTCTTCTTTCTTTTTCTTTCTTTCTTTCTTCTTCTTTCTTTCTTTCTTCTTCTTTCTTTCTTTCTTCTTTCTTTTTCTTTCTTTCTTTCTTTCTTTCTTTCTTTGCCCCGCCGTGGTAGTTTAGTGGCTAAGGTACTTGGCTGCAGACCCGCATGTTGCGGGATCGAATACCGGCTGCAGCAGCCGCATTTTCGATGGAGGCTAAAATGCTGTGGGCCCGTGTGCTCAGATTTAGGTGCACGTTAAAGTACCCCACGTGGTGCGAATTTCCAGAGCCCTCCACTATACGGCATCTCTCATAATCATATGGTAGTTTTGAGACGTTAAAACCCCACACATCAAACAGTTTCTTTCTTTATCTCTTTAAATATTAATTTAATTATTTATTTGTTTTAACGCTTGCTTCATTAACTTTTTCCTTTACTGCCAAATATTTAATGAATGAAATTACTCAGACATTCGTGTACTGTTCTTCATTCTTTCTTTCTCTGAACAATTATTTCATAAGTTCCTTCTACTCTCACTTCAATGACCCGAGTAAACATTAATTCGTGCGTCTTGTCTGTATCGTTATTTTTTCCTTTTGCAATAAGTAATCATCTACTTGCTTCTGTTCTCACCCTGTTGATTCATTACTTGATTGATCGATTGACCGATTAAGTCATTAATTAATTCATTCACATATTCATTCATTATTGCACTCTTTTATAATTTGTTGATTTATTTGTGTATTTCTGTCCTCCAAGAATTACTTTATTACTTTTTTTATTTCTTCTTTCGTTTACTGATTCGTTCTTCCTTTCTTTCTTTCTTTCTTTCTTTCTTTCTTTTCTTTCTTTCTTTCTTTCTTTCTTTCTTTCTTTCTTTCTTTCTTCCTTTCTTTCTTTCTTTCTTTTTGCCCCGCCGTTGTGGTCTAGTGGCTAAGGTACTCGGCCGCTGACCCGCAGTTCGCGGGATCGAATCCGGCTGCGGTGGTTGTATTTTCGATGAAGGCGGAAATGCTGTAGACTTATGTGCTCAGATTTGGGTGCACGTTAAAGAACCCAAGGTGGTAGAAATTTCCGGAGCCCTCCACTACAGTGTCTCTTATAATCATATGGTGGTTTTGGGACGTTAAACCCTACATATCATCATCATTATCATCATCATCATCTCTCTTTCTTTCTTTATCTCTCTCTCTTTTTCTTTCTTTTCGATTTGCCGCATACACCAGGAAAGACGTACCAATACAAAAAAAAAAAAAGACCAGCACGAGAGGCCTCAACCTCTCTCGCAAAAGCAAACAAAACTACTACAACAACAGCGGGTTTCATTTTCTTGCCCCAATATCTTACGCACGGCTCGATATAAAATCGTGGCGTTTCTGACGTCTGCGTAGTGAGGGTATTAATCTCTTTGCACGATCGTTAGCCGTAAGAGAGTGTTCGCGTTCATTTATCATTTTTTTTCGCCCTTTGACGGCCATCTCTTTTTGTGTGTGTGGCTGTTTCGATTAGGTTAGTTTGTTTAAGGTTCGGAGTTTACTTGCATGTTTATTTATGACACCACGCAATAGTGTGCGTGAAGGCATACTTTCTCTATAAATACAAGAAAACAAGCAGCGCTTATTCTTTTGGAGGAATACTTTTGCATGTTTGCGTAATGCGTAATCGGGAAAGTAGGAGGCTCGCTTCGTTCTGACACTTTTGGATACGAAGTAAGTGTTGTGGAGTGTGACGTTTATGAAAAAAAAAAACAAATATGGAAAGCTGTAAAAACACAAATAAGAGCGAGAAAGGGAGAAACATAATTAATCGGGAGAAGCAGAAATATAGTAAAAAAGAAGCAAATGAAGTTAAGAAGGAATGAATGATGAAAAAGAGCATCAAGGAATAAATATAAGTAAATAATGAATAGCTAGGCAAGAACAAAAACAAGTAAATATCAATAGACAGAAAGAAAAGAACAAAGAAAAGAACAATAAACGATCTGATAATTAACTGAATGAATCAACTAAGCAAGGCATGTAAAAAAACGAATGAACAAGTGAAGTGCTTATTGTAACAGAGAAAAAAAACAAACAAGAGATGAAAGAAGGAAAAAAAATCACTAATAATATAATTAGTTCATGAATAAAAGAATAAATAAACAAGAATTAGGTGAGTCAATGAATGAGTGAATAAATTCATGAAAGAAAGTTAAAGAGAAGCGAAGAAAAACCAATCCAGATATGCAGGTTGATCGTCGGCCGCGGAGTCCGCCATTTTCGATAGCGAAATGCTGGAATGCTCCCGCTCATTCAGATATTATGGTCACGTGAAAGAACTCTACGCTTTCAGAAACTAATCCGCAGCTCTCCGCCGTACGTGCTCTATCTCTCTAAGAACCAATGTGCACAGTTTCCTCGTGGTTAGCCACGCGAGGTAATAATATAAGAAAAAAAACGAAAAAAAAAACACGAGAATAAATGATAGAAGAGGAATTTGTTTGCACGAAGGAGTACTCGAAGAAAAAAGAGAGAGTGGGAGAGAGAAAGCCATTTTAATGCGGTGGTCAGAGATTTGTGCGACGCGCGCGGGCACTATAACGCCTTTGGTTAGGGCAGTATTAAGAAGGGGAAAAAAAAATAAGACACCCAGTGGTCTGACTCGAAAAACCGCGAATTGTAGTGAACAAATATGCGGCGTTCTAGTTCTCGAAAAAGGAGCCAAGATTTGTATAGAAAGAAAGAAGGAAAGGAATAGAAACAGCCAGTGCTGGGTTGTTTATTGTTTGTTTCTTATCTCTGTAGCGGGCATTCAAAGCGTAACGAAAGGCCCGTCACGGCAGCCTCAGGATTGTTATAACTCTATTCGTGAGCATTAGAGTTCATCACGCGAAAAGATGTGTGGGCGCGTCCCATTGTGTCTGGGTTGGAATGAATGTATGCGTAAAACAGAAAAATACAGAAGATGGAGGAGAAAGAAGAGCGGAAAGAAGCTCTTCCTTTTAAATGGCGGTGCATGGTGCATGCACGGGCGTCGCGATAGCGACGGGTGAATCTCGTAAAGCTCAGAACTAAAAAAAGAAAAAAAAAGGAGGGATGGACGAGGCGTCGAGAATACCCATAAACAAAGAACGGGGTGCGAGATTAGGAGAAAGCCGCAAGAACGGGAAAAAGAAAATTAGCAGTTACAGGGTGCGCTATGCCATGCAACGAAAGAAAAAAGAAAATCTTCCACAGCTCCGGCTGAGAACACGAGAACCAGCCGGGGAGGTTTCAGTTCTGCAGGCGAACGTGCGAGAGCTGGGGCCATGTCATAATGGCGATTAATAATGGCGCTGGCGAGCGAGCTGGGAGCAGACGAAAAAAAAAAAAATCGGCCGATACGGATACGAAAAATACACGTGCCGGAGCAGACGACGAGGGAGATGGATGCTGCGGACGGTTGGCATGGCGACGCCCAGTGACGTCACCACGCGCATGCGCTCAAGCTGCGGTGATGTAGTCGTCTGCGCCGACGGCGATGTCGATGGAGTTTCGTCTTCCATTTTTTTATTTCTTATTCTCTCCGTCTTTCTGACTCGTCTCTGTATAGAGCATTTCCCTGGATCGCAGCTTTTTGTGCGTTGTACTATCAGCCACCTCGCCCTTTCGCTCTTACTCCCTGAGTTGTCGTTTCAGAATGCCGTCTTGTTTCGGGTAATTGGTTTAATTAAAACGAAGGCAGCCCGCCGATGGCGCTGGCACGCCGAGTTAGGCTTTTGAGAGGGCCGTTCTTCGATCTGCCCGTGTTCGGGGTCTCACGTATATTAGTTGAGGGGTGTTCCAGAGCATGTACGGTTCGGGTGTAGCGTCGGCTTGAGAAAGAGAACGATAGAAGTGGCGTTGCTTTCTGGCTAAATGAATCATGAGCGCCGGAACTACGCGCAGTGATCTCGAAATGCGATGCCCCGCAAATTGGCTTTCATATTGCGATTTCTCATTTCGCTGTTATACCGTCCTTTATGTTTTCAACGAGAGACATTTCTCGTAAGTGTCGTAAATTTAATAAAGGGGAGGTTTATTGAATTGTCCACAATCTATTCTAGATTGAATCATGATGAAGAGGGAAGGAAGGAAATCCGAGATATAGTTTGCTTCGCACCTGATTTTTTAAAAGACATATCGAGCAGACAGCGTTACGGTATCTATGAATCAACCAAATCGACTGCATGCCGTCAATAATGAATATAAAAGTGCTTCGGGGAGAAAAATGAATTTTCAATAATGAATAAATGAACACTGGAAGTTTGGAATGTGATAAATAACTTACTCCAGGGTTTTATTTGTCTCCACCAAAATCTATTTTACCCTCGTAGTGCAAAGTTCTTGCAATTTGCAGACCCAAAATTTACGACTTTTGAGCCCTTGGTAGTTTAACGGCGTAACAAGGCTTCAGTCAACAGTATTGGTTTAATTTTCATCAAGGGATTAGGTGATGGATGATTGATGGATGAGTGATTTTACTGCGGTGTACTCAAAAGAAATGATTTCACAGTTTTTATAACCATCATTCATAGTGTTTTCAAGCTCTCGCCAGCTCTTTGTTCAGCACGTCACTATTTTCAGCTGATATGCAACACGAATGAAATGCATTCTTTAAATGAAGTCGCATCTTCCAGATTCTTCGGGAGTGAAGCCGTAGAATTCTAACAAAAGTGTGCAAGTTACAAAAGCAGAATTCGTAGCTTTGTTCTCTGATTACAAAAAAAAATACGCCTATTTTCTTCCGTCTTGTAGTGTCTCAACAGTTGAACTAATTGTTTGACCAAATGGCTACTTCAATCATCGTACAAATATTCCGTGTCAAAGGACTGCTAGAACCTGCTGAGCTTCGTTTATTGCCTTAAAAGGATGCTTCTATAAGAAGAAAACCAATCATGTCTTATTTTTGTTGTAACTTTATTATAGCTCAGTAATAAGCAGTTAATATTGGATTGCTACAATACGTACATGGTAAACTTTAGCGCATAGGAAACTCATCAATAGTCTTTGCGTTGTTGTCAAGTAACAACCTTGAAGTTTGAAAAACAGGTTGACACATCAGATGCTTTGGTCCTCTTAGTGCCAACCATGGATCCCAGTGTGGTGCGCAATCATCGGTAACAAAGCTTCCATAATCTCTTGCAAGCCAGCATTCGCACACTAAAAATTTTTAAGCCCGTTTACTTTTCGCTGGGATTCTTTGAAAACTGCGACGTCTTTCTCTTCTATATTACTTTCATAGTTTTATAACTTGCACTGTTTATAATAAGTGTCTCTTGGCAACTTTTGCTACATGTCTACCAAGATTCTTGCTTAGTTCCGGCTTAACGTGATGGCTGCATCTATAGCAACTGCACTTAACGTTTCCGTTTTAGGGGCGAAGCACTTTAAGAGTCAAGCTTGTCCGGTGTCCATTGTCATAGCTACATTATAACGGGCAACGCTCTGGTAACTTGCGTAAACGTGAGACACAGAAAAAGAGGTTTAACAATAAACTATTATCAATCATAATCTTGGAAGGACAATAAAGAACGCCTACAAGCACATACCCTTTGTACAAGTCGGTGAGTTCAAAGTAGACAATACGCACCTTAAGACCTAAATTTGTCCTCGACTCTTTATGTCACTTTATGCTCCTTTATGCCACTCGATTTACATTACTTGGGACAACACTCACGTAACATATTGCGATCCACACACAAAAAGTTTAAACGATGGACTAATATCAATATTAATTTTGACGGGACGATATGATACACCTACAGAAATTAAACTATTGTACTAGTCGGTGACTTCAACATAGACGTTATGGACAAGCTAGCTTCACTCATTAGTTGGTAGTTACTTCGCGGAGATCCATGGATGTTTCTCGCTGGGGCTGGCACTTTAACGCAGGGTGTGGTTAAGAGTGTGCAGCGCAATCATTGACTCCAGGTAACCACTGCGTTTCCTGCAGAGCAGTTGAGTACTTTATTCGGAATAAGATCTCGTGAAAGTATGTCAAGGTGTTGATAATGGCTTACATGCAGAAATATTCTTTCCAGACTTTTTATTGGAAGCGAATTCCGTAATGTGCCAGTTTTGAAGGTACATATGATGCACGTTCGTTGTTTTCGGTACACGCCCTTCAATACAGTTGGGTGTATTCACTTTGAGTGGTGTTTATACAGACATTGCATGTACACGTGTAGTGTTTAGCCTTCTTGAGCATTCGTGAAGATCATATTAGAATGTAAAACAGTATGGGCTTATCGCGTGGAAAGCGTCTTTAATGAGCACTGAAGCAGCTATATGAGAGAGAGGGGTGTCTGTACAGGGGAGTGAGCCCTTAAGTTTTTTAATTTTACATGTTTATATTTCGATCAGTACCTTCTCGGTAAGACCGGCGCTTTTCTGATCAGCATCCTAAATTTTCCTCGCTGGAACACCGTCTTCCTTCTGGTACTAAAGTCTTCCTCACCGCTCAACTGAAGTCATGCCTTTCTTGCATGTACACTTGAAGCTGGCAAGTTTTGTACTTGCGTATCAATTTTCGCCGGTCCTCAATCATTGACGCTCCGAAGTTAGTGAACTGAATATCTAAGGATATTTTCCTACATGACATTTTAAACTGTGCATTAAGGTTAAACGTTTACAGACCTCGATACGCAAGAAAAAGCTGAAAACACCCACTGCGTCGAGAGAGAGACTGTCATTTAGATTTCTGGCCTGGCCTGAAACGCACTGAAAACATGTATTGTGCAGTTCGACCACATCGAGTCCCAAATTGCTGTAAAATTAAACGTTTTCTAAGACCTAGTGGTCTTCTAAACTTATGACACCGACTGTACCTTTTATTTTTAAATCAGGTATAGCTGGACCCGTGCAGAAATCACGTTGCCTCTTACTCGTCACAGAATGCATTCGTATTTGCTGCCGGTCTGAGTAGGTAATATGGTCCTACTTCATTAAGGCTGGCCTCTGCTCTCGCGAATTGATTTAGTTATAGCTTTCGTGGGTGTGGGCCTAGGCGACTATATAATGATATTTGTGGGGTTCCTACTTCGTTAAAACATGATTTGATTATGAGGGTTACCGTAGTCGGGTGCTCCAAGAATTTCGATTATCTGGGTCGTTCTCTAACGAGTACATAAATATAAGCAGCGGACGGGAGACAAGCATTTCGCCTAAACCGAAATGCACTCACTGCGACCCGTATTCGACCTTCGAGTGAATATTCAAGCACTATAGCACTGGTTCAAGGTACTGTAAAGCGCAAATACATTGGCTTGGGAGGACTGTACTTCTATTCTCATCATTCGTTTAGGACAGAGGATGGATAACTAGATGGATGATAATAGCATGCCATTTGAATGGGAGGGTATACTAGTGACTCCAGCAATGTATCCGTTTTATCCTCTTGTTTGTCCCCAATTTTCGATGCGAGCGCAAGATCTTTTCGTTCAACGGCCTCCGTAGTTTCCGCCTCCTCCAACTTTCGAGAGTTGTGTGAGCTTGCGTCATCTGTCGATAAGAGTCCCTTTTCTCCCCAAAGTGAGAGCAATAATTCCTGAGCTTGCACCTCCATCTATCGATTGCAACCCGCACTTTACCACCCCAGCAGTTGAATCGACAGTTTCTGAGCTTGCGCCATCTCTCGACAAGAGGCCCTTTTCTCTCCAGAGTGAGAGCAATATTCCTGAGATTGCGCCGCCATCTATCGATTGCGAACCTACACTTTACCGCCCCAGCAGTTGACTCCATGATTTGTGGCGGTGCTGGTCTCGAAGGGCACACTGGAGAAACGCTGCTCCCTATTTGCAAACTCGCCCCTTCGCAGAGCGTTTAGTTGCACACGTCCTCACTGGTTTGGAGGAAAAGCACAACGCTGAATACTGAAGAGGTGACAGTGCATGCGCATTCTAAGGTACGAACAATTAAACGCCATGCAACCTGGCTAAAGTATTTACCTTTTCCTTCTTGTGCCTTAAAGTGAATATAATACTGCAGCAAGCGCGAGTATCTTTTTTTTTTCGATAAATGTCCGTACCACTCTCCTCTCCCATAATAGTTGCTGGCGCAAAGTAGAGGACGAGCTCAAAGCTATACGAACGCCCATGGTACAACACTCACTCTTTCAGTTGCAGTTCTTCAATGCGAAAAAGGTCGACCCAAAATTCTCAAACGAAATTATTCTCAAAAAATTTAATGTGCGTACTTTGTATAATTTTGCCGGAAATGATGTCGCAGTCGGTGTTGTCACTTGCGAATTATCTCTTAAGGGCCATACTCTAACTGTAACCATTATATTTCCGGAGAAATATCGGCGCAAACGTAAAATTACAACATACGTGTAGCCAAAAAAAAAAAAATGGTTGATGGTAATGCTAAGAACATTTTATCGATTTGCAGTTTATTCGGCACTCATGAAGACATTTTGTGAGGCATATTGCTTCTCCTATGTGTAAAACTGTTCTATTGAAGTCGCAAGCGAATGTGCGTAAGCTTTTGCTATGCGGGTATTCTGTCATGAAAAGTGATCATATATATTATTCAAGATTAGTTGTCTCGCTTTGATTATTTTTTCCTCATATAGAGAAAACCTAACTTCCCCGTGGTACTAATTCTTCGAAAAGTAAACGCCAAATAAACATCGTGAATGAAAGATTTAAATGATTATTCTATTAAATTTAGATCGCACGTCAAGTCCACGCAATATCGCTTATCTAAATTTCCTCTGCGTCTAGTTATCATTTGAAAAAAGAAGAATAATTCACTACTGTTATCAGGAGCTTGCATTTCCCTTCGATTGTGACCCGGAAGCACCATTTAAATAATACAGAAAGACATTTATTTATTAGCAAGCCGACTATGTTATGCGAAAAAACTATAAAACGTTGAATGACTATTTCGGCAAAGATGCACGCTATATAGGCATTCACATAAAAAGAAAATAAATATACGCCTTATTATAAAGCATGGATTGAACAGGCAGGACAATCGCCGCTCTAGTAAAAAGGAATACTGGTACTATTATTACAAATAAAATAAAACAAAATATATTATATATATACTAATTACACAAAAATACCAATACTGATAATGATAATATTGTATAATGATGTGTTCTAGTGTACTTAATTATTGTACCAATTGCTTTGATACATTTTTATTCTATTCAAGGTCCTTTTTTTGGTTACGCGCTTTACTCATGAACATCCAAGCTACAGCGAATAAATAATGATCAGCATATCAATCCAGAACCTCTAGCACTAAGACACCACCAGTGGGTAGGTAGTTGGGTACTAAACTTTACTGAGCTCCTCAAAAAGTGATCCCCCAATTTTTTGGCGAGTGAAAAAAAAATCATCACTCAGACTTATTCTACACTTTGCAGATTGTGATGACAGATATCGTAGGCCATTTATCATATCCTTCAATGAAAGCATACTAACTGATGCCGAAGCATCATGTGGATGAGTGAGCGAAAAAGGCGGCGTCTTTCTGAGCGAAGGAGCACTCAAATTACCATTCGCTGAGATGGCTGGAGCTTTTTCATTGCGGAGCACATTGAGGGGTCGTCGGGCCGCCGAATGCTGTTGCCGTCGCTTAGCGTAAAGAAGGCGAAATCACGGATGGCATAGCCACCTGTAGCATATTGATGATGATGATGATGATGTTGATGATGATGATGTCGATGATGATGATGATCATGGTGAAGATGATGACGATGACGAATTTATGTGAATGGTACTCACCTACAAAGGGGGATGAGCCAACAACCGGGCGGACGGGATGCTTAAAGTAATGAAACTGAAAACGATCTTAAAAATTAGTTTAGAGATAAAACTGACAATGCATAAAAATGACAGAGCAGGCGCTTACGCCAAAAAGAACTCTTCTTCCTATCGTTCTTCGAGCGCCTTGGTGGTATTAACGCAGTGAAAAACCACATACGGCATAGACATCTGTAGCATACATAGCACTCGTTCACGCCTATGTGCTACAGCAAATATAAAAAAATTAAAAGAAGCAGAAAGAGAATGAAAGGGCAAATTTGGAAGAAAAATAGAAAGAAGTAGAAATGAAGGCAATAAAAGACAGAAAAAGACTGGAATATACAAAAAAAAGGAAGAGAAAAACCGAAGATAAACGAAGAAGGCTGCCCACCTCTTGCAGCTGGTATGAGCTCATACCCGCTGTGGGGCTCATACACCCACAGTGGGTATGAGCCACAAGAGAAGGCGAACAAGAACAAGCTCCGCACTTTATTCAGGCTTTGCTACCGTGCGCGAAGCTGCTTTAATTTTTTTTCGACATATGTTCACTGAGATACTGGGATCCTCGTCTTTACGGTGTTGTTACGTGTGTTATACGTATGATTGACGTTGAACAAACTCGAATAGGTGCGACGTTTAGGAGCCCCGCGGCGTCGCCGCCCATCGACGGATACGCCACTCCAACTGGCGGCTGTTTCCTAAATTGAAATAAGGATGGCGCTAAAGCTCAACGTGATTTAGGTTTGAGTCGCATTGGCCCTCTCATTTCGTTTTAAGGGTCCTTTTTTTCCAAGCTGCCACGCTTATGTTTTTTTGGAACCGTAATTCTAACCAGGGTATCTCATCTTTATGAAGCAAAGTTTTGCACGCGACCAAGGAGCATTTTTGTTTTCGGAGGCCGCACTGCAGAATCGGTGAACGTAGAGCATCACAGCTTCTTTCTCATGGATGTTCCAGTCTCAGAGGCAGTGTTCCACTTTCCTTACTTCTCTCTGTTCTCGATAGATGGCAAGCAAACTTTAAACGCCACCAGTCTTCGAGGCTGGGTCTCTGATTTCATGAGTCTGACTCCGTATTACGAACGCCATGCTGATCTCTGATGCAGTTAATGTACATCACTAGTCAGTGAATATTATAAATAAAACATGACGTGAAAAGCATTTAGTCGCAACAGTAATAATCTTTGAAGCACTGCCTGCATTACGTATGTTTCTCGACATTTTATTCGGCAGATGGCAGAGGCGTTTCTGAGAAGCTCTGCGCATATTTTTGTATCAAATCGCTGTGGCAAATTCCCACTTACTTTAAAATACTGTTCTCCAGCTACTCCATCTTGAATGACTTTCCGAGTGCGTTGTTTGCATCTCGGAAATGCTTAGTGAAGAGTAGTTTTTCTTTAATTACGTTCCAAGGGCTCTCGAATTATTTATTTCAAGCATTCTCGAATTATGCAACTGTAGGGAAACGAAAGATCATACTTTTCTGTCACGTGGACTCACCTGAATTACGAATTTTTGTTCTCACTATTTAGCAACATTTCTGTTTTTGTGATATTTATTTGTTGACAGTTTGTTTTCCCCTATTAACATTGTGCCTTGTACGCGTACTTCTGGTGTAATGAATTGCCTCTCCTGTTTGGGCCACATGACCTGCAATATGATGTAAATAAATAAATAAATAAATGAATAAATAAATAAATAAATAAATAAACAAACACTTTAACCCGAAACAAAATGTTCTAGGAAGAACAATACCACCTCAACTAGCTGCTAATGACATTATTCTTAAACATAGCAACGTTGTATTTCTGTGTACAGTCAGAACTCCCAGAAGTTCGTACGCACAAACTTGAAACAGGCCGAGCCACCTGCCTGGTCGAATGATGGTCCCGGTGGTTCGACGTCTATGGAAACTCAGTCCCTCTAAACACAAAGGAAATTGAATCCGCCACCTGCAGAGAGAAGTTTGCCGCAACAGTGGAAAGTTCATCACGTCTATTGTTTCACAAATAATGCCTTTAACTTTCGCGGAACCCCACTTGCTCAAAGTGCAACGTTCTACCAAGTTTTGTCTGCAGTAGGAGTGAGTGATACCCCTCCAATGTGCTGCACCAAATTGTGTAATTTCAGTTTTCGCATCGAACTATTTCTACCAAAAACAACGAATGTTTTCGGATGAGCAACCAAACAATAACTCATATTAGGGGCCGACAAACATTTCTACAATAGGGCACTGCATTTTACCGCTTTTCTCGAACTTCATTAAAATGCGTTGTGAGAGTCTGTTACAACTACAGAAACATGGTGTAGCGCATAGAACAGGACAGAGGGAAGAACTTGATGATTCACACAGATGGCAATGTGTGTGCCATAGTGTTCTCTCATTTACGATTCCAATCAGAAACCCTCTCCTAAGGAAATACCTAATACGGACATTTCTCGCTCTTCTGAGACACCACCCTCAATCTAGTACTTTCCGCTCTTTCATATGTCGTCTTTATTTTTCTTGATATACCCAAGAGGAACCATGTCAAACACACTTTGTATGTTGTTTAAGTATGAGTACTAGCCTGGTGAAAAGAATTGGAGCCCCTCCGCGGTGGTCTAGGGGCTAAGATACTCGTCTACTGACCCGCAGGTCACTGGATCAAATCCCGGCTGTGGTGGTTGCATTTTTGATGGAGGCGGAAATGCTGTAGGCCCGTGAGCTCAGATTTGGGTGCACGTTAAAGAACCCCAGGTGGTCTAAATTTCCGGAGCCCCCCACTGCGGCGTCTCTCATAACGATATCATTGTTCTGGGACGTTAAAGTCCACATATTAATCAATCAATAAAAATAATAGAAGATCCATGCGCTGATCTTTAATGCCATACTACAAAAAAAAAACTGTTTCACTAGTATTAGTTAATTATACTGTTAGAATACCGAAAACATAACTCCTATAACGATAAGCTGCTTGGTAAGGGAGAAAATATACGGTAAGAAAATATGGTTGGTGACGCCATCTTGAAATTCTAGGACCAGCTCACCATGACGTCATAGATATTGATGGCACTTGCTAGAATTGACGTAGTCCTCTGTCGGTTAAAATTGGTCACACTGTGTTCCAAAGGACCAAGAGCCTTAAAATATTAAATTTGAAGAATTCACATACAACCATTGTAGTCAAAATACCCAAACGACATTGAAATTCACAACGTACTGGTGACGTTCATAGGCTGGAGTTTCGGGGCAAAATAAAAAAAAATTAGCTTTGGCCTCAATTTTTTTTCTCTTCGTTGAGCTATGACGGCGAAATTTAAAACCGTGAAATTCTGAAGTAGTAATTTACCTGTTCAAACTGACTTAATATTGTCATTCAGTGCCCTTTAAAGAAAATCAAGTAAATGAGAAAGACATTGCTTTGAGCTCATTGCGTTTGTTATTATTGTTGTGTTAACGCTGAATTGCGCTATATGAAATTTATGGTGTTACACGACACGTGAATATTAAAAAGAGTACGCAGAGAAATTTATAATTTTGAAGATGTGCACCTATTAATTTATTGTATTATATTGGCGTACTCCAATTTAATTTCGCTTTGTTAGCGAATAGATTTTTTAAAGCTTATTGTTTATTTTTCCTGGCTAAAAGTTTAACGTGTTTTCTGGCGCTTCACTTTTACTTATCTGTTCCGACATCTTTTCCTTACGTTTAATTCCACTTTCACTTCGCCATTTCGAAATAGGAATATATATTTAACCAATTTTGAGCTTCTGCGCAAGAAAGTGGCGCCGGAGGGTGAAGTGGGGCTTTGTTTTGGAGTATTCTGTCGTCATGCTTTACATTGTCGCGCTAAACCTCAACATACGCAGCACCAGCTTGTCCCCCATGGTCTGTTTGGTAAATTTAATATCCGTGAACGACGGCAGTAGAACGGCTGATTAGATGGCGGCATAAATACAGGAAATGCACAGCACGATTATAACGTTTTCATTACGGGGGGACAGTGGATTAATCGTTGTGGAGGACTAGCACACAGAAATGAGAAGGATTGGAAGAGAGAAAAGAGATAAAAAGGGGTATGACAGGTACACTAGCGATGAAACCCGCGGACGTGCCTCGCACAGGCGCCCAGCGATTCGCGTTCATAAAGTTGCCGCCACTCTGCTTACGAAACCGTCCATGGCGTCATTGTTTGAGGTGAGTTTACTGTTTCGACGGCGTGAGTAGAGTCTTGCTAGGGAGATTCGCAAACTCGGTGGGCCACATGGGCGCTACTTTCTGCTGCTACTTACCTACTTCCTGCAAGTCATGGCTGCTGAGATATGTGTCATTTACAGCGACTTCCGTTAGGTCCTTTCTCCCCATCAAAAGTAGCAACGAAACACCAGTAAAGCACAAAGGAAGGGGTATTCGCTCGCATGGTGAGGTGGTGGCGCCCTCTCATGCATGAAGCCAAAATCAGCCACAGGATTATCAAACGTTTTTTAGCAATTTTTAGCAAATTATTACGATTACTTCTTGAGTTGGTTGCAAATGCTATCTCAGACCTCGTTCGCTCATTTTACTCTGAGTTTGAGAATTGCTAGCCTTGGCCTGTATTGCGTGCTTTACTGAGAGAGTGATAACGCCACATGCGATAAAAGGATGAGCCAAAAGCTGGACTTCTGAAGTGCTCCGAACTAAAAAAAAAATCCAGATGGGAGGCTGGAATAGCGTACAATATCGTTTCTTACACAGATGCCTGTAAATTAACATTAACCGAAGTCCACAGAGGTTGTAGGAATCGGCAGCGTTCGCAGCGCTGTCAGACTTCTGCGAAGCCTGAACAGATGGCCAAGGTCATTCCCTCGACAAACCTTACGCTCCCTACCCGCGAAATTGAGAACGACCGCCAAGGGAGAAACAGAGACACAAACATGAAAGAGAGCGGAACTAAACAATCGGCACGGCGACACACTCTGCCATTCAAGTGTGGGTAGATATACACACATATACATTCCCTCAACGTAACCCCCCTTCTGCAAGGCTCTTTGCTACCCAGCCCTCCCTTCTATTCAGCGAAGCGTTACGTTAAACAATCCAAAGAACAAACCGCCGTCGCCACGCGCTAGCGAATGAGGAAGCGAGGAGTCAGTACCATAGCCGACGGCTATAAGCCAATGGGAACCGGGAACCGGAGTCACGTGGGCAAACTAGGACGCCAATGTGGAGAAGCCTATAGCTGAAGAGGGCGCAAACACGTGGATAGGCTTCGATGCGAGGCATGACGAGGTAAGGGTCTCATAAGATTCTTTTTTTTTTGTGGTCGGAACTGCATCGTATAATAAAGGCTTTTTAATGAGATCTTGAGGGTGTAATTAATTTTTTCTAGCACTCCCTGAGAACGAAAGTTGCTTTCGAGTATTTTCTATCAGCGACAGCATGATTAGAACTACAGTAGGCATCGCTTGCTTTACCATTTGGTAACCAAAAACAATATAAATATTTTTGGTCAGCAAACATTAGAGACGAATATTAGCATCTTTTGTAGATGTACTGTGATGTTCGTCCATAAGTTCAACATTGTCTCTGTCACTGACGATTTAGATCTCTTTCTGTCATCGCGAAACAGCAAAATCAACTATATTGTTCCCTTTATTGTTTTTTCTGTCATTACTAGTTCTTTTGTAATTGTGTCAACCACCCTGCTTGAAACACGCGTCCACAGTATTAAATAAATAAAATAATTAGAAGAAGAAATGAATAAAACTAATTCAGTAACATGCACGTTCATATGTGAGGAATATTGCCACACTCCTTTGTGAAGTTTTGTTTGGACCCCATCACACGTGTGAGGGCTGCCTAAGGACTAAGAACTACCGAGATATTCGTAGAACCTTCCGATGCGATTGCCCGCGCAACGCGAACATTACAGATTGTTCTGGAACAAATGTGGCTGCTATAGCGATAACGCGGGAACATTCGACGGCACACGTATAAATGCCAACGCACATCAGCAATTGTCAGTTTATCGACGGCCGACGTTCTGCTCACCACTACCATTGCCAGTGTGTATCGCTGCAATCTGAGTTTTGTTCACCGGGCACGAGTAAGGCCGATAATAAAGAGTTTCTTTTTGTCGCGCCGATTGTTGCCTTCATTGACGTCACGACCACGAGACAATATAGCTGATAAGCCACTGCTGCGATTTACGAAACATTGACACTGCACAGGAATGCTGCCTGGCTCTACGCCACACTCATCGCAGTGTGCCGCACGTTGGCGTGCAAATGTGCGAATCGGGTGAGCTCCTACCCCGTAATGCAGATAACTCCTCCCTAACTTTCCCGCTTTCTCTCCGCGGTGACGGCGTCCGTTCCCCATCAGCGCCCCTATCGGCAGCCGCAGAAACAAGTCAGCTGTCTCCCCGCGCAGTTAACATCACAAAGGGCCATTGTGATGGGGCCAGTCGCCGGTTTGGACCTCATACCGTGGCTTAGTTGGCCCTCCCCCCTTCCAACCCCTCCTCACCCCAGTTTGCTTTCCTGGGACCCCGTGACACTGCTGGGTCTGTCGTTCTGTCGTCTACCCTACCCCGCCGTTCTCCTTCCTACCACGCAAACTTGACTCTTGAGTCGATGCTTGTTAGTGGCGTCCCGGGGATCGCTGACAGAAGCCGAACGGAATAGTCCTCTAATGTGGCGGAAATGTGGGCTCGATTGGGAGTGGGCAGTGGTATTCGGAGCTCAAGCTGTATTTTGTGAAAACTGCGCATATGCCCCTTTTTCCATTTGTATCTTTATCCCACCAGTACCATGATTACTACTACTACTACTACTACTACTACTACTACTACTACTACTACTACTACTACTACTACTACTACTACTACCACTAAAACGATGACTACTTCTACTTCTATTATTGCTTCTACGACTACAACGACGACTAGTAATACTGCTACAGCTCTTACTACGACTAGCACTACTCCTACAACTACAACAATTACAGAACTACTACTGCTGTTGTTGCTGCAGCTACTACTACCCCTCTTTCAACTACTCCTACAACTACTACTGTGCAACTACTGCTACGACTGCCACTACAATGTTACTACTACTGCTACTAAACTACGTATACTACAACTGACTATTGCTTCTCCTCCTTTTCTCACTGCTACTACTCGTCATTAATGACCCCTTTTCTTACAAAATTCCTACTCAGGTGGTACTGGAGGGCTAAATGGCTGTACACAACCTTGAGAACAGCGGTGCAATAACTTTAAGAAACCTGGACATAACAAACAATACAACACGCAACACAGCGTCTGCGTTGAGAGAGAGACCAAGATAGACGCATACTTAGTAGCTTGCAAATGTAAAAGCCAAAAATAAAATTATGTTTTATTATGCAGTTTTACTTAGTACCAGTTAAACAGTCGGCGAGCGCGGAATTTTCCGCATCGAATTAGTATGTGTGCACGCTCGCCGTATGTGCACAGCTGTTCGCACGGACTCGAAACTACTCGCATGTTGGCGAAATTTATACCGTTCCAGTCGGAGAGACCGTTATATGGCATCACTGCCCTCATGCGCACGCCCAACTTCGTCTCTTTCACTCGCAACGTACCGCATACACCTCTATAATCGCATTCGCAACTGGGGTGCGCCAGCATAGAGGACCCGCGTTTAAACTGTGTTGAGCAAACATTTCGCCCCGATACTCCCACGTGCTTAGCGCGTCCGCTCACGCTCGATTTGCCTAATGGACGTGCGAACGGCTGTGAATAAAGGGAGGGGTTGGAACGTCATAGGTGCGATATACGAGCGTACATATGCACTATACAATGAGGCCCTCGCGCACGTTCGTGGCATTGACACAGACGCACTAATATAGGCGGACTAACATCAGTTTGACCCACTGTGAAGAGAAGGGATTTACTCGCGTGCTTGCTGGACACATTACGTGAGGCTATAGTACCCTCTACGGGGGATTCGTCGTTAAACCGGTGGTTTATATGAGGCAAAAATAATGAATAGGGAAAATTAATTCATGCGTCTTACAAGCAATATATAAGTATAGAACCGTAATATGAAATACAATTAAATTTGTGAGAAGTCCGAAGCAGTAATTTTGATAGAGAATAATTTGCCTAATAATTCTTTTTGCGTCTCTAAGCTATTTAGAGACGGCAATGCAGATGGACTGACTGGAGCTGATAGTTTCGTTTTCAATGTTTGTTATGTGGAAATATTAGTAGGTGACAATGAATAAAGAAGTGCGCGCACACACACACACACACACACACACACACACACACACACACACACACACACACACACACACACACACACACACATATATATATATATATATATATATATATATATATATATATATATATATATATATAATGGGAGTAATATTTCAATGGGCCAGTTAGTCTTCGTGAAGGTATGGGATATGGCACAACGGGAGCGTTGTCAACAAGGATAAATATATTTATTTCCCAACAGTTTCGGGAGGGGTCCTCCCTTCATCAGGGGAAGAGAAACTGTTGGGAAATAAATATATTTATCCTTGTTGACAACGCTCCCGTTGTGCCATATCCCATATATATATATATATATATATATATATATATATATATATATATATATATATATGGAGTGTTAGAAGAAATGTGTCAGTGTCAACATTCTTTGAAAATCAGTAATCAATCACAGAAAGGAGGAGGTATCTGCGCGCTGCTTGCGGTGTTGCCTTTCCTGTGGCAGAAGGCATTTTCAGATGAGTATGAACATTATTTACGGCAGTAATTATAGAAATTAACGCAATTACCTTTTTAACCAGTGGTGATGGGTGGCCAAGTAAAAGGGGCGAATTCAAGCCCTTCCTACGTATTGTTCGTAGCCCCTGCAAAATTTTCAAAAAGCGGCCACTCGTAATCACTGCGGAGTGGTGCAATGAGCCTAATTTAGCAGGAGAAACGGAAACCGACGCACCATGCAGCTCATCAACCATTCACTTCAAGAACGCCCTCAGTGACGACACTGTTTTAGGGGCGAAGCTCCTTAGGGCGTGGGCTGTGCGTCCCCTGTAGACTGTATGTAGCCACCTCTAGTTTAGTTCTTGCAGTGTTCACTAGATGGCGGTACCGTCCTCTGTATGTAGCCACCTCTAGTTTAGTTCTTGCAGTGTTCACTAGATGGCGGTGCCGTCTCCTGTATGTAACCACCTCTCGTTTAGTTCTTGTAGTGTTTACTAGATGGTGGTACTTGTAGCTGATGATGAAAAGATGCAAGATGTTATAAACTAGAAAGCGGTACTTGTAGTTGATGAAAGACGCGAGATCTTATAAAATAGGAATGATGTCACATATGGCGCGTGTCATTGGTTGAAGGCAATCGTTCGATTTAGTGCGGCGACGTACGCTAGGGGGAGCGATGTAATAAAATCGAGTGGGCAAAATGTACAGAGGATTCATGGTTTACCAGGTTTACCTCAGGAGCTTCGCCCACTCATCATCATTCACTTCGTGAATATGGCGGAATTTTTTTTTCTCTCTGTTATCAACCGTCAACTTAAACACTTCACTTCGAGGCCGCATGTCAACGCTCGCTTATCCTTCTCTCCCAAGGGGAGGGAAACAGTGTCGTTTTACAGCTCCATTTTAGCGTGTTATAAGCACATCCGTGCTTATAACACGCTAAAATGGACCTTCCTTTGCTGTTTGAAACCTACTGTGAAAGGTGAAATAGTATTACATATTCGAACTTAGAGACTTACCTAAGAATTCCTTTTCGATTTCACCTCACCGCGGTGGTCTAGTGGCTAAAGTACTCGGCTTCTGACCCGCAGGTCGCGGGATCAAATCCCGGCTGCGACGTCTGCATTTCCGACGGAGGCGGAAATGTTGTAGGCCAATGTGCTCAGATTTGGGTGCACGTTAAAGAACCCCAGGTGGTCTAAATTACCGGAGCCCTCCACTACGGCGTATCTCATAATCATATCGTGGTTTTGGGACGGATATCGACCATTTCGCGTTTGCGTACCTATAAATTATAAACAAATAGATCTGCTTTCTGAGTTCTGCATCTTTCTTCTGCCAACCATGCTGGTAGATTCTAAGTTTACTCTTCTTTTTTGAAGAGCATTTTTAAAACGCCGAAGTAAGATAGCCTACTATTCAGCCTATGGTCACGTTCGTGCCATAGACCATGGACACATTCATTACTCTTTTGCTTTCCCATTTCCCATCCCCAGTGTAGTCTAGCAGGCCAGAGCAAACTGCCACTCAGGCTGAATTCTCTGCCGTTTTGTAAATAAATTATCTCTCTTTTGGTCTGTTGTCTGCATGAAAAATAATGAACGTTCACTTTACGAAATGGTATCGTGGTGTTAGTTCCAACCTAGGTAGAAGGTTTCCTCTGTCCAGGAATACTCTAGTCTTTGCTACCTTTAGAAAGTTCAGTGATGATGATAGTGGTGAAATTATATTCCTAAAAAGGGTCATGAAGGACACCCACTAGAAGTTTGGTTTACCTCAACCTCCCACGTTGGGGCAAGGAGCCCTAGGCTCTCCGCCAGGGGCATCGGCACAACGTTTTCCGGGAGAGGGGGAAGTGAGGGCAATTCCTTGAAATGGTTGTTTTTCAATCTGTATGTTATGGCGAAAAAGTTTTTTTTTTGGAGAGGGAGTACGGGCACCTTTTGGCTACGCCACTGCTCCCTGCCACCTCACGTGCCTTTTGGCAGACCCACAGTTGATTTAGTACACGCACATACACATACACACATACACAAGAGAATTCGGTATATTATTTTAATTTTGATTTTTTCGTCTGTCTTGACTTAATACATCCTTGTCGTTTATATGACACGGATCGGCTCTTAGCGCATGCCTCTGAGTGGGTACGTGTCATCAAATAGAAGTGACCGTTATCATCCCACCAAGAACCAGAAGAAGATCGCCTCGCGTGTCATGGACGCCGTGGCAACCCACTCCATCCTATCATTCCTGCTCCTGCTACTTCAGAGAGCTGAATGCCTGCGCGGCTCGCCGACATCGCAGGCGTCTTCTCTGACGCTGGTCGCAGAGAACCCCGGCGCAGGCGACTGGTCCCTGGGAGACACCATCCGCCTGTCGTACGTGCTCGAGACACAGGCCGACACGCACGTCTCCTGCACACGTGACAGTCGCCTGGTCAGCGCTTACCTGTTCCCCGTGCCCACGAGGACGATCACCGTCAGGTAGGCTGCTCGTGACCGAATGCCGAAGAACGCTCAACAGGGTTTCCTATGCGTTGATAGTCAAGAACTAAAAAAAAAGGTGGGGGGGGGGAGCTACGGAACGAATACATTAAGCGAGAATCAGACATGACGTGCGCTTTACTCACAACTGAAGTTTCATTGAAATACGTACCTTATATACAACCATCATCGCACAATTTGGCGCGAAGGGTGCAAAGTGAACATCATCATGATAACAGCAAAGTCACAGCCTTTTCAAAGAAGAGACATAGCAATAAATATATGCATGGAATACGTGACAACGCTGTACACGTCTGAATGACGTAGTTAAACTTTTCGGGTAGGAAGGTAACAGAGGGCTGCTCTTTTAATCTGGTGATATGAAACGTTCCAATTATCTTGTTATTTTATTATGATGTCTCGACAGGATGGTGGTCCCGATGAAATGGGGATAACATGCGCATGAAAGAAAATGATTGGTGAGATGGAATTTGATGAGTAATTTGAGCGTCGGTGTTCTCGTAATCTTGTGTTATTGCACTGTATACTTTACTGCACGATAAAGGAATCATATCGAGGCAACCTATCTTGCGCGGTACATAATTATTGACACAGTTGGGATTGGCACCACAAAATTTACAGATGAACCCTATTCTTTTTATGATAGAGGCCAGATGGTTCCAAATTTTTGAGCGGCTCGAAACACCAAATCAATCTGGTATCGGCTGAAAACACTGTTTTAGCTCACGAGAGGAACGGTGCGAAAATGGCCCAACAGGTAATTATCTAACCCTATTTTTGCACTCTTCACATCGCCACACGTGGTCTTTACGGCCCATTTAACGAGTTTGTTCATAGCCTCCTATATTTTTTTGTGCCCGCGCATTAGCGCTAAATACATACGCGCCATCCGTCCCTTATAGTTTTGGCGCTCGCCGCCAGATGCCGCACCGATCCCATAATAACAGCAGACGACGCGGCCTATGCACGCTTGCGTTTATGACGGTCTAGAAACCGTCTACATTGCATTGGATTATGCGTATACGTTAAGAAGTGCGCACACACCAAATTTTTAACACAAGCACTGTATACAGAATGCAATGTGAGCTTTGTTATTTGATTTCGCGCTCAAAGCTTGAGCACTTTTCGAGACAATGGTTTGACATGAAAATCTTTTGCCAAGTCGTGTTTGTCAGTCACACTCGTCGCGAAGTTCAGAAAAAGTGGGCGGAGAAACTTCACGAGCACAACCTCCAAAAGTTTTTTATGATGTCCCGGGGTCGAGCACTTGAGTTTGTCACGTTTCTGTAGTATTTGCGCGGCGTTGTCAACGGCAGCCTTCAGTGGCTGATTCATCTTTCTCGCTCTTGCGAGGAAAACTTCCGCGTAATTCTTTAGAGAATTTAGAACCATTACGAGCTCAGTTGACGGATACAGGAGTCCACCTCTGTCCTGGTGCCTAATTAATGCATCCGATGGCGCAGAGGTGTTTGGTTTAGTCACCAAATTGAAGCATTCATCACAGGAAATGGTTTCGTGGGCTGTTCTTGCTTCAAACCCGATCTCGCTTCAAACAGTTAAGCGCTTCCCCTTGAATTATCGTAAAATGCCTCCCTCCTTATTTCATTTTTGCCCTTTCGGTAGTTACTCAAAGCCGGTTTTTTCTCCATAGCTGCCATCCATTCTCTCGTTTTGCGCCTCGGCGCTCCGCCAGGAGCGCTCGCATCCCATAATAGCTCGGGGGACGGCGCTGAGGGACCGACCGCTCGGGCACAAAGTTATAGAGGAGGCTATGGTTTGTTACATGCGGTGATTATCATGAAATTGCCGTAACCTACCTTCTTTAACCTAAGAAGCTGATTACCGAAACTGTCTTTAACCAGATCGCGGCATGACTTTTTAAGCGAAGAACATGAACAAGAAAACGTGATGTCGTTATTGATAATATTTAAGCGAGCTGAACTAGTACTTAGCAGTGGTTTCCAGCATCGTGGTTGGTATTTACAACAACCCTGCTCAGAAATGAACTCGAGGCGTATGGCAAGATATTGAAGGTGTTGCAGCTCCATTAATACGTGTATCATAGACTATGGCCATATTTACAAAAATTTTTTACAGTCCTTTCAGTCATCTCACTGTAACTATAATCATTGTTGCAGATAACGTCGGGCAAAGAACTTAGCGTCCGTATGTCCGGAGATGCGTAGTTGTTAATCCGAAAAATGTGCATTGCCCACCGTGATCATAGCCCTTCCCCCGTTAGGCGGGCATAGCAAGAGGAGCTCATCTACGTACCTACATACATATCAGAGGACATGACCTTGGAAGCCACGACGGTTTTTGTTTCTCTTCTTTGTATTCGTTCTAGCACTGCCCCCCCCCCCCCCCCTAGCTTCAATATGCACCCTAACCAACTCGCGCACATATTTCTGATTTTTACGCGTTCAGCTAAGATCAGTTGAAACGAAAGTAATCATTTTTTCTTGTCGATTGAACTGTGTGATTAACCACGTCAAATGAAATATGAACGTACCGAAACAAGTCAGAAGTTTCTTTCATCTCATCAAGAAGAAAGGGGGTGGCGGAAAAAACCTGTCTTACTGTAGCATGAACATGTCATGTCCATGTTACACTTCGATAATGTGTAACACTGACTATAGGTAGATCACCTGTTAACATATGTCAAGACATGTATAAGTATGGAAATGTGGAGAAGTATTTTGACCACTTACACAGAGACATGTTGATTTGACACTGGTTATAAGCTGCACTAGTTCCATGAAATTATGTATACCTCGCACACTGTGTATTTTAAGCACTGCAAGAGGGAAATAAGCGGCCCTTGAATCTACTCTTTGAAGATGCACTGTCAGTCGGCTGGCAGTAGAGATATCCGCTTACCAGAAAAAGGTCGACAAAAATGGGAACAGTTTAGAAGGCCCAGTATGTGACCATGGGAGAGCTCCATACAAATTCTCCTTGAACATGTTTGGCCATACATAAAATCAAGTAATTGTATATTCAGAAAGAAGGTAAAGTACAGCTTACACATAGTTGTTTAGCAAAAACAGTTCTTGTGTTGAACAGTTAAGCAAAACAAGTGAATTGTTTAAAATAATAAGTACAGCAAAGCTGTATGCAGCTTGTTGTGAAGCAACTGCAGGTCACTTGAAAGAGATGGCTATTTCTGTTTGGATGAAAGCGAAGACTCTTTAGAGTGCGAGGTACTGTACTATCGGAGCGTCCTAAGCCGTGTTCACTCTGGTGATGAGGGCCCACGTGCCTCAAATGATCGTGGGGCATTTATAAAATTTGGAGCCTTAATTTATTGGGAAAATGTGGGCAGGCGAAGCTCGGCGTGCACGCGCCTTACCTAGCATCTTTATTGATTTCTTTCTGTCGGATCGCACAATGAAAAAGAAAATGCTAGAGGATGGTTTCATTAAATTTGGTGCACGTTAAAGAACCCCAGGTGGCCGAAATTTCCGGAGCCTTCCACTACGGCGTCCCCCACAATGATATCGTGGATTTGGAACGTTAAGTCTCAACAATTATCATTGCTACAAGGCGCATTGGGCTGTGCTCTCCGCTAACTTTTTCTTTCGTTCATGCTGCAATTATCATTGCTACAAGGCGCATTGGGCTGTGCTCTCCGCTAACTTTTTCTTTCGTTCATGCTGGGTATTGGACCTTCACCCACGCGTTCAGCACCGCAACACTTCTGTTGCGACCGGCAACAATGGTAGTCATGTTTGAAACAATGAAATGAAAAAAAAAAGACAACAAGGAAATGTAACAGTGTGCAATGACACGCGAGATGGATAAAAAAATTGGCAGCACATCCACGGAGTGAATGATGGAAAGTGGGGCGAAGCATTCGTCCGTCCATTTGTTCTTGCTTCCGTCCGTCCATGCGTCCGTCTGCGTGACCGTCCATGCGTCCATGTGCCCGTCCGTTTGTGCATCTCTTCGTGCGTCCGTCCCTGCGTTCGTCCATGCATCCGCCACTGCGTCCGTTCATGCGTCCATCCATGCATTTGTCTGTGTGTCCGTTCGTCCACATATTCAACACTCCAAGTACCACCATCTCGCATCTTTTCATCATACATTCACAATATAGAAGCACCGCCAAGCAGCGGACATTCCAAGGACTAAACGAGAGGTGGCACACGCACACCTTCTTACGGCTTGCGCTTCGGGTCTATTTCTCACCTTTAAGCACCTCGAGTTCATGGTATTTGCTAGTTCACTGTATTCATGGCACTGTGGCCCAACGCTCGCTAAACCTTTCTTAAACCAAGGAGGTTACACCCAGCGAGTATAACGTAGCAACCTTTTCCTGTCAGATAGTGCTCAATGTACATGCCAGTTGCTGCTAATGGAAAATGAGAGCCAGGAAAATTAGGCTTTTACTTTCTTACGGCTTGCGCTTCGTATCTACTTCCCACTTTTAACCACCTCGAGTTCATGGTATATACCAGTTCATTGTATTCATGGCACTGCGGCCCATCGCTCACTAAACCTTTCTAAAACTAAAGAGGTTACACTCAGCGAGTATAAAGTAGCAACCCTTTGTTCTCAGATAGTGCTCAATGTACATGCCAATGGCTGCTAATGGGAAATGAGAGACAAGAACATTTGGCTTTTAGTGAACGCGCACGCTGCGAATTTTTTATTGTTCAACAACGCAAAGAAGAAATCTCTCCCCGGTACCGCCTTGGAGGTCAAAATATAACACTTGTTACACACTACGCCTACGACTACGAGAGACGAACGGGTGCCGCTTTAAGGAGCTTCGCCCCTAAAAAAGAGAGAGGGGGAGAATGTCAAGGGTGGTTTCCCCATTCCAGGACACCAGTGGTCACTGCAGCTCACCAGGCTTGATCCAGGAGACCCCTATGGGTCTTCAGGAGAGGTCGGGCGAGAACAGCTTTCCAAGGCTCCCGCAGTAGCGTGAGTATTAGGGGCGACTTAACCTCCATAGGCTTGTTCCGGCAGTATACCATGTGACGTGTTTAAACGTCGGTCGTGACTCGCACTGCGGTCATTGGTTTACATATGCATTGGAGTTTGCGTGATGCCACCTTTCCTAATGTGGATAGGTGTGAAACTGAATTCGTCAACTTTAAGCGATTTGTGTGGGGGGGCATACCGCTGTCTCGTCTTCCGTTGATGCTCGAGTATATCGCGTGCAGTGCAAGGTTCACACTGGTTATCGTTGTCGTTGTTCATTCGGTTGCTGAAATCCCGAGCGAAACTGTGCGCCAGCGCATTACCCGAGATACCCTCGTGGCCTGGGCACCAAGTTATAGCATGACCCTGTATCAGCCTGTCACCTAGTATTTTCACGGCGACATTCGGTAGTGCACCACGGAGAAACACAATGCGCGCTTGAAAGCGAGGGCGTCGTAGAGCCTAAAAAAAATTGTTTTTTTGCACGAAGAGCAAATCACAGTGCACTTAACGCGCGAGAGCCAAAACCTCAGCCTGGTTTTGTGTATTGCGTAAACCTTGAACGTTTAAAGTAATAACTTTTAGAGTAAGAGCCATGGGGAAAATTGAAACATAATATAAGATCACGCAGAGGCAGGGGTACCTTTAGCAGGCGTGGGAGCCGGTGCCCCGCGAGCGGCTGAGTCATTTTTTACGGCCAGGCGATCCACCGGAGGCTCGGGGCTTGGCTTCGGAGTCATCAGTAGATATCCAGTGGCGTTTGGTGTCCGGGTTCTTGAACGAGGATGGCTAAAAAACGTCCGCACCGTCCTGGCTTATGTCACTGGGGCTAGTGTCTTCGTCAATTTGTAGGCGCGCCTCACTTGTGGTGCTGTTGGAGTCCTCGTAGATGCTGGCGTCGTCGTCTTGGGATGTAGTCTCCTCGGTTACACCTGAACTTGTGGTCGACTGAGCAGCCACGCGAGGAGCGTCAGATGTAATATGTCTATATGAGACGCCTTCTTCAAGAGGTGACTTGTCTTACGAGGGCTTGACCTGCGGTTCTTCGGAAATGGCGACTGGACGCGGGGAACTTTACTTTTCAGAACCTGGAGGAATAACCATGTCTGCAATCGTTGGGTTCGCAGTGGGCGGCTGGTGCAGCGTCGCGATTGGCGCACCTTGGTCGTGGTCGGTTACCGCGGCTCGCGTTGACGAACCGTCGCACCTGTTCTTAGACGGTGTTCCTGGCTGAAGTGGAGGGAAACCCTTGGATGCCGCCTTTGAGTACGACTGTTTCATCGTATAAACGACAGTGGCAGGTGGGTCGCCACAGCGGCGTCATGGCCACAGACTCCACACCAACCACAAAAGAGAGCAGTGCAGTTCATACAAAAGTGCCCACTGCCTCCACATCGACGGCACACTCGCTGGAATCCTTTATAGTCACAGGCCACTCGATTGCCTGCGACCTTGAGGTAGTTGGGTACAGGTGACGATGCCTTCATTTCTATGAAGGGGACGTATCGCGTCCCAGTGGTCACGATTGGGAGTGATCCCATGAGTCCTCTGGTGATATGCAACACATTCCCATAGTGGGACAGTGCTTGTGCGAGGACTTCGCTGGGGACGTGGCATGGCAGGAACAGGGCAGTTACCTGGGTGACTTGGGGTCATAGGGGTACGATGGCGACGCGCTCTCCTCGGATGAGGAGGTGTGATGCGTCGACGATTTGAGCCAGGGCGACTTTGCTGTTCACCGTAACTTGATAATTGCGGCCTCCAATGTGCTGGACACCATATACTTTTTTTTATTCCTTCTATTGAAGACGTTGCGTAACGACGTCTTCAGGACTTGCCCCTTCAAGATGACGAGATTGAAGGTGAATGCCTTCTTCGGTGGCTGGCTTGCCAAGTTGGGCGCCCACCATCCTAAAGACGCCCTTTAACGTGCTGCTTAGCTTGTCACCTAACTGCAATATGGCCTATTTTCAGGGCTGAGGCCACTTGAACCTTGAAAATTTGCGAAAAAGAGAAGTTTATTGTACACTTGACTTGCACGTACACAAACGAAACGTCGAAAACAAGTAAACACAGTGTATACATCTTACAAATGAGCACCAAATCTAATGGATCACTGGGTATCCAAATGTTACAAGTGAAAGGAAAATTAAAAAGAATCAAGGTAATCATGACCTATCACAGCGTTCTATTTGCGTACCATTAGTTGCGGCCGCAGCCGTTCCCACTTTTCTGGGGCAGACCCCCAAAAAGTCGCCAATGCAACGTGAATTCAGAATGACTACAACCATAGGGTGTTGCTTAAAAGCTCGCTCGTATTGTTGCTGACGATTGGAGTGAGGCATGCACAACTCGGTCTTTATTTTATAACCATTTATTTTTGTGTTTCAAATGATTGATTAATTGCTTGATATGTGGGGATTAACGTCCTTAAACCACCATATGATTATGAGAGACGCCGTAGTGGAGGGCTCCAGAAATTTCTACCACCTGGGGTTCTTTAACGTGCACCCAAATCTGAGCACACGGGCATACAGCATTTCCGCCTCCATCGGAAATGCGGCCGCTGCAGCCAGGATTCGATCCCGCGACCTGCGGGTCAGCAGCCGAGTACCTTAGCCACTAAACCACAGCGGCGGGGTTTGTGTTTCAAAGAATCAGCCTCTGTTACAAAGAGGTGCATATTATTTGTTTCCCACCACGTCATCATAATTGATATTATTTAGCTCTTGTGTATTTTTCTCATCTGCATATGTGATTTATTTCGCGATTATTTGTTAGTTGCGATGCAGCTCTTTGGCTCACATGTGTAACACCGTACGCACGTGCGTCCGTACGAACACACCGCAACACGTTCCCCCGCTACAGGTGTCGGAGTGGTGCAAAGTAGGTCACGCCACAGCTGCGCTCTGACGTCACTCTCTCCCTCACCCACAGCACGCTCGCCGCAGCTGCCGGCTCCTCCGCCCGCTAACAACACACTTTTCTTTCGCCTCACCCTCTCCCCCGCTCGCAAGCCGAGTGTACTCTTTCGGCTCGTTTATCTGCAATGAAACATACACCAAACCCAATCTACCTCCCGTGTCTTTGCGTTTCAGACAAACATTTACTCGTCTAAACGCTACACCGAGTTTGCTTCAAACTGCTTTTCTAGCACACGCGTCGACGCCCGTTTCAACTGGGTCAACGCCGTGAACACCACTGCTGATTCGCACCCCGTCGGGGTTCCCCTCTGGGAGATGGTCGATAATAAATTTCTTTGTTATATGGTCTCATTTCATCTGTTTTCTAGCGATATCTACATTGGCCTTATTCTCGCCGCTTCGCAGTAGCCGGTGGCCACACCGCTAGCCACGTCATCTGGCATGACGACAGAGATGGAGCCAGTGAAACCGCGTTCCAACAGCTTTTCAAGCTATAAAGCCAGCGTTGTGTGTGTGCGTGTGCGTTTTGTAGTGTGTCCGCGCTCAGTCGCGCTGTTCAAACTAAACAGAGAAGGAGCCGGTATTTCATTCATCAGCAGATATAGAAAGTGAGCCGAAGAGACTGAAAGAAGCCGGGTTTTGTCGTGGCAACAAAACCAAGAGGAGGCAGCGAGATAAGAAGATAGAGTGAGAACGAGCCGTGTGCTTCAAGAAGCATAACCGTACAGAGAACCAAGCGAAACAACAGACTGATTTAATTGTGCGTCCGCACCTGCTTTGCGGACGCAGCCTGCCAGCCCTTTCCCATGGCAGGCTGTGTCCACAAAGCTTTTGCAGACGCTGAAATAAGTGTGTCCAATAAAATCACTACGCCCACCCAAGCATAACTAACTTAAGCCTTGGACATTTTTGTTTCTGCTGTTAGCCGCTTCTAGCACGGCGCGTCTGTGCGCCGACACTTGGGGAGCCCTGAGGCGCACATGCAGGCTCCCTACCGACACAGACTTTCGCTGTCGCATCGCTGGCTCGGAAAAAAAGAATTATGCCTTCGGTGACGCTGGCCTTCACGGGCTAGCGTGGGCTGGTGCTGCGAATGTACAGTATGTGAATAAAGCGATGAATCTGCAGGACACTAACGTGAAGTCCATGAGACGCTGCGTGACCACAATGCGAGATTATGATGGGGCGGTCCCTTAAACTTCCCGCCGTTGAAAGCTGCCGTCTGAGCCGTGCTGTAGAACTACATGCGCTATCAGCCAATGATCGTCGCCCATGCCATTTCTGGGGCACTCTGGTGTCAGTCAGGGATGGATTATGGAGGACACCTTTTTTGATAACTTGACGATCTTGACTTCCGTGTTAAATAAATGTGGACATTGAAATCTGAAAGCAACCTCACGCGACGCTGACTCAGCCCGAGTGTTGCGTGCTTGCAAGAAATGCCATGGCGTATTCCGACAGCCTAGACCACTGCCTACTAGAAAAATTATGCCTGGAACGTGAGCCGCGAACGCGCCACCCTACGCTCGGATTTTATCCTCCCCCTCCGGTACGTAGGCGAACGCCTTTGACGGTCACCCTTTGCAAACGCAGCAATGCTCTCACAGTTGCCTCCGAGCAGCCGTGATGTCACGTGAAAGAACGGTGAGGTAATGTCAAGTGACTGAGCGGTACGGAGGCGAGTGGTTCCACGCGGCGGACGGTTGCAACACGCGGCAGGAGGCATGGCCTCCGAGATTTTGTGTTGGCAGGAAGCTCCCAATTGGAAAGAGAGCGACGTTCCAGACATAGTTTTTCCAGGGGGCGTTGCCTAGACAGACATCTCGAAGCTCCCCCATTTGAGATTTTAAGTTTGGAAACAAAGCATAGCTTTAACTCCACCGTGGCGGTTAAACGGTTATGGTGCTTGACTGGTAATGTAATCCCATTCGCGGCAGCCGAATTTTGATGGAGGTGAAATTCGAGTGGCTCTTTGGCTTAAATTTAGCATAGTCGTACTGGAGACGTGTGCGTGAGTACCATCTAACGCGCTGCCGCTGTCTTTTCAAATGCGGAGCGTTTCTTAGTCGCACGATGTCATGCGTCGGCGTTGTCCACACCCCTACTGCGCATGCTGATGGTGCAAACCCCGCAAACAGATGCACACGTTATTCAGCACTGCTAAAGCTACGACGAGTCGCGAAAGCTGTGCATTTCAACGCGACGCCCTACTTTCGACACTACAAGCACGTCAGCACTAACCGTTGGCACCATTTCACCTTTAACAACTGCGGAATCATTTCCTCCAGACGTCATGATCACTCGTTTCTGTTACTTGTAATTTTCTAAAGAATGTATTTTTGTATTTTGTTTTTGCTGACGTGTATTTTGTATACTGCTTTGTGTTTTTTTCACGATATGTTTCTTGGTGTCTTGTTTGTTTTTTTCTGTTTTAGGAAATGAGTATGCATTTGTGGTGTTGCCAAAGCAATAAATTAGGCATATTCTTTTATGATGCTTTTTTCTGTGTTTTGCAAGGCAAATGCGCCTGTATTTCACATTGCGAAATTATTTGTTTATAGCATTATATGTACCAATATGTTACGCCTGTACAGTGTTGATTGCTCATTTTTGTCGTATACATGTTTGTATGCTTCGCTCGGATGTATTACGCAAATGCTTCCTTTTTTTTGAGGCAAATACGCCAACATTTTTTGCATCTTTTGAAATAGATTTTTTGTTGTTGTTTAAGCATTAGACGTTTCGTTTTATCACACATGTACAGTGATGATTTCTTTCTTGTCATAGACCTGTTTATTTTACGAGTATGATCCCGAATGTTTTTATGAAAGTGTTACCGCTGCTGCGATGTGTTCGGGGAGGGGGAAGGGGGGCCTGCGGCCTTGTCAAGCTGGCATCACGCCAGCTTTTTCTGCAGGTCTCCTGCATCATGTATCCTTGATGCGAAATAAAGTCATTATTATTATTATTATTAGAACCGATGCTATTGCCGCAGCAAATCCAACAATTAATCTGAG
Source organism: Rhipicephalus microplus (assembly GCF_013339725.1). Classification (NCBI taxonomy): domain Eukaryota; kingdom Metazoa; phylum Arthropoda; class Arachnida; order Ixodida; family Ixodidae; genus Rhipicephalus; species Rhipicephalus microplus. The sequence goes on from NC_051167.1 coordinate 115,753,632, forward strand.
AGGAAGTGGCACGCCAATCGTCTCTTGCGCCCTTTCTCCCAAGCAATAATCATGGGCTCACCTCATCGTTGCGACAAACCATAGAAGAGCGAGTCTCCGAGGCACTTCTGTCCACGTACCAGTCACCGCCTGTGTCCATTCCCCCGGCCCATGCTGATGTCGCGCAAAGGCAGGCACATGCACCGCCACACGTCGCCGACTATGCTCCCCAAAGACACGCCTTCTACCAAATGCGTGGGCTCTTCTATCGTCGTCCTTCAACGCTTCCCAACGACCCCTGTCGCACATCGGATAACAGATCCGTCTGCACGGCCATGCTGAGGGGTTCTGTCGCCAGCGCGTCCCTCGTCCTGGTACCGTCGATAAAACCTACAGCTACGCCCACACAGAACCACCACGGACAATGCCTCCCTATGCTACTTCGGACACCCATTCGATGTGCCGCCGTGCCTTCAATACACATTGATCTCCCTCCCCACGCGGACGTTCACCTTCGCTGGGCACATTATAGATCCTTTCGAGATTGTAATGCACCCGTGGTCTTGCCACATTTCCTCAGACTGTAAAGTTATCGGTGCGATAACTCCTTGTTGAAATTTGTCGATGTTGTACCTTCAAGAAATAAGCATAGTTGGAAGTCTTCACTTCGTGTGGCTGTTCAATAATGCCTAACGTGTTGTGTTCTTCACGTAGTTTCAACATTTCTTCAAAAGTTTAATGTACAAATATGCCCGATAGAGTGGACGGAATTAAGAATGGCTGCTGCGGTAGCTCAGTTGGTAAAGCATCGGACGCGTTATCTGAAGGTTGCAGGTTCGCTCCTTGATGGCGTTCATACTATATATCTACTACACCAAAATATGTCCTACTCCATGTCCGCTGGATAAAAAAAAAACTTGTTTTATCGAATGACCGTGCCTGTACTTCCCATACGGCTTGATTGTCTATCGGTATATTTCATTGACGAATGGTGACGTGTTACGTTCAGGGCCAGGCGCCTGTTACTGGTGCGCAACGCCTCCGTGGAGAACGCGGGACGCTACCTGTGCCGGGCCCGCAGTGGCAATGCTTCGCGAGCCGTCGGCTGGAGAGTGCGAGTGCGGGCACGGGACAACTGCCCCTCGGTTACACCCTGTCAGGAGGCGCAGGGACGAACGTGCACGCCCTGTTCATGTCCCCAGGTACGCTGTTAGGGTTACCCTCCCAAGACGTCTGTCAATAACAGAATAAGTTTATTTACATGAGTGAAAATTTAGCATGATTTCCTTATGTAGAGAGAAGTGCTGAAGTCGAAGACTGCAATAAGGTTTCCTTAACTAACTATACGCGAAAAATATATTGTAGCAGTTTATATCCCTACTAACGCCAATCATTTACTAAAGACGCATTTCTTAAAGTAACCTTGGATACCATAACTATTGACTTTGTTCTTTTCATAGCATTTGTAATTTGTGTGCAAATTTTGCAATTTATGTACATGGTTTTTGTAATAGCCACCTTGTCGCATTCGTTATGTGGTTATTATGTTCGTACTTTAATGTGCCAAGTTGATGATGTGCCAATGAGCTGTGGCGATTCAAAGTGTATTTTTCCCTTGACTCTGTTTGTTGTATATCACATAATGCTATGGTCACTACATTTCCGCTTATGCTACAGTAACATTTTTTTGTTGTTTTCACTTCTTTGCATATTTTTTCTTCTTTTTGAACACTATATACGTTTTTACCACCACGCCTTCTTCACTCAATGCAGCTATAGGCGCCTGTAAGTAGCTTTTGAATAAATAATGAGGAAGACACAACCAGTGAACTTTGCACTAAAACAATATCAAGAGATAGAAAGAGTTCAAATAATGCGTGTTGGAAGCATATTGGGATAATAAAGATGAATATTATTACATGTTAATAACTCACAAAGTCCTTTACGCATTCGTACAAGGCGACCAGAAGGCAAAAGTCGTCTCTATTTTGTCAGTCTGCGTATCGATCCTCCCCCGCCCTCCTACCTCGCCTGCCTTAACACTGCCTCCGTCAGCGGCCCACTTTTCACCGAGTGACGACGTCATGCGGTGACGTCTTGTGACGATAAGTTATCGCCGCAGTGTCGTCATTATGACGTCGCAGGTATTGTCCATCTGTGATGACGCGCTGCTATGAAGAGGTCAGCACGTGATGATTTTTTGCATCCCTCGTGCTGACGCCGCCAACGGTCAATTTTCGCGTTTGATGAGCCACGAAAGGTCTATACCCTCACGAATAGCAGTGCACTCTTGGTTACGGCAACAAACATTTACGCTCGTCTAGTTGAGCTCTGCAACGGAAGGAGGCGCCACTTATCCTGTCGCTCACGTTTGCTGGTCAGATTAACGCGGATAATTCCTAAGTGTTAAATCAGCGGACAAGTTGAATATTTCTGTTAGCATGTGCGCGGAGAAGTCATCACGTTGAGGGTCGCGTACGCAGGGCCGCGCCTTCTTCGGCAAAAGCCGTGCGTTCACCTGCTACGAGACTCCGCGCGGACACCTGGGCAACGACCTCAAGATGGCGGTGGACGTGAGCCGACGCCTGTACAACTTCGAGCAGTTCGAGCCAGTCGTCGTCGAGTACGAGCTTCGAACCTACGGAGACACGCAGGTTTGCATATAGCGGCGTCTCTTTTGTTCAGTTATACAGTTATTGTGTCGACAATAGGTGCTTGCCTTGTTGTAGCGCGTTTTTTTTTCTGTGATGATTGTGCAAAGCGGGACGAATAATATCAATTAAAAATTGGCCCGGTGTGCTTCGCTGACAATGATAGTCGAAGGAAAACAGTTTTCTGCCTGTAGAGAGAAAGAATAAAGAATAAAACGATTATTTGACGTTTTGGGTGAGATGATCGGTAAGCAGAGAGAGAGAAAGACTTATATTTGACGTTCTGCGATAGAATATCGATGAGTGGGGTCCTTACACCGGGATACCAATGGCGCGGGCCGATGCGGGTAGGCGCGGCGTGAGATATGGACGTCATGTGGAAGTGGTTTCAGTAGTAGTAGTAGTAGTAGCAGTAGTAGTAGTAGTAGTAATTAGTAGTAAGTAGTAGTAGTAGTAGTAGTAGTAGTAGTAGTAGTAGTAGTAGTAGTAGTAGTATAGTAGTAGTAGTAGTAGTAGTAGTAGTATAAAACTTATTATGCACATAATCCAGACAGGCCAGAACTTCAGTGCCACGAGGAATATACAGGGTGAAGAGCGAAGTCTGTCCGGCAGGGTGGTGCCCCTATTCTAGGGCCCCACTGGCGCGAGCCATTCGTTCAGCTCTGTGAATTAGTCGCAGCTGATCCACCGGGGCTGGGCTAGACAGCAGCGCCTCCCATTTCTCCCATGTGCCAATGGAGTCGTATTCTTCGTCGTGCTCTGCACACTCCCACGTGATGTGAAAGGGTGTTGGGGTGGCTCCACACCACGGGCATATATGTCTGTTTCAAGAAACTAAACGTTTGCTAGAACACACAGCCACTGGTAGGTTGCAGCGCCATGTTGTTTTAGTGAAACGTAGGAAACACCAACTTTTCGTTCATAGTGTCGCATTGTCAGCGCAGTGTAATAAGCCGTGATGTCTTTAAATCGCTTATCTATGCATTTTAGAAATAAAGAATTACGCTACACAATACTTGCGTATTGTTGTCTCTCTAAAAGATATGCGTAATATTTGCTTTTTGATTGACAATGTTCGCGAGTATGAACGCGGCAAGCAGGTCAAAGTGACTGGGCGTCGATGATCTGCTTGAACTTTCGCGAGGTCCCTAGGATATCAGAAGATACGTAAGAAATCACGTAGATAATATTGTCGAGTGGTCGTGACATTACGAAGGCAGCATGCAGTCGGCGTGTTCCAGATGAAGCTCTTTATTTGGCCGAACTTAATAAACGAAAATTTGAGCTACAGCAAGCAATGCACGCCATACACTTGAATATCAACGAACAGAGTGTAAGCCACTACGTCAAAGTACCAACTCTCCTAGCAGTCAACTATACTGAAGAGCGTCATCCATCCATAATATGTGTCAGGGTAAAGCGCGTCAGCATTTGTTCATGTCCCATCGAAAATTCCACTGTTATCGCTAGCGGCCGTGTAAGTTCCAGAACAAACTCTGATGTTCGTGTTGGGTGCGTAATCTCATTGATAGGTTCTAAAACTATCTAAATGTTGTGAATGTGTTATGCAGAAAAGCGCAAGGTGGCAGAAGGATTGAGAAAGGGAAAGAAGACAACCACCTGTTTGTAGCACGAAGTCACAAGGATTCGAACCTCGGACCAGGACGACTTTTTCGGCAACTAAGAGGCTTTCTTTCTGAGAAATCCGTATAGATTTCTTTGTGGCTTCGTGCTACAAACAGGTGGTTGTCTTCTTTCCATTCCTAACTATCTAAATGGTTTCCCGTCATTCTGGTGTGGGTTGCGCGAGGCAGAAGCTACACGTGCTACGAAGCGGTAACGTTGAATAGAAAAAAAAAATGGGGCACAGGTGGCAGTGAGAGGTGACAATGTTAAGCTCCGCGCTCGAGGTCAATGAGCCAGAAGGGTAGCAGGTATCTACTCCAGGAAGATCCCTGCATGGGAGGCTCTTCCGTTCTCTCAACCACCACCCCCTTGCTTTTTGGTATAAACGGTGCATCCTTTCTGCATTGTTCACCTTTCAAAGAAGTCATTTAAGAAAATATGACTTCGCACAGCCCTGGGCAGCATGTATATGACTGGACAACATAAGTACGCAACACAATGCTCTTGAAGCCATTTTTATTTTGCCTTGTCGCTTTGATATAAAAAGACTGCTAAAACGTTCAGCTTTGATCAGTTGTTGTCAAACTTGGCGGCTCTTCCAACTTGCTGACTGCATGGAGGGCTTGAAGTCGTGGAGGTGGTCGTATGCAGCATTTCGATCCTGCATGGGTGCGTTTTTTTTTTTTTTGACTTTCAGGTGACGTGGTTGGTCGACAACTTAGAGTACCACACGCACACAGTCCTTGTGCCCCAAACGTCAACAGGCTTGGTTTCCTTCAGCAAGAGGTTCGTCCTTGATCCATCTCCGAAGGTAAAAAAAAAAAAGAAAGCAAGCTTCATAAGAGTTGTCTATGTACAGTCTTCGAGTTAGCGGCTTCTTATGGACTTGTTTCTTTGTGTATTATTGTGTTTTGGTCCTTGTATCGAATAAAACAATGAATTGTTGTGAGCCTTTTGAGCCAATTGGAAATAGTCAACCTAGAAGGGTAAAATGGTGAAATGTCACTGCTGAACTTTTGCTTAACATCGAAGTTTTGCAGGCTAAATGAAGTTGAAAAACGATGCTTCGACATATCAGTGTCACCCATAATTTCCACGTTGGCTGAAGCGCCATGCGTTGGCGCTCTTTTAGACACTAGCGCTAGAGTTCCCTCTAGCGTATCGTTACGAAACTCGATAAATGTAAGTACGATCTCCATGGGATTTAAAACGATACTAAAAAAAAAAACGATTTATCTCGTATTAGTAAGTTACTTTATCGAGATACGAAGAACGCCATGCTTGCTACAAAAGGACGCTTAGTAAGTGAACAAAAAAAAAAACGCGCAAAAAGGAAGTGCGGGTGGCGGCGTCACATTGAATTACCGCTACAGCCGCCGAAACAGCACATACTTTCACGTCATACCTAATAGGTAAGAATGAAATACGTTGCCTTTTCAGGATACCAAGGACCTAATATATAAAAGTTTCTATAAGGTTTGTTGAGACGATACGGCCAAGATAGAATATATCCACTCAAAATTCGTGATATCGCGCGTTGTTTTCAGCGCAAAAGTTTAGAAATCAGACATTATTTTATCTGTTATTAGTAAACGTATGATGATGATTGATTCGATTGATTGATTTGTGGGGTTTAACGTCCCAAAATCACCTTATGATTATGAGAGACGCCGTAGTGGAGGGCTCCGGAAATTTCGACCACCTGGGGTTCTTTAACGTGCGCCCCAAAACGTGTGATGATGAATCAGGCGTCATTAGAGATTAGTGTGTGCCATTTATCAATCTGATCCAGTTCTATGTGTACCTATCGTGCCACATTTAGCCACAGGTACGAAGATAGACAAATAAATTATTTCCTCGTCATTACCACGGTTCATGAACGATGGTAGTGTCAGTGTACCCTCTACTTACAGTTTATCATGGAACTACATGGCTAAATATAACGAATATGGCGGCACTGATGACCATTTATTTTTGGAGAACTTAGTGAATGGTTCGATCAATGAGCTAGTATATGTAAACATTTCTCAGCTGTGAGGTTTCTGGGCAAGTGCGTGGGGTCCTCAGTCGTCGACTCCACTGGCCTTTGTGGCTATCTGAGCCAGCTGGTTCTCCAAATCCTTGCTAGCAAGTTACGTGTCCCATTATATCATGTTCGAGGTGTCCTGAAATGGGGAGAATAGTTGTTCTCAGTTCCTCATTCTCATCACCACGTAATGTGAATCGAGAGGAGGCCCTTCTCCACACCACAGACTGCTGTGCGCGTATATTGTGGGAATTATGTAACACTTCCCTCTTTAGCTGAGGTTAAGTATTGATTTGTACTCGGTGCAATCTCGAACCAGTTCTCTGGTAAGAGCGTGATGCGAGTGGCTCTCTTTCGTAGTTCTCCTTTCTGGTTTTGGAGGATACCTGAGGTTGGCGATGTCGGAGTGTAAGCTGCATTGTGCTCGAAATAATGCAGGCAGCCCGGCACGTGGAGCTGACCTGTAGAGGCACAGCTGCGTCACACCGACCTTCGCGTGAGCGAGTCTTTGACGGCCGTGTTGTCTCGCAGTGTGCTCTGGTCTTCGTGCAAGGAGGAGAACTGTAGTGCCATCAACGCCCACTGCGCCCCTTCCGGCCGGTGCGAGTGTGCCGAAGGATGGACCGAGAGCAGAGGTGCCGCGTCGTGCGCTTTTGTGCGCCCGTGTTTTTTTTTTTGAGTCTGAAGTCCGGGCGATTTGGCTACGGAATATTGAAGGCTGACGTCCGTTGAAATCTCCGTCATCGCAAACGCAATTGCCAACAGCCCTGTAACAATGGAACGCTACAGGCACTTACTCTCAGGCAAAAAATTGCCACTTAAATTCCTTTATTAGCTGTCAGCCGCTAGATTAATCTGAAGTTCTCGTTTTATCTGCTCCCACCTGAAAAAAAAAATTGCCGCACCAATCACTGTCATGCATTTTCGCCCAATAACTCGCGAGTTGATGTGTATAAATATTTATTTCTTGTTCGTAGAATAGCTAGATGAAATAGCCTTAGTGCGCAAGTTTCGTGTGGCTGCATTTCCATGAAATTTAGAGATATATTTCCCGCGACATAATTTTGATGGGTGTAATTTTCGTGAGTTATACACTGTAAAAAGCCCCACCGTGGTGGTCGTGTGGCTGAGCTACTCGGCTGTCGACCCGTAGGTCGCGGGATCGAAGCCCGGCTGTGGCGGCTGCATTTCTGATGGAGGCGGAAATGTTGTAGGCCCGTGTGCTAAGATTTGCATGCACGATAAAGAACCCCAGGTGGTCGAAATTTCTGAAGCCCTCCACTATGGCGTCTCTCATAATCATGTGGTGGTTTCGGGACGTTATGCCCCACATATCATTGTGTGTCAGAATTACTCACCGAATGTTTTTTTTTCTTAGAATGTAATTACAATTGCTTAACTGTTTATTTTTCCTCCCGTGGAGTATTGTACTTTATTTTATTTCATGTGAATATCCACCCCTGTAACAGCCCGTATGCGTTTACAGTACTCAAAATAAACAAATAAACTACACAGCTATAACTACAACATGGCAAGTAACAACACAATAGCGAGAACAACTATTTAGAAACACAATTAGAATAACAACTACGACAAAAACAGAGAGAACAAAACATGAACATGACATGAAAGATAGCAACACAATACAAACTTTCAAGGTTCTTTATGCATTCGTCTACGATGGCTCGTACAGGCAAAGTTTATATCTTTTTTTCGTCAGTCACCATATTGATGCTCACCCCTCTGAAAGCGTTCTGCACGTAGCGTGGATTTGCATTGCCTTAATGAACGGAAGCATTTCTGCACTTTACTTGGTTCTGCACCGCTACCGTGGTAGACCAATCTTTGATCGAGGGAAGATTCCATGTGACGGCGTCGCCATGACGACATCATAATGACTTCGCAGATATAGTGACCTGTGGCGTCACGGTGACCTGTTCATGGGATAAGGATATTTTGTGTCGTTCGTGGTGATGCCGACGCCGCCGACAGTCAATTTTCGAGTTTGATGAGGCAACGAAAACATGCAGCCGGGAAAGGCTGCTCGGAAGCAAGCAAACTGACCAGGGTGCACGTTATGAAAGTAGGAGAGAAGTTGGCCGGGTGAATGGGGGAAAGTTTCGACTTCCTTGAATCTCGTCAGTCAGTGTAACGCTGTCCCTCCATCCACACCACGCTCCCCTGGCCGCAGGTGTTGGGACGGTGCCAAGTAGGTCACGCCTTCACTCGCAGTGTGTGCGCGTCGACATCAATCTCTCCCCAGCCTGTCCCCGCTCGCCGCTTGTCATCTCGCTCGCTTCACCCTCTACACTGCTTGCGATGTTCGAGCGCACATCGAGCGGACAGTCGTTATCTGCGATGAAACTTACACGACACCCAAACCACCTAGCATGTCTGCTCTTCGAACAAGCGTGAGCTCTAGTAAACGCCACACTGAGTTTCGATTCACACTGTTCTTACAGCACATGCGTCGACGCCCGTTTCAACCGGGTCAAAGCCATGTGCGCCGCTGGTGCTTCGCGTCCCATCAGCATTCCCTTAGGGAAGGTGGTCCGTAATTAGTATACCCTTCGTGTGAGCCATCCTGTACCGCTCTCCGTCCGCGAAAACAGCTAGGCTTCAGTCGCAGCTCCCGAGCGACGATTATGGCTAAACATACTGCTACATTCATTCCTCCAGTTTTGTTATCGCCCCGTTACACTGTAATTACTGCCTTGCTCAAACCACGCCGAATGATCAAGAACCTTCGAGGTAATCTTGAACCTTTTGATGCGATTGCGCGCACAACGCTAACATTACGGTTTCTTCTAGAACTTACGTGGCAGCTGGCGATAACGCTGGTATATTTGAAGGCACATGTGTAAATGCCGACGCGCTTCACCGCTTGTCGTTTGATCAATGGCCGAAGCTCATTCCACCGCTATCAGTGCCAGTGTGTATTAGTGTAATCTCATTTTTTTGTTTACCGGCCAGACCTTCGGTCAAATATACACTTTCATCTTGGACGTATACCAGCCACTGCCTTCGTCAACGTCACGACAACGCGACACGCACACACAATGATATATCTGTATCGGACACCTCTCGTAATGAAACCTTCGCTACGGCCGTGTTGCAAATATCTGAAAAAAAGTAAACTTGCTTGGTTCAGTAAGGTCTGTTGTAGCCAATCACCTCGTTGTACCATTCTGCACTGTTCAAATTCACGCGGCAACCATTTCACGTCGTAGCTAACAAACAACAACAACAACAACAACAACAACAACAACAACAACAACAACAACAACAACAACAACAACAACAACAACAACAACAACAACAACAACGTCATCAACGCACACGGTTCGTCCTGCATACGCGTAGGGGTCTGCCGGCTGCACTGCCACTCGAACCCCGACTGCCAGAAGCTGGGCAAGGCGACCGTGTGCAAGGACCACGAGTGCGAATGCGGTCGTGGTCACGTGCTCAAGCACAAGCACTGCATGCCCCTGGAGTGCTTCAATCACAAGATGTGCACCGACATGCACGGCGCCTTCTCTTCCTGCCACCAGGGTGAGCTATCACTGCGAACACGCGCGCGAGATGGCAAAACAACAACATCGATAAATAAACTCGTGTTACTCACTTTACGAATGTTTTTGGTTGTAGTAGCCAGTTGAAGCACTCAGAAACTGATTAGTGTTTTAAGACAAAGTGACTGACCACCGCGGTGTTGAAGTAGTAACGGTGCTCAGCTGCTCACCCGAAGGTCACGTGTTCGATCTTGGCTGCGGTAGTCCAATATCAATGTATGTGTAATTGTAGAGGCATGTGTAAAATGCAGCGTAAAATAGCGCGGCAAAGAACACCAGATGACCGAACTGGTGCAGCAGATTTTCCTAAAATTAACTAGAGGAGACTCTGGCACTGCGGTCATGCAGCGACTAAGGGAATGGTGGGTAGTACGCGAATTTGCCTAGTCTTTGTACTTGCGGGCGGCGAATCGCACTTGTGGCTTCGTTTATTGCTGTTTTGCTTTTGTTTTGAAGGGAAGAATGAACCAATTGGAACTTAGTGATCCAGATTTGAATTCGTTAGGCTAAAAGAATAAGGTGGTGAAGCGCGACCGCTGAACATTTGCCGATTTTTGTTTAGTGAGAGATCAGCTCCAAGCCACGTGAACACAAACGGAGCCAGAAGTACGTAGATTAGACGAATCCGTGTACTATCCATCATTCCCATGCTCGCTGTAGCGCCTCCCATAGACACTACCACCAGAGTTCCCTCTAATGTATATTTAGGAAATCCTATGGTCCAGAGTTCTCCCCTACGACATGCTTCCTTGGTATATCAATTTTACCCATAGAAACCACATATTAAGAGCATTTGATTACATTTTCGTAACTCCCACGTATTGCAGATGTCATGCAAATATACAGAAGACCGTCTTCAGCAGCGTCACCGAAAACTCGATCGATGGAAACTATCACGCAAATGAGGGTGTTACTAATGCGGCATCGGAAATTCTTCCAACAGAGCTTAAGAACTATTCACTAGCAACAGATTAAAAAAAAAAAAAAGATTGGGGTAGCCACGAATTATGGGTGTGAAGACTGTGGAAACAGTGGGGCTGGCGGCCCTCCCCTCCAATTTACCCTTTCCTCCCCGTTACGTCTCTTCTCCTTATACTTGCTCCCCGTTCGCAACTCCTTGCTATATGATATGTATATGGTGATGCCGTTTTCTTTCTCTTTTTCATTTTTCCATCCTCTCTATTTATCTCTGTCGCACCGTTTCTCTCCCTCTTGTGTCTGTCATTCTACTTTTTTTATCCTACTCGCTTCTTCTTGTTCTATCGCCGGTAGTAATGCTTTCAAATGGTCCCCGTAAATGCATGTTCTACTTCACCTGATAGTCGAGTGATTACGACTGTTATCTTTGGTTCGTGGTAAACCCGCTTTGAATCTCCATCACTGAGGAATTTCTTTTTGTTTTCGTTATTAGATATCCTCCTCCTCTCCATTTCTCATTTCCTCTTTTTCTTCTTTCCTTCAGCCTCCCAGCTTCCTCGAGCAGATTTTTCATTTAACTCTCACCTCCCTCCTCCTTCCCGGCTCCTTGCCTCCTCGTTTCCCTATAGGCCTTTCTCTCCCACCTAGGCTCCAATCTCCTTCGCCGTCACTATCCTTCTCTGCGGTATCTCTCTATTATGCCCCCTTTCCTTCGCAGCTGCCGTATTCGGTAGTGAGGGTTGTCTTGTTCCTTTGGTGCGTACTTGTTAAAGTAGTTTTAGGCGAACGACGCACGGATCAAGCCGCGCTTTCAATAGAAACAAAAGCGATGTCCAAGCCGACGTACTGGAAACTTCATCACTTTTGTATATGCATGCAACAACTTTTCATGTCGGTGCATATTTCTGTGAAGATAATTTTCATCGGAAATCGAGCTGTCCGCGGTGTGGCAAATGGCCAACTCTTGCCCACATTAGGTGGGATTTCGAGTCACGGCCCCAAAACGTGAGTTCTCCCCTTTTGTGGACAACATCACGACCGAGGATATGGGAGACCTGGCTTGCTCCCAAGGATCGGAAAAGCAAGCTGGCTTTTCTCGACCAAGCCCAGCGAGCCACAAAAGCCAGTAGAGCCCTAAACCGAGGACCCCACCCACTTGCCCAAAACCTTCTCGCGAATAAAAAAAAAGGAAGTTCCTTCTTTCTCTCGAATGCCCGAAGGCACCATGAAAAGATTAAAGTGGCGTTGAAAGCATCTAGTATTCCTGTTAAACATTTTCAAGATGAAACTTTGCAGTGTGCTTGCAGTATGTTTCATTTAGAGTACGGTCAAAGTAAATAAATACATAAATAAATAACGACGTCATCGTAGGTCGCTGCTGGTGCCTTGCGGGCCACGTGATGACCAATGGCACCTGCGATCCTGTGGACTGCCTCGACGACTCGGAGTGCACCGAGGAGAACACGCGCTGCATCGGCCGCCACTGCCGCTGTGCCAGCGACTTTGACCTCGTTGAGAACAGGTGTCGCAAAAGCAAGGTGCGCTTATTTCACTATTCGCGCACAAAGGACGCTCCTTGTGGCGTGATTTTGACACAGACGCTATATAGGCTTGTGGAGTCACAGTTCCTTTTAGAAGCTCTGCCCATCTATAGACAAATTCCACCGGACTTACGTCGCGAAAATGTGGTGGGCCGGTCTTGGTAGGCAAACGATGCTCTGCCTACCGCAGTTTCTACTAAGTTTTCAATGGTGCATGTGGTTGTTCTCAGTCAAGCAACGAGAAAAAAAAAAAAAACGCTATGCCGACGGGCTGCGTCGCGGTTGAATGTGAGTGGCGTCTTACAACTTATCTTTGTCTGTTGGCGCCACAGAGTTTCCTAAAATCAACTAGCGGGGACTCTGGCGCTGCGATCGTTCAGCTACCGTGGGAATGATGGGTAGTACACACAATGCCTAGTCTTCGTACTTGCGGGTGGGGACTCATACTTGCGGCTTCGTTTATTGCTTATTACGGTTTCGTTTTGAAGAAAAGAATGAACCCTTTTGAACTTTGTGACCTGATTTGAAAAGGTAAGCTTTAAAAAAATGAGGTGGTGAAGCACAACCGCTGAACATTTGCTGATTTTTTTTTTTTCGTGAGAAAACAGCTCCAAGCCACACACACGGAGCCAGAAGCAGGCCAGAAGTACGAAGATTAGACAAAGATGTGTACTACCCATCATTCACATGCTCGCTGAAGTGCCGTGCGTTGCAGTTCCCGTAGACACTAGCGCCAGAGTTCACTCTGGTGTATTTTAGGAAACTCTATGGTTGGCGCACATCGCAGCCCACGGCGCTTATGGCGGAAGTCACGTGCGGGCGTCGCTATAATTTTAACCATAATGTCGACGTCGGCCTACCTTTTGTTTACAAACATGGAACGGGTCGTGTACCCAGGTGGGCGAGTGCAACCTGGACGTGCCCTGTCCTCGCAACCACTCGACGTGCACGCACGAGGAAGGCGAGTGCGTCTGCGCGCCGGGCTACCGCGCTGTGTTCGCTCTCTCGTCCGCCGAGCGCACCTGCCTTCGCGTCTCGTGCGAGCTCGACTCGGACTGTACGGCGGCGTCGGCGGTGGCCCGCTGCCAGAGCGGCCTCTGCGTGTGTCCCGACGACAGGCCGGCCGAGAGCGCCTTCTGCCTGCTCCCTCACGACTCCCGAACAGTGGCGCAGGTGAGCTGACACTTCAGTGGGGATAAAAAAAAATTGGCCGCCTAACTGCGTCGTCGAAACGACGTCGGAAGACGATAGTCTTCTGCTGATCTTGTTTCGTGCACTGCGTCGCGTTTTCTGGGCAGCTTAGGAAACACTTGATTTGATATGTGGGGTTTAACGTCCCAAAACCACCATATGATTATGAGAGACGCCGTAGTGGAGGGCTCCAGAAATTTAGACCCCCTGAAGCTCTTTAACGTTGTCCAAATCTGATTGATTGATTTGTGGGGTTTAACGTCCCAAAACCACCATATGATTATGAGAGACGCCGTAGTGGAGGGCTCCGGAAATTTTGACCACCTGGGGTTCTTTAACGTGCACCCAAATCTGAGCACATGGGTCTACAACATTTCCGCCTCCACCGGTAATGCAGCCGCCGCAGCCGGGATTCGATCCCGCAACCTGCGGGTCAACAGCCGAGTACCTTAGCAACTAGATCACAGTGGCGGGGCATAGGAAACACTAGTTTCTTTACAATTACGCATATATGTATTTTAGAGTAGATGTGCACACCACTTAATACTTTCGTATTGATGTTGCGCCTCGGGTATGTGTAATGTTCGCTTTTTGATCGACAATGTTCAAATGCACGAACGCAGCCACCAGATAAAGTTGATTTAGAAACTCTCGTTTAAACGTCGTCTTTGAAATTTGTACCACAAAGCAACAACACATGGACAAAGAGAACCAAACTGGCGCTAACTTAAAACTGTGTTTATTGGAGAAACGTACGTACATATATGCCCTGCACAAGAGCAGCAAAGGGCATTGCCCCCGTGTTGACCGAAAACCAAGAGACGGCAGGAAAATATCTTGAAACATCGCACCAGGGGAACGCATATAATTTTGGTCGGCTGCGCGCGTGCTGAACAAACTGATAATCCAAGCGAGTAGATACTATAATTTTTTGTGTGTTTCTTTGCGCTGAAATTTTTTTTCTTTGGAAATCATGAACCAACTAGTCAGGGAAAACGTTTTGCTGTGTTGACTCTTATCTTGCGTATACAGCGGCATTTGCAGCTATGGATTACAAGAGTGTGCTGCATTGCTTACCAGAGACGGCTACATCGACAGTTAAACGGACAGTGATGATATTGTTACATACTGGCTCTTACGTAGCAGGCAAAACGGGCAGCTTCGAAAAGACGGCATCAAACAAAAATGACGCCGGCTAGTTAATTGTCTGAGAAGTGAAAGACGTTGGGCCAGTGATGTTGCATAACAAAAGGGGAAAGCAGATCGTGTGTTAATCACTCCCCATCCTCTTTGTAGAAGCGCCATTTTTTTTACCCTTTTCGGTAATGTACAAAGATAGTGGCTCAGTCAAATGGTCAGCATAGTTATCTGCAGACAAGGATACAGTTTACACATGCTCAGTAAGAGAAACGCCGAAATATTTTTGTCGACTGTAACTACCCCCCCCCCCCCCAAAAAAAAAAAGGTGAAACAAACATTTATTTCACTTTTTTTCGCTTTCGTTTAGAGACGCAATTGGTTCAGACACGTACTTGGGCGACTTGGGCTTGATGCTGTCCTCGCAGCTATCAGCGTATTTTATCTACCATGCTCTCCTATGGGAGCATGCACAGCTCCGAATGAATGCTAATGCCATGAAATTTTATACTGCTACGTAGATATGTAAATCAATAGAAGAATAGGTAACAACACACTTACAGAATAGAAAGGAGAGTAGAGTACATACGCGGTAGTGGGAAACATTCATCACTGAGATATATTAGCTAGATAAGTGAAAAGATGTAGGAATAGCAAAAAAAAATGGTGGAGGGGGATGACCACAGGTAGGCAAAATGATTATACAGCAAAAACCGTATACGGTTATAAAACATCCCCTTACGGAACGGGGAACTCTGCGCATACCCATGCTCATCGGTCACCTACAAGCACGGAACTATCTTATCGTACGTAGGGACTGTGGGGCGTGACCAAGATGATCACTTACTGCGTCGGCCTCGTCGTCGGAGTCGTCGCTTTCGCCGCCGTGTTCATCGCCCTGCTGAGGGCCAGGGCTTCCGCGGGCTACGCGTCCAGTCCGGGCGACGACGACGACGAAGTGGGCAAGAAGCTGGGCGACGAAGGTGCCATCATGGCCGAGGCTGTGCGCATGGGGCACCGGACCGATAGTGCGGGCGACGTCCAGGCGAACGTGGAGTTTGACGTCGGGGAATTGGAGCTGGACTACGACTTCGCGCAGTACTTGGACGAAGAAGAGCTGCGCATGGACCACTTGTTCGTGCGCTCGCTTTTCCCGAAGATGTGCGACGGGATGTTCTTAGCGTCGCACGGTGGAAGCCGGACGTCCTCTTTGGGAGGGATCGAAGACATGTCTCCGAGGACGACCGTTCATACTTAGATTACTTTAAAGATGAAAGCAACGACACAGATTACTTTGCTTTCAGTTTACGATGCGTTTATTGTAGCTTGTAGGGACTGATGTTTTATGATTGGTGTTAATAGAGTTTATGAACTGCGATTGATTCATTTTATAATGGCATCACTCAACTACGGTGCTACTGATGTATTTGATTTTCCCCATTTACGACCTGTTTACCGTAGGAGGGAGCTTCTATTAATAAGCAAGAACGTTTTTCAATATATATAGGAACATTTGATGAAAAGTGATTTATGGCGTTTAATATTGCAATTATGTACTGAACTGGGCTGTGTGAGGCCATGTTGGAGTAAACATGAATGATTGTTGTGAAAAGGCGATTAATGCACGTTGAGTTTGCCTGCTTGTAAGTGTATACATTTGCCTTGTGCCGAGTGAAGGACGTGTACAATATGATTTGTATTGCATTGTTATAACTTTGTATTATATCTTACTGTGCTTGTTTTTTGAACATTCTCAGTTAACGCAAAGGTAGAAGTTCAGGAGATGGGATTTTGAAAAGATTAATTCGTGAATCGGCACCCCGTGTTACAGAATTTTTCATCTACCTTCACTCAATCACTGTAATTGATATATTCATACTTCTATGCGTCATTCAGACAGGAATATAAAATGCTTTTTAATACTGAATTTTTATATTTAAATAAAAACTACAGATGTCTGCATCTTGTTTTTGCCACAAGTAGATTAGTCGAAATCATTTGTGATATAATATTCTACTAATCGATGCACTTCAGCGTACATCGGCATATCTACACCAGTGTCACTTTGGCGATGACCATCCAACTTATATAGTGTTTCGAACCGATCCTTGATATCGCACCTGACTTCCCGATTCATGTCGGCCACCCGATCCCGACGACAGACGGTCTAACCCCCCCCCCCCCCATTCCCTCTACACTATCCCTAACCGGGAGATCAGCTACCATCATATTCAAGCCTCGTCAGGGTCCAATTTAGAAACCCCCTTTTAACTATGGAGAGAGCACCCAGGGCTCACTGACGCATGCGTAGTCCACACCATATACATCGTTACGTATACATGGTCCTCCGTGACGATCATATTCAATCCTCTTTTCTTCTATGGCGGCTCAACAAAAGGGACCACCGCTTCCCCATTCTTTCCCCACGTACCAAAGCTGATCGCCCTTTCGACCTTTATCCACCCACTGTTGTCATGCATATTCCTTCTCTGGTTTCCATTCTGTAACTATACAGCCGCTCTGCGCAGTGACTACACGCGCAGCGCACATGTGGCACATGTATCCATAGGCCGCACGGGGGATAGAGGGGGAGGGGTGTCAGTGCGCCTTCCAATCTACCTACGCCGACGACGACGATGGCTTGGCGTCCGAAACGGGGATTGCCATATGGCGCGGTGAAGGCGGGGCGCAGAAACGGGAAATAGGGATTCCGAGTTGGGGAAAGGAGGAGCCAAGCACGCGGCGGCTGGCTTTTCACTACGCGGTGCACGTTGTGCGGGGAATAGTTGTTGGTAAAGTGCGTGCGCCCCGATTCACTTAGCAGTTCCGTTCAGCAGCATTTACATCCTCGGAGGCTGTCGACACTGCTCCCAGTTAGCTTCGCGAATGTACACCAACCCACAAACGTTTGTGGAACGCGAAATTTTCGAGAAATCCGTATTGCCGCTTTGTCAGTGAACATGGGTTCTACATAAATGTTACAGCATGTACTACTTCTTGCGACTTACACAGCTGCCCGCTAGGTTAAAAGCACCATGTGTTAAAGGCAGCAGAAATTCACGCTTGCAGAGGCGCTCACGTTCCGGAAACTTCTGCGGGTGAGCGTACGGAAGGGTACAATTTTAGAGGAAACACTTGGGTTCAATAATTTCAGCCTTTTGCGAAAAAAAACACATAATGATTTGATTGATATGAGGGGTTTACCGTCCCAAAACAACCATATTATACGTGACGCCATAGTGGTGGGCTCCGGGAATTTAGACCATTTGGGGTTCTTTAACGTGCACCAAATCTGAGCACACAGGCCTACAGCATTTCCGCCTCCACCGGAAATACCGCTGCCGCACGCGAAAAAACATAGTGGCATATATTTGCCTGAGACTATTGGTGTATTGGTGTTTACTGTTATGACTCCAATGGACTAACTAGTACCATCCAAGAACTACGTTTCTATATCCACTCGCGGTTTGCGAGGCCAGTAAATTTAGAGGAGCGAATTTGAGTGCTCCCTTGTACAACGAACTTAACTCTACACGCACTTTGCTTGCAAACATAGTTGTGCCTGTAACTTCAACATGTCTGTATATGAAACAGCTTCAATGAGCTAGCCACAATAATAGTGCCCCCATAAGCTAAAGAAATCTGCTCACTTATTTTGTTGAATTCATTAACAAAAGATTGACGAATGCTATCGCATAGAACGACGGGAAGCCAAACAAGTTCGTATGCAGAAAAAGACTAGTGAAGTACGCGTGCACCATAGAAATACAAGCAGGAAGACAACTCAAAATGTTCGTCACACGGGTGTGCAGCAAAGCTTTTGTAACGTCAAAGTTAATTGCATTAATACCAACGGACTGTCAATGGAAAACATTGATAGAATAATTAGCTCCAATTCTCGTCTATCGAATGTTGGGTGCACTGGTAGGCTGTTATAAGTCAACTCAACGCAAAATGCGAGCGGACAAGACCACAAAACGCGCGTCAGTGCACCGAGCATCAGGTGCTCGCATTCCCCGATTAATTCGGGCCGTGTTGCACACCTTCGGCAGTGCTGTACAGAACTATATCGATAGCCTCGCACCTCTCAACTTCCCGACCTGAGGGAGCTCGTTTGCGTACCGCCCCCAACACAGATTGTGCTCACCCTTCTCTCCCAGACTTTGTGCGGCTGCCTTTTCTTCCTTCTTTCCCAAACTTGTTAAAACCTCACTTGCGTGCCTATGTGAGCGCGCGGGAGGGCTGTTGTGGCGATGCGGAAAGGCCTGGGGTCCCGAATCTCGGCGCCACATGGCTCCTGGTGAAGGGAATGATGTCGAAGCGTGCTCGGGAATAAACTCGAGGTCCTTGTTCATGCACTGTCATCGGGTAGAACAGACGGGCCGCGGAGTTCAGGCTGGCAGGAGGTACTTATTTTATTGTAGATATTGCCTTTGATTAGTCTTTTTCTTATTTTATTCTTAATTTAGTTTAACTCACAGCATATCCACGGACTCAATGGTGATCAGTGGGTGAAGAGTCCATTCGTGCGTCTGCCCGTCCGTCCGTTCATAGAGAGAACACTCCAAGTACCGCCATCTCACATCTTTTAATCTCATATTCATCATCTACAAGTACCGCCATCAAGCAAACATTTTAAGGATTAAGCGAGAGTTGGGTACTACTACTACGACGATGACCTCGGCCCACGGCGTAAGGAGCTTCGCCCCTAAAAACATTGACAGACCCCACACACCTTGGAAGTCGACGTTATGCGAAGCATGTGGAGAAAAATTGACTATAGAAATTTTTTTTTTCTACACACGTGCACAGAAAGACCGATCAAGTGTGCGTTAAGTCTTTCTCTGCCCGTTTCATTTCATGTGCTAGAAAACTGCATTATTCCATTACTAAAGCAGTTCTCTCACTTAGGTATGATCCCATATTAAAAAAAAACTAATATTTAGTTGTAATAAAGAATAGGTTGAAGCCGTGATCAGTCTTTGAACTCGTGAGGGCTTGGCACTCCTGTGTTACAAATAATATTGAGTGCACCTGCACATGCGAGAGACATGAACTCTCATGGGAGATCGTTGGGCTCTCTTCGCGCAGTACAGACTTTTAGGACGAAAGCAGTACTTAAATAGTAGTTCTGCCACGCAACAATAATAGTCGTCTACTTGCGTCATCACCACAAACTTCGTCACGAGCTACGCCATGAAGTGCGTGCGGCCTACGAGGGTGACATACAATTTGTTGATGGGAGAGTAGTGAGAGCAAAGCTTTGAAAAAAAAAAAAAAGAAGCACGAGCAAGCCAGATGACGCTTATGACTCTGTGGCATAAATACTCTCCAAAGACTCCTCTTAAGGTGTATAGTAAGACCAACATAGAGTTGACGTGTCTGTAATTATATACTGCACTTGCAAGTCAGGATTCATCGAGTAGAGTCACGCGTGCTGCTTTCATTAGAGTGTATTGGCCATTCCTTGAACTTAATTGAATTCACAATGTCCCTATAGGGAATTCTCGAGTCATACGCAAGTGCAGGAATAAGCAGTCTAATCAGCGTTGGTAATAACGAATATTGGGGCGCATTGAATGTTACGCTAATAGCATTATACTGACGGGTGATAAACACGTCAACTGTCCGTTAGCGAAGTTCAGTTTTTAAAACTGCATGAGACAGGGAACGATATGTTTTCATATATCTGAATATTTTCTAGAACGCTCCGCTTCTGACAAGTGAAAGGTTGCGCTGGCCGTTTAAATATATGTGTAAAAACAAAACAAAACACGCTAATACGAGATACTACAAAAAAAAAACCTTTCCCAAACGAAAGACATAATTAATTCGGACTTCATGCTGCGCGATGTAACATGAATCAGTTGCCGACCAAGAAGGGCAGTACAGTTCAAATAAAACTTAAAAGATACAACAATTTTACAGGGGCTAGAGCCTAATCCTAAACACCTTGCTAACTTTTTCTTTTGACTTTCATCTCTCAGAATTGCTAGTTAGTGCTTGCTGTGTTCAGCATACAAGTACATACGCTGCGGCAGTGTATGTTGCAGTGGTTTCCCTTACAAAGGCATCCTGCTAAATTACATCTCGCTTTTGGTTTAAAATATCGAGGCCTTCAGATCAAAGGGATGTCTGATAACTAGGACGCTAAGGGAGATGAGGTGCTTTATTAACAGTTCCTTTTCACTTAGGTATATCGGCGAATGGTGAAAGTCATCATGTCTCGCGAAGCTTCGCCGGCCACTAACAAATTACTGGGGACAAAAGCGAGAAGAAAAATTCCCGTGAAGTTTGTACAAGTGACTTTTTCTTTTTCGGGGTATGGAAAAGGTTTCAGGTACGGGTTCCTTGCTGTTGTCAATTTTCAAGTTTTATGTGCCAACTTCTAAGCCGGCTTTTCTTTCACCGAGGCACGACGTGGACTGCTTCCATATAGTATGAGCGTTAAAGAGTTGGAAATTCTTGCAATATAAAGGAATTATACAGACCATAGTTCATTGAATAATACAAACTCTAATTTTACGTGAAATTCACGAAGGGATTACGAGGCGCGTCTTAGCGTAGGGCTCCGGAAATTTCGACCATGTGGTGTTCTTTACCAAGCGATGACACACGGGTCTATCGTTTTGGCCCCATCGAAATGCGATCGCGACGGCCGGTGCCAAACCAGTGACCTTCGCCTCACCAGCCGAGCACCGTAAGTGCTGTACCATTGAAGTTTTTATCTTTCTTTCATAGTAATTATGAAAATGTGTGCTAGAATTGAAATAAAATGACACTCTTAGTGCGGAGCATAAGTACAATCACACAGCGAGGCAAACTAAGTATTGTTTAGTATAGCAGACCGTGGTACTGCGCTCGAGTTACTTCACAGAGCATTCCTGCAAATCTACAAAGAAACAGAAAAAAGTCCCAATTAAAAATGAATATAGACTCGGTGTTGACATGAAAGTTTTTGTTCTATCAATACCTAAATGTCGCCAGATTCCGACCTCTTGTGTTTAAAAGGAGCGTGGTAATATTTTTTTTTCAACGGCCTTTAATCTACAACACGCATGTGCCTCGACTGTGGTGAACTCATCGTCGAACGCAACACCCCCTACGGCCAGATGCTTGTCTGCGGTCAGAACGATACACACCGCCCCCTTCTGTCACTATGTCGCGTGCGCCGATTCTTTTATGCAGCGTCATGTTCAGACTACGTCATCGCGTGGTGTTCGTTCGTGCCATTCGAGGTCACGCATGCGCAAAGTAACACCGACCACCGAAACCGACGGGGCGCCCCTGTCGTCCGTACTTCGAAGCCACTCCCCTCTGCCAACGCTCCAGTCGGGGTGGCCAGAAGTGCGTGGAAAATGCAAGCGTATTATGTGACTTCCATCGGCCAAGTGCCGCATTGTGCATGACATCGACAGATCGTATCGTCAAGGGTAGCGCGAGCGTATATGGTCAATTTTTATTTATTTTTTTTCATACTTTTTGTTCTTGTTCTTGTACGCCACAATTGGCCACGGGTGACTTAACCGGGGAGTCGCGTCTGATACCAGTTTTCCAGGGGATGTACGCGGAGAAATTATAGACTAAATGCAATTTGAAAATGAGAGTTTGTGTCTCGGTCCACTTATTACTAATGCTATTGACAGGTAGTCGTAAGTGGAAACCTGGGAGTCTTAATGGATAAAAACCTTAGATGACTCATCGAACGTGAATCGTGAGCGCCTGCGTCTGCGCGAGTGATGCGAAAAATAAAAATATCATTTTGTGTCGTCATTTTTTGTGATGGCATCGCCGCATGACGTCACCATTCATGAACTTCGTGACTTCATCGTAGCGTAACTATCACCCCACACAACATTACGCCATCACGTGATATCACCGCCAGGTCTGAGGTGTACAGATTCCGGAGGCACTTCAATACCACTTGATGTGCAGAAAACTTCCATTACCTTCGACCTCCGATGCAGTAGAAAACCATTATGGGTGCTGACAGATTTGCAGGATGGGGGGGGGGGGGGGGGGATACATACAATAGACTAACAAGAAAAATGCGAAGGCTTTCGCTCTTTAGTCGTCTTAGCAGAATCCATAAGGGATAGTTTGACTTGGAAACAGCCTGGCAAAGGGAAAAATTCATAGGTGTGCGTAAAGGAGGGCGCCCCCCCCCCCCCCTCGCTTAGACAACAAGAGGAAAGTTCAAAGACAGTGCTATACATTGACTTAACCGGAAGGGAAGGATGCCTCCGACTCGAAGGGGGGGGGGGATGCTAAGGCAGCCCCATACATTGACATAATAGGGATGGCAGGGTGCTGCGACGAACCTTCGCCCCCCCCCCCCCCCAACCCCTTAAGGAGTTGGAGGGGGCGAATTTTACGCACGTCTATGGTAAGATCAGCAAAAAGCTTACGCAGAGGCTTGTTGAGACCTCGGGGGCAACATGGAGGATACGTTATTTTGGTTTGTTTGTGCTTAGTGTTTAGGTTTTAAAAGACCTTGTCCACCGAGGGACCGGAAGCAGAAACCAATCTGTTATCTCTTCTAAGTACAGTACCAAGAGGATGGGACGATGCAGGAGCAGCAAGATGTCACAGTGTCATGCTGAAGGGGCCACGATTCTGGAAGATCAACGATTATCTGGCATGCGTATATACGATAACAATAAAATGTGTTCTAAGGACGAAAGCCGCTGATCAAAATGCGCTTTTTTGCTTCATAATTAGAATAATCTTGGCAGGGGGGTGGGGGAAGTTTTCAATGCTAATCTGAAGGCCCACCGATTCTGTATATTAATATAACAAAATATGTAACTTTAAAAAGCAAGATTGGAGGCCTCTTGTTTTTGGTGTCTCATCCTCACTATTAGCAGGCCTACTTTTCTGCATGATTGCGCTTACAGGTACGGCGTCATGCTTGGAATGTCAGTTCGAGGCTTAAGATAAGGACTGCCTCAGCAAAATGAAAGGTTAGTTTACTCCCAGTGCAAATGTGGGCGTTAATAACGAAAATTGTCACGCATGACGCATACAGAATCGGGACGTTCTTCGCTCGAGAAAATGTCGGTCTGGAACGCGACTCACATCCGCAACACCATACCGTGGTGTGGTGTTCAAGTTTCAGCACCACGCACGAGCGAGATGCAGGCGAGCGTTTGACGCGATTACGCCCCCCCCCCGCGCGAAATCCCCGCTCGCAGACCACCAAATCAAGACCGTGGCACGACTCGCAAATAAGTTTCGGCTTCCCGCACCCAACTCCACTCCCGGAACCAAACTCCTCTCTACCCCACACCCCATTTGCCTACCTCTCACCCTCCTCTTGCCTGTTGCCTTCCTGCATCAATGCCGCAGAGCAGGCTCCCGGCCAGCTAGCCTCGAATGACGTCGCGCTAGTTTAAATACTATTTAAAACTGCTTCGCACACCCCCTGGGGTCTAGGGGGAATGATGACACGTGCCAGGTGTTGGGTGCCGCGTGACGTTTGGGTGACGTCAGACGCCAATCTGTCAGAGGTGATAGTGCCCAAGCCTCTCCGCATTGAAAACGCCACTGCGGTACTAAACGAAATGTAACAGATTGGGTTCGGTAATACAGAATGAAGCGGGGCAAATGCACGCCGTGTAGGTCCGTCTACATGGATGGGAAAAGGAGGGGAGGGATTGCTTTCAAAAACTAGTGGTTGACGCTTTTCGTTCTCGTTAAAGATAGCATACTAATTTATTGTTGTATGAAACGACACCATTGTTAAGCCTTCTATTATTTGTGTCTACGCTTCGTTATAGAATGTTATTCCTTGCTTTCATCGCTCATTTTTTTCCCAGGCTTCTAAGGGTTGCTTTCTCCTGAAAAATTTATCCTAGGGATCAAATAGCCACGCTATTATTCCGACCGTGTGCTGTAGCAGCTGTTATACGTTGTCTTTCCCTAATTCCAAAGTTAATATTTTTTTTCCGCACTGGAGATACTATAAGTCACGGTAACTACAAACATTGTACTTCTGTAATTTCTATCTTTAGCTGACCAATAGTAAACTCTTCATCAGATTCATTTTCTCCTTGTATTGGCTTCAATAGTGATTTCATTTAGCTTAAGAGACAACCAGTAAATATCCAAAGCAAACCATCGCTTGCTGATGGCTCTACTTTTAGCGCGAGAGCTCCCACACAAAATCATTCAGACTTGTAAAACATTAAAGAGGAAATACCCAGAGGTGTTAGGCAGTGAAAAAAAAGTAGAGCACACCATGCGAAGCATTAAAAAGTAAAGAGATTAGCAGCGCAGCACCCGCTGGGCTCTTTCACTTCGGGACGGCCCAAACGAGAATGCGTCCCCCTTTTCCCCGAGAACAAAGCCTTAATGTAAGTCCTCTTCCCCATTACCCTCATTTCGTCTCCCATCACGTGATCACCACCTCACCGTAGCTCCTGCAAAGTGGCGACAATTCTCTCCCTCTTCGTCGTCGGAGGGAGAACTTCTTCGATCGCTGCTCACTCGAAGAGATCCCTCGCTCCCCACTGTTTCTTAGCTGCTTTCCCTGAATGATTGGGGAAGAGGGAGGGGGGTCCCGCTTCTGCCACGAAAAGGGACGAGCCACTCCTGGGACGGGTCGTTCGAGACGAGGGGCGGGATCGCCTCGACTGATATCGCCTTCCCTCGCTGGCGCTGCGAAAGAACCCTGAGCCAAGACTCCGCCCGCGGCTACTCAATGTTAAAGGGATCTCTTCTGGAGGCGTGCGCACTTCGCCATTGGTTCGAGGAGGAGACTTTCGGAGAGAAAAAAAAAATAGGAGAGATGGGACGGAAAGCGCAGTAGAGTACGGAAGAGATGATAGAGAAGAAATGAGGAGAACGAGAGCAACGGGGGAATAGGGAATTTTTTTGCCCCCTTTGCTCTTCCTCCCACCGGGTGCTACTGAAAGTGTGTTCTCTCCCGTCAGTTGCTCATCCATTTGCACGATAACGACATCCAAAAGGAAGATAAAGCAAGCTGAGAGTAATCCTCCGAAGAACAAGATCAATCGGCTGTTCGCTTCTCGGTGACGTGTGAGAGAGAAGGGAAATATCAAGAGGTTAAAGAAAGAAATTCAAACATAGAGGTTGCCGAGAAAAGTGGTTTTGATTTTGCGTATCCGAAAGCCGCTTGATGCGTGGCGAACGAGGAAAGAAAGAGAAGAATGGAAAAATTGCTGAGAAGGAAAAAAGAATAGCGTAGGGAAGAAAAGGCAGCCACAGCAGTTCTCTTCGTTTTCTAGGCAAGTGGTGGAAGCTTAGGCCCTTAAGAAGATATTGAGATCCAGAAAGACAAAGGAATTCATACTTTGACTGTATAATCTGCTGGAGATAATGGGTGTGCTAAACATTACACAGCATTTAATGGAGGCAAAGTATAGTACTTCGTTTTTGACAACGGTTGGATACCCTAATGAATGCACTGTTTCAGAGACAGAATTCCTATAATCCTAGCGTCCAGGTGACGGAAATGCGGACGCATCTAAAGTGTGGCGTGTGAGTCTAGACTGTAGCAACCCTAATCTTTTAACCCGACTGAAGCTCGTTATTGCGATGTGGTATATCTGGGAATGTTATACTCGTCCAAACTCGCTGATTCGATGCCGTCGGCGGCGGTTCCATTTCGGTGCTGGCCAGTCGCTGGAGGCTCATTTACTTAGACTTTGGTGCATGTTGAGTGACCCCAGGGGGTATTCCCGGGACCTCCGCTACGGCAGGCATCATATCATATCAAACTTTTGCAACGTGAAACCAGTACCCGCCATATGGCACACTGTGGCGTCTAGGCACACAGTGACGACTATGGCACACAGCCGACTAGTAGCAAAAGCACAGCTATGTAAATAAAAAAATAAAGTATTAAACAAATTGAAGGTTTTGTAGCAGTTGCCTCGCAAAACTTATGAAAAGCCATGCTGCAGAGACCATTAGCAGGCAAAACTAGAAAACCTTTTGAATGCTAATTAATAACGAGAAGTGCTCATAATTGAGAAGCACAAGAGGACATGGCTCATCGATAACGGTGTTGCAAATAAGGCTTACAGGACCGGTGATGGCATTTAGCGAAAGAGTCTCAATGGGAAGAGGTCGAAGGAAAGGGAAAGGTACAACCTCAACAGGGAAAAGTATGCTCTCCCCCGCTGGCACAGCAGCTAAGTCGGGACGGCCTGAAAGGCAGGGTCGAGAGAAAGAGAATAAAAAAAAAGTCACAAATGAAACAAAAAGAAAGAGATATGACTGCGACCGAGAGAGAGCTGCAAGAAGGAAAAAATGAGAGAGAGTGGATGCAACGAAAATATAAATGACAGAAGGGAAATGTGGAGGGAGAGGTCGGGGGGGGGGAGTACAAGGGTGCACTTGCGGGGAGGTGTCAATCGGTGGCCTGCCGGCGAGGGGCTGGCTCTGCCACCCTGCTCTTTTCCCCCTTCTTCCCCTTCTTTCGGACTTTCGAGAGGTCCCCCCCTCCTCCCCGCCCTCTTCTCCCGAAAAACTTGTCTGGTTTGCTGCTCCCGGAAAGCGCCCTTCCTAACAATTCCCGCGTGTTCAGTGGCGAAGTGTGAGCGACGTCGAGCTGACGTAGCCTCGCGTGGAGGCGCTGTGCTCACCGCGATGGTCGCCGTCAAGTGAACCTGCGACGTTGTTGCCGGGATCAGGCGGAGTTTGTTTGTTAGTTTTGTCGATCCATTCTGGCGTCTTTTCTTTCGGCATTCTTCTCTTTAGTTGTTCACTTCGTTGTGTGTAAAATATCGTTGAAAGTGAGAAGAATTAAGGTTGCGCCGATGGACACCAAGGATGAGAGGAGGATTCTTTTTGTGCTGTGCTTGATACATCGTGACATCAATGAATGACAAGGGGTACTTAGCTTCTCGATCGGTAATGAGCTGCGTCGGGAAGGAAATCGACGCCGGGTTCTTGTGAAGATCGCGTCATGGATCCGACATCGAACGCCCCTCAAAGCCATCCGGTTGCTCTGTGTTAGGTCAACGATAGCGTGAACTGAATCGATGACAGCTTCTGGTGTGCAGCTATTTCAAAACAGTCGAGTGGGTCTTCCAATACAAAGCGTATGTCCAAGGAAACGAGGAATCCTGGACTGTACCTGATTGCACCTAACCGCTCCTGATAGGGGATATCGACAACCGGTAAGTCAATGTTTTTCATATATAAGCAATTTCACAAGATTTGTTACTAGACTATCATTAGCATACTTTTTTTTAATATATATATATATATATATATATATATATATATATATATATATATATATATATATATATATATTTGTAATCACACATTTATTTTAATCAACATTTTATTATTCGCATGTTGTAATGCGAAAACCTGTTGATGTCCATTTGCAGTACAATTGAAAGTAGAGCTACGACAAAAGCCTGTATAAGAGTTCTTCGGTATCTGAGTGACGAACAACTCAGATGTAGTCAGCAGTCAACCGTATTGTTGGTCAAGTATTTTTTAATTCATGTTCTTCAGTGTCCCGCAATCACGGAGCGCCCACAAAAAAGTAACTGTGGATTACATAAGATGTTTTTATGAAGAGCTACCAGGTTTTGGAGGTTTAGGTACATTGCTCACCGACGCGTAGCACTTTGTAAAGACTTGTTGCTAATAGAACCGCTGTCAACGCCTGGTGACACTAAGTAAAGGTTTCATGAGGACATGTGAATGATGCTAGGTAGTACGTAGAAATTATAAGTATTAGGTTTACTACGTAGGTATACAGGTGGCAAGCATTTGCAATGGTTCAGTTCGCCCCACTCGCTTATCACTATACTGACGGGCACGCACATCATGCAGCACTGCGTGGTCCCCCTGTAGTACACTATTTTTCCTCATGTTCTAGTCATGACATGGTGTCACGATCACAATCGCGAGTGGCACTGGTGTACAGATCACTTTCTGTGGTATAAGTTCGATCTTTTCTTGCCTTTATTTCGCTCCTTTGAATTGTTACGACTTGAACAGAAGCGGAAAAATGGTACTAAATTTGGATGACGCTCTGCTGCCAAACAGGATGCGAGTTCGTCATAACTAGATGGCGCGCAACTGCACGATTGCTAATGCCTACCGCATATCACGTTTCGTTTGACGTCACCACGCATATCGCGCGAGTTTCATTTGATGGTACCGAATGTGCGTCCAAAGTATTTTTCTGTTCTTTCTACTTCTATCTTGCAGGTTGACTCATCTTCCAGTGACTGCAACCGGGCACCGAATTCAAAGAAATTGCTCCTATTAGCGGTGATAATTTGTGGCGATAGCGATCATTACGTTCTCTACGAAACAGATGACTCTCAGCATCGTTGGCGCAGTGTCACAACAACGTCACGTGAGGCTGAAGGTGAAGCGCGTCTTTATGAAACAAAATGCAACTAAATGAACGAATGGATAAATTGTAACACTCGCGGTGACTCCGATGTGATGTTTATCCTCGTTGAAATCGGACACAGAAGCGAAACCACCCATAAAGGATGAAAAAGATCAACTGTTTGCATTTAGCTGGTGATGGTGACATCAGTGAATATGTAGATGTAAATTCGAGGATCAAGTATGAACGTGCCAGTGTTGGTTTTTCGAGTGAAACTTTGAAACCAGGCAACAGTTTGTTATCGAAATTTGTCCTTGAAAGGGAATAGTACAACGCCCAGAATTTAGTAGCAAGAAAGTTGTAGTAGGCTCTAAACACCTAGAGACAGGCCTCAGCATGGTAAAGGTGGCGTGAGATATGTTGTTAAGAAGAACCTGAGGTTTCAAACGCTTATCAGTGCTTATCAGTATCAATCGTCAGATTAGTTGTAGTCAAAGAACAGCTGACAAGACCTTGCCTCACGTGAGTGCTTATTCGTACTCGTGTTTCTGTTGCATTTGCTCAGCAGCAGTCTTTGATAACTTTTGCTCGCACGCAGTGCCAAAGGTTCTCGTTTCTCACGAACCTAATAACTTAGAAGTGTGAATATTTCTTGCAAACTATTTCGGATAAACAGTGTTCAGTAAAATAAACCACGGAATCGTCAAACAGATGGTGGATTTTCGTGAGTCAATCGAGTGCTAATGAAAAACTTGAACGGAAAAAAAACTTTATACAGGTACTGTAAAAACAGCGGGCACTAGGCATAGAGTTTGTTTTGAAAAATCCTCATGCTTAATTTATTTATAATCATCATAGGTGCCATCAAAAATGCCATAGCAGCAGAAACTAGTACCAGTGTTCCCAACCTTGCGCCTCAGAAAAAAATATTCACGTTCTGCTAGAGTAGACGTTCATAAATACATATTATCCTTTACTCCACACAGGTCAAATAGTGGGGGCCAGAGCATTGCCTATTTTGCGACTTAAAGATTCCTATTATCAAAAAGGCTACGCCACAATTTCGGCGTTTACTTTCTTCAGTGACCGCCATAAAACTTGCGATAGACATAACCACGATCCTCCTTTTTTAAACTCTGGATTTTTATGCTGTTGGTAATGTGACTTACCGACTTCTTTTCGCACCAATATACATTTTATGAGTTCTCACGAAAATAATTTCGTTAAAAGTATTTGCATTGTTCTATCTGCTTCATAGATTCGTCTGCACTCCAGAGAACTTAGGAGTAACGTTGCTACATAGAAGTCAACGCCTGACTGACTGTGCAAGGAACGTCTGACGCTTATGATGAAACCCTGCTAACTTATCCTAACATATCGGTAGTCATTACCTAGATTTTAAAATTCGTGTGCACGCCCTTATCAATCACTAAATTGAGCACCTCCAAACCAACAAAAAGAACTCTAGGCTCCAGAAAGCCAAACATCACTTAAGCTTTGCCATAGCTTTTGACCAAACTGCAAATTGAAGAGGGCCATGTTTCGGGGTCTCCTGATAAGTACTATGGCTGGCCTAAACATCAGAAACCGCATGTAAAGAAACTTTCATGTTCAATTTTGTGAGGAATAACCATACGAGATACTCTTGCAATTATTCGCAATATGACCTCACAGCGCTGAGAACAATCGCGTCTTGTTGACAGGCCTCACAGAGACTTAGTTCATCAAGCAGGTCACCTTTACCAGGGAAGCAGTCAATCTAAACGACAGAAAAACATACATACAGCTCCGATGAAGCTATTCCATACTACGGCGTCTTTAGGCTACGCGTAATGTAACGATAACTTTAGCTACACCTACTCCGTATCACTTTACAAGAAAAAATCTTCTTGGATATCGTGAACATCAGCATAGAGACAGGTCCGTCTTGAGCCCTCTATCCAGAACGTCACCTGTTGAGCGAATCTTCGGACTTAAAGCAGCGGAAACCGGAAGCCGCAGCTCTCCGAACTGCGCACCTCAGTTCTCGAGCATTCACCGAAAGTCTCCCAAGGTTATCACCAGATATCTCCACTCGAATATTTCGCCGGAAGTCGTACATAAGAGTTTTTCAAAAGGAGTCTTCACTCGAAGTCATCGTCTCGCCGGAAAACCCCAATCGACAACGTTCGAGAGTGCGCGGACGTTGACCCGAGACTTTGAAGACACCTCGTTCAGAGCAGTGCCCTACATGGAAGCCAGCGCGGGTTTTCGGATCGGCTTCCCGTACGCCCTACACGCCCCAGGTCTGTACGGCCCATCGTCCTTCGGCAGCCCACTGTCCGGTGACTCCGCGGCCGCTGCCGTTCTTCGAGGCAGCGGTAGCAGTGGACGCGGCGGTGCCTCACCACCGGCCAGTGGCACGACCCGGGCCGAAGTGGCGGACCTCGGTGAGGAACTGCGAAGTGACGACGACTCGCCGGGACCCGTCGCCCGCAGGATGGGTCTGTCGCCCACCAGTTCGTGCTTCGGCGGTGAGTGGGAAGCGTATAGGCCCGTATTCACAAACCAACCTTGTTCTTACCGCTCGTTTTGCTCAAGTTCTGTACTTTCTGCGTGTGTTATAAGAGAGAAAGAAGGAAGGAAGGAAGGAAGGAAGGGAAGCAACAAAAGAGAGAAGGAAGGGAGGTTAACCAGAAAGACATCCGGTTGGCTACCCTACACTGGGAGATTAGGAAGGGGGACAAGAAAGACGAGAAAGAGGGAAAGAGAGCGAAAAGAAAAAA
This sequence comes from Rhipicephalus microplus, assembly GCF_013339725.1. Taxonomy (NCBI): domain Eukaryota; kingdom Metazoa; phylum Arthropoda; class Arachnida; order Ixodida; family Ixodidae; genus Rhipicephalus; species Rhipicephalus microplus. The sequence continues at coordinate 115,785,370 of NC_051167.1, forward strand.
AGAGAAAGAAAGATCAGAGAAAAGCAGGGAGCTTAACCAGAGGGTAGTATCTGGTGTGCTAGCAAGCACTGGGGCCAGGAAATAAGGGAATAAGAAAGAAAGAGAAGACAAACATTAAGAGGAGAAACAAACACAGCCATGTGCACGCACACGAGAGTGATCAACTGTGAGTCGTTCTGACAGGCCAATAAATCGCAAGACAAGAAGCTTAAAAGCGCTTTTAAGGCATTCTGTAATTTAAATCTGAACGATGACATATGGCTGGTCGAGTCATGCAGCACGTGATCATTATTCAAGGCAATGAATTATAAAACAACGTAAAAGTTATCTAATTATTGTACAAAAAAGTTAAGACAAGTGTATTCGCAAACAAAATTCAATGAGCCACTTAAACTACACACTATAGTCATCATCTGGCTGTGAAAATTGCTAAAATATTAAAAAATATATTTTAGAGCTCTTGCCAAATTTCCTCGTGTCGGAGGCCACGTTAAACACGTACGGTATTTACAAAAGCCATCGTATGTGGCAATATATTTATACCACAAGTGATATAAAGAGACTTTAGATGACAAGAATGCTTAATTTACCACTAAATCACCTCTTGGGCCCTTTACTTTGACAATAGTCTACAGAAATAGTGAAAATAGGTCCGCCAATGAGGAAACCGTGTGAGAAAGCGTTATGATTGATTTCACGTATTCTTTCGGTGTGACCTACTGCTGCACAGGCTAGTAAGGTGTGGGATGGTACGCGTAGTATAAGCAGTATAATGAAAAATAGCAGTATTTACTCATATCAACGGAAACACACCAAGACTACAGCTCAATTGTAATGTTTCAGTAATGTCCTGAACCCACACGGGGTGTCTATTTACAAGCGAATCTATAAAGATATCTCCAGACACACCCTTCTGCTTTTTTTTCCGAGCTTATGGCTAACTCTGAATTGTCTGTTCTCTTGCGTGATTAGAAAAAAAAACGGATATGTTGGGTTACAATTCACCCTACACATAAATGCCTTATTGTGTCATTTCAATGAAAATCACGCCAGATCTTTTCCTTCTGACCCTCAATTCCCTGTTTTGCATTGAATTGTCGGCACAACCATTTCACCTGCGATCTATAACTTGCGTCAACAATTTCTACGAAAACAAGCGTAATTTTCAAGGGTAGTACAGGTATAAGTAAATTCTACAGAGAATGGTGAACTGCATGGAGTAAGTTTCGAATCACACACCAAACTTCAACTTGACTAGTTGATACATTCTAATTTATACTTATAGTATAAGACATTTTATTATAATCATTCATTTACCAGAAACACTGTTGAAGCTATGCAAAAAGTTCTGTCAGCAAAATACGCAAGTTTGCGCATCTCACGCTTGAAATATTGTTGAATAGCCTCCGAAATCAGCTCCGGCTGTGCGCTACCAGAACATATCACGGAGGCCGCGAAGCCATAACAAAGAGACGAAAAGTGATCTAGGACGACCTATTGACAGCCGCACAAATAACGGGGCATTTCTATTCAACAACACACGAGCCATGTTTCTTTATTACTTGGTTCTAAAAAAACAAACAAGTGACAAGTGGTAAAAACATTGAACTATTTCTTGGTGCGAACGAATCTAGGACGACTGGTGTCGTTAGCTTCAATCACGTCACGTTCGGTTTATGAATCGGAGTCGAGTAGCGCTGAGCGATATGCACGAAAGACTACGTACGAGGAATGAAAAGTCTGTAAGCAGGAGTTGTTTTGAGACTGATGTTTCGACTAGCAGACTTGTCTTCCTCAAGGCTAGAACAAGGAAGACGCATAATGTAAAACAGGATACAAACACGCACAACAGGATGCATAGGACAGGGCAGATGGTTATCCTGTTCTGTATGTCGTTAATTCTTATTGCTGGCTATTTGAAAGAGACATGATCTGTAAACAAGGACACAAAAGAATGTCTTCACTTCTCGCGCGTCCGTGTTTGCACGCCTGCTATCTTTAGCGTGAGTACCTATTAAGTAGCTCAGCTGGCCACCATTTTAATCTTTGTTGTGTTTAGTTTAACGTAACTACAACAGAATGTCGAAGTGCTTTTAAGGTGAATGTGAATGTCGTAGTCTAAATCAAAGTTCGAATTTCGCTCGCAAGTTTCGCATAGAGTGTTGAAATATTGAATTTTTTTGGCGTAGTGTCTGTACACCCGTCCGCCCTGGCCTCAGAGATGTCGCCCACACAAGGTCATCACGGGCTGCAGAGGCATATGCACCCGCACTCGCAACACCACTTGCACCCAGGTAAGTCCTACAGTCAACGCAGTTGCAGAATACATTACGATATAAACTTGAGCGAGTCGTTAACGATCCCTAACTTCACTTTTCTTTCTAAAAAAATTCCTCGACCCGCCACGGTGCCTCTGGTGGCTAAGGCACTCGGCTGCTAAACCGCAGGTCGCGGGATCGAATCCCGGCCGAGGCGGTCGCATTTTCAATGAAGGTGAAAGTGCTAGAAGTGCGTGGGCCTAGATTTAGGAACACAATAAAAAAAACCCGGTGGTCCGAATTTCTCCAGGCCTCCCCAACAGTGTCTTTATTACACATCAAACCCAAACAATCGCTATATTATGAAAAAAGTTATTATTTTCCAGGGAGGGTATACAGGGTGGGCTTACAAATGTAGAGTACTCAATTAGCAGCCACTCTTCACTGTGTTGATGGGAAGGTGATCTCAGCAACAAGACTGGCAGGCCGTTCCACTCAGTCAATGAACGAGAAAAGAGGTTATCAGACGGCTGTAGTGGGGCTGGGTTGACGGGTAATTTATTTTTTTAATTTATTAAAGCACATGACTTGTTTCCATTTGGAACATCATGCAAGGGGGGTCATACATCATGTTCAAGCAGCACAGATCGGGGGCTTACAATTGTACAGTACGTAATTAGCAACCACTGTTCCTGGGAAGGCAAGGGGATTGTAAAAGAAGTGATTTTAGGTGATGCTCAGTATGAATGGAAATGCATAGGGGAGGGGCCGGGATATATGGTGGGTGATGAAGCGAGCTGTAATAGAACTTCTGAAGAAGGATCAGTGAATCGATGTGACGCCGGTATACATGGTGGTGAGTCGAAGTAAGTCTTCCCGATTTTAGTACTGTAGGCTTGATTTGGAGACTGGACGAATGCCTATCCCGCCGAAACCTTTCGTTATTCGTCGAAGCATCGGGAAGCGCACACATTAACTACTGGGAATGCTACGTTTTGCTAAAGATGACACGCGGCTTACGTCGCTTGGTTATGCCTTGAGATTTTGCAGCTCAAGAACCGCTTGAATGTCATAGGTAAAAGAGCTCAACATGATGCATGGCCAAAGAAGTGCCAGTTTTTTTATAGTGCGTATGGCTACGTTTACACACGCATGCCCCAAGTAACTTCTCGTTTCATTTGGTCACGTTTCCGACTATAGAATCAGCGGGGAAGGAAAGCCTTGGCGAATAGCCTGAAGATATTCAGCACTTTCCTCACTATATTTCGGCTAATGTTTCAAACAAACACATTTCTGTGATCTACAAAAGTTTACAAAATGCACCCTAGCGTTTTAAACCCCGTAATGTTATCTGAAAATGTAAAAAGAGGCTTTCCTTAAGCTGACAAAACATGAACACACAGTTTCTTTTTCGGTGTTAGAGATTGATAAGTGAAGCCACGGAAGTTTCCTGAGGCGAAACGCTCGCAACTATTATCTCACACTTAAAGAAAAAATAAAGAGGAACAATTTCTTTGTTCAGATTGGCGAAGTGAACTCTCAGAACTCTAATGGCATATCTTAGACTATTGTATGTTCATTATGTGCGGAAAGAAAGTCAAAGCTGAACGTTCATTTTTAAATTTTCGCGCCAAAATATTCGCGTGTGACTTCAAAATTTTCAAGATGTAATTTTAGAATTTTCGCGACGTTCGCCCGATGCAATTTCCCGAAACTTTGTATGCAAGGTACATGGTATCTGCAGATGGTAAGGCACACAATATTTATTGATTAGAATCTCTGTATAACCCAGTAGATGGATGGATGGATGAAAAACTTTTATTGGGGTCCTGAAGGATTCCACCCCCGTTTTATAGGGACAGGATCGCGGGCCGCTCCCACGTTGGGACGGGGAGGCCCAGCCTCACCGCCGCATCGTGGGCCTTCTGGACAGCCTTGAGTTGTTCTATGAGAACCGGACTCGTGAGCATTAAATGAAAAGAGTTCTCAGAAAATTCTTCATTTTTTCTTTGTAAAGAGGGGCACCTCCAGAGCATGTGGTTAAAATCACTGCGATTCTGGCAGTCTGGACAAAGTTCTGAAATATCGGAGTAATGGCTATAGGTTACGAGGCTAGGGTATGTTCCCGTCTGAAGCATGCGAAGAGAGATTGCCTGTGGCCAAGACAACTTTTCGTGTGGCAATGGAAATGACCTACGGCCTAATTGATAATGCTTCGTGATCTCGTTGAAGGTAGTCAAAATGTCCCTAAAATGAAGGCTGCTGGCTGACTCCTCTGTCTGAGAAGCACAAGTCCCGGCGCGGTAAGTGAAGCCTCGCGCCTTGGAGTGGGCTAGCTCGTTGACATTGGGAAGGCCTCCAACCCTCAAGCCAAGGTGAGCAGGGAACCAAATAATTGTGTGGTGGGTGAGTTCCTTGGGAGCGAGAGTTCTCAAAACTTCCTTGCAAACGGAACCAGAAGCGAAGGCCCTAGCAGCGGATTTAGAGTCCGTATAAATATCAGTACTTTGTGGATCAAGGAGTGCTAGTGCAATGGCCATCTGTTCTGCTTTGTAAGAAGAAGGGGTTCGAACCGACGCCGAGGATAAAATCTGACCCTTAGTATCTACGGATACTACCGCAAAGCGAGTGGAAACGCCATACTGGGCGGCATCAACAAAGCATGAAACAGACGATTGTTTGTGAGCTTGAGCTAAAAGAGAGGAGGCTCGAGCGACACGCCTGCCCGCGTTGTACTGTGGATGCATATTTCGTGGAAGGTGGCATACTTTGATGCGAGAGCGTATATAATCATCGAGTGGCGTATTTTGCACTTCGAGCGTCAGGGGGTTGACTCCAGTGTCAATCAGAATCTTTCTCCCCGCTGGTGTGATCGAAAGCCTGGCAACCTGTGCCGTTTGTTGAGCCTCGATAACTTCTTCAAGCGTGTTGTGGACTCCAAGTTTCATAAGCTTCTCAGTGCTTGTGCGCATAGGAATGCCAAGAACTTTCTTGATGCTTTTCCTTATGAGGATGTACAATTTATTTCTTTCATGGAGTTGCCACCTGTGCATAGATGCGACATAGCTTATGTGGCTCATCAAGAATGCATGGAATAGTCTGAGGAGGTTGTGCTCTCGAAGACCACCCCGACTGTTGGAAATGCGTGAGATTAGTCGGATGACCCCTTCCACCTTAGAAGTCAGACGGTCAATCGTGCGGCCGTTCTGTCCATTAGCCTCGATAATCATGCCCAGAACGCGTATGAAGTCCACCCTTGGAATACGCTGCCCCGATGCCGTGTGCAGCCTAATGTCGATGTCAGCCAGTGGTTGCCAGATTTTGGGTTTGGACCCAGTAGATGTTTTCAAAATATGACGTCACGGTGTTTGGTGCGGGAACGTGAAGGTGGCGTCTCCACCCATAATATCTTTTCGTTCGTTTTCTCACTTCCCAAGCATCATGTCGTGGAAAGATGGCGTTTTCGGGATTCGGAAATTATACTTTACTAATACGTGTAAACTCGTTTTGCTGTGGCTGTGGCTGCGGCTCCACGACAACACTGTGTCACCTTAATCCGACGTAGACGTTCTGGAATTGCCGAATTTCGAGAGGCAGAGTCTACTGCCTCAATAGCGGATCAGTAGAAAGTTCACCAGCATATCGACGGAAGGGCAATCTATATATATGCTGTTGCCAGTCGAAGTTCGAAGCATTCTAGATAATCAATTTTTTAACACGCCACCAAAAAGTTAAAACACCATTTTTAAGGACGCTCGGCGGGTTTCATTCCTGACGGTCATTTGATCTATGATGTCATCTCTTCGACGATCACTCTCCGATCGGGGCCCCTTCCACGGACTTCTGTAAACATCTGCCTTTTTTTTCTCATAATCCTTACGTGTCCCTTAATCTCTTTAGGGATCGAGCTTCTTAAAGCAGTACCCGGTTGTCCCTTGTAGTAGTGCGTAACATGTCTTACGCTTTGACCTGCAAGGTGGCGCCGGTGGGAGATTTATTCTGTGCGTGGTTGAACAATAAAGAATTCGCAGCGTGCGCGTTAACTAAAAACCGAATTCTCCTGTCTCTCATTCCCCATTAGCAGCCATCGGCATGTACATGGAGCACTCTCTGACAAGAAAAGGTTGCTACGTTATACTCGCTGGGCGTAACCTCCTTGGTTTCAGAAAGGTTCAGCGAGCATTGGGTCGCAGTGCCACGTATACAGTGAACTACTATATAACATGAACTCGATGTGGTTAAAGGTGGGAAGTAGACACGAAACAAAAGCCGAATTCTCCTGTCTCTCATTCCCTCTTAGCAGCCATTGGCATGTACATTGAGCACTATCTGACAGGAAAGGGTTGCTACGTTATACTCGCTGGGCATAACCTCCTTGGTTTTAGAAAGGTTTAGCGAGCGTTGGGCCGCAGTGCCATGAATACAGTGAACTTTAAGCTCTCCCATAGTAGAGTACCCTGTACTCTAAATCGTTGACCACTCTTTCTAAACCCCCTCCCCCATTCGGAGTTCATTGTTTATTTTCGTTCGCCAGTACGCTTTCGACTGGCGTTGAAGGTATTATAGTTAACCGAAGTCTTTTGCGTGACCACCATGTTTATTTCGATGCCTTCGGATGCGTGTTGGCATTCGACTGCACCTTCTTTTCGTTGCGTATAAGCATCGTTCCGTATAAGCATTTGTCGGTGTGCACGCCCCAGTGGTGTCTGTGAATTTTAGCGCATTTATTCGCTCCCTTGATGCATTCCTCTTTAATTCACAACAGGTGGGGCTCTTAGGGGACTTCAATTGCGACTTAGACTCGCACACAGACGTTCTAGGTCCGGAACGCGGCCAGCCAAACTGGAACGTCAGGGAACTTGAGTCTGTAATGCAGCAATTAGCATTGAGTGACATACATGGAAGTTCATGACACTGGGGGAACGTCATTGCCACCGACACCAGCGTACATTAGCGACCACCACCCGGTTATGTTCTCTCTCCGCCTGCCAGCGGGGACACCAACGATTCAGAGACCATGGCGTCTCGATTGCCGCGTCCTCCAGGACTCTGAGGCTACGGAGAAATTGAGATCCCAATCAGCTATATCCGCCCCAGTGAGCGAGCGTTACACGCATCGCTCACTGGGGCGGATATAGCTGATTGGGATCGCCTCAAAGAACAGTGGCGCCATCATTGCAGTGCGTCGGGCAGAGGACTTTGCGCCCGTATGTCGAAAGATGCGTCATTGTTAAACCAGAAGATACGCATTGCCAATCGAGATCCCAGTCCTTCCACTGTAATGCGGGCATGGCAAGAGGAGCTCGTTGAACGGTACCAACGTATTATGCGCGCTTCTTCACTCTCGGCTGCAGCTTGGCGCTGTAGACGCGCACCCTGTGCGCACCATGAGGTGCGGCGGTATGCACGCAGAGCTCTGCTTTGTCTACCAGGCTCGCCTGCTCACTCGCTGAGCCCTATAGCCTAAGCTCCTGCGGGTACGCGCGACTTTCAGGCATTCACTTAACACTTTCAGTCAATGGCTCAATCTGTTGCTAGTGTCAGTAACCCACGATCCGTTTCTTCGCATTCACTGCTGAAAAACTTACCAAATGATTCCAACACGTCACATGATGTTCTGGTACCACCGCCATCCAATGACGAAATAAATGGTGCATTAGACGGAATGAAAAATGGTTCGGCCCCCAGGCCTGATGGGCTCTCTGAAGAGTTTTATGTACATTTCTGCATGGCCTATCATTGGTCCATTTATGTCACGCGTTATTCGCAAGTGTTTCAGAGATATTATCCTACTAACCTCTTTCCACAAAGGCGTTATAACTCTATTTCAGAAAAAAAATTGGCAGATCCCAAGTACATGCAGTGGGAATCGATGATATCGAAGCACGAATGAGAAAGGTTGATATGTCATTTTGAAATCAGCACAAAGTTACAAGGTTGAGGTAAATGATGCCGTACTCGACGTCCGTGTCATGATTATCATGTTTGGATGCGTCATTTACCTTCGTTATCTATTACCATCACATGATACCAAATTTAGTATAAGCGAAACGACCGCGAGCATGCTATGAGCGTGGCATGTTGCCGTGTTCTTACATGACACGCGTGTCAGGATTATCTTGTTTGCATCAGTCATATATTTTCGTCATCCATTGACGTCACTTCACACCAACTTTGGTATATGTGGAGCTGCGAAAACGGCCGCGAGCGCATCAAGAAGAACCTAATATACTTCAATGTAGCATTGACGTGCGAGCACCAAGGAGGATGAAAAAAAATAAAAAATTACTGGAGTGGAAGCTTCCGCAATGCTTTGCCAGCAGAAGTGAAGCCAGCTTTTGCCACTGCCAAGATGGCGGAAACATGCTCTTTTCTGTTTGTGCCCACTTAAAGATAAAGTGGCTTTGATATGTTGATGTAAATGCTACGTTAGTTCTATATTGAAAGATAGTTGTTTCCGATGAAATCACACACAAAAACGAGTATGGGCGACAGAATCTCCAAATAACTTTGCCTCCATTTAGAGGCTCACTAAGGAAAACTAGGAACACTAAGACGCACTTGTAGCACTATGTGACACGAAAAGGTTTCCACATTACACTCATTGGGCGTGCGAGGAATACGCTCCGTTCTTATTCGCGGAACGGTGATACTTCATCATGTCCATAGTAAGATGACCGCAGTGTCCGCCATCTTGTCAGAGGCACGGCTTCACTCGTGGGCAAATATTTCCACTCCAGCATTTTTTTAATCCTCCTTGGCGCGCAGGTTGGGCCAGCGACGCTACGTTAGCAAAACGCGAGCGCTTTAGTTTGACGCCAGACGCGACCGGCGTGACCAGCGTCTGTCGGCGCGGCCCAACGGGAACCGGTGCGAAATGTGACATGCTGAATTTCGCGCCGATGCGTTACCCAGACAACACTGCGTCTCCCTCTTTTTGTGACGGAGAAACGCCGGACGCGCTGAAACGCGCATGCGTCAAAGCAACGCAGCGCGGCGCATGCCTGCGAGTATATAGCAGGACCGGCGCCTGGCGTCGCAACGCCGGCGTGACGCGTCAAAATGATTGCTGGCGAGCATGCGCACCGCGTTACGTCGAAAGGTATTGGCGCCTTGACTGTGGCACGTAGTCATGTTCTCACGTGACACACATCTCATGAATATCATAGCACCAGTCACATACCTTCGCAATGCATTGACGTCGCGTAATACCAAATTTGGCATGTGTGAAGCTAGCGAAACGGCCGCGAGCGCATCATGAGTTTGGTATGTAGTCAGGCTGTTACATGACACGCATGTCGTGATTATCTTGTTTGTATGTGTCATTTACCTATGTCATCCGTTTGCATCACGTAATACTGAGTTTAGTACATGTGAAGCTAGCGAAATGGCCGCGAGCGCATAATGAGCGTAGCATGTAGTCACGTTGTTACATGACACGAATCTCTTGTTTATCATGTTTGCACTAGTATCATACCTTCATCATCCCTTCACGTCCCGTAGTACCAAATTTCGTATTATTGAAACTAGTGAAACGGCCGTCAGTGCATCATTAGCGTGGCATGTAGTCATGTTGTTACATGAGACGCATATCATGATTATCATGTTTGCACCAGTCACACACCTTCGTCATCCATTCACATACCGTAATACCAAATTTGGTATATGCGACGCTAGCGAAACAGCCGTGAGCGCATCATCAGCTCGGCATGTAGTCATGTTGTTACATGACACGCATGTCATAATATTCATGTGAGAGTCCGTCGCTAGCGTGCACCATGCAATCATGTCATATCATACCAGTTTTGCAACATGCCATGTGAACGAAACCACCGCAAGAGCTTCAGGCCCATGAAATGTAAATCATGACATTCATGACATCCATGTCATGATTTTCATGTTATGACTATTCCAATATGTTCTTCATAGTCATGAAATGCCATACCAAGTTTAGTATCAATACCATTACCGAAACGGTCAGTAGAGCTAAAATCGTAGGCGGCTAGATAGATAGATACGCTCAAAGTCACCGAAATTCGCTAAGAAGTCGCCGAAGTTCGCTTTAAAAGAAAAAAAAATACGGCCGATGATTTGCACCACTATGTGTACTCTACTATCATGTGCTTTTTATACTCTTGAGATAAGAAGTTTATTGAATCAGTCTACTCAAACACTAGAGACAAATATGCAGTAGAAACTTTGGAACTGCGTGATTTTAACTTATACAAACGTTAGACGTAATTCTACACGAACTTAAATAAGACACTGGGTGCTGTCACGAAACTATGAACACCAAAAAATGTGACGTGTCGCATAAGGAACACCCGTGCTTCGCACCTCCCGAGGTGTCACGCTAGTGCAGTTGTTTCTTTAGCGTAAGCTACACTGGCCGAGCTTAAGGAGGTTCGGGTGCCTTATCGAGAGGCGCGCTGCGCATGCCCGAGGAGAAGTGATGTCCCACGGCGCACATGTGGTGCGTCGGAGACGGCCTGGAAGCTCTCGGAGAGAGTAAAACTTCTTTTGGGCCTAGTTGGTTCATAGCCATAGAATATACTTTTACAGCGCAAACATAAAACGATCCACAAAGAAAGCGACGACACACACCAGCGCTGTGATGACAGCGCTGGTGTGTGTCGTCGCTTTCTTTGTGGATCGTTTTATGTTTGCGCTGTAAAAGTATATTCTCGGAGAGAGGTGTCACTAGGACGCTTGTGGCTTATTCACATGACCTCGCTCGCTAGCACGTTCGTAGCTTACACTACGTATATCCTGGCATAGCAGAGCTAAACCACTGCTAATTTTTATTAGGCCTCCTTTGTCACGGTTTCTCGAATAAGAGTAGAGACTGATTGCTACTGCTTTACCTTAGTATTCTGCGCAGTTCGCCGATGGTTCTAGACACACAGGCAAACGAAGTGTTTTATGCCGGACTCCAACCAGTATGTGCACCCGCAGCTGAACAGCATCATCATGCGAACGTACTGTTTCAGCTATACAATACCTGACCTTGTTTCTTATGAAAATGCAATCACAGATACAGATAGATATGTGGGGTTTAACGTCCCAAAACCACCATATGATTATGAGAGACGCCATAGTGGACGGCTCCGGAAATTTCTACCACCTGGGGTTCTTTAACGTGCACCCGAATCTGAGCACACGGACCTACAACATTTCTGCCTCCATCGGAAATGCAGCCGCCGCAGCCGGGATTCGATACCGCGACCTGCGGGCCAGCAGCCGAGTATCTTAACCACTAGACCACCGCGGCGGGGCGCAATCACAGATACAGAATGCGTGTGCAAACTTTCATTTCTGGCCAGCCGCATCTGCAACCACTGCGAAATATCGCCGGATAAGGGTGCCCGCAAGCGACAGTGGTGCCGCGGCGCAGCATATTTTTGCGCTAGGTTTCGCTACTCCGTAGCGTGCCGGCGAGCTTTCGTGACCAGAAAAAAAAAAGGTACGGAAGGACTGCGGTGTTACCTTGGTACGTACAGAAGAAAACCACAGTGGTCGCCGCCAGGCGCGCGCGGAAGCGTTGCAGCGACACTTTGGTCAAGAGGAACACGTGTGCTACGTGGACGTTGCCGGCCCGCACCATGGGGGGTGGTATACTGCCGCAGTCATACACAACGCAAACACCGTAAACGGGCTCACTTTCAAAGCCTACAGCGCAACACACGCGGAGGAGGTTGCCATCGCTCTGGCTCTCACCTATCCCTCTTCTAAACATATCATCACCGACTCACGAGGGGCCTGTCGGAACTATCAGCTAGGGTGGGCTTCACCGCTTGCTCAGCGCATACTGGAACCTAGCTGCCGATACGTTAATCCAACTCCGCGAAATCTGGTTTGGGCACCCGGTCACCAAGGACTCAGGGGTAACGAACAGGCCGATCAGGCCGCCCGCGCACTCTCTTCCCGGGCTATCTCCCTGTCTTTGGAAGCCTACTCGCAATCAGACAATTCGGCCCTTTCATTCAAAGATATTACCAATTACTACAAGGAGGAGCACCGGCGCTATCCAGACCCTTGTAAGGGACTGCATCGCGCTGACGAGCGCCTCCTTTTAAAACTGTTTACCAATACCGTACTGTGCCCGGCGGTGCTAAAACATTTCAATTCATCCTTTGATGGCACGTGCCAGTTCTGTGGTGAGGTGGCTGACACCTTTCACATCGTCTGGGCGTGCCAGTCTAATCCATCTATCCCCCCCAACCCCAATCCCACGAGAGAGGACTGGGAGGCGGCCCTGCTCGGCTGTCAAGACCTGAAGGCCCAAGAGGCTCTGGTTCAACGTGCGCGGGCGGCGTTGCTTGCCAATGGAGCCCCGGAATAGGGGTTCCACCTAGTGCTGTGAGGGTAGGAGGCCAATAAGGCCCCAACCCAATTACCTCTCTGTAACCATTTAATGGTTATTAAATGTTTTCACCACCACCACCACCACCACCACCACCACCACCACCACCCACGTACAGTGTAAAGACCGGTGCGACCGTTTGTTCATGATGTGCTTTGGTCCCCATGTGTTCTTGTAGTTCTTTCAATATCTTCCTCTCTTTCTGTGTCTCTTTTGGCCCCTTTAAGACTTCCACCGGTGCAGGGTAGCAAACCGGACAAGCGTCTGGGTAAACTGCCTGTCTTACCTTGCTCCTCTTCTCATTTTGTGGTTGATGCAGGCTCCGTCGTCTCCGTCGGAGCACGACCCTCCCTCGCCGCCGTCACAGCGGCCGTATCGTCGGCGCCCAGCCTGGCCAGTCTGCCTGCAGTGAGCCAACCCGGCGAGCGGCAGCGTGCCCCGTCGTCGACCCCCGAGCCTCCTCGGGCGCCGCCCGCGAGTCAGGCGTCCGCCATGATGGCCGGGGGCCGCAAGCACCGGCACGCCAAGACCATGCGGCTGAGCATCAACGCGCGCGAGCGAAGGCGTATGCACGACTTGAACGACGCGCTCGACGAGCTGCGCTCCGTCATTCCGTACGCGCACAGCCCGTCTGTGCGCAAGCTCTCCAAGATCGCCACGCTCCTGCTCGCCAAAAACTACATTCTCATGCAGGTAGTGTATACGGATGTGCATCTGTCTGTATGTCCCCATTTTCCCCCCATCTCTTTATCTGTATCTACCTGCCTAAGTGTGCAGCTAGTCTCTGCCTGTCCATTTGTCTGGCCTTCTGTCTCTCCTTTAGTCCTACTGGTTCATAACTACATGTTATTTTCAGTTGACATGTCCATTGACTTGTCTGTCTCGTGGTTTTACTGTCAGCTCATTTATATATTCCAAGAATGCTTCGGTCTGTATTACGTACACAACATAATTCTGCGCAGCCGTCTTTGTCAATGTGTTCGTCGACCTGGCGGGTTGTATGGCGCTTTTGTCCGTCAGTCAGTCTACAAGTACTTGCTTTCATTTGCCTGTTCCTCCATCTGTTAGTCTGTGAGCCCGTTTCTCGGCCCATCCCTCTGTCTGTCTGTAGAAAGATATGGCCGGCTCCAGAGGTGTGCGCCTGGGGAGGGGCCGGGGGGCGGCCACCCTCCCACTCGTCTAAGAGGTCTGCTAAGTCTGCCACGCACCTTTACTCAGTCGTACCTGTCCCGCCATTGTGGGAAGTGCAGGGCTATGGCTTCGCAGGATTTTTACAACGGCGACCGAGAACTGTGATGTTGCATTACAAGAACCATTTACATCTCAGCTGTCTCCCCCCTACCCATCCCTTAAAAGCCGGGGATCAAATGCAGGCCTTTCTGAGAAGCACGTGACCACTTCATTCGTGTTTGCATTCGTTGCGAAGCTTGGTTACTCTATAATTTTACGAGGTGGGGGGGGAGAGCCGCAGTGGTACTTTCACCCACTCCCCCTAATGGAGGACACTGTTTACGCTCATGGTTAGTTCGGTGCAGGAAGGATATTAAGACCTACGTGGTTAGCCTTCCTGGCTTTTCTTGATATTTATCTATGGACAAGCTTAGAGCAAAGTTTTGAGCTAAAGGCCGCGTTGCGAGACTGAATCAATCCTGTTAGCGCCACTTACATGTATTTACACTGGATAAATTTCACGTCTAAACTGTCTGTCATTGTAGGCCAACGCCCTGGAGGAACTGCGTCGCATCATCGCGTACATGAACCAGGCTGGAGGCGTGGCCATCCCAGCCGCAGCCGCGGGTCCTCTGGCGGCTTGCTGCCCCGTGCCGACACAGGTGGCCTCAGTGCAGAACCACGGCGGCGAAACCGGAAGAGGAGGCAAGTTTCCGGGAACCCCTAGTCCTGGTCTCTTCTCGCCATTCGCTCCCGCGCTGAACGGCGGAAGCCCTACGGACTCCGGAGGTGGTATTAGTGACGTCAAGCCGTGACGTATGCGAATGCGTCACGAGATTTGACTGCGCGTCGCTTTTGTGGACGCCGTTGTTGTGACAACGTGATTTCGCTCCTGTCTACATCGCATGCACGGCGGACAACGATGACACCATCGGCGAAGAACGGTAGCGTCATTCACAGCCACGTTTCCTGGATTCGTTTGTGCGAACGCCCGTGATGTGGTTTCGCTTGCTGTCTGCGTCACATCAACGGCGGACAACAGTGACGTCCTCTGCAGTCATGGTACCAGGACGCGTTGACCAGTGCACGTGCGCTGTTGCAGCGAAAGTGGCCGCTAGGACACGACAACAGCGCCAAGTCATGGTCAGTCGTTCGTGGCCAACGGAACCAGTGGCCAACTGTAAATGATGCGCTCTTCAAAGTGTCTCGACAAAGACGCGGACATGACTTTGTGAGCTCGTAAGCAGACGGCAAGGATCAGTACATCTTTTCGACAAGCTTAGGACACGTGTAGTCTTAGTATATAGGCGTTGCTCTAAATGAGAAGAAAGACGGGCTGTTTGGCATTTGTCCTACGATGTCACGTGTCATGCGATAGTAGCCGTGTAAGAACTATTGGCAAAATTGTGTCTTTGCCAGGCTATTACAGTTTAAGATGCTGCCACTTGATAAACCCTGTGTATCGGTCATACCAACGGATTTCGTCGTTCCGAGCGCACTTTTCAATTCGCGAACGGGATTCGATCGCGAAAATGAAATGTCAGGAGAGCTGTACAGGTAGCCTGTTTCGTGTGACCAAATTATTGTGCCCCTGAAGTATGTATATCATTTAGCAATCGATAGTTAAACATCTCTTCTTGGTTAGGGCCATCGCCTCACTTTATCCATCATCGTACAAACCGAGGATATTGACATGTACTACCAAACATCGGCGACGCTTGTCAGACGACCACAAATAGTTGATAAATTTGGTTCATGTTCTTGATTTAAAAAGTTGATAATCTAACAACAAGCAGCGTATCAATACACCATTCCTAAGGAAATTGTACCCTTATTTAGAAGCCAAGAGGGGTATAATCAGTAAAGCAAATAGAAAAGTGGCGTATTGGGCTAGATTTTTTTGCGTATTCAAATTATAACTTATAAGGCAAAAAGTTTGTCAAATGTAGGTCATCTGCGTCAAGTTGAAGCATTAAGCTCACTGCTTTGTTTAAGTTGAGTACGAGGCTAAGCACGCACTCGGCTATAGAACTTTGGTCTTAGGTAATTACATGACAAACCCACACGGACGCACTGTCACGAGTTCCTCTTAAATCCTTGATGTGATTATTGACTCTACAAGCTCATACAACCACTATATTGGTTACATTTAGGTGGGAATCCTACAACTTGAGAATAGTTTGATTCGCTGTCGAAATTTCTCGACGCATTGTGTGCTATTTATTGCCCTGACTACATCACGCGCACTAAAAAGTTTCAATAAATTAATTTTAATATCCTGTCCTCATAGTGCTAAAAACAATGCCATGATTCGGAAAACCTTTGCAGGACATTAGAACAATATATTGGGATTTCCTACAAGTCTTTGACGGGATGTTAGACTACGTTCATGGGACGCGCCTTAAAAAGCTTCAATATACGAAGTAATTTATCCTGTCCCCATGGGGCTGCAAAAACAATGCGGTGATTCGGACAGCCTTTGCCGGACGTTAGTTCAATATATTGAGGCCGCCTGCAAGTCTTTGATGGGGTGTATATTTTCTTGCGTCGAAAGTTTGCCGGGATTTTAATAGTGTTACGAAGAGCTCGGATAAATTATGATCAATGAGAGCTTGCTGAAGAGTGCAAGCCCAAGAACGGCTGTAGCCAGACAGTGCAGTTTTTGCGTTTCGCTAATGAAGCTGCATACGACTATAGCGGAACCAAAATTCGCCAGTCCTACGAGCGCGAAAGCTGGTCATGCTTATGTGCCACAAAAAGTTAGTCAAGCACCACCACTCAGAAGTGGTACACAAAAAAGGAAGAACGAAACGCATGAGTGGGGAACACAAAATAACGTTTTCATGGCAGAGATAACCAGTAATTGATAAAGACTTTGATTAATCATTGGAACTAACAAAGTACTAAAGCTTTGTTTCAAGCGCTTCAGCTTCGCCGTATAACCATAAGTACGGAATGCTTTGACGGTGACTTTTGGAATATCCTTTTTTTTTCATGATCTCAGTGTAATAGTGTGCGAATTCAATCTATATGTGATAAAAAAAAAGCGCAACGTGGCTTTATTTTGTTCATCGAGTGTTCATAATATTCTATATCTGTGGCGAACTTCGTCAATGGAGTTTTTTTTTTTTTTCAAAACGCGGATGTTCGCGGTTTGAACGCGAGCGCGCGAGATTTATGCATAAAAAGATAGAAGAGTCGATTTCCACTTACATGTCTTGGTTTCACTTTATTTCTTGTCGTGTGCATCGGTGTTACCTCTACTATCATAGAGATTTGGGTGCACGTAATAGAACCCCAGGTGGTCAAAATTTCCGGAGCCCTCCACTACGGCGTCTCTCATAATCAAATAGTGGTTTTGGGTCGTTAAACCCCACAAATCAATCAATCAATCAATCAATCAATCAATCAATCAATCAATCAATCAATCAATCAATCAATCAATCAATCAATCAATCAATCTACCATCATAGAGCAAAGTGCACCGTTCGGCGCCGTTATAGCTACGCCGTGAAACGACGTTATGTAATGTGACAGCATTCATGTTGCGCTTTCTCGCACATCTTGCTTTGCACATGGATGGCAGCAAACGTCACTACGAAAATTCACTCACTAGTGAAAAGGTAGTGGTTTGGTGCCAGTTAGGTTTTGACAAAATTATAAGACACTTACCCAAATAACTAGAAATGTAACTTACAAAGGTGTAGTCCGCCATGGTGGGAAGTGGTTACAGGGCTTGGTTGCTGACCCGACAGCAGTGACTTGAATCCCAGTGATCGTGGCTGCATTTCTGATGAATGGGAGATTAACGAGAAGCCATGTGCACCGGTGCAATGCCGGTACGCATTAGACATCACCACACGTGTGAAATCTACGGAGCCCCCCACTACAGCGTGCCTCACAATAATGTGGTGGTTTCGGAACACACACAAAACCCGAGATATTAGTGTAAACTTTACACGCAAACACTGGTCTGAGTAGACAAATGCAAGTGGTACCCTCGTTTGTGCTGCGCAGTCTTCACTCTCCACAGCGATAAAAAAAGACGCGCCAAACTTTGCTGAATTCGCGTAGGAGTACAATACTCACGGATTCAAACGCGAAAGGTTAGGGCCGTGTGCATTCGTTTCCTGTGTCTTCAGTAGATGTTTTGTCGGCGTAATTTTTCACTCGAAGCCTTGTCTCGGAGCCATCATTACTCTAAGCAGTACACTTCTAGCGCGAGGACACAGTGTCAACAAAAGGATGACACACGGGGCCACCGTCCACACACTACATACGCAACTTTAACAGCATAGTTTTATTGCTGCAACAGTTTTACGTTCATGAAGATACATACTCGTGAGCGTGTCTACTCCCACGAAAGAGGGTAAAAAGTGAATAGATGAAGGCGTTGTTAGAGCACACATGTCGAGGCGAAGTACTATCTCTGCAAAAACTGCAAGAAATCTGCAAAAATCTCATCATGTTCCGACTACAAAGAACAGGTTTTCACATGGTGAGATAGCAACGGAAAGGGAGCTGACGCAAACGCTACATAGCTTACCGATGCGATCAGCATCGATGATTTTGCGCGTGAGCTGAGAAGTCATTCTTCGCCAATGCATGCGTTGCCGTGAAAAGGGAGCAAGCAGCCGCAATCCCTGCAACGAACACCAAAATGCTTATTCTCATTGTGAAAATTGTTCTAGCACTCATTTTGAGAAAGCTGGGCGACGATTGCGTCAGCTGCCTTCTACTGCTTTTATTCCTTGTGAAACCAACATGACGAGCACTCTATCATAGCAGCCGTTATCACAAGTAATACGACGTCGAATTTCAACCTGTGAGTACTACCCATATGCAGAAGGGTCACCGCCATATTCTGTTATTGCCAAGTGAGTATGTCCGCGAGTGTAGCAGCAACACTTCAGTTCTACGTATTTAGAACCAAAACGTTGCCCTATAGTGCACACTGAATGGCGTTGCCTCGCATACTCTACATCAGTATGCCTGCTTTAAGTGTCCCCTGGCGCCGTTTCAAAAAGTAAGGGACGGGTGGAGGACATTGGTGTTTGCAGCATACTTTTTCCGCTACGCTGCTCGGCACGTGCCCGTATATATGACCAACTCTGGGCAGTCAGGCCAGCGGAACACGCCGCCAAGACCCAATGCCTGGCCGACGCCTGACAAAGGCATTCTCCGGTAGGGCTAGCTTCTCAGCCGCCGCCTCCCTCGACCCTGAGCGAGAAGAAAATGTATAGTTCTGTCTCTCGATCTCTCTCTTGCGTGCGCGTTCGTCCGCTTCGACGATAGGTATCCCATGGACGCCACTTGCCCCGATGGATCTGTACGTTGTTACGCGAAGACACGCATGCGAGAAGCTGTAGAGAAGCGTATTTACAGGAGAGTTTCGGGCAACTTCATTTAAAGGCAATGGCACAAAGTCGCCTCCAAATCGTCGTTTTCAGCGTAAACATTTCTTGACAGCCATCCACAGCAATATGTACTACAGCGTGTGACCGTGACTATAGCGCACCCAAAACCCGGTGTTCTTGCCCGATGCCGAAGAGAGCGCGCCGGGTTTCCAAACGGTAACGACACAGGAGCACATGAAAACCTGGGAAGTGTCGCGGAACCTCTCAGACTTCTCGATACATCGCTAAGAAGCACATAACGCTAACTAGCAGTGCAAAACATATGCAATTTAATAGGGAAGGCCACTGGCCAGGTGCTATCGACCAGCGGGTACAGTATAGCATTACGTACGCAGGCCAGTTTGTTCACCGCAGAGTTTCTCTCTCGAAGACCACGGACAGTAGCGCATCGCATAGTTTCATAATAGTGACTAAGAGAACAGTCGTACGCCAGTGTCTTGGGAAGTTGAGACGCAAGGCGCCTCAGCGAACACGGGAATGTTGGGCACTACGTGGATATACCCAAATTTTCGTTCTTTCTGGTCTGTGTTGCGTGCAAGTTCTTAGTCGCAAGACGAAGTTCGGCAAAAGTTCGACAGTCCCTCTCTGTCACCTTGACTCTTTTAGGCTGACCGATGGAAATGGGCTCGCGAGGTTCCCTGCGATTTTTATCGTTTATCAGAAGCAAAGTCAAAACTCAACAATAAACAAAGCTACTAGTGAGTTCGAAGTCGCACAAATGGATAATACGTGTACCACCTCATGATGAAACAAGCGCTAAACATTACGCACACACGGAGAGGACACAGACGAGCGCTTACTAGCAACTCAAAATTTCATTTCGAAGCGAACACAAATAAATACCTGACACGCATGTACGTCATTCCCGACTTCCCCCTATCATCAAAAACAACGTGATATACCAAGATAATCACTTCCACAATCGATGGCACACAACCGGAAACAAACACGTGTCAAGAACTAAGAAAAGAAAGAAAACGTAAAACAGAAAAAAAAGCACTGCGTTATGTTACGTCCAAAAAAGCGAATTCCACATCTGTTAGTAGAACAGACGCATGACTGACGCAACTGTCACCTCCTTTCCTAATTCTATACGCTTCCATTATTTCCTCATCGTCCGCTTCTTGTGCCTGTCGATTATTCGTGTGTCTGAAAAATTCAGTTGGCAGGTGCACTTCTTGCAGTGCATCGCTAAATGTGAGTAAGGGGCCCCCTTATTAGCGTTCACTTCGAAATAAAATTTTCAGTTGCTAGTAAGTGCTCGTCTGTGTCCTCTTTGAGCGTGTGTAATTTTTAGCGATTGTTTCATCAGAAACTTTTACCAACACGCCCAACTGGCAGTCATCCTAAATGTACTGACTATCATTATGGTGGCTAGCATAGCATCATCCTCACGGGCCCCACCGCGGTGGCCTAGTGGCTAAGGTACTCGGCTGCTGACCCGCAGGTCGCGGGTTCAAATCCCGGCGGCGGCGGCTGCATTTCCGATGGAGGCGGAAATGTCGTAGGCCCGTGTGCTCAGATTTGGGTGCACGTTAAAGAACCCCAGGTGGTAAAAATTTCCGGAGTCCTCCACTACGGCGTCTCTCATAATCATATGGTGGTTTTGGGACGTTAAACCCCACAAATCAATCAAGCATCATCCTCACGGTGGCACAACGATCGCAGCGCCATGGTTCCCTCTAGTGAGTTTTGTAGAACCTTACGATTAAAACATGGCTGCTGTTATCACCTCCAGCGGCAGGCAACGGTGCGTTGCTGGATTGAGTCGCTGAGGCCACCGAAATAACTTCAACACAGAAGCAATTTTATCTCGCGTTACCATAGCAACCTGGCGCTTCGCGGCAAGCCCGAATTCACTGACAGACGGCCACAAGTCTGCACATGGCGCAATCACTTTTTGTTTCGTCCTCCCGGGACCTTCTTTCGCCACCGGGCTCAATAATTCCGAATATTCCGTGTGACGACGGTTGCTATGGCAACGAGAGATAAGACTATCGGGTCTCACAGTTGCGTCACATCGCCGATAGATATCCGCAGCCGTCACCGCATCGACAGGCGCGCATGCCGCTGATAGTTCCTGGTCGGTCACGCCTTGCAAGCGAACCGAGTTTTCCACATCTAGACATTATGTATCTTGCCGCGTGCGCTGGAGTTTCGGTGGAGTGTGACGCCATTCTAGCTGCCCAAAGAAACGTGTCCGTGCAGGCATGGCCATGACATCATTTTCTAATCGGTGTTCGAAGTGCCTGCACACGTGTTAGATGCCTGCGCAGCCGCAACATGTTCAACATTTTCGCCTTGACAACTTCGTTACAGTGGTACGGTGAGTGCAGCTGAATTTTTATTACACGAACCGCTCAATGTGGGAACGTCCTTATCAACGCTAAGTCATAGCGTATTAAAGTGTAGGTAGTGGATCGAGCTAGTTAATTTTTCGTAGTATTAAGTGCTGTTAAGCGGAATGAGACGGTAGTGTATTACCGACAAAGACGAGCACAAGCGAACGCGTTCCTCGAAGTCCTACCATGCTTTTTCGCATTGGATCACCTAGTAGTACGAATAACAAGTGACGCAATGCCTACTTAGCTCATTTTGTAGGTCCGGGTCATGGTGTAAGACATAGTCCGGGTTCATCAATGCTGTTCTCTTTCTCCCTTCTAAATGCTACCGTTTTCGGCGCCAGCAATACAGTATACTTCCAACGTATTCACTGGTACTGCATGGTCCACCAAAAAGCACCTAAGGGCGACCGATGTTCACACCTGTGTTATAGACAGTTTCAAGTTTGAAAGCGTTGTGCCCCCAAGAAACTTTCAGTCACCTCATTCACCCGCTCGTAACGTCGAAACTGAAAGGTCGTTTTCACGTTTTTTTAAGGGTAAGGAAAGTCTCTTATCAGTTTCTCAGATAAAAAGAACGTGCGTAATGTCAAGGGCAATCTTTTGTAGTTTTTATGTAGCTGAAAAGAACACGTGTTTGAATAGATGTTGCCAAATGAGGGAAGGAAAGTGTAGAAAATTAGCGGGCTGTTTTCTAACGCTCTTCTTGCCCACTGAAGCTATTCGGGCACATCGTGAGATGAAACCGGATGTCATCAAGGGTCCGAGTTTGTAAGCAGTGAAGGAGGTCTACACTCGTCAACACGCCAAATTCAAGTCTATTCGCGTATCTCTTGTCTTGCCATTGTCCCCGTAAAATCAGCTGACGCCTTGTTCCTGCGCGTCTGATAGGTTCAAAGATTTGAGACTGCAGTAGCACTGTCGACAAATCGAGCAGTAGGCGCATGTAGCGAAAGCAGCCCCTCTGCGACCAAAGCCAGCATTTGTGACAAACTTGGTCCCGTCACCGATGCATGTCGCCGGCCTGAACAAGTGTTTAGTGAGATGGAAATAGGAAATATTAAAGATTACGAACTAATCTTGCACCTTTTTTGGATTTAGAACGGGCGTCGAAAGAATTGTACGCGAGCGTTTTCATACGTTGCGCTTTTATAGATGGCCTGCAGACACGTCCCTGAAATAGCCACATTGGATCAGCGACATGGTAGGAGGCGAGCTTTGTAGCTTTGTGAAGTCATGTTAGTGCTATCAGTGCATCGCTCGCTGCCTGTCTCGTTATTAACGCATGTTGGCCCAGTAACAGTTCAGCGACGTTTTTATGACACTATAGATGGTTAATCACCACGTTTTTTTATTGAAATAGAAAATGAACGAAGGAGTTTTTGTCACCATTACTTGGCGATGGCTACCCCTTTCCACATAATTGGTACAAATAAAAATATGAAAAATGGCATATATACATATATGCAGTCCTACATGGGTGAGAGCAAAAGTTCTCCTATATGGGCAGAACAAACTCGTAGACGACACGCTCACTTTTAACTTTTGTCCGCTCAGTAGTCGTCACAAACCTTCGTTTCTTCGAAGAAGTGTTGCAGCACCTTCATTGCTTCCGTTTGTTTTGGATGGCCATGGACCTAGTATTTTATTCAACCCGAATGGTCGCTCAGGATCTAACCTATGCAGTTCTTGTTCTAGTCGCCTTCGGTGTGTGTCGTGTTTCGGACAGCTGAGCAAGAGGTGACAGATATCTTCATCGTCGTGGCCGCATGAACATGCTGACGATGTTGCACGATGAAGGTCACGGTCTAATTGGTATTCAAGATTAGGATCATCAGAATATAGGATCGATTCCTTTGTTTTGTCCGGGAACCAGGTAGACAGGCATAATTCACGTTTTGTTCTTAAAATTCTATTTACATCATATTGAGATACACGCTTGTTCCAGAAAGCTGTCCGCCTCGCGGGGCCTAACCCGCTAGTGATTGCAGGCGATTTTAACGCTGCGCATAGCGCCTGGGGCTACACGTACGACACACCCAAAGGTAACGAGCTTTGGAAAAGTGCGAATGACATGGGCATTATTCTCATTACGGACAAGGCCTTCCCCACTCGCGCTGGTACGTCCACGCAAAGAGATACTACGCCGGATCTATGCTTCGTCAAGAATATCTCCGACGCCCACTGGTCCAACCTCGCGGTAGATCTCGGTAGTGACCACTTCATATTGGCTGTACACCTCCCCACAGTAAGCAGGAAGACCAAGTCGTACACGTGGGTCGACTGGGACCTCCTTCGTAAGACCCGCGCAGAACGACCTCCTCCCGATACCCCACCGAGCCTCGAGACGTGGACGGCCCAGCTCAAAGCTGATGTAAACAAGGCAACGAAAACTATCAGCACAGACCTTCCAACCGAACGGATGGACAGTCGTCTCGCCCACCTACTAGAGGCCAAACAGTCTCTATTGGCCCGGTGGAAGAGCCAGCGCCTTAATCGGAGGTTACGCAAACGCATATCTCAGCTGAACAAGACCATGATGGATCACTGCCGCATCCTTTCAAAACAGCAGTGGGACGAAATTTGTAATTCGATTGATGGTCAGGTTCGAAATGGCAAAACGTGGAACTTACTCAAACACCTCCTCAATGAAACCAACACCCGCACAAATCAGCGTCATTCGATCGTGAAGATACTTCATCAGGCTAAACGAACAGTTCCACCGGAAGATGTTGTCAAGAACCTCGTGGAAAAATATCTCCCGCTCCCCACGGGCCCTGTGACCCCTCACCCTGATTACTCTGGCAGCGACAACACTAACTTAGACGCCGAGTTCTCTATTGAAGATGTGCGCCGAGCTCTCCATGAGCTCGATGGCCGCTCAGCCCCTGGCCCCGATGGCATCACCAACAAGCTCCTACGCAACCTGGACGATTCTTCCGTCACTTACCTCACTGACACTATCAACGAGATATGGAAAAAGGGTGAGATACCCGATGCTTGGAAACTAGCTCACACGGTTCTCATACCCAAACCGGGAAAGGCGCCGAGCCTAGATAACCTACGCCCCATATCTCTCACGTCGTGCGTGGGCAAAGTGGCCGAGCACGTCGTCCTCAACAGGGTTGGTCGATACCTCGAAGATAACGACTACATCCCGCACCACATGATTGGCTTCCGACCAGGGTTATCCACTCAAGACGCCATGTTACTCCTAAAGCATCAAATTCTAGATGGCGGAAACACTCGGGACACTCGTGCAATACTCGGTCTCGATTTAGAAAAGGCCTTCGATACCATAACACACTCGTCAATCTTGAAAGCGATCGCAGCTCTCGGCCTAGGTCGTCGATTTTACTACTTTATCCGCTCTTTTCTCACTCGGCGCAGAGCCGTCCTCCGCGTAGGAAGACCTAGTGTCGAAAGAAGTGGAGATCGGACAGCGGGGCACGCCTCAGGGATCCGTCCTCTCACCCACGCTCTTCAACCTCGTGATGATCGGGCTTTCTGAACGACTTTCAAAAATAGACGGGCTAAACCACACTATCTATGCGGATGATGTAACCATATGGTGCTCCACAGGGTCGGATGGCTTCATTGAGTCCGCCCTGCAAGAGGCTATCGACATCACCGAGTCTTACCTCGACCACACCGGTCTCAGGTGCTCACCTGCGAAGTCGGAGCTGTTGATATATTTGCCCAAACGCCGCGGTGCCAAGCCCAAAGGGTGGAAACCTCCGGCGGAACGAAATATCACCCTCCCCACCTGAGATGGTCGTACTATACCCAGGGTAGACACCATCAAGGTCTTCGGCATGATCATCGAGTCCCGCGGAACCAACACCCAAACAGTACACAAGCTCAGGACTAAGACTGAGAATGCCATACGACTCGTATGTAGAGTAGCCAACAGGCACCATGGCCTCAAAGCAGACAACCTGCTGCGTCTCGTCCACGCGTTTGTTTTGTGCCATTTTACGTACGTTGCCGCTATACACAAGTGGCTACGTGCTGAGCGCGATCAACTCAATGCGCTTATTCGCAAGGTGGTCAAACGAGCCCTTGGCCTCCCTATCACCACTCCAACGTACAAACTCCTCGAGCTTGGCGTACATAACACGCTAGAAGAGATCGCCGAAGCTCAGGAACGTGTGCAATTGACCCGACTCACTACAACCAAGGCGGGCCGCCATATTCTGCGCGAACTGGGCTTCTTCTCCTCGAGGGCCAGGGACCCCCCAGAGTTGACTCTAATTCCCCGTGAAATCCGCGACCTTATTACGATCGCTCCCATACCACGAAATGTACACCCCGAATACAACAGAGGCAGGCGCCTTGCGCGGGCGACCGCCATTCTCAAGCGCATAGACATGGAAGCGGACAACGTCTCGTTCGTGGACGCCGCTGCCTATCGCAACAACCAAGCCTTCGCCGCGGTCGCGGTATCATCCGCGCAGCAGACTCTTAACTCCGCCACAATCCTCACCCGAAACCCCTAAGTAGCGGAGCAAGTAGCTATAGCTATAGCTATGCTCGACAGCAAACGGGAATTCATCTACAGCGACTCCAGGCCGGCCATCAAATCCTTCGAACGCGGAGTCATCTCCGACCAGGCGTTACGTATCCTGCGCAATGCGGGCCCGAGTGCCCTGAAGCACCGCACTGTCATCTGGTTCCCCGCCCATCTCGGCCAGGTGCCGGGTGCCCTATCCAACCTCAACGAGATCGCCCATGATGCAGCGCGCGCACTTCCCGACCGCACTGCCACAGGGCAACCTCATCTTGCTCGGTTGGATACCAATCGGGATGCACCAATTACGTACAATGAAATTACAAAGCACTTTTACTTGGAACGCCGCATTTTTCCACCCCCCCATCCGAAACTTAACCGACCGCAGGCATTAACCCTACGCCTATTACAGACACACACGTACCCAAACCTTGCCACGCTTCACGTTTATTATCCCGATGCATATTCCAGCGACACATGCCCATCATGTGGACACACAGCGACACTCGAACACATGCTCTGGGAGTGTAGAACAACTCCTCCCGACTCTACCTCAAGCAAGTGGGAGAGGTCCCTCAGGAGCTCACTTCTCGCCGACCAGCGATGGGCCGTCCAGCAGGCCCACGAAGCGGCCGCCAGGTACTCCCTGTCGGTCCCTACGTGGGAGACGCCCGCTACGCGCTAAGCGCGTTCTGCAGGACCGAAATAAAGTTTTTTCATTCCATTCATTCCATCATATTGAGATACCGGAATGAGGCACGTTTGTGTAGAATTATGAGCGGTTTTCGCCAACTCATCCGCCATTTCATTTCCCTTAATTCCGCGGTGACTGAAAACCAACTGAAATGCCACTCGATGATTCGACTTCGTAGCTTCTGAGAGCTCTTTTAGTATAGCGTATACTATACGCGCATCAATGTGTCTTGAAGTGGCACTTTCCACACATGCCAGTGCTGCCAGAGAGTCTGTAATTACCACCAATTTTCTTCGTGTCGTTGAAAGTTGAATAAAGCTTATGGCTAGCAAAATTGCTGCGAGCTCCGACGTTGTTGAAGAAGAGAGGTGGCTCAACCGACATGCATATTCTTCGTGCAATTCCGGAATTATGAATGCTGATGTCACTGTCTCTTTGGTGACGGGGCCGTCAGTGTACATGTGAGTGTATCCTTGATACCTGTCAAACAGATGATGTGATGCCAACTGCTGAGCGGCAATGGTTGGCACTTCATGTTTGCTGCGAAGTCCTTCTACTGACGTTTCAATAGTCGGTAGCTCAAGCAGCCATGGAGGGTAGTTTTGGTCCAGTGGCCAATGTGTTGACACAGGAAGCCGGGAAATGTACTGTTGGTACACATGGTGTATTTGCGCTCCAGCACGGTTCACGATGTTGGATATGAGCGGATGGGAAGGGTGTTGCGTGACTAGACGAAAGAGGTGCCGACATGTCTCCACATTTCTAATTACTATAAAGTTCGGTTCTCTTGCCTCTGCCAGTGTCAAAGAACTTGATGTTGCCTGTGGAACCCCCAGACATATGCGTAAGCTTCGTGCTTGTAACAGCTGAAGTCGGTGTAGCGACGTCTGAGAGATGTTGTGGAGAACTGGCGCAGAGTAGGCAATTTTCTGTCGTATTAGTGCACAATGGACGTGGAGGAGAGACGCTGATGTACCGTCCCATTTTGTTCCCGCGATGCAATGTATAACATTTATGGTGCTGTTCACTTGATTTTCTAGATCAGCAATATGCTGACTCCATCTGAGTTGGCTATCTAAGGTAACGCCAAGGAAGCGATGCTTTCGTGCGATTTCGATTCTCTGGTCATCCACAAAAAGCTTCAAGTTTTTCACTCTTTTTCTCGTAAATGGCCGAACTACAGATTTGGCGTGAGAAATCTGCATGCCTCGCTCTTTGAGGTAATCACTTATTGCGTCTAGTCCTTGTTGAAGCCGATGTTCGATCACTTCCAGTGATTTGTGAGACGTCCATATGCATATGTCGTCTGCATACATGGATATGTTCAAGGCTTCGGGCAGTAATTCTAGAAGACCTGCCATTGCAGCATCGAAAAGAAGCGGACTTAGAACGCTTCCTTGGGGTACACTTCTGCTCAAGTTGAAGCGATCTCTGTCTCCGTTATTGGTTGAAATGTATATTTGTCTGTTACATAGGAAGCTGGCGCTCCTTTGAAGGATTCGACCGTGAACCCCTAATGAGGTAAGCCCATGCAGCACAGAAAGGTGGCTCACAGAGTCGAACGCCTTCTCAATATCTATGAACGCCGCAGCAGCCATGTTTCCACAGCTGATCTCATGTTTTACAAATGTAACGAGGTCGAAGACGCAGTCCATGGTGCATCGCCGTCGTCTGAAGCCAGCCATCTGTTCTGGAAGTGAGTTGTTAGCTTCAATCCACCACTGTTCTTCTGTCAACTATTTTTCCCATTAGTTTAGATACAGAGCTAGTGAGGCTGACTGGTCAGAATGAGTCAAGCGAAAGCGGTGATTTACCGGGCTTCAGTAGTGGGACGATTCTCGCGACCGTCCAACACATTGGAACGTACGACTTCGTCCACATGTCGTTATATACCCGTAGAAGAACTGGCATGCCGTTGGGTCCTAGATTTTTCAAAACACTGTACGATACGTTGTCGGGACCGGTTGCCGTTCTTACGCGGGTTAGTGATAGAGCAGTACGCAAATCTAGTAGAGAATACGTGTTATCCAGTTGAGCATGCGATAAAGTGTATGCATCTTGGATTTGCTGCTCTACAGAACTAGGCAGTGCAGTGGTGTTGTGAACCAATTGCCCAGTTCCAGTCAGCATTGTGCAAACCTTCTTAAAAACATCACGTTCGGATAATCCAAGAAATATGGCCAATGCTCTGAATGGGTTTCGCTGAGATACTGGATGGTTTAGAGCAGTGATTGTTTGCCAGATTTTCGGAAGCGGAGTAAATGGGGTCAATGAATTGCAGAAATCGTGCCCTTTTTTCCGACCTAACTTTTGCATGTGTGGGTTAGATTAGATGTGTGTGGCCTGACTCTTCTTGCAATCTTCAAGCCTCCCAGTGTGGCGATAGCGAGGTTCTGCTCGCCTTCTAATAGCTCGTAGGCGCTCATAGTCTGCATCTACACTGGAGTGGCCAGCTGGGACAGCTGTAAACCTTGTCGCACGGGAGTAACTGGTTTTAATGCGGGACATAAATGTATGCAATTCATTGACTCTCATCAAGTCACGTCCAGTATGTTCGCGAAATAGCTTCCAGTCAGTTAGCTTTGAAATCAATGTGGTCGTTTGCACTTGCATTCTTGGGTGTAGCATAAGAACTGGGTAATGATCACTCCCTCGTGTTTCGAGGTATGTACACCAGTTCATATCTCGTGCTATCTCGTGCAATGTGAGGAGAGGCTATAGCCAAATCTAGACAGCTGGCATAATTATTACCTCTTAAAAACGTTACTGATCCATCATTCAGTACAAAAAGACCACATCGATCAATTGGTTTTCCGAGTGTTCTCCCACGTGAATCGGTATGAGTACTGCCCATCGTGGTATTGTGCGCATTGAAATCTCCACAGATGAGGGCAGGTCCCTGGGCTTTACCCAATAAATGAACCAGAGATGATTCGGAGATACGTGTCGATGGTTGCAAATAAACACAAATTACAGTGATAGTAAGTTTCTGGAATTGAATTTTGCACCCTACAAATTCTGGCACGCCCGAGTCCGACGAGTATAAAACAAAAGAGGGTATGTCGCGCCGTACGCATAAGTGCCCTGCTCAAGCCTGGATTTCTTCTTGATGCATATGTGACATAGTTAGAAATCCTAAAGTCAGGGCCAACGTTGGTTTCATTTAGACACAGGACGGGGAAGCTATACTGAGCAACCAACTTCCTAAAGTCTGCGCTTTTGGACCAAAGGCCATTGGCATTCCACTGAAACACAGCTGTGTTGCGGAAACAGTTGTTCATTTGTAGAGCCATTTTGCTATACAACAATTTTTGTTGTACTGCTAGAGGTTCTAATGAAAGGACTGCGCTCAGCTCTGGTAGGTCATTGCCCTGTGAAAATACACACAGGATTGCCTTCAATACAAGGAAAAGCATCGACAAAACCATATCCACATCACTTGTTTTCGGTGCACGTTGTTGTTGTGCCTTTGGCTTGGGCGATGTGACAGGTGTAGACGCTTGGTTATCTTGAGTTGCTGACGGTTTCGGTGTCCAGCTGTCGCTTGTCTGCCTTTGAACGCTTGGTGATCGTTCTATACGGTCCGTTTTGGCTGTACTTTTGTTTTTATGAGCTGAAGCACGCTTGGTTACCGTCGCATACGACAGTGGTGATGCACTCTTTTGTGATTTTGAAGTCACAGGGAGTGGATGCACGGTTTCAGGATTCGAGCAAGGCGATCCCTTTTTTGGAGCTCTTCCAAGCAAAACTTCTTGTCGCTTTAGTCGAGTAGCTGCCTGGTGTTTCGGACAACCAGCATATGACGCTACGTGGTCTGCATTGCAATTGGCACATTTGGGATGTTTCCTCAATGTACATTCTTTGTAATCATGTGCTCCTTCACAGATTTTGCAGCAAAGTTGTCCATGGCACGATTTGGCAACATGTCCATATCGTTGACAGTTGTAACATCGTGTAACGGGCTGTAGGTACTCTTCCACCGGATGACTTGTGAAGCCTAGGAGAATACGAGGCGGCAGTGGCTTGTCGGGGGAAAACTCAAGAATTACACTGCCGAGTAAATGTGGCCCTGCTGAACTATCTTCACGACGGTGCCATTTCGTCTGTCTCCTGACTGACATTACACCGCTGTCTCTTAAATATTCAAGCCGTTGATCTTCACTGTATTGCACTGGTACTTGTCTAATCTTTCCTAGGTTCCTCACATACGACTGTGGTATATACGGTGACACTTCAAGACCGGCAACATGTGTTAACTCAAGAAGTCTGGAGGATGCAGTAACTGTAAAGACACTTACGGAGAAGTTGCCATCTCTGTTGACACGGAACGACTCCACTTTCAGTTTAGCAGCAGATACTACTTCACTGGCCAGTTTGTTCGGATTGACTTTCCAGAACGAAGCGCTAGGGTCTGTCAGCTTGAAAATTACGCGTATCCCCGCTGGTCGGGCTTTCTTGTACGTGACTGTTGTGAAAGGCCTGTCTTCTGCTTCTACATCACAGTTCATTTCCGCGGAGTCGATGATTGTAGCATCGCTGTAATCCTCTTGATTATCAGTTCCCGCCTTCTTCGGCGTAACACACTCGTCGTCGGCGTTAGGTGTCGTCGAGGGGCCGTCACAGTCCTCCTCGGGTCCGCGAAATACGGGATTATCTTGCTGTTCGGACGCACGTCTTCATCTGATGGGCGCCGAGAAGAATGGCCGCCACCAGTAGCCGAAGCTTTCGGACGTCGTGGCAGCCTAACATAAGGCTTCGTCGCCTTGGAGACGTGGCGCCTGGTGCACCGCGAAGGTGGTGGCCGAATCTTGGCAGTAGGAAGCAGAATACGAGTAAGAAAACTTACGAAATTGGCGAAAAAAACAGCAGCGCTAGGAAACTCACGCCCAGTGATTCTTCACTTCGTCTTCCTTTTCACCACGTCATTATGCTTTATTTACGTCATCTAAGCCACCATACGTTGGAGCCATGTTGGGCGTCCGTGAAGTCATGCGAAAGCTATCTATACGAAAATGGCCTCGGCATGCGCCAATCGAACTGGGGCTTCGTCGCTCAAAATGTATTCACGTCACGTGGTACGTAGTCGTCACACGTAAAACGTGCCGCCGGAACGAGGTGGAAGGATGTCAAAGCATGCCATGCCAGCTTCATACACAACTTTTCCAGCCGTGCACAACTCTGCTCTTTTTTTTTTTGGTATACAAAATGGCAACCTTGGTGACGTCAGTACATGCCACTCGTAGCACTGCACAGAAATACGGCAGCAATTTAACTGTCATCACTCTGTGATATGTAAAATGATTTGCTTCAGCTGCTTACGGCGTTTTTTTTTTCGAAATAGGCTTCCCCTAAATTCACAATTTTCGTGTATGCATCATAAGTGCTGTGTTGCGTATCGATTGCAGTCACGTCTTGTGGAATCTGTTATCGTGCATCTAGCCGTCATAGCTGGTCTTCCATTTTATCAAAGGCTGGCTTGCGGTAGTTGATGGATTTGTTTTTATCGCAGCACTTGACGTGTCTATGTAGTACGGTATGCACCTGCTTACATCACAGTTGCAGAGAGCTATAGACGCGTAGCACTAATTGGTAAACAGGACCAGTTTCAAGTTGAAATGAAGGAGGTTAAAAAAATTCTTGGTTGAGATGACAGCCAGTGTAAAGGCAACATCTGGGGCAAAAATATAAACATAGCTTTAGTTTATATCGACTGGGATAAACAACACTAGACATGATACTGAATGAAGCGTCGTGCTCAGATACATCTTATACATTGCAACACTTTTCACACGTGTGCACCCCGGTACGTACAAACAAGCGCAAACAGGCAAGAACTCGTTAGAGATGGCTTTAGAGTAGGGTGCGCAAAGCTTTGCGTCAGCGCTTGTTGCATGCGTCATACGCGATATTCTTGCGACCCACGTTAGGTGACTTAAATAGCGTATCGTGCTACTACTACTACTACTACTACTACTACTACTACTACTACTACTACTACTGCTACTACTACTACTAATAATAATAATATTAATAATAATAATTATTATTATTATATTATTCTTGCGTTTTATGTCAAAAAACTAAGATGTAATTATGATATAGGTTGCTGTGTAGGGCTCTGGAAACTTTTACCATCTGGTGCTCCTGCACTGGCATCGCAGTGTACATGAACTTCTACCGTTCGGCCTTCATGGAAATGCGATTGCCGAGGCTCGCATAGCACCACACAAGCGCTACGACCGAGAACTCTGTTATGAAATAGCCTATTTCTACGTGGTGGAGAATCTGAAGAACACTGTAGGACAAGTTCCGAAGGAGATCGAGCTTGTTATTGGTCGCACCTGTGGCCTGGCAGAAGGACACGCTCGCAGCGCAACATTAGCGCATGACTGTCGGTCGTGCATAACTCGGCGCGGTGGTCTACTGGTTACGGCAGTTGACGTCTGAGGCGGAGGCCAAAGGATGGAAGAACGGTCGTCGCGACCGCATTTAAATTGAGACAAAGTACTGGAAGCCCGTGCGCTTTTTTTTTAACTGCACGTTGAAGAAACGTAGGTGGACAAAATTTTCGGAGCTCCTCTCGACTACGGCGTATCGCACAAACATAGTGCTTTGGGGACGTTTAACCCGAGCAATTATAATTATCGGTCGTTGATATCCAAATAGCAGGTGGGAGTCATTGCCTTTTACATGCACACGACATCGTCTATTTAGCCGCCGCAGTGGTCTAGTGGCTACAGCACACTTGGCGAAAATGCATGAGGCCAGTGTGCCTAGATTTAGGAGCACGATGAAGAGCCCCAGCTGGTCGAAATTCTCCTAGCCCTGCACTACGGCGTCTCTCAGAATGATATGTTTGTTTTGGGACGTTGAAAGCCAACATTTATTACAACATTGTTTATTTCAGGATTATCACGTTTTTTTTCTCGTGTGATTCGTATGACGCGTAAAGCTTTCCGTGGGTTTATATTTGTTGGCAAACCTCCCAGTACGCTACGGCATATTCATTCCCAGCTCGAGCGTACAATAACACGTACATTTCGCTTTTGACGAGTGAAACCTGACGACTTTGAAAAAGCAAATTCTTTAGGTCACGACGATTGTTTCACTGGATTACAAAGCAGCAACACACAAATGGTTAGAGAACGTCATAAAACTCATAAAAGCAGCTCTATCTACTACACACGTTGAAGTCTTTCTGTGAATACTGGCGTGGTACAAGTTTGAAAAAATCTGTTAGTGGTGCTCTTGTTCGAAGTGAAACTGCGCATAGAGTTTCCTAAAGTTAACTAGAGGAGACTCTGGCGCTGCGATCATTCAGCGACCATGGGAATGATGGGTAGTACACACATATACCTATTCTTTGTACTTGCGGGAGGCGAATCGTACTTGCGGCTTTGTTTATTGCTGGTTACGCTTTTCTTTTGAAGAACTGTGTGACCCGATTCAAAATGGTAAGACTTTTTTAAAAAAGGTTGTGAAGCGCAAACGCTGAACATTTCCTAATTTATTTTTTCGTGAAGACAGCTCTAAGCTACACGAACGCACACGAAGCCAGAAGCAGGCCAGAAGTACGAAAATTAGACAAATGTGTGTACTACCCATCATTCTCATGGTCGCTGAAGCGCCGTTCGTTGCAGGTCCCACAGACACTAGCGTCAGAGTTCCCTCTAGTGTACATTAGTAAACTTTATGAAACTGCGTATATAGTTACTTCTATACTTTGTCCATCAGCCCAGAAAACCACAGGAGCTCTTTTGCAATACTTGGCGGCAACTTACTTGAGCGATCACTAGTAGCTATTCTGCACAGTGCACGTCTGTGGTAAATAGGGCGTGCTTGTATCTCTTGCTCTTTTACCTCTTCGTTGACCTACCCGTGTAGAAGGCAGCAAATTCGAACAAAGTCTTGTTTGCTTCCCCACATTAACAGAACATGTTGCGTGGCCAGTTGGTGATTGATATTTTTCTGCACGAAAGTTATGCAGAGCTAAGTTTGATGGTGAGCCCCCAGAAAAACACGATAGGACGGGCGCTGAACTCCAACTAAGAGCATTTAGCTAAACTCTCGCTACACTCGACACAAGAGGAGAACCTCGGGGTATACGTATTCAAGGTGGGAGATGAAAGAAAGCAGACTGGTCATATTCGCGTCAAGACATGTCCTTCTGCGGATTTTCTGCAAGGTATAGCGTGGAGTAACGTTCTTGAAGAGAACTTCCTCGAGTTTCCTGTACCTTCCTTCTGTCTGTGTCATTTGCTTTTGGAAGAAGCCAGCTTTTAAAGAAGGTACTGACAAGACCCCCACCTGAAGAAGCGATGTCACGCTTTCGGAATATTGAATTTTTTAGGTCATCAAACAAATAAACAACGACGCCGATAAAAACGAGCAACTTGTCGGACAACCCGGTTACTTGCTCGGATCAAATTAACTAAGTGGATACTTCCCCATCAGCACTTTGGTTTACTCAGTCGATCACTGTAAGCCGGGAGATCATCTCCCAGCTTATCGGGTAACCCCCCATGATGGACGATGCTGCTGGGTGTTCGGGGTGCGAATTAAGTGGCGGGGTCGCTCGTTTACGGAAAGAGCCAGGCAAAGCCAGCTTTACGAGCTATAAAGATGCCACAAAAATTGTCGCGACGAGGCAGGGATATTTTGAGGAGTGATGCAAGGAATAGGGGGCGTAGGTGCGCCTGGTAGCCGCGAAGTGAAGTTGTTCTTTTGATTTGCTCTGTTTAGGAAGAGTGCCTGAAATTGTTACGGTTAGGCTCTCATATGCGGGACTTGTTGTGTGTGGCATTGAGGTTTCGTAAGGTATCACAAAATAATAAAAAAAACATCACCTTCTATGTTTGGGGGTCCTGTCAGTAACTCATCAGGATCAATTAAAGTTGATTGTCTATCCGCCTGTCTTCTTGCCCGAGAGATGAGGCTACGAAATGACAAAATTTGTCACATCATGATGAGACAGGGCGTCACATGGTGACGTCATCATACGAGGTCAACACGTGACCACGGCGTGAACATGATCAAATTTCGAAGAAGTGCAAAACCTTGTTAGGTTCAGAGCAATTCTTTATGGGGGAAGGGAGGAGAGGGTGCAAAAGCAATCGGCTGAAAGAGAGAAGAAAAAAAGACACGCTCCTCCTTCGAGTCGTCTTAGGGGAATGTATACGAGATCATGTCAGTTGTTTTCTATTTGTTTTGCTTGTTTCCTTAAATGTGGTCAGCGTTTACGTGTCCTTGAGGTGAATCAGGACGGTTATTCTGCTGTTAAACACATCTATGTATGTTTGCCCTTTCTGTCTGCTTCCTTGAACTTTACCCTATCTTTTATACGTTGACCATATTGGAAGCACTACCCTGTGTTCACTTTTTGTTAACGAAGCCTGGCTAAGAGCGAACCCATGTCGGATAGAGCTGGGTTATATAGCGTATTTCTGTTTATAACTATATTTAAGAAAACATACCTTCTGGCATTCCTCTGCCTCCTGGGATACTGCGATAACGGGCGAAGTACTGTCGAAGTACCTCGCACGCTATGACAATTATACCCTTACGAGAATTCTCGACCCAATTATGAAAGCAATATATATATATATATATATATATATATATATATAT
Organism: Rhipicephalus microplus; assembly: GCF_013339725.1. Taxonomy (NCBI): domain Eukaryota; kingdom Metazoa; phylum Arthropoda; class Arachnida; order Ixodida; family Ixodidae; genus Rhipicephalus; species Rhipicephalus microplus. Next base: position 115,821,751 of record NC_051167.1, read on the forward strand.
ATATATATATATATATATATATATATATATATATATATGTCTAAGTCTCCTCTGTGCTCTACGCTTTTAGCCACTGTAACGCATCTTTATTTGTCTTACCAGTGCTACCGGGGTAGACAAAAGCTGGACCTGAATATTGGTTCGAGCAGCGGAAAGAAGAAGAGGAGAAGCGAGAGACGCAGGTAGGACATACAAGGGCGTCTGTCATACATGCGTACAACGGTTGTTTCTGTTTCGTTACTCGAACCAGTATTAATTATGAACGAACTACCTCCACTGAGGACCGTTTTGCTGCAACGAATTAAGTGTATCGAAACGCCGCCAACACTGATTCCTGGGAACCTACCGAGCACGGAGCACCATGCATACAAGGCTCAATCAGCTCTAAGCAACCGATACAGCACACATCCTCGTGATAGCTATACTTAGACACGCGCTGTAATAATGAAAACAAAACTCTGTTAATCTGCCCGCGAAAAGCCGCGAGCGAAGGGATCTGCCCCCGTGTTTTACAAGGGAAGCAGATATGCCGCGATAACACGAACATTAGCGGAACCCACAGAGGAGTTCTGAAGGAGCGGTGCTGTGAATACCACCGCAATGAAAGCACTGCAAAAAAAAAAAAGGTAGGGGAGGGGGCGCGAAGTGTTTGTAGAAAGAGCGGGGGAAGGAGTAGGGAGGTGGAAGGTTCTATACCACTTAAGAAAATGAGAGGCCACTAAGATGGCAGAAAACACAGAAGCGCAAAAGCGATGAAACGATGCGTTAAAGCCGACTAGCGATCGACAATGGAGAAGGAAGCAGAGCTGAAAGAAAGCACGGTTGAGCATGTAAAAAGAATAAATACGTAAAGATAGTGAAACTACTACACAAATTGGTGGAAAAGAACAACGAAGAAACGCCACAGAATCCCACAAGGGGGCGGAGTCGTTGGGGTACGTATATCGGGCCGCTACCGAAGCGTACCCTAAGATTGTCGAAGGGGATGGGTTAACGGGAAAGTTGGGGGGGGGGGGGGGGGGGGGTGTTAAGGGGTGTAGGAGCGGCGAAAAGACAGAGAGAGAAATGGGATGACAAAAAAAAATGCCGGAGAAAGAAGCCATTTTGTGGCTTTGTACGATGGTACCGGGTGCGCAAAGTGATTCAACTACCGTTTATGATCAATAATGGCCAAGTGGATTTTCGTTCCCCCGGAATTCTTCGCCCGTCGGGTCCGCAGACATTTGTCTATACGTGTGTTTGTCTCTCCATCAGGGCGTGTAGGGGGCGATGTAAGAATGGGTATTAGAGTATACGAGCAGATGAAAGAAAAACAGACATGTAAACAAACAACATGGAGCAGTGTGCTCGGTCTTCTTCGTCATCGGGAAAGAGATTTTCCCATCAACGAAGAAGACGCCTCGGGCTTGACGCTGAACGGGATGCGGAAAAAGGCTTTCGGGAAAAGAAATGGGGGATGTCGAGGAGTCGTCGTAGGACGAGGGTTTGTCATCGGCGAGAAATATAGGCTCGTTCGAGGGTAGAAAAGAAGAAGAATAAACTGTAGAGGCCGTATAAAAAAAAGTGAGAAAAAAAAAGAGGGGAGTGCCTTTTTGTCCATCCCATTTTCGCCACTTCGATGGGAGTTAATGAAGAGCGGGATTGGTTTTTCTCTTCTAGCAATCTCTGGATCACTCGGCTTGCCGCAGTGCACGTCATTGCTGCTAAAAAATTAGTTTAGAAACAGTTTTCTGAAGTGTTTACGCACCGCTGCTCGAATATTTTGAAGTAACATTATCCTACAAAATAACGCGATTTCTCGTTAAAGGGAAGCATGTTTGGATGTGAAGCAGTGCGGATATGGTGAACGACATCCACAGAAACTCCCCAACCTTCCCTTAAGCAGGGTGCACCAACATTCAAGACCTCTACCTAACTAACGCAGCCAGTGACCGCTGTCGTGAACGCTGCTGATGACCATGACTATAGCACTGCTAAACTGCCGGTCCCTCAACCCACATGCCAGAGACATCGAAAGTGATGCCTTGCTGACCAAAGCAGACACACTCTGCCTCACGGAAACGTGGAACGCTGCAAGACCAACGGTCAATCGTTACAGAGTGATAATAATAATAATAATGATAATCACGGCACGGAAGTCATGTACGGCGTCATTTACCTCCACCTCGTAACGTTGTGCTGATTTTAAAGCGGCATATCAACATTTCCCATTCGTGCTTCGCACATCGTCGAGTCCCACTGTATACGTGGGATCTGCCAATTTTTTAGGGGCGAAGCTCCTTATAACGGCACCCGTTCGTCTCCCGTAGTATGTAACATGTATAACATTTTGACCTCCAAGGTGGTGCCGGTGAGAAACTTGTTCTGTGCGTTGTTGAACAATACAAAATAGTGCTCAATGTACATGTCAATGGCTGCTAATGGGGAATGAGAGACAGGAGCATTCGGCTTTTAGTTAACGCGCAGGCTGCAATCACCATTAGCAGCCATTGGCATGTACACTGAGAACTATCTGACAAGAAAGGGTTGCTACGTTATATTCGCTGGGTGTAACCTCCTTAGCTTTAGAAAGGTTTAGCGTGCGTTGAGCCGCAGTGACATGAATACAATGAACTGGTATATACCATGAATGAACTCGAGGTGGTTAAAAATGGGAAGTAGATACGAAGCGCAAGCCGTAAGAAAGTAAAAGCCAAATTCTCCGCCTTTCATTTCCCATTAGCAGCCATTGGCATGCACATTGAGTACTATCTGACTGACAAAGTTTGCTACGTCATACTCGCTGGGCGTAACCTCCTTGGTTTTCGAAAGGTTTAGCGAGCGTTCGGCCGCAGTGCCATGAATACTGTGAACTAGTATATACCATGAACTCGAGGTGATTGAAGGTGGAAAGTGGACCCGAAGCACAAGCCGTAAGAAAGTGTGCGTGTGCCACCTCTCGTTTAGTCCTTGGAATGTCCACTGGATGGCAGTGCTTCTATATGGGGAATATATGATGAAAAGTTGCGAGATGGTGGTACTTGGAGTGTTGAATAGATGGACGAACGGACACATAGACAGATGCATGGATGGACGCATGAACGGACGCAGGGGCGGCTGCATGGACGAAGGCAGGGACGAACGCACCAACAGACGCACGCATGGACCGGCTGATGGACGCATGGACAGTCACACTGACGGACGCATGGACGGACGGAAGCAAGAACGATTGGATGAACGAATTCTTCGCCCCACTCTCCATCATCCACTCCGTGGATATGCTGCCATTTTTTTTTATTAACAATGACGCATCTTTGGACATATGGGTGCAAAGTCCCCTGCACGACGCACTGCAATAATGGCGCCACTGTTCTTTGAGGCGATCCCCATCAGCTATATCCGCCCGGATGAGGAATGCGCGTAACGCTCTGGACAGTTTTTCCGTAGACTGAGAGTCCTGGAGGACGCGGCAATCGAGAAGCCATGGTCTGTAAATCGTTGGTGTCCCCGCTGGTAGGGGGAGAGAGAGTATACGTAGGCGGTGGCCGCTAACGTACACTGGTGGTGGTGGCAATGACATTACCCCGGTGTCGTGAACGTAGGTAATGAGACCGGGGGATGCATACACGCGATCAATTCTGCTGCTCGACGCTGCTCGACGCTAAGTATAGGCATCAATGCTGCCATGCACGCTTTCATGAATGTCACTCAATGCCAATTGCTGCACTAGATGTTCGAGTGCTCTGGCATTCCAGTTTGACCGGCCGTGACCCGGACCTCGAACGTCTGCATGAGAGTCTAAGACACAATTGAAATCCCCTAAAAGTGCCATATGTTGGGAATTTAAAAGGAACGCATCAAGAGATTAGAAGAACGCATTAGAGTTCACGGGTGCCACTGGCGTGCAGTCGAACGCCAGCACACGCCCGAAGGCACCGCAGGAAACGTGATGGTCACGTAAAAGACCTCGGATAAAAAAATGGCAGCATAATCACGGAGTGAATGATGGAAAGGGGGGCGAAGCATCCGTCCGTCCATTCGTTCTTGCTTCCGTCCGTCCATGCGTCCTTCTGTGTGACCGTCCGTGCGTCCATTCGCCCGTCCACGCGTGCGTCTGTTTGTGCGTCCGCACGTTCATCTGTGCGTCCATCCCTGCGCTCTTCCATGCATCCGCCCCTGCGTCCATTCATGCGTCCATCCGTCGGTGCAGCCATCCGTGAGTCGATCCATGCATCTGTCTGTGTGTCCGTTCGCCCATCTATTCAACACTCCAAGTACCACCATCCTGCATCTTTTCATCATATATTCCGCATATGCACCGCCATCGAGCAGACATTCTAAGGACTAAATGAGAGGTGGCACACGCACACTTTCCTACGGCTTGCGCTTCGTGTCTACTTCCCACCTTTAGCCACCTCGAGTTCATAGTATATACTAGTTCATCATGGATTATTATCATGGATATACTAGTTCACTGTATTCATGGCACTGTGGCCCAACGCTCGCTGACCCTTTCTAAAACCAAGGAGATTATGCCCAGCAAGTATAACTTAGCAACCCTTTCTTGTCAGATAGTGCTCAATGTACATGCCAATGGCTGCTAAGAGGGAATGAGAGACAGGAGAATTCGGCTTTTGTTTCGTCTCTACTTCCCACCTTTAACCACATCGAGTTAATGTTATATAGTAGTTCACTGTATTCATGGCACTGCGGCCCAACGCTTGCTGAATCTTTTGAAACTAAGGAGGTTACGCCTGGCGAGTATAACGTAGCAACCTTTTCTTGTCAGAGAGTGCTCCATGTACATGCCAATGGCTGCTAATGGGGAATGAGAGACAGGAGAATTCGGTTTTTCTTTTTATTGTTCAACAACGAGCGTCTGTGCGTCCATCCATGCGTCTATCCGGGCGGATGGATGCACGGATGGTCACACAGACGGACGCATGGACAGACGGAAGCAAGAACGAATAGACGTACGGATGCTTCGCCCTACTCTTCATCATTCACCCCGTGGATATGCTGCTACTTTTTTGTGGATTGCGGAAACCTTGAACGTTAAAAGTAATAACTTTTAGAGCAAGAGCCACGGGGAAAAGTAAAACGTAATAGAGGATCACGCAAATGCAGGGGTACCTTTAGCAGGTGCGAGAGTTGGTGCCTCGTAAGCGGCTGAGTCATTTTTTGCAGCCAGGCGATCCACTGGAGGCTCGGGGCTTCCGGGACAGGGTCGAAGTCCGCAGGGGACCTCTGTCTATGGTGCGGGCTTCTGAGTCACTAGTAGTTATCCGATGGCGTTTGGTGTCCGGGTTCTCGAGCGAGGACGGTACAAAGGCGTCTACACTGTCCTGGCCTATGTTACTGGGGCTGGTGTCTTCGTCAATTTGTATGGGCGCCTCACTCGTGGTGCTGTTGGAGTCATCGTAGATACAGGCATCGTTGTCTTGAGATGTAGAATCCTCGCTGACACCTGAACTTGTGGTCGACTGAGCAGTGCAATATTTTCATCTTATTTCCTCACGAGGCGACTTGTGTGACGAGGGCTTGGCCTGCGGTTTCTCAGAAATGGCCACAGAACGCGGGGAGCTTGAGTTTTCAGAACCTGGAGGAATTAACAGGTCCGGAATTGTTGGGGACGCAGTGGGCGTCTGGTGCAGCGTCGCGATTGGCACACCTTGGTCGTGGTCAGTTACCGTGGCTCGCGTTGACGAACCGTCGCACCTCTTTTTAGATGGTGTTCTTGGCTGAAGTGGAGGGAAATCCTGACGCCGCCTCGGAATACGACGGCCTGATGGTGCTGGTGACGGTGACATGCGGGTCCCCACAATGGGGACACTGCAGCGAGCAGCCTTTCCCGTCGTGGCCTTAAACGCCGCATTTTCCACAAAACGGACCTTTGCAATTCGTGCGGAAGTGCCCACTGCCTCCACATCGACGGGACGCTCTCTGGATTTCTTTATAGTCACAGGTCACTATAAGGCCCTTCACCTCGAAATAGTTAGGCGCCCTTGACGATGCCTTCATTTCCATGCGGACGTATCGCGTCCCAGTGGCCATGGTTGGGCGTGATTTCGTGAGTCCTCTGGTGATAAGCAACACCTTCCCGTAGGAGTACAGTGCTTGTGCGATGACTTCGCTGGGGACGTGGCACCGCAGGAACAGGACAGTTACCTGGGTGACTAGGGGACCTAGGGGTGCGATGGTGATGCGCTCTCTTCGGATGGTGAGGTGTGACGCGTCCACGATTTGAGCCAGGGTGGCTTCGCTGTTCACGGTGACTTGATAATTCCGGCCTCCGAAGTGCTGGACACAGTAAACTTCTTCGATTTTTACTATTGAAGACGTCGCGTCAACGACGTCGTCAGGACTTGCACCCTCAGGGACGATGACATCGAAGGCTAATGCATTCTTCGGTGGCTGACTTGCCATAATGGGCGCCCACCAGCCTAAGGACGCCCCGGAACTTGCTGCTTCGCTCGTCACCAAACCAGCTTATTGTTTGCAAAGGAGCCGTCAAGCCAGATGGCTTCCGGTTTCGCGCACCAGCGTATATCATTCTGTGTGTTTAGAAAAAGTGGGCAACGATTCGGAGTACTAGGTACTCTAGTATGGGAGAGCTTAAAGCCTTCCCGTCGATCGTGATTCAAGCCGTCCCATGTGGCGGAATCAAGACTTTCTAGAAAAAAAAAACTTGTCATCACAAACGTCAATAACACTCACCAGAACATTTCATTCTTAGACATACTCTAACAATGATGACAAAACAGACGTCGTTTACATGAACAGGGATATGAGATGACGTTGAAAAAACAAGTACATTCGATGGTTCACATACACACAACCACAAAAATATTTCAAGACAAATAAAATTTCACAGCTTAACTATTCATATTTGTTTATTGCACTTCTAGCTCAATTCAGGTGAATGATATTTCCATGCAGACACGTGGTCAGGTCGCTGGTTTTTAATCAGAGACTCGAACTTTCTGACAAACTTCAGCAAAATATTTAACATTACATTAGTGCTCAGTTAAGCGAAATATTTCGAGTATGGACAACATAATTTTTATTTGTAATAACCACAGTAAGTACACTAACAACGAAAACGTAATTAGAGTTTTATTGGAAACCACTTAGAATGAACGTTTTTTCACGTATGATTCAAAGTTTCCCCGCAGAGCTTAAGTTGTTCGGCGATTAGTACGGTGTACTCTATTAGCCCCGAATAAGTTGGAGGGGCTGGTGGGAGGCTTGCATGACGTCACGGCACGAACTCTTTGAATCTGCCTGTGTAACTGTTTCTTGAAAGAGATAAAAAGAAGATAAAACTGAGCCCCGTAACTGTCCGCATCATAGTGCGACACCTCAACAGTGGCTCACGAAGGATGGGGGTAAGGAGGGTTAAAAGAAATAGAGAGGAATAAAAGGAATAGCGATAGATATAGGGGCAGAGACGGACAGACCCACATGGAAGTAAGGAGGAGATCAGAAAGATGGACACAGTCGCAGGAGTCCGAGGACGGGGCACCAGTCAGCGAGAGCTTCATGGCGTCGGGAGATGGCGGAGGGCGAGCTGGTTGGGCAGAGCTGCGCTCTCGTCGGAGATCGCGGGAGCACAAGCGGTTGGCCCGAAATCCAGCGAGTAATTCCGAATCTGGCTGTGGCGCGCGTGTATATACCACGCACTCTGTTCGAACGCCGTTGCGCTGCCAGCGCCTACTTTTTGCTTTTCACACGCTTAAAATAAATGACGAAAGCATCATCGATGATGTTCTTGGTAAAACAATGAAAAAAAGTGCCGTCATATCCATAGAGTGAATGATGATGAGTGGGCGAAGCTCCGGAGGTAAACCTGGTAAGCCATGATTCCTCCGTAAATTTTACCCACTCGATTTTATTACAACACTCCCCCTATAGAGTACGTCGCCGCACTAAATCGAACGATTGCGTTCCACCAATGAAACATGCCATATGTGACATAATTCCTATTGTATAACATCTCGCATCTTTCATCGTCAACTACAAGTACCACCGTCTAGTTTATAACATCTTGCATCTTTTCATCATCAGCTACAAGTACCGCCATCTAGTGAAGACTGCAAAACTGAGGTGGCTACATGCAGTAAAGTCCCTGAAAAATAAACTACAGTAGCGCCATTCATGTCAATGTGCAGACTCCTCTCCCCTCGCGTGCAATGCAGATAGTAAACGACGCTAGTTGAGGGGCTGTATGGCTCCTGGCCGCAAAGATGAGCTTGTGCTCATGTTTCCGTTAAAGCGCATCTGGGTGCTGCGGTTCTAGGCGATGCACCGAAAGAGTGAGAAAGAAAAAAATATAAAAAGTAACGTTAAATACGACGATGTGACGTGTATATAAGCAAGTGGCATGCAGTGGCAAAAGACATCAACGCAGTCACGCAATACTCAACGCGATAGCCCACCGTTTGCGTGCAGACGCGCTTAGCGGTGACGCTCTCGATGGCAGCGCCGCTGCTGTCCATGTAAACTAGGCGGTGCTAAAAATCTGCAGCATGACGCACTAGCTTTTGTGAAGGTAACGCAAACGCCATATTGTTTGTCCAGTTTCGAGAGCGCGCGCTCCTCTAACAGACGCGACCGGCGTTCCCTTTCAGCATACCCGAGGCACGGCCGCTCGATGAACACACGGCGCCGCAGTGCCCGAGCTGCCCAAGCGTCTGGCACATCCAGTGCACCCGTGTGCTTTCGCATTCGTAGTTTCCTGGTGGACACTCTAGAGGCGCTGCTGTGGCTGCTGGGAGAGGAGGTAGAGGCGAAGGGGTGCGGTTGGCGCTACTTTAGTTTATTTTTCAGGGACTTTAACATGCAGGGGATGGTACCGCCATCTAGTGAACACTTCAAAAATTAAACGACAGGTGGCTACATACAGGGGACGCGCAGCCCACGCCATAAGGAGCTTCACCCCTAATAAACATTTTTTTAAAAAGTAGAATCGCCAACGGTGCCTGCGCTTCAGCGTACACGCTTTGATGAGTTTTGTTATGATGTCGTGCTGCTTACCTCAAAGATGGGTTCGATTCTCCGCCACGGCAGCCGCACTCTGACAAGGTGAACAGCAACACGGGGTGAACAGCACTGCAGCGTGTCTCGCAATCATGTCACGCTTCAGAAACTTATACGACAGCGGGTTTGCAATTCAGGTTGCGTTGTTCACGGGCGATTCCTTTGAAAGCATGTGATTGTTTCGCTTCCACAATTGGTATCGAGCATATCGGAGTAACTGCTGGTAGCATTTGTTTTTGCCTGTGGGCGCGTGCCTAAGTTAATATCGAGTGTCGCAAAATATCTCGAATGCGCTCGCCCGAGAATACCACCGCAGCTGTTGCATTAGATTTGATCTTGTGTATTTGCTCACATTTCATCACGTTACTATTAGCTGCATTATTTTGGGAATAATTTCGGTGCTCCGTCTGACTAGAAAAACAAGTTGAAGGGTAGTTGCAGAAACTGCTACTGATTTTTGATAGTGTCTACTTGCCACACCCTAGCAACTGTGCTGTCACGCATGTAAGTACGAGTTTAGATATCCACCTGATGAATAAATTTTTTCTCCACGGTTGATTACCACAGAGCAGCATCAATCTGTATATGAACGTGACATGCGAGACCAATCGTTGCTTCGTTGAGGCAAAGATCGTTTCATTATCACTTGGGCCACGAAGCGAAGTGCGCTGCCCCGCCGCGGTGGTCTAGTGGCTAAGGTACTCGGCTGCTGACCCGCAGGTCGTGAGATCGAATCCCGACTGAAGCGGCTGCATTTCTGATGGAGGCGGAAATGTTGTAGGCCCGTGTGCTCAGGTTTGGGTGCACGTTAAAGAACCCCAGGTAGTCGAAATTTCAGGAGCCCTCCACTATGGCATCTCTCATAATGATATGGTGGTTTTGGGACGTTAAACCCCACATATCAATCAATCGAAGCAGAGTGTGCCTTCGAAACAGTTCATTTCGACTTTCTTCCGTTTGTTTCGCAAACCATTGCTACCAGCAGTGCTCCTACGTGAAGTGAATATTACCGTTTATGATATGGTGGTAGATCGAGTCAGCTGTCGCGCATATGAGGGTATGTCACTACGTAATTCTGACGATTGTTGAGAAGAAATCTGTACATGAGGTCCGAGTAAACCGGCTTCTCAGAATTCCGTAAACCATCTTGTGGCTTGCAGCGTTACTTTTTTTCTGACTATTATAAGTGATCGTGTATGAAATACAGATCCATCTAAAGTCTCCTGCATCCGAAAGCAGAATTTTGTCTAATGAGCTACAATATTAGCAGAGGCAGACATAATTAACATGGTGAATCGCAATGCTGTGAGTAAACTTAAAACGTCCTAACTTTATTTGTAATATTCGATACAAATGTTTAATCGCGTAGTCTATACCAAGTTGTAATAAAGTCAGAACTATTTAGCACAAATATTTTCATAGCATTCATTTCGTCGAGTACGTGCATGGTGAAAACAACTAGTGTCTTGCTGTCCTGCACCTTCATTTTCAAAGTAGAACCATACTTTCTGCAGCTTAGTTAACTTTTAACAGCAGTAAATACCTTGACTTTGCACTTTTATTGATCTACTATTCAAAATTGAGAAGAAAGCACCACCGTATCGCTGAAGAGTGGGTACACGATGGGCTTGGAAAGGAGCGACCATCGGCAGGCGTCGGGGGCGGAGCAGCGAAGTCCTTGCCGTGACGTCACTTCACCGCAACTGCAGCGACGCCAGTGTTCGTTCTCGGGGTTAATACTCTGTTCTACCACTGTAGTTCTGCACTACTACAGGGAATTAGAACAAAGGTCTTGGTTCTTATTCACTATAGGCACTACCAAAGCTACTCGGTGTAAGAAAGCCAGACGGCGTCGCAGCGAAACGTAGTCCCTCATAAAAGAGCCTCGAAATTGACAGGAATGGCTAGAATGGATGTTTCTTTTGTGTGTTTTACGCCGCATCGTTACATGATATGTTTATTCATCTTCGCATTTATTTCGTACGCATTTATTCATTTGTGTCGGTTACCGCCGGTAACTGTGTTTACAAACCAACACAGCAGCACCCATGCAAAAGTGACCGCCCCCTTCGATCCGGACTTGTTCTTGCTACACGCCCACTAAGCTGACAGCAGTAAACAAATGGTGAAATCAGCCATCGATTTGTTTCGTCGCACTCTGGGACGTTCTGTCGATATTGGCGAGATATGCTCCTTGCTTAGCCACACCTTCTAAACCTAACATGCCGAGACAGTGTTCGGACCATGTGGTTCGGACTGCTTCACCAGACCAGGAACGCTGCAACTCTAAATATCAGGCATACAACCTAGCACAGCGTTCCGTGCGCGTCGGATCCTCCTTCGGTGGAAACAAAATAAAAGTCAGTTTCGCCATAATACGAAATGCAATGGCAACAACGTAGAATGTGACGCTGAGAACAGCAAGCAGATCGAAACGTGCAGCACGCTGCTCACGCACAAATGACGCACAAGGACAACACACGCAGGTCGACACTTAACGGGCTGTTCAAATAAAAACGAGGCACGAAACGCATTCACTGGTTGAGATAAGAGTGTGAACTAACAAGAGTCTCAGTTGTTACTTCGCCTTGTTTGAAAAGCGTGCTCTTTTCGCAAACAGGGCTGTCCAGCGAACGGAGTGATTTTGACGCGCCCGGCAACTAAACGCAATCGTTCCGATCAAAGCTGAAGCCGCGTGATTCTCCCCCGCCACCGAATAGCGCGGATAAGGCCCCTTCTCTCCGCAGAGCAAAGCACGCGTGGTAGATAAGCGCGCTCATTGCGCCATCTTACTTGTAATGCTGAAAACACGCTATTTCTCCGCTGGAAGATATAAATAGCTTGCCATTTCAACGTCTTCAGGAGTATCGCCCTAAAAAAAACAAAAAAAAAACAGTCATACGAGAGGCACGAACAGCACCCGAGAGAAGCAGCCACAAAGTGAAGTTATCCGACGGCATAGGATTCTAACGATCTTCATCAGAACAACAAATTCGCGCCTCGTCAAGTTCTTAAGGTAGCTTAGGGTGTGGAAAAAAAAACACGAGAGAAGGACAAGCGTTTGTCATTCTCTCGTGTTTTTTTCGCGCCATAAGCTATGTTAAAAATGAATCAACTCGCCCAACAAGTCACTCTTTGTCTAGTTCCTGGTGTAGTTGCTTGTTTGATGGCTTTACTGCATTTTAAATGTGGATTTATTTCTTAGTCGGGGCATGTCAGGCGTCTGGCGGTGTCCGCGCGCTGGAAGGTGTCTGTCCGCTCTCACTCCCTCTCCTATATCAACAGCTGCGGGCGCGCGCCATTATCCTCGCCCCTAGCAACCGGAGCAGGTGGTGCGGACGGACTAGCGGAGAGAGGATGGATGGATGGATGGATGGATGGATATGGCTGTACCCTTTAGATCGGGCGGTGGCTAGCGCCACCAAGCCGTAATATTTTAATGAACCAAAAACTAGATTTATTTTTTCCCTTAAATAGTGAGAATGAGGATTCGTATATACTTTGCATTGAAGGGTTTAATTTTCACTCGTGCCTTGACTTTAGCCACCAATCAGATAACCTCCTTCTAGTTATTTCTACCCGCTTAAAGTCTATTTTGCCCTCCCTGTCCCTAAACCCCAGTGCTTTGAAAAACTCTGCGCCATCATCCTGGACTATAGGGTGAAGCCCTTTACAGAACATTATCAAGTGTTCGGCAGTTTCTTCTTCCTCTCCACACACACTGCATACCGTCTCTACCCCTTTGTATTTGGCACGATATGTCTTGGTTCGCAATACTCCCGTCCTGGCCTCAAACAGTAGAGAACTACCCCGAGTATTATCATAGATCCTTTCCTTGCCAATTTCCTGCTTAAAAGTTCTATACATCTCTAGTGCGGACTTCTTAATCATGCCAATTCTCCACATATCGGTCTAAGGTTCCTTCACCTTCTTCTTAACCGATAATTCTTCTTGGTTTGGCCCCCTGCTGTTTTCCAAGTATTTACCAGTCAATTTTCTGGTTCGCTTCCTCCATTTTGTATCGACATTCTTCATGTACAAGTAGCTGAATACCTTCCTAGCCCAACGCTCCTCCCCCATTTCTCTCAATCGCTTCTCAAATTTTATCTTGCTGCTAGCTTCCCTGCCCTCAAATGATATTCATCCCATATCACCTTGTACTCCCTGATTTGGTGTATTCCCGTGAGCTCCTAAGGCAAGCCTACCTATTCCACGTTGCTTAATTTCTAATCTCGCTTGAACTTCTGATCTCATGCACAATACCGCATTGCCGAACGTCAGACCAGGAACCCTGACCCCTTTCCATATTCCTCTCACAACATCATACCTATTGTAATTCTAAAGTGCCCTGTTTTTTAATACCGCTGCATTCTTGTTACCTTTAGTCGACACGTATATTTCGTGTTCCCTTAGGTACTCGGCCCCATTGCTTATCCATACGCCCAGATATTTGTATTTATCTGTTATCTCTAGCGTGACCTCCTGTATTCTAGGCTCACTACCTTCATTGTCATTAAAAATCATGACAGCTCATTTTCCCTTACTGAATCTGAAATCTAAGCTATCTCCCTCATTACCGCAGATGTCCACCAATCTCTGCAAATCTTCCTTGTTGTTGGCCATTAGCACTATATCATCTGCGTACATCAATGCTGGTAGTGCCTGTTCAATGAGTTTTCGTTGTTTGACGAATTAGAGGTTGAAGCCCAGTCCACTTTTCTCTAATTTGGCCTCTAATGCTTGTAGGTGCATCATGAATAATAAGGGTGACAGGGGACACCCCTGCCTAAGCCCCCGTTTTATACCTCTGCTGGCTCGGAAACCTGTTTTTCCCACTTTATAATTACCTTGCTGCCTTTATAGATATCCTTTAAAAGATTAGTTACTACATCTTCCACGCCTAGTGTGTCCAGTATTCCCCACAATTCCTCTTGAACCACGCTATCGTACGCTCCCTTGATATCCAAAAATGCTAGCCACAGGGGCCTGTGTTCCTTTTCTGCTATTTCGATGCACTGCGTCAGTGAGAACAGATTGTCTTCCAACCTCCTGTGTTTCCGAAACCCATTCTGCAGTTCCCCCAGCACCCCCTCATCCTCTATCCATGCCTGCAGTCATTGCTTTATAATCTGCATCACCAGCCTGTAGACCACTGATGTCACTGTTATAGGACGGTAGTTGTTTATGTCAGCTTTGTCCCCCTTTCCTTTATATATCATGCTCATCCTGCTAAGTTTCCATCCATCGGGAACTTCTCAATCGATTATTATTTTGCTCACTGCGTCTTTCAAAGCCTGCTTAGACTTCGGACCTAATGCCTTTATCAGAATAATTGGAATGCCATCTGGGCCTGTTGATGTACTACTAGGAACCCTTTTCTCAGCCCTTTCCCACTCTTGTTGTGAAAATGGAGCCATTGCGCCACTTGATTCATCCTTGTCTATTGTGGTGCATAAATCACTTTGTTGAAATTTTTTGTCACCCTTGTTCTTATATATTCAATAGCTTCGTCCCTTCTAGCCTAGCACCTTGAGCTGTAGTTATAAACCTCTGCTCTAGGCTCGTCTCATTTCTTAGGGAGTTTAGATGGTGCGAGTGAGTGGATAGGAGGAGCGTGCTGTGGCGTGTGAGGGTGCTCGCATAGCGCGAGCTCGACGGAGCTGCCGCCTGTGTGGAGAAAGTGTAGGAGAGGGTCGGTGCAGTGCTTCCACGGTGAGTGCTTCGCCGCTCCTTCTCTCACCCCTGCTTCCACTCTCCCATCCACTCTCTAGTACGTACATATGAATAGAGTGTAACGCGCGCCTCCCTCTCGATCGTTCACCCACTGATGAATGTGTAAATAAATGGTCATGGTAGAAATCCTCATCTCGTAATGAATTTACGCCATTAAAATTACTACGCCGTGTACTCTTGGGCCAAGAAATGCATTCGAATATCCTCACGATTCCCTTCGGGGAAGCGGGGGGCATCTTCAAAAATTTAATAAACTAGCAATAACAACTACGATTCGGTGAGCAGGCGCCGTGAATACGGTGAGCAGATCACATGGCGTGAACGAACATGTGTGGAGGGGCTAATCGCCCTTGCTATCGGCTGAGGGGCCTTTATCGCCCATAGTGCTGAAGGGAACTTCTAAAACAGAGTAAAGACTATGGAAGAGCGATGCGTTGTCCCAGTGTCTGACAACTCAGGAAGAAGATTGTGTATAGAAAAAGTGCTTAACGATTTCGAGTACTTCACACTCAACTAGGAGAGGGAAACGTATGCACTCTCTACTACATGCCGTTGCTTGTGTTTAGCAGACGTTGGTAGCAATTTAGGGTACTTGGTGCTCTACTAGGGGAGAGCAAGAAGCCGTCCCGTGGGCCTTACAGTTCATGAGGCTGTAACAAGCAACGACGCGTCCCCGAGGGGCAGCTCGCCACGTATTTGAAGCTCGTATTTATTCTAAAGTTTGGGTCTCCTTTCCAGCGTTACGACATAGTAGAACATGGAAACCACCGTGAGAGCGCAACTACACAGGACACACGACAAGGAACAGACGTCAACTGTGTGCCTGTTGTCGTTTGTTTCTTCTCGTGGATCCTGTGCAGCTGCGCTGTCACGGCGGTTTCTATGTCAAAACACCTACTCGCCCAAAAGTCCACTTCTTTAGAGATAGTAGAACATGTGACAGATTTTTCCAGGTGTTTTGGCGAGACTTCGCGCTTTTTTTTTGGCATACATGTCGTGCCTTGGCGAATGAAGAAGTCATTGGTAAGTAGTTCCTCTCTGCCGTTTTTATCATAATGTTGTGGATAGGTAGGTCAATATCCAGTGAATAAAGCTTAGCGAGGGTAGCGAGTTGAGCAAGTTGGAAGATCCTCATGACAGCCAGCGCAAACAAAACACTTCTCTCGTTGTCTTCTCTTGTTCGTGTACTAATAGCGCTGGCCGTCATATGTTTAACTGAACCTATAAGTGATGCAGGTTTGACTTTGGTACTCATACATTCCGCTCCTGGAAATGCACTTACACACGAGTACTTTAGCCAATAACGGCACGCACTCCACACAAAAGTGAATCTCTGGTTATCTGTTCGGGATCTCAAAGTGATTTAGCATAGAGCGAAGTCTGGCTTGTCGGCAAAGCAATGTGACACACACAGTCCAAGTGGAACACACGGCGCTCCCCTCTTGTGCCTCCGTCGTCACTTGCACTGTGTTTTTCACAATGATTTGGTGCTGCGTGACTGTACGCGTTATACACGTACGCAAGATAAACCAGAGCACGATCGCGAAGGCCGTTAAGCACACAATAATCGTAGTCCGGAGTTTCAGCGTCCTAAAACGCGCGGTAGGCCGTGGTGTGGGATTCCGGATTAGTTTTGTTTACCTGAAAACTTTACTATCGAGTACCTGCAAATCTGAGTACACGGCGTTACTTGACTGCTTTATTCACCAACCAAGACACATCTACGTAAGCGCACGTAAGTACGAACGCATAAAGCATATCAAAGTTCGTAAGCACAGGTTCCCCTTTCCGATTCACCTTCGCTATTGATATAAAAATACACAATTAGGAGCACAACTTAATGGAACAAATTAGTTGGGACGAACTTGTGCCCAAGAAACAAAGAATCGATAGAAAGTCTGCGTGGCCGTTTCAGACGACAGTCACTTGTAACACCATTCCTCTCATCTTTTTCCTTGTTTTTCTTGAATTTGACGTGTAGTGCACAGCTAGTGTTGCCTGGCTCATGTGAGCATTTTGCTGTTTGTGGTAGTTGTGATGTTCCCCAAATATGCCTTCCACAACCGGAGGATCAGAGGAATTGATCAGCGCGTGTAGTTTGAAGATGGTTTGTGTCAATATAATAATCATCGGGATTGACTACATAAGTATTTTCTTATTACCCACTCTACTAAGTTCAACGCCGCAGGCAAAACAGTAAAGCCTTTTCTCTTTCTTATCTTTGTTAGAATACACATTTCTCGTCCATGTTTTTTTCTCTTGTTGACAGCTGTGATTGTTCAGCAGTTGTTGCTTTAGATTGAACGTAAGTACGACCGTTGGGATGAGATACCTAATCTTGTGTTCCGTCACTACGGTTTAGTTGTTATAGTACTCGACTGCTGACACCAACGTCGCGGGCTCGAATGCCGGCCCCGGCGATCGTATTTGAAAGGGGACCAAAATGCTTGAGGCTCGTGCACTTTTCTCTAAGTCGAAATTTTCGGAGTCTTCCCTGCGGCGTCTCTCATAATCATATCATGGTTTCGGGACGTAAACCTCAGTAACTAATATGCATCGTGTTCTGTCATGGCAGCTGTCATAACCAGCAACGCTTAACACACCTTCGGAAAGAATGGCGATTCGGAGCAGACAGGCGCGACAAATCGCCACCTTCCGCAGTAGCTACGTGACGGGAGAATGTAGGCTCCGTTACACGCTTAGAAGGGTGTGAATGACTGCCGGAGTGTCAAGCGAGAAACCAGGAACACACTGCAGGTTTGTCGTCAGAAGCCCTTTGTTACCGAGATCAGGGCTCGCGATTGCGGTGCGGCAACCCGTTCTCGAAGTTTCCTATTGTGTCCCTCGAGAAGGGTCGGGGGCTGAGGAGCGAATGTGAGAGGAACATCGTTTCAGCCGACACTCGAACAAAAGGGTGCGACGTCGAGAGATTGTTCGATCGAGGTAGTTAATAAGACAACAAAAAAAGTCTGGGAGAGGATTGCCTCCCTCTTCTCTTCTGGAAGGACTCCAAAGGGTTGGCGAAAAGGGTTGTCATCCCGAACAACACCCAGATTTAGAGATTGTGCCGTCATTACTGGGAGCCACGCAAATGAAGAAATATAAGAGAAGTCCCGCGTCTGAGCATTCGGGAATACTTGATGTGGGACCTGTAAAAATATGAAAATCCGTCAACTAAAATGTTCGTAAAGGGAGATCGGTCCTGCCTAATTACCGTGGTGTTTCATTGGCGCCATGTCCCTCCATGGCATCGGATTTCAATTTGTGCGAGCAGGATGTGTCGGCGAAAGTGTTGAGCACGACTGGCACAGAAGAGTTGATGGGGCGTGTCGATTTTTGGGGGGCAAATGCTCCGCTTTGTCAATACGTGTAGAATTTTTCTTAGCTCATTTCTAACCTTTCTTTTACCTTTATGCATTGACAAGGTTTGACGGTTGTGCGGGCAGCAATGTAGTGAAGTCTCTAGACGTTCATCTGCAGAGAACTTTACACATTCGGTTGATTGAGAAGGAAAAAAAAATCGGCAGATCCCACGTAAGTGGGAATCGATGATATACGAAGCATGAATAAAGAAGGTTGATTTGTCACTTTAAAATCGGCACAATGAGAAGAACTGGAGGTGAATTATGCCGTACACGAGTTATATGTCGTGATTATTATATTTTCACGAGTCGCCTATATTTGTCATCTATTCAAGTCATCTGGTACGAAACTTGGTATATGTGGAGCTAGCGAAACGGCCATGAACGTGCTATGAGTGTAGCATGTAGTCAAGTTTTCTATGACACGCATCTCATGGTTATCATGTTTGCACCAGTCACATACCTTCGTCATCTATTCACATCACGTGATACCAAATTTGGTATAAGTGAAGCTAGCGAAATGGTCGCGAGCGGATCATGAGCGTCGCATGTAGTCATGTTGTTACATGACACGCATCTCATGATTATCATGTTAGGGTCTGTCGCTTGCGTGTGCCATGCAGTCACGTCTTACACTACCAGTTTTTCAACAAGTCATGTGAACGAAACCTCCTCAAGAGCAGCAAGACCATGAGAAGTAAATCATGACTTTGATGACATACATATCATGAGTTTCATGTTATGATTTGTCCCTTATGCTCGTCATACAGTCATGTTATGTCATACCAACTTTGATATCGATACCATCATCGAAATGGCCAGGAGAGATTAAGTCGTAGGCGGTTAGATAGGTAGATAGATAGATAGATAGATGGATAGATAGATAGATGGATAGATAGATAGATACATAGATAGATAGACGGATAGATAGATAGATATATAGATAAATAGATAGATATATAGATAAATAGATAGATAGATAGATAGATAGATAGATAGATACACTGAAAGTAGCCGAAGTTCACTAAGAAATGCTTCGCACTTATAATGCTTTTAGCTTAGGTCGGAAAGGCCCGGTTATGCAAGTGAGAGCTTGTTTTCTAATGCTTAGCCACGGCCGGGCTTCACAAGCGGCACGGACACCACGGCCAGGCTAGAGGAGTGGCATGCGCACAGAGTGCGCGTGTGGTGTTCCTCTAGCCCGGACGTGGCTTAGCCTGCTAGCCGAAAGTTTGCCAACATTATGCCTAGTCGAACGTTTCTTGCTGCGTGGACTGCCTGTGATCGTTTCGTAAGTTTCTAAAGTTTTCTCCGCGAGAAACGCCAGGCTTAGCAGACGCTCGCGTATCCCTCTGCGACCAAATCCTCGCGCTCTTTGCGTTTTCACCTTGGACGCTGAGAAAGGCATTTGGAGAGGTGGATCAAGTTTGTTGGACACACGAGCCGACGAACGCGTTCAATGTATACGCTCACGTGCAACTGCAACGCGACAACAAAGTTTTGCGATGCTTGTCACTGGGTATGTGTTCTTCACTTGAGGGCCACGTGGAGGTACAGTAAAACTCGCTTGACTAGGCCAGTAAATGGCTTAAAAAGGGGCCCTCTAACGCTTAAAAACATCGCTGCTGACATCATAACTCGTAGTGCTGCTCGCCATAAGTACTGCGAAAGGAAATGACGCTGGAAAGTTGCCGCCATATAGTTGGATAAATGTAACGTTAAAGGTGATCGCGGCACTGCATCGAAATAGTGATTACTGCTGGATTTTTTTTCATTAGCATGATTTTTCACTCAAAGCGACAGAGAATAAAGCTCTCCGCCTTTCAGAGCTTGAAAACTGCAAAGCTGGTCAAAGAATGCGCTGAACGCCATGTGCTGGAGGAAACGCGCAGGCGACACTTTGGGTGTTATTTGAAGAACCTAAAAAAAAAGCGTTCGCGAACTGGTTCATTTCGCACGTGTCGTTCCCTCTTTAAGTACCACATTGTTTGTTACCATCGCAATGGCGTCCTTAATACGCTGGATGTAACAGGCTATACGTCATGCGAGCTTCGTGTATGGTAGGGCTTTCAGTTCATTTCATTGGGCAGCCTCCCGACGTCAGAGGGTGAGAGAAACATCGTAAGGTGAGCTCGCTAAAATCAAGTTGGGGGTAAGCATCCATTTCATTGTATTTTCATATCTCTACGCTGAATAACATTGCACTGCGTGGCCCCATCGATGCCGTTTTTGCGGATATTATCTCTTCCGCCGTCAGTGTACGCAGCCAGCTAGAAAAACATGAAAAAACTATGAAATCATGAAAAGTCTTAAGGGGCCCTATAACGTTCAAGTCGTCGTAGTTGAATGCCTAAGGGACACCATGATGGTTTGTGCGCACGACTGAGACATTGAAGATATCATCCCAATAATACAGCTTTCTCGCTTCTCGTCGAACCGTACCAAAAGCAGCCGAACTATTCAATAGCGGGACTACCATCTGTGTTGTAACTGGCGAATCGGCTCGGGGAATTAAAGGAGGCTTTCGGGAGGGGCAAGCGTCCGAAGTGGCAGATAAGATTGATTGGAACGCACAGGGGCGGTTACGAGCTGTCGCCCGGGAATTCCCAATATTTCACCAGCCCTCGCAGTTCATCTTTGTGTGTGTAGTCGCTGTTCGATGAGCCAAAGACACAGCCCGAAGACCACGATAGGCATGTGCAATGAACGAGAGTATTCAGCGGAGAATTCGTCATTCGCCTCATGCGAGGTTTTGTGATGCTGGCGTTGGTAAATTCTGAAATAAAATTTGCCTATACTGTCAATCACACATGAAGGAAATTCTTTTCTTGCAAGGGACAAGTGCAGGCCCTCGTTTGTTTGCAGTAAGGTTGCTGTTACGTAAGACGTTCGCAATTATTAGTGCATGGGAACTATTGCGTTGAGGGGCAATATAGTTGTTCATTTATTTCACAATACTGCAGGCCTCAGCAGGCTCAAGAATGAGTGGAATATCAAACAAGGTAAACAGAGAAATGGAAGTGAACAAGAAAATTCGGGATTGACAAGTTGGTAATGCCATTAGCGATCGAACATGATTGAACAGTTTCAAAGTTTCTTGCTTTCTTTTTTGTGGGGCGTTTTGTAAGACATCGCTCAGGCATTCTCTTTAATGTCGTAGGAACACGGGAACAAAAGTAAGTAAACGCGGTAGAGTTTTCTTGCTTCTTAGAAATCTAAAGAACGATGGGCATAGGATACGCTTCCGTTTGTTTTCTTTACTCACATACGTAGGTTTTCGTTAGTGTAGACTTGCTACAAATGCGCGTTTGTGATATGTATGTGCACCTAAGCAAGTACTTTTGGTTTGTTAGCTTCCTCTTGACTTTCTCAACTATGCCTTGTGTAGCCTACCTACGTCACTATGAATGAAGTTATTAAAGAACAACAACAATGCGAATGTACATTCATGCGTTCATCTGTCAGGTATGACGATAAATGACACTCACTATCATGTTGAAGAAGGCTGGCCGGAGTGATGCGCAAGCGCCAAGCCTTTCGTAAAGAAAATTTATTAAAACAACAGCCACAACAACAATACCGGCAACAACAACAACGACAACAAAGTTTTACTCGCACATCCAGACGTGAGCTCGTCCAGTCGCACACATTACGCGCACACATGCAGACACACACACGAGCTTTCGCACTGCACTATCAACTTCGGATCACCGTAGCTAAGTCTCGAGGGGCCGTCGGGATAAGTTAAAACGAAACCACGCGTACGTCACGTGATCACGCTCGCCGTGTTGCGTTGGCGCTAGCAGCGGGAGCGGGCGCACGTGTTCGACCTGTGTCACGTGGCGTATACCCCCATTATTTCCGCCATGGTGGCGGCGGGGATTCCCCTTCACCATGGCGTCACTCCTCGCTCTCTGTACTTTGTCCGGTTCCCCTGCCAATCGCTCTGGGGAATCTACACATCTGCGGTTAATCCGGAAAAACTGCCCGAGTTTTAGTTTACAAAGCTGGCTAGACAAAGATAGGACGCTGGCGGCGGAATGAATGGCGCCATTCGTGTGTGGCATGCAGCGCCTCCTGTGGCTGCAGCGGGCGCAAACGGGTAGTAGTTTCGACCGCCAAGTGGGAGGGTGGTGAGGCGGCATATCGCGCCCCGTAATCTGGAGGGCCAGGTGTGGTGGTGGAGATAGTGAGCCCGATGGTGATCGGTGAAATCACGTGATTTGTGCGCTTGAAATTTAATGGGAAGCGGGAAAGTAGCTATCTTCGCATAATTTTCGCCTCAGAAGTACAAAGTGTGTATTCTTGCGCAAACACAAATACAGTGAAAAGGGGAGAAATTCTGGAAGTGACCCTATTTTTTGACTAAGGTGTGTGATGGTGAAATCTGCAAGTCTGCGTTCGTGCATTCTTTGAGCTAGCTTTGTGTTTCTGATGTTGCGAATCCGATCTCAGACTTACCAAAAAACGCGAGGAAGAGATGCACTCCGCCAGATGCTATAGTAATCCCATGCGCTCACTCTCCATCAATGAAATCAATACATTTTATTAGCTGTTCCGCCAGTTATTTGGCTGCTACCTTGAGCCATATTATACTGCGCTAACATTTGTACCCGATATATTATCTGAATTTCAGAAGAATGGTTAGTAGGGGAGCTGGTAATAATTCACAATGTAACTGCACAAAAAACGGACAGAAACACGAAGGGAGAGAAGAGGAAAGACAAGCGCAGATCATCAACGATTTAGAAGACTTTCCATGAATATTCTGGAAACAGGAAGCGAGTGCTTGCCGTGATATTGCTATGAAGCGCTGTCAGAGATGAAGAGGAAGACAGCAATTTATTTATTTTATTTAATACATACTTCGGACCACACTTCGGTCCAAGCAGGAGGGCATGGTGTAATGCAAAGAGAAATACAATACATGCAAAACAAAAAAAGAACAGTGCACAGTTACTCAGTATCGCAAGTACTACATTCGATTGTCTGGTTCCAGTCTGAAATGGTGCGTGGAAAAAATGAAAATTTGAACGTGTCCGTTTTCGCGAAGTACGGAGTTAGTGCATTTGGTTGGCGATGTCTTGTCGGTCTTGTGTTTAATGGAGAAAGAAAAGGGGTTGGATCAAGGGAAAGCTTGCGATTATATAAAAGAGACAGAAAATCAAGGCGGGACTTCATTCTACGATCCTGAAGGGAAGGAATATTATTAGCTAGCATTAGGTCTGTGGGGGAGTCCGTTCGCAAAAACCTAGAATAAACAAATCGAATGGCCTTCTGCTGAATCCTTTTCAAGTTTTTTAACGTTTTGTTTAGTATGGGGGTCCCACACGGTACTCGCATACTCCAGCTTCGGCCTAACGAAAGTGAAATAACTAAGAAGCTTTACGTTTGGAGGGGAATTTCTGAGCTTATATCTTAGGAAGCATAATTTCCGAAAGGCAGACGAGCAAATATTATCTATGTGCATGTTCCATGATAAGTTGTTTGTTAACGTAACGCCGAGGTACTTATAACTGTCAACCTGTGTGAGAGAAGACGATCCTAGTTTATACACGTGTTTACTGGGGTTTTTCTTTCTCGTTACACAGAGATATACACTTTTTTCCAAATTTAATTCCATTCCCCATTCTAGACACCACTCCCGCACGTTTTCAATGTTTTTCTCGAGTTCGTTCTGATCATTAGTACATGTGACTTCCCGAAACAAAACACAGTCGTCAGCGAACAATCGAATTTGAACAGTAGGGTCAACAACAGTTACTAAATCGTTAATATACAACAAAAAAAGCAATGGTCCCAAAACACTACCTTGTGGAACCCCAGAGGTGACAGGAAGACACCGAGATTCTTCTTCGTTAATTTTTACAAGCTGTTGGATAGGTAGGCTGCAATCCAGGAAACAAAAATATCCGGAATGTGAATGTTTTTAAGTTTTGCTATTAATTTGTCATGTGGTACCTTGTCGAAAGCTTTTTTGAAATCTAAAAATATAGCATCAATTTGGCCGTTATTGTCAAGACACGCTGCTAACGAATGAATTATTGTCACCAATTGGGTTGCCGTGGAATAACCTTTTCTAAAACCATGTTGAAAATTTGTTAGTACGGCATTTTCGTCTAGAAATTCAAAAATCTGTTTGGAAATAATATGTTCAATGATCTTGCAGCATTGAGACGTTAAAGATATTGGACGGTAGTTTTGAAAGCTGGACCGGTCACCTTTTTTAAAAACGGGAACAATCAGAGCCATCCTCCAGTCACTCGGCAGCTTCCCAGTGGACAAAGAAGTACGAAATATTACTACAAGAAACTCAGCAAGTATTTCGGCATATCTGCGTAAAAAGGCGTTTGGAATCTGGTCTGCACCACATGAAGACTTGGTTTTCAAATTTAACAGCATAGATAGTACACCAGAGTAAGATACAAAGTCAGCGTCATAAATGCCAGGATCTGACATTAACAGTGGATACGTTTGCGCAGGAGAAAACACACTGTGAAAATAATGATCAAAATATTTAGCAATGATTCTAGGGTCAGAAACGAGGTCACCATCGATTTTCATTTCCCTTACAGGTTGCTTTTTGTCAGTAATGTAATGCCAAAACTTATCAGGATCATTTTTTATGAAGTTTGGTAGGAGGGTTTGAAAGTAGTGGTCCTTTGAGCAACGCAATGTGTTTTGCAAAGAATTTTGAATCTCACTGATAACGTCAGACTGTGCCTTCTTCTTCTTTAATCTTTTAAGTTTGCGTTTCAAGTGAATAATTTTGCGTGTTATCCAGGGTGTAAACTTGTGAATTTTTTTGCGCTTGCTTGGTATAAAGCTATCAAGGCAGTAATGGCACACGTCCTTGAACCGGTCCCATGGGTTGCAAACGTCATCACCATCAAAATTAGCAAAACATATTTCTAGTTGGTCGAGTTTGTCATTAGCTCATGAGTAATTTTTGAAGCGCCGTGTCGTCGACCTATCTTGGGAGCTTAACTTGAGAAGGGGTAAAGTAACGCATACTAATGGTGGTCAGATATCCCTGGTTCTATTGCAACAGAGTATCGGTCAAAATTACGGGGAATAAATACAAGATCCAGAAGGGAACTACAAGGGCCCTGTACACGAGTTGGTTCGTTTACAACTTGTATTAGGTTATGTGTAAGCATGATATCAAACACTATGTTTGTGTGTTTCGAAAATTCTGAACCAGCCATCAATCGTTTCCAGTCAATCCCTGGAAGGTTAAAGTCCCCAATCAGAAAAACTTTGCTGTTCACATATTTCGACATGTGCTCTCGAAGTCTAGTTAGATATTTCGATGGGGAATCGGGAGGCCTGTAAAGCGCGTAAAGAATGAAAGAGTACCCCCAGCACAAAACCTTCATGCACAGGCATTCAAGTTCGTCGATATCAGGCAACAAAACGACCCGTATGTTGTTCTTCAAAAGAACAGCCACGCCCTCGCCTCTGGAAGCCCTGTCTTTACGTAAGATCTGATAGGATGCGGGAAAGACGCTGTCATCTGATATGTCGCTTCGGAGCCAAGTTTCTGTCACTACGACAATGTGCGGGTCATTTTGAAGCAAGATAATTTCAAGCTGGTCAGTTTTATTTATTAGACTACGAGCATTCAGGTTCAGCAGGCGCAGTTGCTTTTCTTTGGTTGGGTTCGCATTACTGTTAGGGGTGTTCCTGGTTTTTCGGTTGATTAACCTTTTGGAAGTATTTTTGATCATGATGCGTTGTTTAATGCCTGAGCCTGTTGCCTCGTCTGTGGACGATTTGGCTTTCGTTCGTCGTTTTTTCGTAGGAGTAGGCGTTCATCTTTTTCGGTATCCCAAGTGTAAACGTTGCTATTGATGAATAGTTTGTCGAAAACTAGCGACACTTTTTCTTTTTTGTCACGGTTTGGTTTTGAACTTGCCCACAGTTTACGTCTGACATCTCGCACTCTACGGGAGAAATCTTCACCAATGGAGAAATCTGAACCTTTTAGCTTAGATCCTTGCTTAAGAACTGAGATCTTGTCGTGTGCGTCTTGCAGCTTAAAAATAACTAGTCTAACTTTGTTTGGTGCAGGCCTACCTATTCGATGGATGCGCTCAAGCCTAATTGGTTCAAGCTCCAATAAGTCTTGAATTACTTCTTTGTTGACAACGTGTTCAAGTGTGTCACTGGTCTCGTTGTCCCTTTCCGGTAAGCCGTGCACTATTAGGTTTGATCTTCTACTATGGTTTTTGAGCTGATCAACCTGCTTTTCTAGTTGATGAATTACGGTGCTCATAGAAGCTATTTGAGTTTGGCAAGCAGCAATTTTGTTCTCTAAAATGGTCAAGGCGTCCAATTTTTTCTCTATATCTGTTAGTCGCTTTTCTTTTATGTCCTTTATGTCAGTAGCTATGCTCTCTAGTTCTTTAGCAATTTTAGCCAAATCAGGACCAGGATTGGTCTCAATGTCTTCGCCCAGAAAGAGCAGTTGTCGCAACAAGCCAGAAACATCATAAGACACACCAGAAAACCATGGGCGCGGCAGCACAAGTAAGAATGGGTCGCCTGAGCGAAAGCATTTTCCGTAACGCCTGCTCACCTGTAGAAGGAAGACAAACGGATTTTCAGACCGCCGCATACCGGCTGTGCCGCCGTTCCCAGTGGCCGAGGAGTGAACAGGACGCTCATATATAGCCGGAATCTGCAACGGCGCCGCCTGGACGGCTTCTGGTATCAGTGATGCCCACGTGGCTGATAGCTGTAGAGGCAGGTGGTCCGGGTGTGCAGTTGATGACCGGCAAGGAAAGATGAGGCTGGTCGCAGGGTGCGGCGCATGCGCGTCTCCCACTCGTAGATCGAAAGGTTCGGCAAAAAGGGGGCCCAGCAATCCAAGGAACTGTAGAAGGAAGACAAACGGATTTTTCAGACCACCGCATACCGGCTGTGCCACCGTGCCCAGTGGCCGAGGAGGGAACAGGACGCTCATATATAGCCGGAATTTGCAACGGCGCCGCCTGGACGGCTTCTGGTATCAGCGATGCCCACGTGGCTGATAGCTGTAGAGGCAGGTGGTCCGGGTGTGCAGTTGATGACCGGCAAGGAAAGATGAGGCTGGTCGCAGGGTGCGGCGCATGCGCGTCTCCCACTCGCAGATCGAAAGGTTCGGCAAAAAGGGGGCCCAGCAATCCAAGGAACTGTAGAAGGAAGACAAACGGATTTTTCAGACCACCGCATACCGGCTGTGCCACCGTGCCCAGTGGCCGAGGAGGGAACAGGACGCTCATATATAGCCGGAATCTGCAACGGCGCCGCCTGGACGGCTTCTGGTATCAGTGATGCCCACGTGGCTGATAGCTGTAGAGGCAGGTGGTCCGGGTGTGCAGTTGATGACCGGCAAGGAAAGATGAGGCTGGTCGCAGGGTGCGGCGCATGCGCGTCTCCCACTCGCAGATCGAAAGGTTCGGCAAAAAGGGGGCCCAGCAATCCAAGGAACTGTAGAAGGAAGACAAACGGATTTTTCAGACCACCGCATACCGGCTGTGCCACCGTGCCCAGTGGCCGAGGAGGGAACAGGACGCTCATATATAGCCGGAATTTGCAACGGCGCCGCCTGGACGGCTTCTGGTATCAGCGATGCCCACGTGGCTGATAGCTGTAGAGGCAGGTGGTCCGGGTGTGCAGTTGATGACCGGCAAGGAAAGATGAGGCTGGTCGCAGGGTGCGGCGCATGCGCATCTCCCGCTCGCAGATCGAAAGGTTCGGCAAAAAGGAGGCCCAGCAATCCAAGGAACTGTAGATGGAAGACAAACGGATTTTCAGACCACCGCATACCGGCTGTGCCGCCGTGCCCAGTCAACAATAAGGAAGACGACGCCTCCTGATACCCGCGTGGACTTGGCTCGGCTTTGTATGCCTGGCGTGGTAAATATCATGTAAATATATTCTGCAACGTCGTTTCTCTATGTAACAATATGTACGAGAGAGTAACAAGAGAGGCAATCGGTACCTGAGAGATAGGGAAAGATAAAGGAAAGACAGAGAAGTTAACCAGAGGCAGGCTCCGGTTTCCTGCCCTGTACACGGGAAAAGGAAAATGGTGTAAAAGAATGAAGGGGAAAAAGAAGAATAGGACACTTGATAAAAAAAAAGAACACGCCAGGACTGGAGCATCATCTCAGTACTATACAGCAACATTGTCCTGAAACAGTCATAGTTTCTCACTCAATCCGGTTGCTTGCAGACATGTCACAACGCCCTCAGGGCGGTTCGCGTCGAAGGCTGGCTAGGCCAAGGCCCAAGGATTTTGTTCTCCGTGAGAGGGCGGCGCACGACAGTGAATTCATCGACAATTCGAAGCACATGAACACGTACCCGCACTCTTCTAGTTGTGGGTGAATTCGCCCTCGCGCTGCTTATTGCTAGCTTCCTGGTTCGCTTAATTGGTCGCCCCGGAAAGATATTGGTGCCGGGTTCGATCTAAGGACCAAGACAAACTGCTCGGCAACTAAGAAGCCTTTTTTTGCCCAAACCGTACGGATTTCCTCGTGGCTTTGTGCTACAAATGGGTGGCCAAGAGTTTTAATTTTCTAACCCTTCGACCATGTTGCGGGATTCCGTCCGCAGAGTCAATTAGCAGTACACGCGCGAAAAGTAATTCAATACTTGTGGGTCAGCAGCCAAATATATGCCCAGCGGTGGTGGTCTAGTGGCTAAGGTACTCGGCTGCTGACCCGCAGGTCGCGGGATCGAATCCCGGCTGCGGCGGCTGCATTTTAGATGGAGGCAGAAATGTTGTAGGCCCTTGTGCTCAGATTTTGGTGCACGTTGAAGAACCCCAGGTGGTGGAAATTTCCGGAGCCCACCACTATGGCGCCTCTCATATTCATATGGTGATTTTGGGACGTTAAACCCCACATACAAATCAATCTGATAACAGTTATATTGAATAACTGCACTCGAGACAGAAGCAAACAGCCGTGGCTTCCTAACACCACGTCCCCATCAAAACGTGAAAAATATAAAAAAAATATTTGCTTCCAGTCAGAAAACGAACAGGTAGTGGCGCGTCTTTGGTGTTGCATCATTCCCTATGTTCTCGCGTGGTGTGTAAACTTCTGTGGGGTTGACTGTACGTGGTGGCACGCGTTTTCTATATGATAATTTATTATAACACAACTTTTGTGGCCTCACGCACCCAAACCACGATATCAATGCGAGGCACACCGTATAGTAGGGCTCCGGAAATTGAACCACCTGAGGTTCCCTGACGTCAACCCTAACCTGAGCAAGTGGGTGTCGTTTTCATGCAGATGAAAGCATTCGTCGCTTTCGCCTATACAAAGATATTTCTTTTAAAGGTCATCCTAACTCATGGCCTAATTGAGTTTGCACTGTGTGCTAGTAAGGACACTAAATCTTTCTCATCAGCAAGCACAGCACTTCTAGCGCGTGAAATCACACTCTCGATCCTGCTCACGCCGTCTAGAATGACGAAGATAGAATACAGGGCTCTCATGCAATATTTTCCTCGCTTAACACGCCGTAATTAGGTTACTATGCTCCCGAGCCCACTGTTATGGCTGTTTCGCACTACCGAAAGGCACATTTCTACCACGTCTGAAATTAAATGCTGGGAACTCTCTTCCATGATATTAGGCTTGAGTTGAGCTTGCGCAGAAGCGATCTCCCCTTGTTTGCTTTATGTCACGTGTCGTAAGCCGATGAAAGAAAAGGAAAAAAAAAACAGCGCATGTGCATGAACTTGTGAAGGGCAATGTATTCACCATCTCTGACAGAACTGCCGCCTGCGTGATACTGAGCGAAGAAATAAGCAGCCGTTACATAACTAAAACAAATTAAGAAATAGACAGAACAAGAGAGCTGGCACTTCATCGGCCGACGCCACACTCCTCAATATATCTGTGGTAGTCGTTCGGGGAGTACGAAGGGGGGCAGTTTCACCGAAAACGCGGTGAAATTGTATATGACACACCCGCGAGATACGCTCTCTCCCTCTCAGCCGTGTCCAAATCGGGAGCGTTAAATCTTCGCGCCCGCAGCCCGAACTACTCCACCCGTGGTTGGTGGCCCGTCGTCGGGTTCAATCTCGCAAGAGAAACGGGCGTGTGGAAAAAAAAAACTACGCACTAAAAACCCCTCTCGGATTTCGTCGCCTCTGAGCGCCGAAGAAGAACGAAATCTGTGGCAGGCCAAGGAAAGCGTGAGAGAGTATGTCTATGTGTTTGTACGCGTTAGCTCGTGGATGCGTGGAGTGTGAGTGGGTCGCACATGGTTGAGCCGAGATCCAGCGCTCAGACGGGGGGGGGGGTTTGATTTGATTAAGGCCGTTTGCGCAGAGACGAGGGGAGGGGAAGCGCCTGTGTTCAGATTATAGGCTGACACTTTCCCTCTCCACTCACCACCTTGTGGTAGAAGGGAAGAGAGACATTGCAGCAGGAGGAGGGTTAGCGCTGGCGCTTCATGTTACAAGGCGGACGCTTTCTCTCTCTCCTAATTCACCGCCTTGTGCGGTGAGAGACAGAGGGGAAAGGGAGCGCGCGTTGGTTTGGAAAACGAGATTAGCGGAAGAAAAGAGGCATCCGGATGGGAGGAGATTACGGTTGCCGGAGCGGATTACGCTTACGCCCTAAAGATGAGAGAGAGAGGGAGAGAGATAGACACTGAAGCACTGTCGGCTAAGACCTCAGCCAGCAGTTATGGATATGCGTGAGCGATTTTCGTGGGTGGATGATCGCGTCTGAGTGTGTCGCGAGCCGCAGCTTTCGGAATGCAACGAGGCGACGAATTTGGCGCCTCTCTGAATGTGTGTTGCGATTGCGTAAACGAATCAGAATAACGGGTCGTGAGCGACGAGGAACTCTGAAGTAAATTATTCTAATTTGTACCGCGCACGCCCTATCGACCCGGGTGTTTAGGAATTGTTAATCTAAGCGTGAGAGCGGTGGATTGTCATGCGATGTAAGCGAATGCTGATTGTTTCGTAGCGATTCCTAAGCTTAGGAAATTTGAATAATGAAGTCATACCTATAATATTTAATAAAAATAATAAGCTAATAAAAGTTGTTCTGTCACTACGTGCTTACGCCGGATTGTATGCAGATTTGCGGCAAATAATCTGGCGAGAGATCGTGATTCAGTACTGAAAGAACACTTCAGATCTTAATTAAAGCTATGTTACTAAACAAGGGACAGTAAAAAAAAACACACACACTTTGCGAACAAGTTCTCGCGAAACCCTGTATTGTGGCTGAAGGTTTATGAAAGAGATAATCGACAACCCGGTTTGTAACGCTTAATCACTTGTGGAGCGACCACCCAGCAAGAGTAGTCGTCCTGACCACAATACTAAAAGACCAAGACAAATTTCAACGGTGAAAATACTTAGGTTGGCCATAATTTGTGCGGGCTATTAGAAAGCTTTCATAATCATAAGCGAGTATACGCAGCAGCGATTTGCTGAATCTAACTAAACACAGCTAATTCCACTAAAAAGAGAAAATGCAACAACTGGCCCAACGAATGGCCACAATCCTATAAAAGCAACACCAATTTCAACGGCGAAAATGCTTAGGTCGGCCATAATTTGTGCGGCCCATTAGAAATCTTTCTTAACCATAAGCGGGTATGCACAGCAGCAATTTGCTGAATCTAACTACACACATCTAATTCCACTAAAAAGGAAGAAGGCAACAACTGGTCCAATGAATGGCTGCAAAGCGACGGGGGCGAGTCAAGGCCTGGAGTACGTACAACGAGAGAAAAATATAGGAACGAGAGAGGCAACGGCACTTGCGAAGGAGGCACTCAAGTGTTCACAGCTCTCATGAACATACATGCACCCCGCCGCGGTGGTCTAGTGGCTAAGGTACTCGGCTGCTGACCCGCAGGCCGCGGGATCGAATCCCGGCTGCGGCGGGTGCATTTTCGATGGAGGCGAAAATGCTGTAGGCCTGTGTGCTCAGATTGTGTGCGCGTTAAAGAACCCCAGGTGGTCTAAATTTCCCGAGCCCTCCACTACGGCGTCTATCATAATCATATGGTGGTTTCAGTACGTTAAATCCCACATATCAATCAATAGAACTACGTGCCTATTGGTCTCGGCGTGAGTTCCTAGTGAAGTTTGGACATCCTTGTCGTTTCTGTGACTCTGTTTGGTTAACTCGTGCCTCTTCGCACTGAGAATCTACGTGAAAAAGCCATCCAAAGCCTATAAACGACTTAGAACCAGCCTAGAACCAACCTGCATCACTTAGTTAAGGCCTATAGAAAACCCAGGAGCGACCAGATTTGTAATTAGAAGTGTCCAGTGTCGTTGTTTAAAGCATTTGCGTGGCTTTCCTTGTTTTTTTTTTCTTCAAGTGAGCTCTCTTTCTGAAAAAAATCCCCATGAATTTACTTCTGGCATTGTGTCCCAGAATGGGTATAGTCGTCATTCGTTCCTTTCGAACGAAGTACGTTGCCTCTGGCGTTTGTTTCTCAGTGCGTGTTTATCTCATCGCGATATTATGCACGGAAAATTAGTTAACTAGGCCCAAAAAGATATCTCAAAACACAACTGTAGCCCTAAAGCTTTACGGAGGTTTAGAGAAAATATTTTGAACTAAAATATTTAGTGTAATAGCAACACAAGAGACTTCTGCTCGCTCTGGCAGTTGTAACAAGCTTTCAGAATAGTCTTGTAACGCCAGTTGCGTCCTATTAACTTCGCCATCATGAACCATTTGGGTTCCTTGTTCAGAGGGCAAACAGTTAGGAACCGAAGTGTCCCAACTCTTCACTACAATACTATTATAGCAATGGTAGTAGAGTGGTTATGGTTTACGGCTGCTGACGTTATGTAAGATTGAAAGTTTGATCTAACCGCACAGCCACATTTTTAGATAGAAGCGAAAGTGCTAGTGATCATTGAACATTCAAAAGATCTAAGCCACTTCAATTACCGCAGTCCCCCGCACTACGGCGCACATCTATCACACGGTTTTTAGGAACTTGCTCGCTACTACTTGTAGCGTCACGCGTTCCAATTGGCTGACGTGGGCCACCTGATTGGCAGCCGCATCTGATTTTGTTCGCTCAAACGCTGCTTGAGAACAACACAAGTGTGACGCGCAAATGCGCTGGGCGCATGTTTTTTTTTTTGCATTTTGTGGGCTCTTCTTGGGCTTGGAAGAAGTGGTACATGTGTTACTTCCCTTATCGCGAATAATGCGTCATTATCTCTGAATTGGTCTTTATCAATTATCTTTTACCCGACTTTACACTTATTTATTGTGCGGAAAAACTGGTCGTTATGTTAACTTTACGGGTATTACCCTCTCAATACAAGAAGCCGTCATTCTGACAGACAGACTACCCACCTGTTTCCTCGTTTACTGAATCAAATTTTCAAATTCATTAGAAGTATTTGATTATCCTATCACAAGACATATACGTATCATTCGCTTGGTGTGAATATCAGGACAGAAAAGTATGTTCCTCAACAAATATGCGGGTGCACTCGCGCTTTCGTCACGTAGAGCTTCTATAATGCTCTGCTTTTCTGACGTTCGCGTTTGTAACTGTGGTGTGATTTGAAAATTTTGCCACGTCGGACAACTTCGCCAAGATTGTGTAGTTAGCTTCTGAGTTCCCTCCCCTCAATTGTAATCGAAAAAATTATGGGGCTCCTCCAGAAGAGTCGAGGTATCAGTTACCACAATACGATGCCGAATCTTCCCACTGAACTTTAATCTACACAGGTCTTGTCTGGTGCAGTCATCTTTACGCCTCCATTGAAATGAAAGTGACTCCCTGGATCATTTATTTACCAATCGGAGGAAAAAAATTCTGGATGAATTGACTCGAAGGTTGAAATTAAATTTATCATTTTTGGTGCTTTTTTTCTTTGGGGCTACCGTGCTGGATTTTAGCGACAGGAGCGTTTGCGAAGTCGTGTGCTATTTCCCACATGAGATATGGGCGAAATTAATGCAAAGTTCATTGAAAATAAACATATTTCTCAAAAACATTGGACATCCTTTTTCTTTTTATTTATTAAAGTGAATTGAATTCTAATGTTATAAAAAGCAAGCGTATTCGTGAAAAACACCGGTACTTTTTTTCTTGAGAAGTCATCTAACAAGTAGATTCAAAAGTAACATTTTGAAATAATGAACAAGTTATTTTCTATAGCAAGGCACCACTCGTTTCATGGCCGAGCCCCCAAGTGGGTTGCACCAGAATATGAGGGGTAATAAATGAAAGAATAAATAAATAAATAAATAAATAAGTAAATAAATAAATAAAGCGATAATGCAGCGGCGGTTCATGAAGACGTTCTGAAAGCTTGTAAACCCCGTTTATTGCCCTAAGTTAACATTTATCTACTGAGATAAATATTGCTAGTTTGCAAATAAGTAATTCCAAAACAAAGTGGGCCTGTAGTGCCCAAGGTAGCTGTCAACAATATGCAACGAATTGCATTCACCTGTGTACAATGTTGCACGTTTTCACTTTT
Organism: Rhipicephalus microplus; assembly: GCF_013339725.1. Classification (NCBI taxonomy): domain Eukaryota; kingdom Metazoa; phylum Arthropoda; class Arachnida; order Ixodida; family Ixodidae; genus Rhipicephalus; species Rhipicephalus microplus. Next base: position 115,856,362 of record NC_051167.1, read on the forward strand.
GGCACAAGTTAGATGGGACACCCAATATAAAATTGTCTTCAGGATGATCCTGCAGTAGCAAGCCAAGTGATAAACAAGGTTACACCTCCGGGAATATCATTGAAGATTACCATATATGTCTAACCACTATCGTTACCAGCATCTTATTTGCTAGTTTCCTTGTGTTGTTTTATAAGTTACTTATCCGATCTAATCTATAAAAATCAGAAATGAGGGTAACAATAGAGTTATTATGATAAAAAAGTAAAAATAACGTATTTCAAGCTGCTGGCTCTTTCTACTGCGCATTTTTTAAACCGGAAACTTGCTACATGCCTAATTAAGCGTTGTTTATCTTTCGTGTTATCTTCTGTTTGCGACATGTGCACCCTCATTTGTTTCTCTTCGAAGAGTGCACACTCCACCGCTCAATTCATCCCCGATTGCCTTCTAACCAAATCTCCTTCACCTCCCCCATTCCCCACGTTCATCCCTCTTGCCGAGCAGTCGCTTCCCGAATTCTCCCGCGGGACGGGCGCGCGGTTAACCACCGGAGGCAAACGCGCTGACTGACACGTTTATCGTCCCGAAAAGCGAGTCCGACAGCGCCTCCCAGGCGGGCTGTTAAGACCGGAGTGATCGTAGGGGCCGCCGAGGGGAGAGAAAAGCAAGGCGGGGGTGTTAGAGAAAGGGACTCCCGATCCCTCGCCGGGAAAGGAGAGACGCCTGGAAGTGGGTAGAATTGGGAAATAGAGAAGAGATTGTGCGTGGTGGGGAGGTGAACGCTCGAGGAAATTGAGGTTGCTGATAGTGCGGAGGGAAAAGGCCTGCGTGCAGCAGAGCAGTGGATTTAGGAGAAGCTCGCAGTGGCACCTAGGGAGAAAAAGGCGTGAATGGCAAGAAAATGAAGCACTCTGCCATGAGACTCGAGCCCATGTTTGGGACTTCTTCTTCGATGTTCGTACAAACGTCTTGTAGAGTGCCTCATCATAGCGGCTGTTATGTATCAATATAAACTTTATTTATCATTTCGAGTTTCTTCTAGAGTAGTGTGAGAACGTTCGTTCACGTCCGGGGTACCACTGACGGGTGGTGACGTCCACCTTGGAATGAATACATGTGAATATAGTTTACATCTCGATTTATTCTACTTGTTCCGTCGCGGTGAAATTCGCTGGCTACTGGGAGCGAGCACGACACGTTATGCATGTTACACCCTGATAGCAACGAAGCAGGGCACAGAGTGTAGGAACGAGTTGGTTAGAGTGACCTTTTTGGTGCAAGGCCTCGAAAGGAGAGGAAGAAGAGCGAAAGGCTTCACGGGGCGCAGCAGACTCTTTCTCCATTGTGCGCTTTCTGTGGCGAGCCAGAAACTATAGATCACTACTTTTGACATGTAGACGATTCACTACAGCTCGTAAATTCAAGTTAGAAAATCCCTTATGTGCTATTGGGATGAATTTATCCATGCCCATGATTATGTCCTTTGGAGCCTCTATTTCTGGGTTTGCCAGTGCGAAAGTTTGCGAGGCGGTACGGAACTATCTGAATGAAACAAAAAGACTAACAGACTAATATTATTCTTCTGTGTCGACATACGCATTACTTTTCCCTTTTTCGAAAGTTAGGATTTGATCTAAGTTATTATGTAATACAAATACAAAATCTTTATAGTAAGTACAGATCAGTGATTATCAAAATTTCGCTCTAAGATTTGTAACGTTTTCAATTTGTAAGTTCCTTTACACTAAAATCAAATAATACTTTATAAGACCATTTAATAAATCACCAATCCCCACAGTGGGCATGAGCCACAAGTGAAGGGCAACAAGAACAAGAACTTAAAAGCGGCGACCATGATGTCGTGGTCCCTACATTGTATGTGCAATAACTAACTTTAACAGGGCCATACAATTCTTATATACCTATTACAAATGAAGTTCTTCACCTGACAGGGTGACTGAAGATATTCTGACACAGCTTTCTTTAGCAGAAATCGCGGCTTCAGCAAACATCCTGGCAGTATCGTTTCATATTTAGCTATTATGTAGGTGTCTAACAATGGAACACAATGCCATTCAACACAGCCTACGGCCAGAAAACAAACGGTTGTGACTGCGTCACAAAGTGGCTACGTATTCATCAAATGATTTCTCAATATTCTCTTACGGGCTGGCTCCTGATGTGTAAGTACTGGATTATAACACGGCTCCAGCGGTCACATTTTGATTTACGCGAAATGCTAGTGACCAGTGCACATGGCCATTTCAGTGGATGTTACAGAAAAGCAGGAGATATGGTCAAGAGAATCTGACGTCCTCTATTTCTGCAAGACTCGTAGCCTCAGTCGCTATAGATTGTTTAAACCTGACACATAGAAAGATAGCAATATCTAAATATATTCTCTAAGGGGGGTTAACCTGGCTTGCAAGTTTAGGCTTCCGGTGATGTTTTTTATATATACAATGTTCAGGAATACAAGTAGTGTCTACAATCCCAGCCGACCGAACTACTAACCTATTGGATGCCTCACCGTAGTGACTCGATCGGCAGCACAGCAAGCTACCTCTCCCTTCATACCCACTGCGCCGTGGGCTACGCCACGCGGTTCGTCCAGCGGGCCCGCGAGACAAATCGGAAAGAAGACAAGTCGTGAAGAAGAGGCGTCGAGCCAGCAGCCCCGAGGCGGTCGGAGCGCGGGGCTATCAGTGGTGGTCTGTGCGGCGTGGCTGCGGGTCGTCCTTGGGGTGTGCAGTCACCCCTGAACCACAATCCATCAAGATCTCTCTACCCCGGACTCGGTCGGGGTTAGGAGCTGGGCTTCCCTGTCTGCCATTTGTAGAGCGATGTGAGGGGCGGGGGTGAGGTTCCAGCAGAAAAGACGAGAGGAGGGCAACGAAATATTGGAGGAGGAGACAGGGAGTGCTTGGTGCTGTGTGTGAACCGGAACCGTCAACTGGGAAACGGCAAGCATGACGATGTTCTCGTGATTTACATATTGTATGCTCCACCATCGTTGTTGCGCACATCGTAGAGACTCCCTACCAGACCTTGTGTCGGAGTAGTCCTGCCATCGTGGTCATGTTGACCAGTACGTGAATTTGACGTTCGTGCTTCGTTCTTTCTGTGTGTCACCTTTAAGAAAGCCTTGACAATGTCCAGTTGGTCCAAATCTTTTCAAAAAGAAACTGAAGAAATTGACGAAAGGCATACAAAACACATCAGCTCAAGCAATCAACTGTTAATACGCAGATTGATTTCGCACTTCATTCCGTTCATTGAGCCGTCTGGTTTCTGGTGTCATTTGGATTCATTGTTTTTGATATCTAAATGTTCAGGCAATATCCAAACTTTGTAAGATGAAAAGGAAATCCTATACTGTCTACATGTGTATGCGCTAATGACTCGCGTTTACAACCTTATGTGTAATTTGACCAGTTTGTGAACTTAAGAACGGTGGCTGGCACTGTGTTGTGTTCTCTCAGCTGTCCTCGTTTATTTGGAGTGGTATAAATACATCGATAGTTTGTGTCGATACGCAGCCATTTCAAATTACACAGCCGGTATCGACCGCGGTGCTGGTGGTTTTCAACGCGGACTATGCACTGGGCGAGGTGTACAAGCTTCATATGTTATTACATATATGCAAGGGCGGAAGTTTGCTTACGCAAGGTTCATTCCAGTGGCATATTCGATGTTTAATGTGAAAAATTGAGGGGATTCTTAGTGAGAACCAAGGTGAAGTGATAGAGGCCTGTGTACTGGGCGAAGTAAGTTCTACGTTAAAGAACACCAGTTGGTCCAAATTCCCAGAGCCCTCCACTACACCGTCTCTTATATCATATCGCACTTTTGAGGCGTAAAACCAAACATATTATCATTCTTAGCGTGGTTTTTTAAGATACCCCTAAATGGGATAGTGTGGTTTGCTTTGCATTCATTTGTTTTTCGCCCAAGGCTGCCATGAGATAAACGATTTTGGTAGTTCACAAAGTTTTCAGGTTGCTAATTCTTTTAGTTCTTATTGAAGAGAGACGCAAGAGCTCAGGAAGGTTAGTTTTTTTTGTCACTTTGTGATTATTTTGTGCTATGTAGTGCCAACTAGTCAAAACTTTTGCCAAAAAATTTTTAAGATACAACTTCTTTTCTGGAGATCTACTCTGTCTTCAGCGTGAATTTTGCAGGCTCAACCCTTCCTCTGCGTATATAACTCCCTAAAATATTTTGGGACTGTGCCGCCATAGATCTAGTTGGCGTGCGTTTATATCTATAGGATCTGTTGTGTTGAGGCTGGCATAATGAAAGATGCAAACGGAACTGTGATGCCTGCGTCAAGCAGTATATTGGCATGCTATGGCTTCTCGTGGCCTCCTGCCGGCCACCGCGGCAAATCCGTTAGCGATGTGAAGGCGGCCAGCACTTGAGCCAGGAGTGTCGGTGGCATCGCACCCCGCGCATTAGTGTCGTAGCTCTTATCGTTGCCGATGCAGGACTTTTTCGTGTGTTCTACAACGTTTATCAACTCAATATTCAAGCTACGCTCGATTCAGATGACACATATCAGACTTAACACTAAAAAAATGTCTGTGCCAAGTAGTCTCCGCGCCTGCTTGAAGCAATGACAGTTTACAACTTAAAGAGGTCGAGTATATATTTACTTTTCCTTCTGGATATTTTCATTCTTTGTTGCCGCCGTATTTCACAGATTTCTGCAGCCGTCATTTGCCTGCAGAGACTTGCAGTACTATCAATTCATGAATCGGCGTGCACACACACACAAAAAAAACACGCATACACACATTTACGCACACATAATGAGGCGCTCACAGTGAGCACTAAAAGGCACCTGCAGTTGCGTCTATTTTCGAACAAAAGTTGTAAAAAAAGACGCAAAAAAGACAAAGACGAACTTCGTGGTTGTATCAAAAATTACAACAAATAATCTCTTGTCTCCCCAGACATTCTGTTAATAGGAATATATTGCCTGTAAAACGCAGTATATGAACTGAAAACCTATTCTGTTAGGAGTATAACATCCTCTCGTAAGTTTTGCAGCTTTGAGACAGCAAACACATGACTTGTGATTGTGACGAAAAAAAATTACACGAGCTGGTTCTGCAGAGAGAGACTATAAACGGGAACACGTGATCAGTGTTGATACAACTCAAAATCTATAGCAATAACATTAGGGCATAGTGCGATCGCTAAAGTTCTATGAACTCGAAAAAAGCGTAGACACGACTCGAGGGCATAATAAAAGATTACAAAGGCTACTTGTACGAACAGAGTCTATTGCCAAGAATGCAAAGTTAATCGAAACGCAATTGAAATTTTATTGCAAATTTTATTCAGGGTATGTCGTTGCTGAATAAGTTTGACAGCCTCGACAAAAGGAATGAGAACGACAAGATGTGAGGCTGCGGTCTATGATCACAAAGACAAACTGCCTGTGTCACGTTTTCCACTGTTACTGCTACTTCTTACGCAACAACATAAAAATATAACCCCTGAAGGAATAAAAAAAAGATAAAGAACAAATGTGAGGGGAAGGGTGATGGGGGTCCCAGTTTCTTTGCGTGAGAACTGGAGAAGGCACGGGAGCACGAGGAAGTTATTCATTGGCAAGTATAATTTGATAACGGGGTTGGGGATGCGGTTGCTTTTCTGCATAGCATTAGGGCACCCAAGGCACTGGGTCGTTGGTGGGTGGTTGGGCCGGAATGGAGATGAGATCTTTGCACTTAATAAATCTGTGGTGGTTGGCTCCTGCCTAGGCTTCGCAGCACGTGAAAGGGCGAACGTGAAAAAAGAACCCCTGAGGCATAAAAAAAAAACAGAAAAGGGACAGCTGAGTTTGCGGCTTCTTTTGCGACGTGTTTGTTCCTTCGGTACTCTTTTTTTGTGGTTGAAAGGAAATGTTGCTCTTTAATCGCTTTACAAACTCTATGTCCCTTTGGACAGGCCCCTCTAAGATCAATTCTTTTAACAAGAAGAAACAAACATGATTCTTTGTTTCTGCTTGAGTGCAGTGAATGAAATGCCGAAGTGCTTCTAAATAATGGGCCCACAGGGACAACTTTGCTTATCACTCGAACGTGGAAAGCTTAGAATTTCTGTGCATATGCCTTATGCTTTGCAAAGCACGTGAAAACATTGATAAGGCGTTCTTTTTTATTTTGCTTGGGTTCGAAATTTTTGTCGCATTGAGAATTGGTGCTACAAATGAAATTCCCGCTTTGGTAAATGGTTGCGCATGGGAGGAGTCTAATCTGAAAATTTTGCTTCAGCCAATCCCTATCTGCTGAGCTGAAAATTAACTTCCTTTGTTCCCAAAAGCAAATCTGAAGTGCGAGAAGTAGTACGCGATAATGTTTTTGTGAAGTGTTACCACTGCGATGACTTACTTTTTGTCAGGCAATCAATTCACTTACAGCGCGATGAATAAACATCATTTTTAATGCATCAGCAATCAATTTGATGCTTCAAGAAATGGCTACATGGAGAAAGAATGGGGTGTTTCAGCGCATTGGCGTATCGAGAAATTGTTTTATATGTCTCATATATAATCTGATGCGATAATTGTTGTTATTTACAGACACATTTCTCAATGTATCTTATTTGTTCGCAATGCCCCCTTTGCCCTGATGCAGTCACCCCTATTTTATTATCTCTATACCCTCTTTGAATAACACACTTGTCATATTTCTCACGCGTGATCGTTAATAGTTGGAGACTACATTAGGAGCAATATCAACAATACTGAGTTCCTATGGCAACTCCAACATCACCTTCACTACCTCGGCGACCTGCAGTACCATGTCACAGCAGTATCTTAGATTGCGAAGGAGTCATCTCTAATGTACCATATCTGGCTCATACAAAAAAATCCTTAAGAAATACAAAGTGACTAAAGTTTATAACAACTACAAAATTATACTCTAGCACGAATGTTCTTTAATGCTAAACGCAACACTTCCTTATTGGAAAAAACTTGCAAAGCTATCTGGCAAGTTATCTTGTTATAGCACTCGCACTCCAGAAGTGTGGAAGGTTCCGCACTTTTGAAAGAATTACGGGTACCAAATGCTATCGAACAATCTTCCTAATCTTCTTAACTCATTGATAACAGCAGGCTATTATTTACCGCATTTTTCATTGTCAGAATTTGAAATATTATTGCGCTTGCCTCTCTAGAGTGTTTTGAGAAAATTGATATATGAGCGATATGTAAGTGATATATGATTTTTTTATTATTTTTCTTCCACACGAAATATATATATATATATATATATATATATATATATATATATATATATATATATATTGTTCCCGCTTTTGTCTGAGTAATGTCATCGAATTTGGAAATGTTAATTTTTTGGTTTTTTAATCTTATCATTGTATACCTGTCGTAATTTATAGTCGCTGTTGGAGTGTATTATACAAATGTATTATGTGCCCTACCATATGTAGCCACACTGCACCAAGGGAGGGAGGTCTCCCTCAAGCCGCGTTGGTGCGGCTTTTTTCCCTCACCCACTTCCATTTACCACCATGTTGCACATGTGCGTAAATGAAAAACAATAAGTTCAATCAAGTTGAATAATAATAAAAAAACTGAAGGAAATCTGCGCCAATGATTTGAGTGATCTGAAACGAGTAAGTTTCTGCGCCTGATTACTAATATTTTCGGAAACTTCCTTTTGCTTCTTCATCATATTTCCCTTCTGCATTCTTTCGCGCTTGTTAGTCATCTAGTACGTAACATTGCACACCGGCTCACCCAACCAGTGCTTAAAAAAAGTTGACTGTTTCACACTAATGAGTCAACGAGCTGAGCTCGTTGGCTGTTCTTGTTTTCTGATTTCTATCCTTCATTCTTCTTATTCTATTTTCCTCTTTGTCTTGTAGTCTTTTTTGTACCTGTTTATTAACATTTCTCGTTTTGCCTAATTCATTATGCTGTCTGTCTCTTCGCTTTCTCTTTCTTTTTCACTCACCCTACTTCCTATCTTTTTTACTCTGTCTGTTTTTCTCTCTCCCCTTTGTGCTTCTTTCTCTTTCTTTCTAGGCGTACGTTTTTCTGCATTTTTATGTTTTCATGCCATCTTCCTAATATTATTTCTCCATTTCCTCTGCCTTTTTGTTTCTATCGCTTTCGTTATCTTTCTCGTTTTGTTTCTTTCGTTCTACCTCCATTTTCTTTTGTTCTATTCTTTCTTTCTATCTCTTTATTTCTCTCTCTCTTTTTCGCGAGTTCAATTTCGCTTGGCCCTCACTACCTGTTGTTGTACATGAAATTAGGTATTCTCCAATTCTGGTTGCACTGGAGAAGGAACACACTTTATTCAGAAAAAAAAAAGAGTTTCGCGCGACAGAGCACTACTTACGTACAGCTCAAACATCCTTGCTGTAAATATTGCCACCAAGAACGCACGGCGCCGGCGTTTGTCGCCGGGTTAGTTCTGATGGTTCACTGAAGTTTTTATCTCAACTGGTGGTTACGTCTGCAGTAATAATAATTGCTTCAGGTTACCTGCGTGTTCATTTAGTATTTCTGTCGGCAGTCCGGCGATCTTCATCAAATTGAGCACAGTGGCACAAGAGTTGTTCAATAGTCTCTATACAGTTGCAGCTTTCACACATGGATGAATCCGCCATGCCAATGCGATGGCTGAAGGACTCTCTAGTGTGCCTTGAATAGACTCGATGATCGGCCATTTAATGAAGCAAAGATCTTAGGAGCCTGGTCGCGCAGCACATCAGCACAGAAATCTGCACGAGCCCTCCTGAGATACTTGACAGCAACTTCATTGAGGGACCGCCTGTGAAACTCGGCATTGTGTGTGCAATGTGACATGTGTCTATCCTTCTCTCTCTTTTTTACTCCCACCTCCACCTCCCCATGTGTAGGGTAGCAAACTGGACGCATAGTCTAGTTAACCTCCCTACCTTTCCTACATTCCTTCTCTCTCTCTCTCTCTATGTCGGCAGTGCCAGTCGAACTTCTGGGAACGGCGTTGCCACGGGACGGCCTAGTGCTCCCCCGTAGCTGAGTACCAATCAAGTACTCTAAATAGTTCACCACCTTTTTGTAAACATTTAGTCAACTTATCGTGTATAGAGGGGCTTGCTCAATTTATGTGGCACACGTAGGTGTTTTGGTTTGCTTAGGACAGAGGGAATTTCGGTTTCATCGGCCCGTACAGAGTATCTCCGCGAATCAAAGCTTTTCTCAAAATCGTGTAGCATTATTTTGGAGAAAAGGCAGTCATCCAACGAAAAAAGTGCGAGCGCTGCATTGATGGCTACAGCTTTGGAGTCAGGAAACTTTATTCCAAGGCATCCTGAATAGTGTAGAAAATGAACTTTACCGTCAGATAAACGACTTATGTTATGGAAACAATGGCTACGCAAGAGAAACTTGCATACGAAATGAGCATTTTGCGTTTTGATGGGTCATTTATTACAAGGGTGGCCTGAAACAGGCTTTGCTAAAGTTCACACGCAAAAAGTACTAGATGCGCAAACTTCACACTAATATATTCATGGAATGAGTTTATTATTGCACTTAGACAGAATGGTTCACAGTATTGCAAATAAAGAGGCGGTCTTTGTATGTTACTGTGCGTTGTGCTTTTTCTTATCTTTAGAAATAGGTGTAAAAAAACTCCACACAAGACAGATTCTACACTTTATACTTGTCACAAGTCAGGTTTTGTATCGGTGTTACGTACTATTTATACATATTTGCAACGCTATGTGATGCTTACGCAAGGTTCATAGTGTGTTTCCTCCACTATAAGAAACTACAAAAGTTTCTATTCACAATATGCTAAAAAAAGAAAAATTTTGATCTAATTTGCTGTTAGTTGCAACAGTTGAGCCTGTAAACACTAACAGTTAAAAACATTAGCAAACAAACAAAGCCTGTAAAACACCGGCATATCGGCAAAAAACATGTGCATACAACGAACGGTCACGCTACGCGAAGTAAATTGTCAAGCATGACAAACTATGACGGATGGTGTGTCTCGTCAGGGACTGGAAGCGGGCACGTGTAGAAAGATGGGGAAAACGCGACAAGCCGTGTTATGAAAACGCCGGGACGACGTGAATGCTAAATAAAATGCAGTACCGAGGCCGAAGTAGTAGCAACACTGTGGGGTACACGACGATTCGGTCGTCCTAGGGAAAAACCAGTCAAGTGGCAACGAACGAGCGTCGACGCTGACTCCCGGACCGCGATTATGGGGGCCATCCCCAGCGCTTCACGCTTCACCCACGGGCGAGATTGCTGTGCGAAAAAGCAGGACGACGTGGATGGTGGCTTTATTCGATTTTGTGCTTGCGATATGTATGTATGTATGTATGTATGTATGTATGTATGTATGTATGTATGTATGTATGTATGTATGTATGTATGTATGTAGTATGTATGTATGTATGTATGTATGTATGTATGTATGTATGTATGTATGTATGTATGTATGTATGTAGTATGTATGTATGTATGTATGTATGTATGTATGTATGTATGTATGTATGTATGTATGTATGTATGTATGTATGTATGTATGTATGTATGTATGTATGTATGTATGTATGTATGTATTGTATGTATGTATGTATGTATGTATGTAGTATGTATGTATGTATGTATGTATGTATGTATGTATGTATGTATGTATGTATGTATGTATGCACGTATGCACGTATGCACGTATGCACGTATGCACGTATGCACGTATGCACGTATGCACGTATGCACGTATGTACGTATGAACGTATGTATGTATGTATGTATGTATGTATGTATGTATGTATGTATGTATGTATGTATGTATGTATGTATGTATGTATGTATGTATGTATGTATGTATGTATGTATGTATGTCGATGCGTACGAACGTGTTGTGTGTGCGTGTGAGAGGGAGAGATAAAGAGAGATGTGAAAGCTTGCAAAAAACGCCTCAAGGAACAGTTTCTTCACTGAGTCCGAATGGTAGGAGGCACTCGGGAGCCCCAGTCTCGGAAACCAACAAAAGGCAGTCCAGAAGGCCCAAGAACTGGCGGAACGCCGCCACGTTCCCGCCCCGACTTGGGCGTCAACTACACTAGCGGCCGCTAAGATGTCCCTCGTGGACACTCTGTTGGCCTAAACTCCTCAGGACCCTTTATTAAGTTCTTGACTGACCGACTGGTTAGCGAAACGCCTTGTGACATTCACCCTCGGCTCGGTACGGTGCCACTGGCCGTTACCTCGGACGTCGATACTTCATGACAGTAACTTTGAGCGCTACTTTCATGAAGGCTTGCCGAAGCAACTACGACTGCAGCCGCTTCTTTGTACACCTAATCTCACTTTCTTATTTTAGTTCGGCTTCTGCCAAGCACATGGTTGCTATACAGGCAAAGCACGCTTTACAGAAAGCTGTCCTATTTTTTGTGCTATTTTCATATTATTTCAGTAACACGCAGGGCGTGTGAATGTTTTCTGTGTGGCCTTTAGGCCGTGCATACAGCGAATATCTGTGTATGCCGAATTTAACATCACGTGCCACTCATATTCTTCATTCACTCGACTAAGTACATACATACATACATACATACATACATACATACATACATACATACATACATACATACATACATACATACATACATACATACATACATACATACATACATACATACATACATACATACATACATAAACATGTGCGGTCAATGTAGCTCTCGTTCTCTTAGAAATATTCGCATTTGAGAAAAACACGCGTATGCACATTCACTGGTCGGGCGTCGAGTACGCCCGACCAGTGAATGGAGCTGGCGTACTCGACGCCAGCTCCATTTGCCTTTATTGCCAAAATAAATGGCCACGAATTTTCGTTTTCTCAACACTTATGCCTACTTGATAGCCAGTGGAGTCCTCACATTAATCTTCCACAGTTATACGCAGGCTCATACAGGCGTGTCGAAAGACTTGCTTCGACACTCCCCGACGCTTCCGGAGTGTCTTTCACTGTTCAGTGATTCGCCGGAAGCGGGGGAACAAATAAGCCGTTCCCACTTCCGACCGAAGGAAGTGGCTTCTCTTCCTCCATCTGGGTTGTCCACACGAAATGTATAGCTTTGCCGACTGGCCTGGTTTGCATGATAATTGAGTACTCAGTGACTGGCTTCTTTGAGTTCTCCCTCACGAATGTAAATTGCTTGCATTTGGACAGTATCTCTTTGGTTTATTCCTCGCGGTGAACCAATTGTCGTAACGACATCTTGCGACGGAAATAAGCTGTCCGCAAAAGGGAAGTGCGTCGCAGTAAGAGCGCCAAGCCAGTTTTCAGCCTAGAATTATCCCCCTGCATTGTTTATTTTTTTTTTGCCGACATATCCTGTGGTGCATGCGGTAACGAAGCTGTATTTTGGTGTATGGATAAGCAAACACTTCATTATCCACTACGCTATTAGCTGTCATTCTGCGGAAAAGCCAAGTACTTGCTACGCAGTTGGAAGGCATTGTTTGCAGTTTGTTGATGCGGTGGCTGATGACGATGAATAACCATGACTGAGCCATTTGTGATTGGTAGGAAGCATCGAACGACCCACTGATTACGCAATGCGTATTGTGCGACGCCTGGTTACACAGCATGCGTTGCGTGTCGCTTCGTTGTTTTACTTTCCAACCACGCTGTGCTACATTTGTTATTGTAGTTCCTTCTCCACATAAAGCCTGTACAGGGTCTTCTGTCGAAGGAGTTTAGAGCACCGGCCTGGCTATGCGATATAATACTGGGCTTTCACGGAGAAAGCCCAGGTTAGAGCTTCATTCCATCCTGAATAATATTCTTATAACACGTGATAGCGGCTGCAGGCACCGGTGGTGACGCCAGTTGCGGACAACTATGGTGCCATAAACGGCCCTTGTCACAAGCTCATAACCGCTTTCACTGTAAAAATGCTATACAAATAACCATATTACCTACAGATTTCGTATAAGGTAGTCCTTTCGATACTGTACTTCGTATGAGCCCCTAAATGTGAAACTTGGAACAGAACTTGTGGTTTCGCGTAATGGAGTAAGTCCTGACGCTTGTGATGACGCTCCTGATAACACTTGTCGTACTAGGGGATGCTATATCTGTATACTCGTATTAAAGCTTATGATATCCGTCTCTTCTCCGTTTTCGAAATAGAGGCCTTGTTTAAGGTCTTCGTTGGGTCGAGCAGTGACAATAGGAATTACTCTCATTCGTCACGCACCCGCTTCGTGCTCATCTTCTTCTTCTTCGGCTTCACTCCCACAACTCGTGTGCCGATTCGTCTGGCGTTGAATGCAATAATATCAATGAGGGGGAGAGACTGAGCTTGGCTTCGTAACAGGGAATACCGCAGACACACGGGACAACAAAGACTTGCAGGACTTGGCTGTGTCCTGTTGGTCTGTCTAGTCCCGCTCGTCTGCACTACTTACAGTTATGAAGCAAAGACCCTTCTGAACGAACGTCTCTGTTACGGGACTAAAAATAACGCATCCTGTAACCAGTCATGCGATGAAAATCCCGCAACATAACGTAAGCAGTCGCTAGACTAAAATCACGTTACGTCACGCAACGCCTAGCCCCCTGACTACAATCGTGTAACATCTAGAAAGAACTGCTCACAAGAGGAGAAGTTACGTAACGTAAACTAACATTTAGTCACGCGACTACATGCGCGTGATATTTAGCCACGTGACAAAAGACACGAAGCATCGTGTCACATCCAGATACGGGAGCAATAATCACTTAACAACCTGTCACATGGCATGTTTTTCCACAAACCACGCAACGGATTGTCGCGTGACTAAAGTCACAACATCCCATAACAACTAGTCACGTAACACGTAGCTGCTATGAACACGAAACACGTGCTTAGTGTCGGGGACCGACTGAAAGCAGAGAAAAATAACCAAGATTAGCCGCGCTTAATACTACTGGCAAAAACTGAGTCTTAGTGTCAGAAGCTTGGTATTAAGAGAGAAAACTTAGAAGAAACCAGGCCGAACACGTTAGCTCCGCTGTTGGTTCAAGCCTTGACACATTAATAGGATCTGCGCACCTTTTAATGTATATTGATCTTTTTATCATGCTATTCACGCTGTACCGCTACTAGCCATTAACAATCAACCCAGTTAACCACGCTTCTGTGTTATTCCATTTATTGCATTGTGTATCAAGACTCGACAAACTCAACATCGTGGCTTTAAATATCAAATGCATCTTGATTGGCTCTTAGCCGAGTGCCAGAAGTTCGTATATCGGGTCTTTTGAGACAGCTGTTTTTTTTAGGTTAGTAGCATCGAAATGTTAACAAGACATGCTGAATTGCTGAAAATCTTGGTATATGTCGCCTTCAGTTTTCATTTCCGGATAATTTAACGAATGGCAGTGACAGAACAGTCACCGGCGTAGCCAATTGCACCGAAATACCTCATCCAATCGCAAGTGCGCAAGTGTTTATGCAGGATATATAATACAACCAGAGGCGTAACACAAGCTCGGGAAGTACATTATCGAAAACAAATCAACGAGGCGGTGAACGCTGCGCCATTCGGGAGGGGTTGCCCCAGCGTCATCGATAACACCGATTTCGGGTAAACATCTGTTTCAGCGAACAATGACGCACTTACGCGTAGATACCGGAGGCGTGTTTCCGATCAGGCCTGATTGAGTATTGACATTTAACATCTAACGAAGAAAATAAAACAGATATTCGTATAAAGCGTTCGTAACCCAAAACGTAAACAAAACGAAATTGAGTGTTTTTCTTGTTTACGCCCATCCACGTTCCTATTCTTCATTTCACGCAATCGACAACAACAACGGTAGGCATGTTTCGAGCTGCATCACACAGACGAACACTGCCACATGCCATCAAACATTGGGGGATAAACGTGAGGGTGTAAAAAACAGGAAAACCGAAACAGCCAGAACGAACTGCCAACCTAATGACGACACATATGGAATAAAAAAAACAAGAACAAAACAGGTAAGAACATCACATTGAAAAAAAAAAACTGCAAGTTAATGATCCGTGTGTAAGTAGGTTCAGTGATGAAAGCGAAACGAAACGTCTTTATTTAAGTTAGTCGTATTGTGTAGGACCTTGCGTGAGAAGATTTATTTTTTACGTCGTTCTAAAGTGAGATAAGGACTCCCTCCGGGTGCTATTTTTCTAAAGGCGTGCCGAGTTTGAGTTAAAATTTTGGGCCCCACGAATTATCTCTTCTCATGCCTCATCAACTTCTCCATTTTACCTTGATCTCCTTCATCCGTTTTTTTTTGTTCGTAATAAGGTGCACGTTTTCCGAAACGATGAAACAGATGAGAACCCCGAAGACCGCTTACTAAAACACTATTCTATCGAACTCATTCATCTGCTGCTTATATCTGGGTGTCCACATAACGATGCCACATGAGTGAAACGATGTCATGAGACTTGTAAAAGTGCTGCGTCAGCTACAGACGAATGGTCGTCTTTGCGCTTATTGATGTGCTCGCTTTCTTATTTCTGCTGTTGATGCACTGAAAATCAATTTTTGTGTGCACTGATGCGACTCTACTGTAACAATGGTTGGCGCATTATGATGGTTCGTATATTTTGTCAATTTTTTTTCGTGTTCAAATGTTTTCGCAAATGTAAGTATCAGTTCAGAATGATGAATTAATCGCTGACAGAATGCACAGTCACAGTGAGTCATTGCACTTCTATTTCGACGTTCCTGTAAGTAGAACCATTGAGTTTCATGTGAAATTCTATGAGTAAAACAATTACTCGGTTTGTTGTTTATGGATGCGCTTCATCCATCTATCCACCTTAAAAACAACGTCCCTCCATCTGTAAACCGCCACCGGCATCTACACAGATAAAGAAACCGCAACAGCTGTGAAATATAAAAAACGTTATCATAAAACTGTTAATCAGAACAAACAAAATAAAAGGTCTTAACGCTGAACAAACATTGTTGTTTAATAAAAAATTAGTTAATGTATTTAGCAGAATAAGTTTACAAGGACAATATGAAAGGCTGCTTACCAGAACAACGCAGAAGGCCATGATTTACGATCCAGTGGGTACTGCTTTGATTATTGTCCGCTGTAATTTTTGTTTTTAAAGGCGAAGCATTTGTTAGCGAACTTCGGCGACTTTGAGCGCATCTATCAATCTATCTATCTATCTATCTATCTATCTATCTATCTATCTATCTATCTATCTATCTATCTATCTATCTATCTATCTATCTATCTATCTATCTATCTATCTATCTATCTATCTATCTATCTATCTATCTATCTATCTATCTATCTATCTATCTATCTATCTATCTATCTATCTATCTATCTGTCTGTCTGTCTGTCTGTCTGTCTGTCTGTCTGTCTGTCTGTCTGTCTGTCTGTCTGTCTGTCTGTCTGTCTGTCTGTCTGTCTATCTATCTATCTATCTATCTATCTATCTATCTATCTATCTATCTATCTATCTATCTATCTATCTATCTATCTATCTATCTATCTATCTATCTATCTATCTATCTATCTATCTATCTGTCTGTCTGTCTGTCTGTCTGTCTGTCTGTCTGTCTGTCTGTCTGTCTGTCTGTCTGTCTGTCTGTCTGTCTGTCTGTCTATCTATCTATCTATCTATCTATCTATCTATCTATCTATCTATCTATCTATCTATCTATCTATCTATCTATCTATCTATCTATCTATCTATCTATCTATCTATCTATCTATCTATCTATCTATCTGTCTATCTGTCTGTCTGTCTGTCTGTCTGTCTGTCTGTCTGTCTGTCTGTCTGTCTGTCTGTCTGTCTGTCTGTCTGTCTGTCAGACATGCTAGCATAGCATGTCTGTCTGTCTGTCTCTCTGTCTAGCCTTCTACGACTTTTAGCTCTCCTGGCCGTTTAGGTAATGGTATCGATACCAAACTTGGTATGGCATAGCATGACTGTATGAAGAACACATTTGGTTAGTCATAACATGAAACTCATGACATGCATGTCATGAATGGCATGATTTATATTTCATGGCCTTACAGCTCTTGCAGTGGTTTCCTTCACATAGTATGTTGCAAAACTGGTATAGTATGACATGATTAATAGCGAACACAAGCGACAGACCCTAACATAAAATTCATGGCATCCATATCATGTAACAACATGATTACATGCCACGCTCATGATGCGCTCACAGCCGTTTCGCTGGCGTCACATATACGAAATCTCGTATTACGGTACGTAAATGGATGACGAAGGTTCGAGACTGGTGCAAGCATGATAATCATGAGATGCGTGTCATCTAACAACATGAATACCTGCCACGCTCATGATGCGCTCGTGGTTATTTCGCTAGCTTCACTTATACCATTTTTGGTATTACGGGACGTGAATGGACGACGAAGGTATGATACTGGCACAAACATAATAAACATGAGACGCGTGTCATGTAGGAACATGACTGCATGCTGTACTCATCATGCGCTCGCGGCCGTTTCGATAGCTTCACATGTACCAAACTCGGTATCATGTGACGCGAACGGACGACATAGGTAAATGACACATACAAACTTGATAATCACAACAGGCGTGTCATGTAACAACATGACTACATGCCACACTTATGATGCGCTCGCGGCCGTTTCGCTAGCTTTACATATGCAAAATTTGGTAATACGTGACGTCAATAGAAGACGAAGGTATGTGACTGGTGAGAACATGATAATAATGAGGGGAGTGTCATGTGAGAACATGACTACATGCCGTAGTCAAGGCGCCAATACATTTCGACGTGACGCGATGCGCGTGTTCACCGGTGTTCATTTCGTCGGGTAACGCCGGCGTTGCCACGCCAGGCATCGGTCCTGCCGTATACTCGCAGGCGCGTGCCGTGCTGCGTTGCTTTAAAGCCGGCGTGTTTCAACGCGTCCAGCATCCCTCCGTGACGAAAAGAGAGAGACGCAGTGTTGTCTGGGTAACGCATTGGCGCGAACTGCAGCATGTCGCATTTCACACCGGTTGCCGTAGGGCCGCACCGACGGACGCCGGTCGCGCTTGACGTCAGACTATAGAGTGCTCGCATTTTGCTAACGTAGCGTCGCTGTGCCCAGTGTGCGCGTGCGTCAACGCTACATTGGAGTATATTGGGCCCTTCATGATGCACTCGCGGCCGTTTTGCTAGCTCCACATATACTAAATTTGGTGTTGCGTGACGTCAGAGGATGACAAAATTATATGAATGGTGCAAACATGATAATCCTGACACGCGTGTCATATAAGAACATGACAACATACCACGCTCATAGCGTGTTCACGGTCGTTTAGATAGCTCCATATATACTAAATTTGGTTTCACGTGGCAAGAATAGATGACGAAGGTAAGCGACACATCCAAACATCATAATCATGACACGGAAGTCATGTACGGCATCATTTACCTCCGCCTCGTATCGTTGTGCTGATTTGAAAGTGACATATCAACCTTTCTCATTCGTGCTTCGCATATCATCGATTGCTACTGTGCGTGGGATCTGCCAATTTTTTAACAACTTTTGGTGTGTCTGTGGATGTTGTGTTCCGTCGCGATGTTCTGTTAGATTCTAATTTATGTTCACTGTTCGTGAGACCATCTTTCTCCTAACATGAAAGCTTTTGAGAACAGGAAGTTATCTAAGCGCTTGAGATTGCAAATGTGGACGGCTTATTGCTCTCCCATAGTAGAGTACATCGTACTTCAAATTGTTGAAGATTTGTTCTAAACCCACAAAGAACTACTATCTGTTTTGTTGGAGGAACTTTTTCTTTCTCGGTGAGGGGAAACTTCTTCGATACTAGTCCTGCCCTTTTGTGTTCGTCTGCGAGAGACGTGTAAAGATTGTGTTCAGGCCTGCCTGGTTTTGGTAGGTTAATGTTCGTTTAGTGCTCACACAAATACCTTGTAAATACTATGTAAATACCTAACATATAGATCTTATGTGTGTTCTCCGTTTACCATGTGATGTACATAAGTAAACCTACCTTTTTTATCACAATTTTTGGTGTGTCTGTGGATGTTGTGTTCCATCGCGATGTTGTGTTGGTATTGTACTTGATGTTCTCTGTTCGTGTGAATAAACTTCTCTGAACACAGGCTGTGCTCGCACTACATATGGTGTGAGTGCTATAAAGCGGGACCTTTTGGTGGCACTTTGTGACAGGGACGGCCTAATGCTCTCCTATAGAGTACAATGTACTTTAAATAATCGAAAATATTTCTCTAAACGCAAGCCACGCGACAATGTATCATCAAGTGTGAGGCTCACGGGACGGCTTTATGCTCTCCCATTGTAGACTACCTCATAGTCTAACTTGGTAAAAACCTTTTCCAAACACACAGTCTTGCTTGAGTTGCCGCGTCACATATTTAATTGACAAACTGTGAAGGAAAGCAGCAAGTGAACTGTGATACCGGAAGTGGAACTCGGAAGAGAAAGCAGTACCGGAGGTGGACATGCAATACTTTCATAGTTTTTTTCTTTAGTAATTTTACATCTATTTCTGTTTATATGAGACAGAAATTGGACATCGCCAATCAGAAACTTTTTCAGAATAAGGCCTGAGAAAACTACTAAGATGAAGCGCTTACCTGCACATATTTGCCGCTCGTCCATCGTGTGACGTAGCTTCCGCCAGATGTGTATAAAACACGCTGGTTATAAAGGTACACAAAGCTTTTGATTCATGATGAAGGTACATAAAGGCGTTTTGTGTCCGACATAATCAGTAAGCAACAGTCTCAAATCTAGATGAATTTATTACGCAATGATGAATAACAGTTTTTGCAAAAATAAACGCACAATACATTCAATATCGTGAACAGGAGCTAATTTAATATCTGATGGTCCTCTTAGGTTACCCTCATCAGTTTTCACATTAGAACTCGTTTTATTGTATGAGTGTTGTGCGAGAAGCGTAGATGAGTGCAAATGGTTCGTCGGCATGTCCCTTCACGTCCTGAAATAAACTTATGCACAGAAGTTGTATGAGTAAACAAATTGTGTCATGTGTTTACTCCGTCTTGTTCTTTTCTGTTTAAGATTACCTTCAGGCAATACATCTCATGATTCACCGCGCGGAAAGAACCTTTCTGCGAATGCAAGTAGCATTTTTCTCCAAATAAATAAATAAATAAATAAATAAATAAATAAATAAATAAATAAATAAATAAATAAATAAATAAATAAATAAATAAATAAATAAATAAATAAATAAATAAAAACGAAAACGTACACTTATGAGAGGTTTACATAACTTCGTTCACCATTTAGATCATGTACTATACCCTTTCAAAGAAAACCGTCACGAACAACGCTGTTCTATTGAACCTTATCTAGTAATACGGAGCTTGAAAAAGCGTAGCTGGTCTCCCCCCCAAGCAGATGTGAAAAAATAGTCCTGTACACTAAGCCTTGCTTAGCACACTGTACCTTGAAATTTGGTTCATCGGCAATTCGTCGAAGGTGCCTGGGGCTGCTTGGCCATAAATGTGGACGTGTAGCTTGCACAGCTGGTATATATATATATATATATATATATATATATATATATATATATATATATATATATATATATATATATATATATATATATATATATATATTAGGAATCGTAATTGTGGCGTGCACGCCCGCCTATTTCACGTTCCGGTAAACATACTGTGTGACTTCAGTTGCGTTAAGCGAACAATTTGTGTTTTTGGAAGATGAGTGCCTACGTCTGCGACATTAGATCACCCCATGTTAAACGTAATGGTCAAAGTCTAGCAAGGCTGCGTTTTCCTGCAGTGCGGCGGTATTTAAATGTAAACATGTAGACGTTTCCCACTATCGAAATTTTGCATATTTTAATTAGTTTTCTGATTGCGGTTAATGCTTACCAATCAATTTGATGAAGTCTTGCGTTGTTTACTGCCAGAAACGAACACTTGTATTCATAGTTCAGCGCCACAATGTTAAAAAGAAGCCCAGAAACATGCAACAAGCATCATTTACGATTGTTCAATATTTATGGTGTGGTAGTACATTCGCAAGTACAGCGTACTGATTGGAAATAATTTAGCACAAAAGGGCAGAAACCCGCCTTTGTACGCCGAGATTGCGTGAGCAACGTAACATTACGGTTTAGATACGTGATCAGGTGACCTTGAAGGGCCAGTCTCTTGTGGGCTGGTTTTTGCGAGACGAGTTTATTTAATGAAATAGGAATAGTTGGGGCAACCTATTTGGTTTCTGTGAAGTTTCGTGCACTTTTAGGGAGGGTGAATCGGTACACTGTCTGTCTCAGGCAACGCGTACGTTTCTATCACACGGAATATAGAATGATCCTTCTCATGGCGAGTCATTCACATTGAACACAAATGTTTGTGAAATAAGGTCGGGACAAAAGATAGGGTTTGAGTATTATCAGTATATATACCGTTTCCCGCCATCTCCACAACCACACCTTGTGTGTTTCAGTTCGCACTTTTCTGCAGGAAGGGAGATGCCGTAACAGACTTAGTTACGATATAGATTATGTAACAGACCTAGACTTTCAACATGTGGTCAACAAAAACTGATATTATAGGCTATTCAAGGCACGTTTACGCCATTTATTTTTCACTTTTCAGCGTTTTTGTAGGTTCAAGTGAAGATTTGCTCAAAACAGCCATCGAAACCAGCATAGCCCCCACCTCGAATAACTAGGTAGGTGAAAGTTCACATTACCAAGCAGCGTATCTAGAAGCTGCACTTTGAGTTTAATGATGTTTAAGTCCCGGAAGGCGCTTGGGCAGCGACTGTTAGATTCGACGAAAAAGCTTCACGGCTTTTCGTATGGCTTTGTGTTTGGTTCAAGTAAAAATAAAATGTTTTCGAACTTAGCTACACTGCTTTAGCTCGGTTCACAAGTTGTGACAATGGTTGTAAGCTCGCATATACAGTGTCATTCGAGGCACGAAGTATATGTTTCACTTGCGTAGGTTCACGCTTTGCGATCCGGATCACAAGCTCTCTGGAGCACAGGATGACACAGTGTACATGATATGGAGGTGTGCTCCTACGCCACATATTGGTTCACAATGGCTCACTTACATCGAAAATTCAACGAGCACGCGATGACTGCAGTTCAAGGGTTCACTTTTGGAAATCTTTTCACAGAACGACTCGAGCGCATTATCTACGATTCAAACATTCGACTATCCTTCACTGTTATCAACGTGACTTAGCCGTGCACTACACACAAAAGGCATTAATCACCAGTGCAAAATATCTGCGACCATTTTGCGTACAATCTCACGTTTTCAGAAGCATTGCTGTAATATGTAACGCCAACAGGAACCTTCTACCAGATCAAAATGCAACACTTGCTTTCGTGCTACTTAAAATGTTCTGCATGGAAAGTGCGCGTAGTTTGAATCATAATCTAAGTTTCGTAAGCACCATAAGTGATGATCCGGCATAGGCATACGCAAGATGTATCGAAAACGCAAGTTCAGTAAGGCTTCATGATATGATGCTATTGATCCTGCATATTACTACGCTAGCCGATGACCTCACATACCATAGCCTTGACATGTGAACTATATAAGATGTATACCTTCGCCTGGTGTTGTACGGGAACCATAGGATCAGACCACAGTGCTATCCCGATCAAGGTTAGGCCATTGAAACAATGTGTGGTCAGCACAGACTGTATGTATAATTCTCGATGTGATTGCTGATGTGTGAGTGTCATGTACAGTGACCACGACACCCTCTGAATGAGTGTCTGGTAATGAAAATATTGGCTTATTTCACAGTTTGCTAAATGCGTTCCATTGGTGTGTAACAGCCATACACGAAACGCCTTATTGACCCATTACGATGCTATTGGAAGCCAACGAGGAATTCACTTATTATTAGTGGTTAACTGACTTGCTTTGCAATCAAGACTGTAACATTAACAAAGATACTGAAGATTTTGCTTAATGTGAAACAGCAGACATGGAGGATGTGTCTAACAAATAGTAACGGGCTCGTCAATTCCCCTTCCTTCGCGGCTAATGAAGTCGGACACGAATGTCGCATGAAATATACGTGAATGCATCTTTAAGCCGTAGTCGTACACACGAACATTCGGACCGTTATTCACTGAAACGTCCGACGCTGGAATGGTAGTACGATGAAACTGTGGCCAATCAGAATGCTGCGCATACTATTAGAGTAATCATCTGGCCAATGGCAGAGAGCAAAAGCCTTGCGAGTTTGGCCACCGGTGTTTTCGAATATATCGAGCGGTTTCCTTCAGAGAGAACAGCTGAGACACGCGCGCCACCTGCCGCAGTGAGCATGAAGCACCGAAATTATCGATCGCAAGCAGCGTACTCCGAAATACGTGGTCCTACAAGCACGCCGCCTGCCGCAGTGAGCAGAAAGCGCCGAAGTTATCGATCGCAAGCAGCATACTCCAAAATCCGTGGTCCTACAACAAGTTGCGCGTCGTTCACGTGGCATGACGCCACTGTCGCATGAATTAGCTCCGGCGAAATGACTTTGAGCAAACACTATGTGGTTCCGCAAAATTCGTAATTGTGGTTCTGCAAAATTTATGATTTACAACGCGTTAAGAGTGAGTAAGCGCAAAACAGACAAGGACGTAGAAGAGACAGACACATACAGAGCGCTACTTTCAACTCTTGAGTTGAAAGTAGCGCTCTGTATGTGTCTGTCTCTTCTACGTCCTTTTCTGTTTTGCGCTTACTCACTCTTAATGGATTCAAACCAACTAGCCCACCAACGTGTTTTGGCAATGTTTACAACGCGTGTTCGAAATTATCAAGCAATATTAAGAATTTGTGGTTATATGCATCGCCCGTAATACAAATAATTGATGGAAAAATAACTCGTACACTGATTTAAAGCGAGAGGGTGACTTGATATCACATGTTCCCAAATGGCTACTAAGGTTACAAAAGAGCGCGCTTAAAATACTCACATTCGATAACTGGTCGATCGTTAGAGTTTCTCATCACCTACACCAGAATAAGTGCGATAAACGGAAAAATATTCAAGTGATGCCGTAAATTGCATGAGTGCGAAACTACTAGTTGCGGTTCAGCATCATGTGATGATGCACGATCAGAATGTCTATGCGCCAGACGTTGTGACGTTAGTGACATCTATCAGATCCTTCAAGTACTATGAAAAACGAAAATACCCAAATGAGCACTTCATGACGATTGCACAATTAAGCGAAAATACTAAGCATTATTGTCGGATAGTAAGTCGACCAGTCGTACTTTGTGTCAAACTGCATCATGTTCAATGGCACAAATTACTTCATGACGTCAATGACTCCGTCATTGCTAACTAGAGGAGGATGCATTACGGAAATCGTCATGTGGTGTGTAAAATATTCTGAAACTGTAATGCCATAACCTACGTATAAGCAACTCTGCACCGATGTGTCTGTCGAGAAGGCTAACAATTTGTGCAAGGCTTTTGCACTATGCTTCATGTAGTACAGTAGTGTTGTAGCACTATAAGTTCAATTGGAAAACTGCGAAGGAAGTGATACAGTTGCCGTCGTGATGTAAGAGCGACATATGCATTGTTTCATTAACTGAAGCTATAATGTACAAAACATATAAGCTAAATACATAGTGATTCTCTTATGAGGCATATATTCAGCCTTGATGCCATAAATATAGAATGCAAAGAGCCATCCACGGAGTCTCATTCCACTATCTAAGGATGCAAGAGCGTGTTTTCCTAACAATATCCATCTTAGCTATAAACTTCGTTTGCTATGCTGTAAAGATATGCCAAACGAACGATAGAAGACAACGCTTAGGTTCTAGATTTGGTAATGTAACAGTCATATAGAGAAAATATTCTTGTGTTGTTGATGTGCTTCTGATTCAAATGACGAGATGCACCCCCGATACCCAGTAAGTCCGCGTGTAACAATTGCAATAAACGATAGTGAAACAAGACGCACCTTCACACATTTTATGAGTGGTAGCGCAAATGTTGCAAGGCTTTCGTGAAACAAATAAGACTATGCAACTATGGCGTGCATGTCGCATGAAAATGTAGTCACAGGTTTGGCGTCACTAGCGTGCGTTGTGAAAATGCAAGTGGCGTGATTCCTCATTTCGCGTCAAGTGGAATACAGCAGTCTGTGCATTTACAAACTCAACTGCCCCTTAGCAAAATTTACGTTGACTTTAACTACACTTAGTTGAAGCAGTCCAAGACAAGTCTCACATACTTTTTTATAGATAGCTGTAGAGTGCCACGCACAAAATTGCCATAGATGTTAGCAAGGCAGACACATATGCTTCTGTGATACAAAGCCTTACGCTAATTTTTAACGAGAACGCAGTATGGCTGTCACAAACTCTGTACGACGTAATGAGCCTAACGGACAGATAACTTTACGTTTTCCTAACGGAAGAGCTGACGAAACCTTCAGAACGGCACCTGTGGCACCTACGAGACCTAAAAGCCTCTGACATAAGCCATACTTTAAAAGGAGGTAAATGTCCAAATTTTGCGACAATATCACACACAGCACTTGATTCATATCATTGTGTTCGTGAATTTTTTACGGATGCCCACTATGTGTCTTATAAGATTTTATCATCAACATTTCCCCGTCAATTCTTCTGCTCTGCGTGTCTGATTTGATTCCATGGGAACTTATTTAAGGCAAAAGAAAAAAATGAAACACCTAATTTGATACGCGACAGATATCCACGAATTGAGCTTCGACAGCCTTGCATCACTGTCACCATGAACTTCAGTGAGATATGTAATACGAGTTATTTCGCCAGAGGTACACAGAAATATAAGAAGACACACAGATGACAGGGCGTAACTCTATGCGACACTTAAAGTTCATAGGCTGCTCTGTGTCGTCGCACTGAGCGGCCGGTCTTGAATGTTCTCAAAGTGTCCTTCGTCCATGTCGTCATTCTCCGTCCGGATATCCATCTTTTGAACGACGAGCCGCATTAGAGATAGCTGCTGCTTCCATCGCCCTCGATATTTCTTTCATCCTGCAAATCAATCAATCAATCAATCAATCAATCAATCAATCAATCAATCAATCAATCAATCAATCAATCAATCAATCAATCAGTGAACTGTTTATTAAGTATAAATTGTTTCTATCTATCTATCTATCTATCTATCTATCTATCTATCTATCTATCTATCTATCTATCTATCTATCTATCTATCTATCTATCTATCTATCTATCTATCTATCTATCTATCTATCTATCTATCTATCTATCTATCTGTCTGTCTGTCTGTCTGTCTGTCTGTCTGTCTGTCTGTCTGTCTGTCTGTGTCTGTCTGTCTGTCTGTCTGTCTGTCTTACGGAGTGTATGAGGTACATGAACGAGTCATGACATAGATAAAATAATTTGTATGTCCTGTAGAAAGGTATCTCTTCGCTTGGCACATGTTTTCTGGTGGGCATTAAGAAATTTAGTTTCCCCGCAAGCGTGCAGCAATGAATGAGATAGCAACAAATTGTAACGTTATACAAAGTGAAACTGGCAGCTAATCTTTTTGGATCCAACATCAAATAACTCTACAAAACCCTGATGTAAGAGATACGGTAACTCTTGGGAGAGATATTCTTTTCGCGTAATCTCTTCGCGTGTAGAGCGCAGCACGTAGAAGGGTACATGCACCGTCCGCGCGGATGCCCACCGAGATAGCGAGCGCCAGTGATCGCGATCGCGCCATTAGAGTTCACTGCTGCTGTTCCAGCGACCAACCCCCCACTTTACCCGCTCATGTCCCTATATGCTCGTTGAAAAGAAACTGAGGGTTTTATTTCTGCTTGAGCATTCAGCGGCACGTGTAACACGCGGAGAGATGTGACGGCATGCACCCTCCGATCGACGGAGATGGGCCAGCACGTTTGATCTGTGCTTCAGCCATGTTCTCCACCGCCGCTCAAGCACCTTTAACATTGGGTAGAACATACGACGCACAGAAGGACCACATCAGTTTGGACATCATATGAAACATCACGGCGATGTTAAAGGTGGCGGCGGCGGCACAAACCCGCCGAGAGTGTCCATAGAACTGCTATAACAGTGAGCAAAATACATGCACTTTCCTGTTGAGCGTGCTTTTCTGTAGAGCGATAATGCGCACGGAAGAAGCCACCCAAAACAAGATTGGGAGTGCAAGTAGACAAAGAATTGACCGTAGTCGTAGTTCAATCGGGGAGTACTCATAAAAGTAAACTACACATAGACTGACTTGAAACTTTGGAGCTGTTGGCCAGTGACACCACGATGCAAAGAGAATAGATGTTATGGATGTCGAGAATGGTGCCATGGTCAATCTTCATTAACCATCTTCACGTGCCCGCAAAAGTAACGGTATGTGTACAAGCGATCACGTTACACGAACACGTCGATACGCCTCCTAAAATACGACTCAAGACTGTCAAATGCGAGAACGTCAGCACCTTGGTCATTACGCTGGCTATGAAGGCCACGTAAAAAGGATTTATGTGGCTCGCTTCCTTCCAGACCAGTAAACAAGGCTACCCTGTAAAGCGTGATATGCCTGTAGAGTGAGCTTGAGCTTAGAAGAAGCCGCACTAAAAAAAAAAAAAAAAAGGAACAGGACAGGGACAGGTGAATGACGAGGCGGCTGTGGTCGTTGTTGAATGCAGGAGCCTTTGTGAAATCATTCTTTACTAAGGCTGGCAAAGTTCCGACCTTTTATCTGACATTAGGTTTCATCTGACCACGATGCACATAGCATAGATGTCGGTGAATATTTCGCGGTACGAAAACAAAAACAAAAACATAGCCATGATGGCACCGAGAAGATTACTCCATGGTAACGGTATAACAGTACATCACTTTTAATAACATTTTATGTCCACTGCGAGTGCTCTGTACGTCTTATTTTCCCCGCAAAATCGTTACTCCTATATTATAATATTGCTTCAAGGGCGTTCATGCCAACACACTGCATGTTAGTCTGATGAATTCTTGTGCTTATTCTAGTGAGCGTAGTTCTTGCTTTCGCAGTCATCATTTCGTCTTGTGTAACTTTAGTCTAGGGTGAACGAGAAATTGATCAGATGAGTGGGATTGAGTACAATATTTTAGCGTAGTATTTTTCACATCAAACTCTTCTATAGTTTTTACTACCTTATCTATGAAAAGGAACAGCTGGCGCCATCTGGAGGCACCATCCCGTCCTAATCAACATATAATATCAAATATTTAAAAAATAAAACAATACACAGACCGAGAGCAAAGAACAAATATAACCTATCTCCCTGAAAAAAAAAGTACATATGGCAGCATGGCTTGTTGCTGAGCTAGTTGGTTCATACTTAAGAAAAAAAAAGAGACACATCACAAAAATTACGGGAATGAAGTAAAGGAACGAAGCCAGGAAACACCTGTTTCTGTCAGTTCGCTTTCTGCCTTCGTCCCCGTACTCCTTGCGCCAGGTCTGTTTTTTTTTCTTAAACACATTGGGGAATCTGTTGTAGTCGGGCTTCTTCACGCGTGGCACCTCCAAACTGACGATCTAAAAATACCATACATATCTTATCTTTCTCACATTCGGCATAGACCCGTGCTCCATCAGGTTGCATCGCTTTTCGAATCGTCACCTAAACAATATCTCCGGAACGCGTCTAGTAAGATATCTGCTTAGATCTCGTTAAAATGTATGTGAGACTCATACCTTTGCTTTTGCCTTTTAAGCTCGACGCTTAGCTCTTGAAGGGCATTGTCTGGTACTCCACCACCACCGGCGAATGCCCTGCTTCGTTTGCTGTTTTCTTTGGGGCTCGCAAACCAGCGTTGTATTGTGTGCCACTGCGACATGAGAAAAAGCAAAAAAATAAAGATACAAAAAATGATGATGTTGAGGATCCATTTCTATTGCACGTACATAATGAGGATAACAGCAGCGGAATTACGTCTCGAGCGACATCAATACGTAATGCATTACGTCTTAAAAATAAGTGAAGCAGATAATGAAGATAAGAAACATAAAATACGAATAAACTAGGAAGGCGAGCTATATCATTTGATAGACAAGTAGAAAGCAGGGGCATGAACACACACAAAATTATGAGAGATCTGGAAAAGAGTATCTACACAGAATCAGTTCACTATACCAACACAAAACAAATTAATACGAGAAAAAGGTCACACAGCCTATTTGCAGTTTGTCTAAGATGACTTGGAGACCGAAGTCGTATTCTACTTTTTGCTTTTATTTCAATGTCAGTTATTGGCCTCCCCCCCCCCTTCTGCTCTTAAGCTTCCCTTGTACCCTAAGTGGTTTCGCACTGCCTCCTGGATCAGCCAACATTCGGACCATTGAATGATATCATGTAATTTCGTCATCGTAAGACGTCACGTTGTCATAGTGACGTCATGATGACACCGTAGAATAACCTCATAATGACGCCCCATGGGGACGCCTCCCCGCGATAATTTTTCATCATTCGCGTTGACGGTGACAATATCTTGTCACGTTTGATGAGAGATATAAGGCTTTCTCCCTAAACTTTAGCCCAGTAATCACTTTGTCACATATGAAGTAGTCAAACACACCAGAGCATACGTTCATGTAACTATAACCAATGTTCTTATTCGAATTGGTGCAATTACCAAATAATGTAACCCTAAACGAATCTCTTGAACTCCATCAACATATTGGTCTGACTTTCACATCATATACAGGACAAAGGAAACTGATTAAATCTCATCTTAGTTGCTGCGACTAAGCAGCGAAGCTGTTATAAACTGCAAACACAAATAACATGAGGTGAATGACATTTGTATTCTGGATGACGATGTTAGTGATGCTTTTATACAGCAGTACCATTTCTGCTTTGTGAATTCTATTGACCCATGCAACATTTCCCGTGATAATTGCCTCATCGATAATTTCGAATAGTGTTAGGAAAACGCATGTGAATTCCACTCTGGTGTGTTTACTCCGGGATCAGATAAGCGTGCTGCAGTGAAGTCAAGTGAGTCTTTTTATTGAAACAATGAAGTGGTATCTATATGCTGCATTCCAAAATATACACAGGTCTCCTAGTGAGATAACTGCGATGCTCATGACTTACGACATAAGACGAGGAACCCTTTTGATTGGGGTACACGTAGACTTCAGTTTTGTCAACCATGGTCAAGATACGCCGGGGCAGCTTACGCTCGAGGTCAGTGTGCAGCTCCACCTGCAGGAAAGAACAGGAAAAGATTAACATATTTTCACTCATTTCTACACATCATGTGGAGTGATTAGAGAATAAAAATAATACGTATTTGAGGATGAAATTCTCTTTAAAACGTGATAGAATAACAAAGAAAAAATAGTCCTACACTGTAATGAAAAGAAAAAGCTGGGAGAAGGCCGGAAAAGCAAGTTTTTTTTCTATGTAATACATGCAGTCAGGTTACGCAGGAATTGGCCTGTCGCAGTCCGAGACGGGGTGAACACTTGAAAAAATTCGTTTACCACAATTGTCACAGACAAAGTGTGCCACATTGTTAACTGGCCAACAGGGCGTTAAAGCTATAGAGCCAATGGGCCTTGGGACAAATAATAATATTTAAAGAAGCAGTTCGTCTTTTGTGAGGAATATGCTCACCTATTCACTTCTCCTTGGGTCTATATATATCTGATACTCTGGCAACGCAGAAAAGATGATATATAGATATGATAAATTAATACATCACACGGAAACTGCCGAGACACATGATGTGTCTTACGTCTGCTATATTCACTTCCCAGGCCGTGTACTTTCTTGATTCTACTGGAGATTTGTTAGATGATGGTTGACAGTAATGTGTAACTGTCGCAAATCAAGGTACTGGACAAACGGGATGCCTG
The DNA here is from genome assembly GCF_013339725.1 of Rhipicephalus microplus. Classification (NCBI taxonomy): domain Eukaryota; kingdom Metazoa; phylum Arthropoda; class Arachnida; order Ixodida; family Ixodidae; genus Rhipicephalus; species Rhipicephalus microplus. Next base: position 115,887,285 of record NC_051167.1, read on the forward strand.
TTGATAATCAGCATGAAATTCCGCTTACCTGCATTGTGAGCCTTTTGAGTTGTGCGTTGCGACGTACGGTTTCAATGTCGCCGACGGCCAAGCCGATCTGCAAAGTACAGAGAATGCCTACATTATATTACAATAACCAGTCAGAGTTGATGTTGGCGTAGCCCAAGAACCGAGAATACCAATATGAGAACCGCAACAAAATAAGACAATGCCGTAGGACGGGTTTAAATAGGAAGGAAGGAAGGAAGGAAGGAAGGAAGGAAGGAAGGAAGGAAGGAAGGAAGGAAGGAAGGAAGGAAGGAAGGAAGAAAGGAAGGAAGGAAGGAAGGAAGGAAGGAAGGAAGGAAGGAAGGAAGGAAGGAAGGAAGGAAGGAAGGAAGGAAGGAAGGAAGGAAGGAAGGAAGGAAGGAAGGAAGGAAGGAAGGAAGGAAGGAAGGAAGGAAGGAAGGAAGGAAGGAAGGAAGGAAGGAAGGAAGGAAGGAAGGAAGGAAGGAAGGAAGGAAGGAAGGAAGGAAGGAAGGAAGGAAAATAGAGGGAAAAGAAAGGCAAGGAGGTTAACCAGCCTATAAGCAGCCGGTTTGCTACCCTGCGCATGGGAGAGGAATGGGGGAGATGAAAGAGAGCAGAGAGGGAAGAGAGAAACAGCACATTCTGCAACACACGCGCGCACACTCAGTCATAGTCCAGTCTTGTCTTTCGCGGTGTGTGACATTGCTGTTACAGTCGCTTGTTCAAGTCGGTGTCGCGTAGGAATTTCAACAGAGCTTTCGTCGCCTTCTGTTGCAATTTCTTCTCTCGGGCACTTGACAGAATAGTGTCCACAGACATTTGGCTGTTGTCGATGTGCGCAAAAGCGGACGCCAGTGACTGTCTCTGGATTTCATACAATGGACAGTCACATAGGATGTGGTGTAGCGTCTCTTCGCAATGACAGGCATCGCAGAGAGCGTTGTCGGCCATTCCTATGACAAAGGAGTAAGATTTTGTAAATGCCACTCCTAGCCATAAGTGATGAAGAAGGGTGGCTTCTCTTCGGTCGAGTCCAGTGGCTTTGCGGAGAGCCATCAAAGAGGACTGGTGGCGTTGACGATTCGTATCGATGCTTTGCGGGCACCATAGTGAAAACGTGATTTCACGCGCAAGTTGTCGAAGATTACTGGCAGCATCGATCCTCGAAGGTGGTATGGCTTCTTCTCGTGTTCTTTCGAGGGCTGCCCGCGCGGCAGTATCGGCATGTTCGTTCCTTATGATGCCGCAGTGACTTGGCAGCCATTGAAGCGTCACATGATGCCCTATCTCGACTAAAGTGTGGAGAAGGCATCTAATTTCGAAAACAAGCTGTTCGTATGGGCCGCGACGCAGTGCTGAGAGTACAGGGTTTAAATAGGAGTTTGGGACAAGCCTAGCAGGTAATGCATCGCTCTTATCAGCAAACAAGCAGAAAAAAACAAACGGTGTTAAGTTTACGAGCTAATATTGAGATAAGAGATTGCGACTTTGCCCTCATCAAATAATTTGTCAATTGTATAGGTTGAATATTCTGGTAAAGAAATAGGGGGATGAAGAAATGAAACGAAAGAATATTAACAAGAACAAATGTCTGTTTGGAATTTGCTGGATGATGGTGGAGAATTAAAAAAAAACAGGTAGACAGACAGACAGATAGACTGACAGATAGACTGACAGATAGACTGACAGATAGACAGATAGATAGATAGATAGATAGATAGATAGATAGATAGATAGATAGATAGATAGATAGATAGATCTGACAGACAGGCGAACGGACGGACGGACAGATGGACGGACGGATGGACAGACAGACAGACACTGCGATTTACTGCAATGCAATACGTTTGTAAAAAAAAAAAACTTGGTTTAAGAACTGTATTAACACATTCACATAACTTCGCCACGACAGTTTCTGATTTCGACATTTTAAAATGACTGCTTTCAATGATGGCCTGGCGTCAGTATGTTCCGGAGCAGCCACGACATTTAGGTTTTGGACGATGTAAGTATTTGCAAAGAAAAGAATTGAAAGTCCTACCATTACAGTGAGTATTGAAGGCAGCGGTTGTGACTAAACATTGGCGGCAGCGGCTTCACGTTGTTCTCACACCCAATCACTCTTGTGTGTGCGTTGGCGCTCATTAAATTCTCACTTTTTTCACTTTTCTTACGCCAATACGAATGACACGCCTCCGCCTCATAGCGAGTACAAAGGGCGTCTGCGGATAACAGCGTTGTCACGATAACCACGTGACGAATTAATGGGTCACGATTTGTGGGAAGGGGCGGCACCGAGTATCACGACACCTGTGAAAGAGGCATCGGTGGTGGGGACGAGAAGTACCGGCGGGGAGAGTACGAGGAGCGAGCAGCACTTGAAATTGTTGTTCTGTTTGTTTTGTTTTTGCTCGCACACGTGATCCGCTCAATCTAGCCGTACAAATACTCGCTTTAAAGAGAGTGGGCCCCTTACGAGCAGGTTCATGAGTAGGATAGGCATGAGCACGATGAAGACGACGAGAAACCAGGTGGCAGCCACGATCTGGTACCAGGCCGAGGACTCCAGGGCCCGCATAGGCCGAAGGTAGGTGCCAAGGAAGTCCAACTCCCCGAGCATCATGGTTCCAACGCGCACCAGCGATATCACCGGGTTATGGAAACCCTTGTCACTCATGTTCTGCGCACAGAAAGAATTGCCGGGTTAAATGTGTACCTTGGTGATATCTGTTCAAAGTGAGAAGGAAGAAATGCAGTGTGATATGATCCTTACCAGAACACAGTTCTTACGCAACAGGGAAGTTACTAATTGAAGTTTAAGTATTAGGGGCTAGTTTTCGGGGTGGTAACGTGAACTGCCAGGGACAAAGCACTCACTCATACACGCTATCTATCGGTGTACTACGAAATGTCGAAGTGCTACCCAAGTTGTTAGCTCAAAATATGCAGATGCAGATGTGCTGTGAGTATATCGGTTTGTACAGGGGCATAGTTAAGAAAACGCCAGGCCTGTGCGAGACGCAGAGCACAGTAACCGCGAAAGCTAGAACAGCGGTTTTCGAACCTTTTCTAAACACTCTTGGGTAAGTGTCACAAGCACACTGCTGGGTACCCACTACGCCATAAATAATTAAAATTTTTGTGGAGTAGGCAAGCAGTCACTATGCTATCTTTCTTCGTCATTTTTTAGAGAAGCCACACACTTGCTACACACCTAAACACAATCACTAGAAATTTTGTACAATTTTTTATGCAGTGGTTGATGACGATGAAGAATTATGCCTGAAGTTGTTATGCCCAACAGTAAGCAGGTGATCAAAATGTTTTCTGATGAGTTGGAGCATTGGACGACCAACTCGTTACCCAATTACCATTGTGTGACGCCTGAATGTTCCTTTGATGTTCTAAAAGTGTTCATTACTCATATTAACGCGATTCCTTTCCCGACATCAAGCCTGCCTGATATCAGTTTAGACACGAGCTCAAAGCCCTGGCGTGGCTCAATGGTAGAATACTGTGCTGGCGCGCAGCGGATTCGGGTTCGAATCCTGTTGTTTTATTTGTGGTTTTTATTTACTTAGTTACGGACACCGGCGTGGACAACTATGGCACCGCGCGTGACCCGTGTTCTTATCTCATAGCAACTTTCGCTGTAACACGCGCTGACTGCCCGGGGCAGTCTCCGATGGAATTTTCAGGAAATTGGCTAATGCAACTTGTCGACGGATGTGCCGGAAGCATAGATGTACCTGTACTGTGTTTCCGTCCTTGCCATTCGTAGGTTTAAAAGATGTGAGAAGTGTGAGCGACAGGGTGGATAGAGGAGATGACTAAGTGGAATTAGGAAATCTTCTGCCGTGAGGATATGCCAAGGCCTGGAATAATTACTCGATGACCATCGTGTTGGTGTAAGCATTCAATTTCTGTATCTTTCCCTGACTTTTTTTTTATTTATACCATGAATTATTTTGCACTCTGTCATATTTACAAATATTATTTATTTGTTTTTTTTTGAGTTTCCGGCTAACCTGCATCATGGGTAGACTAATCAGACATGCTTTTCGCGCTTATGTGTAAATTCCATAGTGCGTACAAGAACTGTTCCGGTAAGGGTCAAAACCGTGCTGGAACGGGCTTCGCAAGCCCCTACATAAATTGAATTTTGGCAGTTTATTGATTGTTTAAAGATCAATTTAGACAATCTGTAGACTGTTTATTTTAATTTTGTAAGGGGGTAGTGCAAGTTTCCTACCCTTTTTTTCCACTATATTTCATGGTGCAGCTGCTTTAACGATAATCATGATATCACTTAGTGTGCAAAGTTGTCTACGTCTAAAGCCAAGCGTTCACAAACTACGCGCGGGCTCACCATTGATCGCATTGTGACGTTTCCTGTGAAGGGGTCAAAGACCGGCGTTTTCACATTCATCTGCAGAAATGTAAAAGAGAGATTTCCGGCTGCAACATTCTACAACTGCAAGTTTGCTGCGCAGAAGCAGCAGACTTGCAGCTGGCACTGTCTGACAGGTGTATACGCCAACAAACACTGCACACAATTACAGGCGCCCGCCATCGTTTATTAATAAGAATTCTTCTAATAGCGAACGCAGCTGGGGCCAATACTTTAAGCAGAGGATATGTCTTCGTCAGAACAGCAAGAGCTTTCTTTACAATCAAAGTATAGCGCACACTTCACGAAGACTGACACAAGGAACACAAGACTCTGAAGTCTGCCTGTAAATACGTTTGCAAGGGTTTTGCGGCCCCAGAGCTTGACGTAGCTCAGAAATTAAGCATTAAAATTTTCACGTCACTACTTCTTTCAAGATTGCACAGTATATGGTGTTGATTCGTGATGAAGAGGCAAAATTATCGACCGTCGGTACTCACGTCAATTTTGGCAAGGAGAATATGGAAGCTCAGGCCAAAGGCAATTATGAGAACGGAGAAGACGAACATGACCTTTAGTAGTGTGGACAAAATTTCTAGGAACATAACGACGTAGAGGCCGATCCTGTTGAACCTGAAATGAAATAAATAAAATACAGAATTTGGGTGATGTCCAAATCAGGGGTAAAATAACACTAGTTAAAGACAATGCATTTTTTGTTTTAGTTTTTCTGTGCATACATTTTATAACCGATGGAAATCGGAGGAACATTTTAGTGTTCGTAAATAGCTCCTTTTTGAATTGAATTTTTATTGCTTTGATTTCCAGCAAGTCCCTCGTATGAGAATGCGCTCATATATGTTTTGATTTGACAGCAGATAGAGCGAAACATTTGAGGACAGTACAAATCTTGCGATTTGTTTAACTGTGGCTTTTTGAAGCTCTTTTGAAGAATAACTCATTGTGGCATTGAAATTTTTTAAGTAGTGTACCCGTAATTTATAGCTCAATTATTTATCTCCCTATCTCCCTTTCTATGAGATCAAAATAAATGGAGATGTCATCACTGTTTCATGGCGAAGGCTACCGATGTACACAAAGTTATCAATCAAAATAAACATGAAAAAAAACATGTTTTGTATCCAGCGAATGAGAAAGTCATTACACAATCTTCTCATTGCGCAATACCTACAAAACTATAGCGCAACTACGTGTACTACACACACAATATATAGCGTAGCTAGTAACATATTTTACGTACACCAGCACTGTATTAAAAATTGCTGAAGTGTTGTCAGTGTTTATACATTATTAAATTATTCATATGCACATTGCATCATAAATAGATTCAATGAATTAGAACACGCAGACTATTGGCAATCTCTTCTGCTTTGATGCAAGTCTGACCATATTAGCAATATGGTTCGCATGACTATCCAATAATCCTACTAACCATCGTTTTTCTGAAAGGACATGAACACATATCAGTTCTTCTCACCTTTGCAAATAGAGCAGATAGTTGAACCACGCTAAGAAAACGGCCAACGCCGCCATGATGTACTGGTTGCTTCGATCAACCACGGCTGTCGAAAGGTGGCCGGCAGCCATCAACCCAGCAGATATGTAGAGCGTCCATTCCAAGACGTTCATGATGTCTAGAAAGTACTTGGCTCGCTGAAATAGGCATCATCAGTGCAACATAATAAATTTCTTTTGAAAAGGAGACTGACCTTGAATACTACACGAGAAAAAATTTCGTTGCAACTCCACTGAAGACATTTATTATGAAGTCACTACCTTGATTAATTCTAATATATACATCAAAAACAAGATAATGGAGATAACGTTAGAGACCACAACAGTTTTGATTGGTAAATGTAAGCGTGGGAAGCACTATTAGGATTATTCCATAAGTCTTGAATTCGACATATGGTGCGCTCTTTTTTTTATTGAAGGGAGAAATAACGAACAGCTGTTGTCCCCATTACTTGGGGATGGCTACCCTTTGCAGTTGATTGCTACAAAAAATAAAAAAAACTAAATAGCACGTTTACATACAGTCGTTCACCAGTGCACGAGTGTTTGATACTTTTCGTCAAACCTCTGCTGCCGTTATTGAAATGTACATTCATCTTTAAAGGGTGTTCTTTGTTACGATACGCAAATGGTGAAACGTTTTTTGTGGAATTGACAACGATATATTTTTATCAGAGAGTAAACTTATGAGGAAAAACATCAAATCAATATTAAATACATTGAGATTGGAAGAAGTGTAATGATCCAGCTCGTTCTAATAAATAATAATTTATTATACGCGCAGGAATCATGGAACGAGATGTTAAGAGTTGGATGCCAATTCGACATGCATACGGGAGAGTTACAGAACCAGTACTTGTGATCGCAGTGCAGGTTTCTCGGTTTTATGAATGGTACAATACAACATAGAATACCAATTTATGTAAACATATATAGAAGTATCGGCGCAGGAAAGCAGTGTTACTAAACTGTAGTATGTTATTTTTTAAGACTTTTTTGTATTTGTATTTTGCATGATTTATTTTTTATGGTAGCACGATGTGCTATATTCACTGAAGTACATTTGAGAACGGGAATGAAAGATATACACTAGAGTCGACATCCTCGCGACGCTGTGAACACTGTACAATGGTGTATTCAATTTGGCAACAAGGTCGCCAACCTGAGCACTTCTAAAAATATGAGGCTTGCCTGTTGGTACATCTGGTAAAACTCCTTCACGATGTTCAGCCCGACAAATGCCAGAACGATCACAGACGTCAAAGCGACCATGGTTGCCTGGGTTTTGTGCAAAATCATATTGGAGTTAGACATACTGCACAATTGAAGTGCCTGAAAAGTGAGAAGGATACAGTTAGTGCGCGAAAAAAACACTCTTTGTCGTCCGGCTATTGCCTTTGAACTTGTACTGATGTAGCTGAGCACGAAAAGTGGCTCAAAGTAACGTTCCCGAGTCCAGAAAAATATTTCGATTTTTTTAAACGCAGGTACAGCTCGCTACTTTACATTTGCAGGAGTCATAAACATACATGAAAATAAAAGAAGTGGAAACGAGAATACTGAAACTGTTTACTCGAACTAAAACTTGCCTCTAGTTATAATATTTAGTGTATATTGGCGTGCTTGTCTTGTGCATGAATTAAGAAAATCACAGAAGGTATTTATTAAAGATGTCGACCTGATTTATTAAGCATGAATTCTGGAAGGCCGGTAGGAAATAATGCATGACTTGGCTTCGATGAAATGCATTTATTTGTGAGAAACATTGGTGTCAACATTATTATTAATACATTCTGCCTATTTCTTGAGAGGTGAGAATTTGAGAAGGTTTTCTTAAGAAGTAGCTTAGGGAATGTTCAGAGTGGGTATTGATTTTGTACACGTACGGACTAATGTGCAAACAACCCCGGCCTGACTTCAGAATCATATGCTGTACGTTGTGCTTGCTTTAAAAACAACAAGATTTAGAACCACGTTTTGAGATTTTAACGTTATTGTTCAAATGGTAAAGGGATTCAACTATTAGTTGCATTCTCTTACTTTAAATGCATCACACTGCAGATTATTTTATTTGTTAAATAGCTGGCGCGCATGCGTACGAGCGTTTTAAGAGGTGTCTTCCCGTTATAATACGTTTTCCATTGGGTGTACACTTCTATTTTATCACACCAACTTAGTTTGAGCTAATGTCCATCCGTTTAACTATTCTCAGCTTTTATGTCTGCTAACTACATTATGAAAAAAGCCATTAATTCATATAACAAGGGTAGAAGGCATCATAAAGGCTCAAGCGCTTTAAGAAATTTGGTTCTCCTTACATGAGATCTAGCGATGAACAATAGGTAGAATTCACTTACTGTGGATGGATATACGAAAGCAGACGCGAGCTGCGCCGACGTGACTTGCGTGAAATTTTCTCTGTCGGTCTTCTCAGCCATGAGCTGAACGGCATTCGTCGTTAAGAAAGACAAAAACACGGTGTACACGGCAAGGTTCAACATATGAAAATACATTCCGTACGAGTTCCTGAAAAGCAAGTGAGAATTTCATAAATGGTGCGGAAAGAAAAGCATAATAGGTGCATAATATACTAAGTTTGTTCAACCTGTGATGTAGGGCTAGACAATCGACGTGATAATTCATTTCATTGAAAAGTATCTCCCACGTTAACGACGCCTAGAGAAGACTACTATGCTTCACTGCAAAACAAATTGTCACCATGCGCAAGTTGGCTTTGTTGTTAAACGACACTGTTAGGCGTGAAGCACGCTCTACAGGCAGTCACATGCGAAGTGCGATGGAGTACGGTCATTTGTTAAAGTTGGAGCAAAAAGAAGTTTTCTTTTCAGTGGCACGTGCAACGAGTGACTCTTTATTTTACCTTCCAAGCCATTCAGGCCGTGAACTGACTTTAGATTCGCGGAATATTGAGAAAAAGCATTCTAAAAAGCATGCTAAAGAAATTGCCCGCAGCTTCCCTCGGGGGAACACTGAGGAGCATGCGGGGCATATAATTGGTTAACGGGGGTGTTAAAGTGCGACTTACTTGGGTCGATGGCTAAATTGGTTAACGTGGTTGTGAAATGGGGTGGTTAAATTGCGACTTACTTCGGTCGCTGGCTAAATTGGTTAACGTGGTTGTAGGAGGGGTGTTAAATGAGTGAACACGTACGACACGTATGCGAAAGGGCGGTGTTTATTTATTGCGACGAACTTTGAGCACGATGGCTTTTAGATGCCACTTTGGCCGGCGCTGGTCGAAGGGACGTCGATCATTGCGACCTCGGACATCGACGCGCCGTACAAACCAACCAACAAGCGGCAACTGAGCGAGCGAGCACCGACCTTGAGTATATATACAGCGCGATGGCGCATGCACTGTCAGCTGTCGAATGTTCGAGAAGGGGGAGAAGCGCAACGGCGCATGTGCGCGCGTCAGCTGCCGATGTTCTCGAAGCGTGACGGCGCATGCGCGCTACATTATACAGCTAGCGAATGTTCGTGAAGAGGAGAAGCGCACGCGGTGTGTAGAGGAGGAAGGGTGCACAGATGGTGGAGGAGTGAAGCGCGCGCGGTGTGTAGAGGAGGAAGGGATGCACAGATGGTGGAAGAAGGAGGAAGAAGCTTGCGGACGGCGCCGCACTACAAGCCTCAAATATTAGATGCTCCGCATCTAAAAAGCAGAAGGCGATGGTGGCGGGTTCAAGATTTAAGAGGTTTATTGCGAACATGTGCTATCGGAGCATATGTTACATGACCGAAAACAGCTGTAACTGCTAAAACACAACACCACACACACACACACCTTATATATATATATATATATATATATATATAATATATATATATATATATATATATATATATATATATATATATATATATATATATATATATATATATATATATAATATATATATATTATATATATATATATATATATATATATATATATATATATATATAATATATATAAGCAAGCAGCTGGGATTGTTCGAGCACCTGACGGAGCATATCTACTCGACATGTTGCTTACTAAATAGCAATAGCAACATCTGAGCACTGGTGAAGACGAAGCCAAGGAAGAGACACTGGACACATGGGCGATTTCCTTTCTCCACTCTAATGAAGACTGCTGTGTAACAATAATAAGTCTTTTAACACATACATTCTGAATGGTTGGGTGAACTAAATGTTGCTCTCTGGTGATAATTAAGTCCAAGAAGATTGCATTTGTTTTTTTCTTCTTTCTTCTATCCCTAAGGGTTTTCTTGCTTCGTTTATATTTTAGTATAATTCCATTCATAAGCATTCTTGTAGCGCTCATAGAAAAGCTACACTTTCTTGGCCAATCACGAGAGTGGGTACGTGCCCTATTTTAGAGGAATAAAATGAAATCAATTGTGTCTCTTGCTTGTTTCAAAAATTTTCCCAGTGCGCGGATACTGCTTTTTAAAAATGCGCCTACAAGCTCACGTCGCTATTCTTGCCATTCTATCAGCCTTTGAGACCAACTGCAGCATTCAGACGAAACTTAACATTAACCTATGGACTACAGCAAAACTAATAGAAAAAAAACAAAGCTTGTAGGCCAAGAACAGGAACGAAACGAACATGAGAGCTTTCATTCATTGCTACCTTGTACTCTTTCCACATCGTAAAAGCTTTGCTTTTTTCTTTCGTTATGCCACACCAACGGAGCCAACATCGTTCACGAAATATACCGGTCCCCAAAATACATAAAATACAAAGAGCACGTGTTACTACCAGACACTTTAGTCAGACTTTAGCGTTGCCTCCAACTTTTTTTTCAAGCACATCATATTAGCACACGTTCGCTAATTGTTGGAATGATGCGAGCTGTTGTCATTTTTTTGGGGGGGGGGGGGTGATCGAATACGTTCGGTCCATTGATCTAAAAGTAGCAACGACTGATTCTGGAGCATGTACACATTCAGCTAAAAACTTTTCCAAGCCCTAGAGAAGTTGTAACAAACAATAACTAATTACGCAATTGTCTGCATTTAGACAAGGTCTGCTAACGCATATATTAGTGGCAAGGCTTTGACAGTACTGAAGCGGCTAGAATTTCCAATTTACTAAATAGCTCCATGTTTTTGTTGAATACTCACCATTTGGTCTCTAAATACTTGACACAGAGAGGGTGAGATAGGAGTTCTTCGCGCCCGTATCTAACCATAATCTGTTTGAAGAAATGGTAATTAGGTAATAGATTATTAAACAAAGCATTTGATGAGAGCCGTGGCTTGTACTCACGTTCATCACAGGCAGCGGTTGATCAGTTTCAGGTACGATATCCCCAACTCCCTCAGTGTTCTGAAGAGCTTGAAAGCTATGTTTGACCTATAAGTAAAGGCCAGGTTATGTTGCGAAACCTCTACAAAAAAAAAAAGTGGATGGAGGGAGGGCCGCTGTGATAGCTCAGTGGTTAGAGCATCGAACGCGTAATTCGAAGGTCGGAGGTTCGATTCCTGCTCACAGTTGGTAATTTTTTCATCCACTTTTCTTTCTTCTTGTTTATATTCCATTGATTTTAATAACTTCCCCTGTACATTCCTTGGCATTACTGTCTGTTATATCTCATTATATTGTGTTAAAAACACGGAAAAACGAGCCCTTAGGTATACGCTTCTTTCCCTTATATATATATATATATATATATATATATATATATATATATATTATATATATATATATATATATATATATATATATATATATATATAGCAAGCAGCTGGGATTGTTCGAGCACCTGACGGAGCATATCTACTCGACATGTTGCTTACTAAATAGCAATAGCAACATCTGAGCACTGGTGAAGACGAAGCCAAGGAAGAGACACTGGACACATGGGCGATTTTCCTTTCTCCACTCTAATGAAGACTGCTGTGTAACAATAATAAGTCTTTTAACACATACATTCTGAATGGTTGGGTGAACTAAATGTTGCTCTCTGGTGATAATTAAGTCCAAGAAGATTGCATTTTGTTTTTTTCTTCTTTTCTTTCTATCCCTAAGGGTTTTCTTGCTTCGTTTATATTTTAGTATAATTCCATTCATAAGCATTCTTGTAGCGCTCATAGAAAAGCTACACTTTCTTGGCCAATCACGAGAGTGGGTACGTGCCCTATTTTAGAGGAATAAAATGAAATCAAATTGTGTCTCTTGCTTGTTTCAAAAATTTTCCCAGTGCGCGGATACTGCTTTTTAAAAATGCGCCTACAAGCTCACGTCGCTATTCTTGCCATTCTATCAGCCTTTGAGACCAACTGCAGCATTCAGACGAAACTTAACATTAACCTATGGACTACAGCAAAACTAATAGAAAAAAAACAAAGCTTGTAGGCCAAGAACAGGAACGAAACGAACATGAGAGCTTTCATTCATTGCTACCTTGTACTCTTTCCACATCGTAAAAGCTTTGCTTTTTTCTTTCGTTATGCCACACCAACGGAGCCAACATCGTTCACGAAATATACCGGTCCCCAAAATACATAAAATACAAAGAGCACGTGTTACTACCAGACACGTTAGTCAGACTTTAGCGTTGCCTCCAACTTTTTTTCAAGCACATCATATTAGCACACGTTCGCTAATTGTTGGAATGATGCGAGCTGTTGTCATTTTTTTTTGGGGGGGGGGGGGTGATCGAATACGTTCGGTCCATTGATCTAAAAGTAGCAACGACTGATTCTGGAGCATGTACACATTCAGCTAAAAACTTTTCCAAGCCCTAGAGAAGTTGTAACAAACAATAACTAATTACGCAATTGTTCTGCATTTAGACAAGGTCTGCTAACACATATTAGTGGCAAGACTTGGAGAGTACTGAAGCGGCTAGAAATTCTAATGCCTAAAATACATCCATGTTTTTGATGAGTACTTACCATTTGGTCTCTAAATATTTGACACAGAGAGGGTGAGATAAGAGTTCTTCACGCCCGTATCTGACCATAATCTGTTTGAAAAAATTGTGATTAGACAATAGATTATTAAACAAAACATTCGATGAGAGCCGTGGCTTGCACTCACGTTCATCACAGGCAGCGGTTGATCAGTTTCAGGTACGATATCCCCAACTCCCTCAGTGTTCTGAAGGGCTTGAAAGCTATGTTTTACCTATAAGAAAAGGCCAGGTTATGTTGCGAAACCTCTACAAAAAAAAAACAGTACAAATGCAGTAATGTAAGAAAAAAAGGTAAATGTTTGCACTTGCATAATAAGACGTGGAATCATGACTGTATTTGGATTTTGTTATCCCCCGGTCCAAGACAGCCTGCAGAGTTAGAAAAAAAATCGGGTTAGAGAAGCATTTTCAAGGTGGCTCCACTTCGTCAAAACGTTTTTAGTAGTCCCTTAGAGACCGTGTATTTCTTCGTTTCTTATGAAGCAGCATAAAAAAAAACACGGTGTACACGGCAAGGTTCAACATATGAAATACATTCCGTACGAGTTCCTGAAAAGCAAGTGAGAATTTCATAAATGGTGCGGAAAGAAAAGCATAATAGGTGCATAATATACTAAGTTTGTTCAACCTGTGATGTAGGGCTAGGACAACGACGTGATAATTCATTTCATTGAAAGTATCTCCCACGTTAACGACGCCTAGAGAAGAATACTATGCTTCACTGCAAAACAAATTGTCACCATGCGCAAGTTGGCTTTGTTGTTAAACGACACTGTTAGGCGTGAAGCACGCTCTACAGGCAGTCACATGCGAAGTGCGATGGAGTACGGTCATTTGTTAAAGTTGGAGCAAAAAGAAGTTTTCTTTTCAGTGGCACGTGCAACGAGTGACTCTTTATTTTACCTTCCAAGCCATTCAGGCCGTGAACTGACTTTAGATTCGCGGAATATTGAGAAAAAGCATTCTAAAAAGCATGCTAAAGAAATTGCCCGCAGCTTCCCTCGGGGGAACACTGAGGAGCATGCGGGGCATATAATTGGTTAACGGGGTGTTAAAGTGCGACTTACTTGGGTCGATGGCTAAATTGGTTAACGTGGTTGTGAAATGGGGTGTTAAATTGCGACTTACTTCGGTCGCTGGCTAAATTGGTTAACGTGGTTGTAGGAGGGGTGTTAAATGAGTGAACACGTACGACACGTATGCGAAAGGGCGGTGTTTATTTATTGCGACGAACTTTGAGCACGATGGCTTTTAGATGCCACTTTGGCCGGCGCTGGTCGAAGGGACGTCGATCATTGCGACCTCGGACATCGACGCGCCGTACAAACCAACCAACAAGCGGCAACTGAGCGAGCGAGCACCGACCTTGAGTATATATACAGCGCGATGGCGCATGCACTGTCAGCTGTCGAATGTTCGAGAAGGGGGAGAAGCGCAACGGCGCATGTGCGCGCGTCAGCTGCCGATGTTCTCGAAGCGTGACGGCGCATGCGCGCTACATTATACAGCTAGCGAATGTTCGTGAAGAGGAGAAGCGCACGCGGTGTGTAGAGGAGGAAGGGTGCACAGATGGTGGAGGAGTGAAGCGCGCGCGGTGTGTAGAGGAGGAAGGGATGCACAGATGGTGGAAGAAGGAGGAAGAAGCTTGCGGACGGCGCCGCACTACAAGCCTCAAATATTAGATGCTCCGCATCTAAAAAGCAGAAGGCGATGGTGCGGGTTCAAGATTTAAGAGGTTTATTGCGAACATGTGCTATCGGAGCATATGTTTACATTACCGAAACAGCTGTAACTGCTAAAACACACACACACACACACACACACACCTATATATATATATATATATATATATATATATATATATATATATATATATATATATATATATATATATATATATATATATATATATATATATATATATATATATATATATATTTATATATATATATATATATATATATATATATATATATATCAAAAATTACTTTAATGCGTTCATTGAAATGGCAGTTGGTTTTGCGGTATTTTGGAGGAGCTGGGATTGTTCCAGCACCTTATGAAGCATGTCTACACGACATGATACTTACCAAATAGCAACATCTGAGCCCTCATGGAGGCAAAATCAAGGAAGAGACACTGGACACATTGGCGATTTTTCTTTTTCTACTCTCATATGTCTGTTGTGTAACAATATTATGTCTTTTAAGGCATACATTTCGAATGGTTGGGGCATATAAACGATGCTCTTTGGTCATATTGAAGTCCAAGAAGGTGGCATTTTGTTTCTTTTTCTTCTTTTCTCTTTATCCATATGGTTTTTCTTGATTTGTTTCTATCTTAATATAATTTCATTCATAAGCATTCTTGTAGCGCTTATAGAAAAGCTACGCTTTCTTTGCCAATCCCCAGAACGTGTACGTGCCCCATTTTAGAAGAATAAAATTAACTCTAATTGTGTCTCTTATTTGCTTCATAATTTTCCCCAGCGCTCGGATATTGCTTTTAAAAAATGCGCCCACAAGCCCGCGTCACTACTCTTGCCATTCTACGTAGCCTTTGAGATCGACTGCAGTAGTCCGACAAAACCAAAGATTACCCTAAAGACTACAGCAAAACTAATAAAAAAAAGCTTGTACGCCGAGAACAAGAACGAAACGAACATGGTAACTTTTATTCATCGCTATGGTGAACTCTTCCAACAGTATAAAAGCTTTGCTCTTTTCTCTCGTTATGCGACACCAACTGAACCAACACTGTCCACGGAATACATCGGGCCCCAGAATTTATAAAATACAAAGAGCGGGTGTTACTACCAGACACTTTAGTCAGACTTTAGCGTTGCCTCCAGCTTTTCTTAAGCGCATCAAACTAACACACTTTCACCAGCTGTTGCAGCGATGCAAGCTGATGTCATTTGTTTGGGGGGTCGATTAGGTTGGGTCCGTTGGTCTAAAAGTAGCAACGACTACTTCTGGACCGTGTACATATTCAGCTAAAAGCTTTTCTAAGCCTTAGACTGCCTGTAACAAGCAATGAATAATTACGCAAATGTTCTGCTTTTAGACAAGGTCTGCTAACGCATATATTAGTGGCAAGGCTTTGACAGTACTGAAGCGGCTAGAATTTCCAATTTACTAAATAGCTCCATGTTTTTGTTGAATACTCACCATTTGGTCTCTAAATACTTGACACAGAGAGGGTGAGATAGGAGTTCTTCGCGCCCGTATCTAACCATAATCTGTTTGAAGAAATGGTAATTAGGTAATAGATTATTAAACAAAGCATTTGATGAGAGCCGTGGCTTGTACTCACGTTCATCACAGGCAGCGGTTGATCAGTTTCAGGTACGATATCCCCAACTCCCTCAGTGTTCTGAAGAGCTTGAAAGCTATGTTTGACCTATAAGTAAAGGCCAGGTTATGTTGCGAAACTTCCTACAAAAAAAAAACAGTACAAATGCAGTGGTGTAAAAAAAAGGTAAATGTTTGCACTTGCATAATAAGACGTGGAATCATGACTGTATTTGGATTTTGTTATCCCCCGGTCCAAGACAGCCTGCAGAGTTAAAAAAATTGGGTTAGAGAAACATTTTCAAGGTGGCTCTATTTCGTCAAAACGTTTTTAGTAGTCCCTTAGAGACCGTGTATTTCTTCGTTTCTTATGAAGCAGCATAAAAAAAAAACAACACACTCACATACACACAAATTTATGCGAACACAAGCACTCTAAAACCATCTTACTATATTATTTTTAATTCCTCTAGGGTCAGTACCTCCGATCAGATAATTGTGACGAATATAATCAAAGCACAGAAGAACAAGATTGAAACAACGCATTTTCTGAACTAGCCAAGCCATCCTGAACTGCTGGCTAGACGACTATTCAAAGTAATATAGCACATTTTGTAATATTCTTAATCCTTACACCGAGACTCTGTTTTCCCCATTTCTAATGCTTAATACTGGCCCACTGAAGTTTGTTCTTAACGTCTGAATCAAGGGCTCACTAAAAAGCTCGTTAGTAGGCTCGTTAGGAGCATTCAAGAAATCGGCTCACCATCATGACTTCTGGCATAACTGCCGTAAGTCCTTCTACTAGGCACGTGTACCGCTTTGTTCGGCAGCTCATTACTTCTTCACTCCTAAGGAAGAAATAAGCAATGGGGCGTAAGTAGAATGTCAGATATTTCATTGAGAGAGAAAGATAGATAAATGTAATTAAAGAAGGGAGAGATGTTAGCAGGTGATTAAACATAGAGGGTTTGCTACCCTGTGTTAGAGAAATGATAACACCAGATAAAAAGTGTGGAGGAGAAAAATTAGATAGGGGTGGATGTAAGTGAAAACAATCACACAAAGAAGACACGAAGAAATGTCATAACCGGTAAAGTTGCACAGACTCCAGTGCACCAAATAATACCTAGATGTATTGGTCATATATTACACAGCTTATTAACTCATTCTGCAAAACTGAGCCCTTGACAGAATGGTTAAGACTCCTTACGTTGTACAAATGTTGTATCGTACTACGCTTCAAACAATATGACTAATTTCTGAGCGAGTCCTCAGTAAAATTATTACATTAGGTGCTGGTGGTTTTTCCGATATACTCGAGACTAAACCAAAAGGTTTTCTTCCCAAGATTGCTATGTCAAAATATTTGTCGCTCAAATGCAAAACAAGTTTATTCCTGTTATTGCGTACGTAATGCTTCGAAGTCATTCCTACAATGTACCCTTTTTTCTTACGATTGGTGAAATTGAAGTCGGCATAAGCTAAAATGTTTTTAAGCCTAGTGCGAGACAATGGTCATGCACTGCTGCTATAAGCAGTCATCTAAATCGTGCAAAAAAGCCAGTTTTCAAAATAGTGTTACTAACACAGTCTAGTTTATGGTCTATTTAATGAGAACTCTACAGCATTCTACATAACTTCATAGCAAGCCAGAACCCCTCTAGAGTGCTGTAGGACACTGACACTAGACGTTTTTACGTTTTTTGTCGTCTCACTTGTGATTATGTGCTCACTCGACCATCGCGGGTGTAATCCTGGCATCGGGGATCGCATTACCCACCGGAACAATGCTCAAGGACCATGTGTTGTGAGATGTCAGCGTGTGTTAAAAAAACACCGGATAGTCTAAATATCCGGAGCCTACTACTACGGCGTGTCTCATATACATTATTGTAGTTTTATTAGAATAAACCTACGCATTATTGTGGTAATTGTGCTTTGCACTTCTTCAAACAACGAATCCACAGATCAGTCTATATCGACAGTTTCTCCCTTCCTTCAACTATGATGCAAAGTACTCTCACCCACTCGACGAGTTTGACCTACCTGGACGGATGCGTTACCATTACCATGGCAACCTCGCTGTGCTTGTAGTGAAGCGCGTAGTCTATGGGCGTGAAGTCCTGCTCGTTGTGCGAAATCTTGCAGCTGAGGCTGAGCAGAAGGGACGCTGTGTTTGCCTTGTTGTGCATGGCAGCCAGATGCAAGGCGGTGTTCTGAACGAGAGAAAACGAGAATTGATGTGTGAGGAAAAAAAAACATGGTTTTTTATGAATTCCCCAAAGAAGACTCGAATGATAAAACCATTTTAATAGTTTCTTTTCCAAAGAAGGCTGCGTAAGCGCTACTGCGCTTAGTGCATTCAAGTGGCCTTTCAGAAAGACTTTGATTTGCACGTCCTGCATGAGGTTCCAAGTGTGTGTATGTGTATTTTTCACATTTATCTATATCTCTCTGTCTTTTGTAGAACACCTTCTTCCCCATCCCTGCGCAGGGTAGAAACTGGTCACTTTTACTAAGTTAAGCTCTCCGAGTTTCATTTAATCTATCTCTCTCTATCTCGATGGATGCGTCAATACTCGCTTCCTATTTTCCGAAAACTTTCTGCAGGTCACCTGGTTTTGCATAGCATCCGTGATCGACGCACCTTGTATCACGCAACAATGTTACGTGTTGCAGTCATCATGTGCCGTTATGATGACAAAATTTTCAATATATAATTGTGTGATGGCAGTTTTTCGCATACATTTTGTTGATGCCGCCGACGCGGGATGCCAACGCCATTGGTTCACTTTCGCCTTTGATGAGCCATTCAGAACTTTAGCCTTAAAGCATTACATATTGTTACGATGTCTGGTCATCTTTTGTGCACAGAATGTCTCACCCCTACTGTGCTCCCTATACAGCTATATTTTAGGGACAAGAAACCAAGGGGTTTCAGCAGCGCTAAGTGTACAACGACCGCATACCCGAAGCGTGCCGAGGGAATACAACGAAACTGTCAGCATTTACAAGCGGTGTTCGGTGCTCCTTGGAACATTCAAAGTGACGCGCTTATTCTAAAACAGAGAATGCTTGTGGCACCACTTACGTTTTACGTTGTTTCAGACCCTCAACACGCACTACACTTCTCCCTAATTGAAAACTTCGGTCTGATTAACGCGAGAAATTGAATTGCTCTGATCTCGTAAAGCAACTTTCAGCACTCATGGAGGCTCAAAGGTTGATTTAATTAAACGCAGGGAAGTTTGAGGATGAAATCATGTTTATTCTTTGTGTTGTAATACCATTTCCTGCGTATTTCGCCCTTGTGTGCATTGGAAACGAAAGTTTAACAATCCCCGCAATATTGTCTAAACTTCTCATCGAAACATTTCACATGTTCTCTGAAAATGGAGCTCGCAGCACTGCATATTTTTTTATCTTATACATTCTCTACCATGCAGTGATTCATTCGTTAAGGAAATTGCACCTATGTTTTTTGGCGCAACTGTGCTGAAAATAAACGTTTCCTATATCTCGGCGTTCAAATGGCCTAATCAATACATCCAGGAATAAAGGCTATTCAGAGAGTAACGCATGAGATCGAATTGCTCAATCACTCACTGCCCAATATACTGTAAAATATAATAAAAATCTGTGGTCTTGATTCATGACCGTCTGAAACTGAAACTTTCCTATTTCCATCAACTCATGTGGGTCATAGTGGTGCTGGTGTTATCTTTCTTACGCCCCCCCTCCCCCCAGAAAAAAAAGAGACCCGAACTAAGACTATAGTTGCACTGGCCTTGTCTATGTCATTCGAGTGGTTGGTAGTATGAAACGGAAATGAAGTTACATGAATTGAAATCATAGATATATAGGGTGTTGGTGATGTTCGTGGTGATTCTATGGTACTTAACAAACGATAAACGTTCTTGTGGTCCTATAGTTGTCGTGGCAAATAATCGCAATAACGCAAATAAATCTGAGCAGAACAGAACAGCAGTCGCAGCGCAAAATACGCATACATATACAATGAATAGATAGCTAATTTGGCATGTACATTATATTCTGCATTTTTATATCTGGACCTATGTTACGACCGTATACCGACGGGCCGCCGTCCAGGGATGTACATGTCTTCAGCTACTTTTGCGTAACTCACTTTAGCCATGTATTTCGTGGCTGCCCATTACACGTGACACAAAGGCACATGCTAACTTCAACGCTGGCAGGCATCGGACGAGCACGACATAGTGAAAGCTCGCATTTTGTCAGAAATATGGGACCAAAGTTTGTCAGAAAACTGCTACACATGCTGTTTCAGATTTTCTGAAAAGCACTTGACTGGATACTGAAATGTATGGTACTGTAATAGGCGCACCACCTCTTCCTGTCTCGATCATCACCTTTCATCCCTATTTATTTCCCCCTTCCTTTATTCCCTGTGTGGATTAACAGCCTGGAGCACACTAGCTGAAGCCGAACTCCTTGTCTTCTAATATATTCTCACTCTCTCTCTCTATTTCTGAATAAAGTACGACGATGGCGACTATAATTAAAAAGGATAACTTTAAAATGCCTCACTGAACCGGAAACCATCGGCACCAACAAGAATGATTCTAAAAGTCACTTGATTGAAGACTGCGGCTTTATTACTCAACCATGTTACGCAATCATGGCGTTCATATGACGTCATAATATGATGTCATCAGACGGCATTGCCGCTCGGTCAAGAGCGAGTAGGTCACGGAGGTAGTGCAAAACGAGGCGAACTTTTTATTTCATTTTTTTACCTCCAAAACTCTCATAGGAAGTGTAACATATGGTGTAAATGTAGAGCAATTGTACAAAATGGTAACCACATATGTTATTTGGGAGACTGGTAGTGAGTTACACTCTCAAATAATACAGTCGGACAGGTGCTGGCGGAAATGCCGTGTTCCACACAGATTATGACCGAGGAAACAAGGCGAAAAAATCTCTTGGAGTGGCTGCGTGGACGGGTGACTTGAAAGGCATGACCGGCGCGATGAGATATGCGGGCTGCTGTGGTGATAAAGTCTGAACGGACCACGTGAGCTGTCATAGAACTTCTGGGATAGAACTAGGGTGGCAATGCGACGGTGAAGTGCAATAGCTGGTCAACATTGCTCTTCTGTCAATGATAAAACACTGTCCTGGTACGAGTAAGATAAATGAGTAAATCGTATGGCACGTTTCTGCAGGTCGTCAAGCGGAATTTCCCAGATAAGCCTGAGGTGGGCTGCAAATTACGAACCTTGTATTCCTCTGATCATGGTCGCAGAAACTTTTCTGGCATCTGGCCGGCAAAAGAAGGGGGGGGGGGGGGAATAAATACATTTACCGAGAAAAGAAATTAATATGCATATGGGACCTTGTTGAGTTGAGTTTTGTTATCCAGAGAAACAGTCTTCTATTAGGCACTTACGGGGAGCCCGTGGGAATGTACGCGCACTTCTAGCACTGTGACATACGTCAAAAATTATTACGCAAGCTTTTCACCGATTAGTCATCCCACTGGCCACCAGCTGTCACCGTAAAACACGCCTGACGTTCATTCAGTTATGCAGCGACGTACATAACAGTTTTGACAAACTGGCGCTGCAAACACCTCGCAGAGCTGTGTGGCCGCACCGCGTCGCGCTGGACGCGGGCAAGGCCAGCGCGCGCCGCTACGGACACACAGAATAAATATGATTCGCCGCTACGGACAACTTGAGCACCGGGGGTGCCTAAATGGATTCTAATGTCCGCACGAGTGAACTTAACGCAGTGCCATCCGCAACGTGCCTCGCCTCGCTTGAAAGCTGTATATGCGATTAGTAGGCGCGTTAGGTGTCGTCTGACGCCATTTGTCGTCGCTTTTTGCGTTCGTTTTCCCAGCCGCGTACGTCGCAAGTCTCCGGTAGGAAAACTTGCGAGCCGTAATTTCCGCTCCGTTTGCGACGCCATGCGCTATCGCTGGTGTTTCGTCGGTGCAGTGGGCAGCAAATATGCGAGTTCTTTTCCCATATGTTGGTTGCACCAGACGGCACTACGACGTCAAGAGAACAGTACCTGCTAGGTGAATGTTTTCGTTCTACATTCAATGCAGCCATTCTTTATATAATTCTGTAGTTGAATTGCCTGTATATTAGACAACCCGCCTCACATTCTGGCGTCAAGTCATTTCGCGAGCCAAGCACAGATAAAAACAAACAAACAAAAGAACTCGTAGTTGAGCCATCGAGAGAGAAAAAAAAAGAGAGGCAGCGAAGGCTATTCTATTTCTTGAATACCTTATATGCTTCAAGTGTGTTATGCGAAGGAAGCCGCTGTAGTTGCACACAATTTAAGTTAAAATAAAAATTCATAGGACGATTACGGTATTGCCTACTGTGAATTGTGAGCGCGGCCTCCTGCTGGAGCGACACCGACTGTGTTAGAAGTTTTGCCTATCCGAAGTTGCAGCAATGTAACATTCGTTGCGTGCTGCCAAGAAACTGTCAGCATTCGAGTCAGCATTCGAGTGGTACGCGTATCACTCTGTGTATTGCAGGCGCTACGACAACGTTACGACAGCCCTGCTACGAAAACCGAAGGCAGCCGCAGTGTCCTTGCCAGCCCCGATTGCGCACGAGATCCGACTGAGGGGGCCAGTGCGAGTGGCGGAGGATGAAAACGAGGTAGAGGCTTGTGACATAGACAGACTATGCTGTTCGCTCTCTTTCATCCTAGTTCTGTCTAAGGTTACGCCACTGATGTCACTGGCGACGCTGCTCCGCGTGGGAACGGGCGCCTAAGAACTTCGCTTTAAAATGGAGCTTTAGCGCACTGTGTATCATGGCTCGTTTTGCGCCTACGGCCTATATGCGCTGGCACCTTCACTGCGTCTAATGCATATAGCGTCATACAATTCTAGTACAGCTATAGAAAAAAAGGAACAACATAAATTAACGAGTATATTAACGATGACTTTTTGAATGAAGTTGATGAAGAGAGAGAGGATAAAATGAGGGAAAGGCAGGGAGGTTAACCAGAAATTCAAGTGTCCGATTTGCTACCGTGCACTAAAGGAAATGATAATGGAGAAGAAAGATGGGAAAAAAAGTGAAGAGCGAAATAAACACGTCAAAAAGGAAAACAAAGTGAGCTTAGGTGCTAGAGGCTATTCAATAGGCCACTACCACGCAAAAATTTCAATAAGGCCTTCACTGTTTTTTTGTGCGAAGACAGATCATGTCACCTTTCAAGCACTGACTGTTCTGAAGAGAGTCTGTCTACAAGGCATTCTATAATGATATGGCGCAAAAGTGTGACGACGATTTATCCTGGTTAGTATTACTTTAACAGAACGTTAGTTTTAGCAGAAAACCTCGTCGTATTAGTGTTAACTAAATCTTCATAATCGATGAAAGTGGTAGAAAGTTGAATTGTTAATATTTTTTGCAGAAACGTATTTAAATTGAATCTGAATAAGTTGTTAACATTTAAGTTATTGCAGAAAATAAGGTGAGCGGTGTTACTGCGCAACGTGACAACATTTGCATGCATAGGCAACAGCAATCACGCGTCGACAAGCGACAACACTCACCCCATCCCGATCACTCTGATCCAGCAAGTGGGAGTGCACTGCCAGTAGCTGCTCCATGGTGTGTGTGAAGCCATTGGTGACTGCGTAGTGAAGCGGAGTCCTGCCTTTGTGGTCCCTGAAATATGTTGAAAAAAAAAGAAAATAAACGCGATACATATCAACAACAGCTGTTCAAAGTAGACAACACATCGTGATAATATTATCTGTGAGCTTCACATTTTTGGCTTGGTTAAATCAGTCGGCATTGTATTCGTGCCACTGGCTTAGTCAGTGAGTGGCCACCCTTACACCCAAAATTCTTGAAAATTTTCAATTTTGAAAGGGTATGTAAAGTCATACAAAACAATGGCCCGAATCTACATGTTACACTGTAAATGTCGTCGAAAGACGATAGTCTTGCGTCTCGAGAGAGTGAACAAAACGTTATTTGATGTACTGCGCAAGAAAATAAATGAATGGTATTCTGCAGGCGCTGCGTTAGAGTGCCTCGAGTGCGTGGCGGAGGCGAACGAGCGCATTTAGGCACGTTAGACACAAGTGCCATCTGGCAGTTATCTTCGAAAACGAAGGCATGAAGTCCACCGAGAAAGATGCGCGCCAGTCTCGGAGGTGATAAGGTGTAGAACGTAAAGCGATGGGAAGGTGCCACCACCGTGACGTCGTAGCTAAGCGTTGGAAACACGTTTTTAAGCATCGCGTTGCACTGTCAGCGCAGCGCGAATAAACGCTACATTCCTTAGAGTTACTTGTGTGTGCCTCTTCTAGTATAAAGGCAGACATGGAAAACATCGAAGGGTTATTGTGGTGCCTCAGATATGGGCAATAATTGCTTTTTAGTTGAAAATCGCACAACTATGAACGCCTAAACCTTGACCAATATTGGTGGGCGCGGCGGATGGGGTTGGCCGTCTGGTGCCATTTGAGGTATCGTTTGAGCGGACAAACAGACAAACGGACCGACCGACACACAGACAGACAGACACACAGACAGACAGACAGACCAAATTTTTTTCTGTCGAAGGTCTCCAAGAAAGACTATCGTCTTTAAAAACTTCAGCATGAAAAGACATACAGTATGTCTAAACCACCCACCCCCCTGCCACCTCAATCAAAATTTTCGGCTACGCTGCTGGTTCTTCGAGCTGCGTCGTGTTAAAATAAATAATTATTCTCTATTGTTGCCCCTTGTATCAAAATAGAAACAAGCGAGTGGCGGAACTGTGTTCCCCTTATTGCTTACTCTCTTCTCAATATTATGGACGTTTACAGTGAGACATCAGACATACTTTGTGTTTACAACCATTAATTGATGATTGATATGTGGGGTTTAACTTCCCAAAACCACCATATGATTATGAGAGGTGCCGTAGTGGAGGGATCCGGAAACATCGGCCAAGGTTCTTTAACGTGCGCCCAAATCTCAGCACACGGACCTACAACATTGCCGCCTCCATCGTGAATGCAGCCGCCACAGCCGGGATTCGATCCCGTGACCTGCGGGTCAGCAATTGAGTACCTTAGCCACCAGACCATAAAGTATGCAGCACACTAACTACCCTGACATCATGTATATGCTGTAGCTTTTGGTTGGGTGAACTCAATTCACTGTGTTAATAATAATAATAATAATAATAATAATAATAATAATAATAATAATAATAATAATAATAATAATAATAATAATAATAATAATAATAATAATAATAATAATAATAATAATAATAATAATAATAATATTATCATTAAGAGTAATAGTAATAGTACCATCTCAATCTATAGACATTGTCTCTGCAAGGTCCATTGTTTCCACATTCTCACATTGCACCTGCCACATAGAACTCCAAAATGAAGTTGAGAGCCGACAGTTGGAAACATGTAGCGTTCATTCTGCTTATTCCACTACCTGATACATAGAGCAGTTCGAGCAGTGAACCAAGAACCAGTGTCTTGGGCGAATTAAATGATGTCACCCTATAGGCAACGCGATTAATACGAGCATGTTTACGCGGAAAGCTAATAACTTCAGGCTGAGGCTACAGAGTGCGCGGCTAATGGGTGAGATGGTTTGTTCTCCGTTTGTTTTCGCTGGGAGAGGGAGAGACAAAGGAGAGACGGAACGGTATGTAGCCTACACAATGAGCTTTCTATGTTTAGAAGCAGATGCTGTGTGAAGGACAGGTTGCCTAGCAACGAATAATTTTTGCCCGATAAGCCTATTGACCCTTTCACGGTTTATCCGCGGCTATGGGGATAATTTCTTGCTATTTCTATCCGTTAGGGAGGGCCGGTCGTCTTGTTGTGGAGGAAGTTGTTTTATGCTTGCACCCGCGTTTAGAGCAGCCACACGTAAGGTCAACGCCAGCCATCGAATGTCGGAGGGACCTTCAGAAAAAAACGGTGTGTTTTGTTACGTCGCAGTTACGTCCCAGTGAGCACTGGCTGCGAGCCTGCGATAACATAATTCTAGACAAGGGTCTAGGGCATCATCGCTACCGCTAGTTGAGATGACTGCTTTGCCCATAGACTAAAGTGAATGCTTCCTCACTACTGCGGAGCTGAAGAGACCATTGAACACGTCCTGTGCAGCTGCGCTTGCTACGACACACAGCGATTCCAGCTCCGGATGGTTTTCAATCAACTTGACTCCAGACCATTTTGTGTGCAGAAGATTGTAGGACCTTGGGCATCTGCCTCAGTTGCGCAGAGAGCGACTAAAGCACTCATACTTTACTTAAAGTCGACAAACCTGAGCGACCGCCTCTAGACTGTGTGTGCTCCCCCGAGTGTGCTCGTGATTGTGTGTACCTTCGTATCTCTCTGCAACCTCTTTTCTCCCCTTCATCCCTTCCCCAGTGCAGGGTAGCAAACCGGATGTGCGTCTGGTTAACCTCCCTGCTTTTCATTGCATCTTTATACATCTCTCTCTCGCCTCATTATATATATATATATATATATATATATATATATATATATATATATATATATATATATATATATATATATATATATATATATACTGAGAAGTGTTGTGCTTTTGTTTAGCCAGTAAACTATACTGAATTAGTAATACGTGAGGTTTTACGTACCGAAACCGCGAATACATTATCAGAGACGTCGTAGTGAGGGGTTCAAAAAATTTTGACCCTCTGGGGTTCTTTGACGTTCTTTGACGTGCACCGACATGGCGCAGCACACGGGCTTCTCGAACTTTGCCTCCCTCGAATTGACCCCATCAGACCGAATCGAACCCGCGACCTCCGGTTCAGCTGCCGAGCGTCGTAATCACTTAACGAAACATGTTGTTGTGCTAGTTGGTTCGTGCTGTGGAAAAGGAAGGGACGCAACTCAAGATGCTCTTTCCTGTCCTATTAATTTCTCCACCCTGTGCCACGCCACTATCTTTTGCACCCTAAACACTTTACCACCGCTACGGATCAGGTTATAATATCATACATCATATTAAACAGAAAACTAGTGATTCAGTACTCGCAATAAAATTGCAAGCCTGAAACGCTTGAGCTATCTGCGTTTTGGCGCCACTGCAAGGAATGTTAGCGTGGCCTGGTCTTCAACTATCTTCCTACGCCACGTTACAGTTTTGTTAATTGTATGAAATAGAGGTGATGCTTTAACTTAGAACTCGCAATAAAGAAAAGTGAGGCCTGAAGTGCCTGAATATTGCACACATCAGCACATGCCTTTTATGACTATCGGTTTGGCTCTGTTCTGGTACAATTTGATTTTTGAGTAGAGATTCCGGCATACTCTTCCACAGCTGCTCCCTTCCCATATTTCAAGTACAGAGAAGCAGATCCTTGAACTTGTGGCGTACACCCACATTACCGATTGATTTATATGTGGGATTTAACGTCCCAAAACCACCATGTGATTATGAGAGACGCCATATTGTAGGGCTCCGGAAATTTCGACCACCTGGGGTTCTTTAACGTGCACCCAAATCTGAGCACACGGGCCTACAACATTATCGCCTTTAATGGAAATGCAGCCGTCGCAGCCGGGATTCTATCCCGTGACCTGCGGGTCAGTAGCCGAGTACCTTAGCCACTAGACCACTGCGGCGGGGCACATTACCGAATAACTGGGTAGCTTTAAAAGAATTGGTCAAATTACTAGATATATTTCCCCTATTGAAGACAGAACATAAAAAGGAATGAAAAATGTGAACATGATAAGAGTAAAAAAAGAAAGAGAGAGAAAAATGAAAGTTAAGTGAAAGGGGGAGACTCAAACTAGTGAAAGGCAGGGAGGTTTCCGAAAATTGTTCCGGTTTGATACCCTGCGCTGGGGAAGCGGCCAGGGGAAATAGAAAGGTAAGAAGAGACAGAAAGTGAGAAAATACATAAAAAACTAGTGAAAAATAGCAAAAACACGCGCACACACACACACACACACATATACGCAGACACTCAAGCACAGGAGTGTCATAGTAGTTTAGCGATATACGGATATAAATAGCGAAACGAAATACTTGAAACAAAAAAATTAAATGACTTGAAAGAAACAAGTCAAGAAGTATAGATTAGGTACAGTCAATGGCTTAAATCCATTTTAACCTTAGGGGAGATAATGTTGGAGGCAAACCGTTCAAATCTCCACCAGGATTGATCCATTCACAAAAGAAGTTCGCTTCAGCACCGAATTGAAACAGGGCAAATAATTGAAGTATAATTGAAGTACGCATCGTGTAACAGGCGTCACAGGCTGATAGTTATTTCTAGTAAACGGCAAAATATGCGTATAAAGCATATGTATAACACGACATGACGTCTTCGTCGTCATCCACAATGTGAGGACCAAGCAAAGCTGTCAGTGAAATTAATCAATGTTCAATTCCAGGGCGTTTAGATTTAGATAACACCCGACAACGCACTCTTATTAGCGCTGCGATAAATCCGAGCTTCGTCAAATACGCTCTTGTAGTGCCGCTTTGAGTCCACAGATTGAGAGAAAGGAGAACAGGGTTCGACCCATAGTTCGCACTCGTTTAGCTGTCAACATTTCTTGTCGGTTGTTGATGATTCCGTAAAGAGATGTCATCGGCGAAGCAGCTCACATAAACGCTCACAGAACAAAGAGAACTAATTTAAAGAAAAAGCAAAAGAAATTTCAACCTGCTTTGCTTCGTGGCCACCGATGAAACAACGAAGCTGGTAGCACTCCTTTCATCAGGCTGATTGATTGATTTGTGTGGTTTAACGTCCCAAAACCACCATATGATTATGAGAGACGCCGTAGTGGAGGGCTCCGGAAATTTCGACCACCTGGGGTTCTTTAACGTGCACCCAAATCTGAGCACACGGGCCTCGACATTTCTGCCTCCATCGGAAATGCAGCCGCCGAAGCCGGGATTTGAACCCGCGACCTGCGGGTCAGCAGCCGAGTACCTTAGCCACTAGACCACCGCGGCGGGGCCCTTTCATCAGGCTACCACACTGATATGCTTCGCAAGTGTTTCAGATATACTGTACTGCTTCTTATTAAACACTCTTTGAAAAACTTCGAGGTGGTAGTATTCTTTGATAGCATCTTGACCATACCCCTCCTACACACAGGCCTACAAAGAAGCCTGCACTTAATATGCTCCGATATGTTGTACCAGCGCCCTATATTAAACACTCTGTTAAGCTTTGTGGTGCTTGTATAGTCACCACCTCTTATTCTCGCAAAACGTGACACCACAGAGTTTTACGGTGACGAACACGTCACTTGTTGTGCAAAAAGCTGCCTCTTTCCATTTTAGTGGAAGTTGTGTGCAGTGGTGCGTGGAAACTTGGGCAAGTTGGTAGAACATAACTGAATGTAGGAACAGCGCAACCTAGAAGTAGTTACTTCGTAACTACGGAAGCGAAAAACAAGGACAGAAACAAGGCAGTGCTCTTTTCTGTCTTTGTTTTTTCGCTTCCGTAGTTTCGAAGTAACTACTTCTAGGTTGCGCTGTTCCTACATCCCGTTCTGTGCACTGGTATGCACCCAATTTCTCGGGAATATACGCGTTTATGGTGGTCATAGCTTCGTGATAGGCAGTACAGATTTCTGCGGCACATACCCGTACGTTGGCTTGATCTCGCGTTCATTTTTGGTGTGTCAGCGTTGAGTAGTGGGACCCATCATCTGTGGTCCGTAACCGTTTATGATGCCCACAAGCGTTACCACATATTCACGACATGAAGGCTCGACTAAGAACGATTGCGTTGTTAAAACATACCACGTGGTCGTTGAATTTGCATTTTTTTTGGGGGGATAACATTACTGTACCATTTTTTTGAGAAGTATAGCTCGAAAACATTCCGTATTAAATTGCTGATAAAGAATGCAAAATGGCTGACATGGGTTCAAGACACCTTGTGCAGCCTTGAATTCAATGCTGCAGTTCTGAATTTAAATATAACACGCATGTCTAGACAAAGGCGGAACGGTTGCACAACGCGTTGCAGTGAGTCCCTACGTTATATCAGTATAACGATTTCTCAAAGCGTACGTGATGTCACAATGCAGTATGCATGCCCCGATCGTGCACACAGAGGCCCTCCCAGCCAGGTCTAGCTTCTTTTAAGGCTATTTCTTACCACAACTGCGATTCAGTGTGTTCTGAATAAGCTCGATGCTCAACGTGTCGAATCTTGTTAATCAGTGTATGCTTTCTAACTGCAGCTGCGTTGCGTAATACAAACCGAGAAGAACATCGAATCCGGTACATCGTTACGAAATCAGCGAAGACAGCGCATGGTTGAGAAATGGCAAGGAATGAGAATTGTGAAGTAACACCCAAAATACTTGGAGGTGTTCCAATACAATGTAAGCTCTCACTTAATGCAAATGGGCTCAGTATCGAGTGACTCGAGCGACGGTTGTGTTTATGTGATGACGTCTCCGACATTTTGTTGCTACGGACCTTGCAGTTGTGCTGGAACGAAACTTCTGCTTACTTTGCAAAAAAAAAAAAGGCTTTTCGACAGCAATCCTTAAGTCAGACAAAATTAAAAACATTGTATGTGGAAATTGTGTGCATATGTATCTATCAGGCGAATATGAACTGTCATGTGAACAGAACTGACCTTGTGTGTGGAACATATAAACCTATTAACTGTATGTGAACTGACCTGTGAAGTTTCTTTAAATGTACTTTCACATCGTATGTTGTACAGACTCACATTTTGTGCCCTTATTGTTGATCGCAAGGCATATCTTGCCTACTAAGAGAAAAGGAGTAGCCGGTGCCACCATAATGACACAAATCTCTCTTATTTAACCATTTAAAAAAAAAAAGATTGTGTTTTCTTACCATTCACAGAACTTAGCTGCTTTTGGAAGCAATACTACTAAAAAATGCAATGGCATACCAATTCTTTCGCAAGGGGGGGGGGGGGGCAAACAATTCAACTTACTTCACTCCTCAGAGAGTATATATATATATATATATATATATATATATATATATATATATATATATATATATATATATATATATATATATATATATATATATATATATATATGCGAGTAGTAAGTTCAATGAATCCGGTAGGAAATGCCGTTGAACAAAGGGGCGACAAACGTACAAAACGGATGTTTTACTAACGTTTTGGCAGAAGGCCCTGCCTTTGTCGAAGTTTAATTAGATATATATGTATCTGCTTTCTGATGGAGCTTTTCGGTGGCTGAATTTTTGGTAGATGGGAAAATGCCTAGGCCCGTGGGCTCAGATTTGGGTGCACGTTAAAGAACCCCTGGTGGTCGAAATTTCTGGAGCCTTCCACTACGGTGTCTCTCATAACGATATGGGAGTTTTCAGACAACAAAACCGACATATCCATAAATCGACTTATGACCATTAAGTCAGCAAGCGCGTAAACTCATCACTACACCACACCATGCTACAGAATTGTCTAAAATGAAACAGGTTTGTGCAGGCACCGAAAGTCGTTTGAACACGGCACGAAAATTCCCGCAGTTACCCAAAAAAACAGGTGCCTTACTCCGCAAGAAGGGAATTGCCCTCCTTGCAGTTTTTCGTCTTTTTTTTTCGTCCTTTGAAGGAACATAGAGCCCTTTTTAGGGTAACGCGCAGTTACACCAGGAAACTTTTTAGAATGTGTGCGTGCATGTAAATCTCCGTGAGCTCATCCTTGCTGAGAGAGAGAGAACTAAGCTGCGCTGCAAGTGTGTGCTTCTTTTCTGAGTTGTATTTCGAGCTGTAAAGACAATTCAAGTTGAATTAAAACTAACAAGCCCGACTCCTAATTAGGCCTTCATCGTGCAAAAAAACACACTTTTTCACATTCTCCCTGGTGCGCCGGGTAAAGCTAAGGGGTAAGCTTAGAAGGTGAGCTTCCCACTGTACTCGAGTCCACTTCTTTATTCTTCGCCACTTTGCGAACTGCTGCCATCGCTCCCAGTTACCGTAAGCAAAAACGATCAGATTTATCAGACTAAAACACAAACCTTTTTGTGGCGCTTCCAGTACGGCAGAACTGAATCACTTAAAGAGATGTGTCCCAATCATCGGCCAGCAGCAGCTTTGATAAAGCAGCGATGACGCTATTCAATTTCGATGAAAGAGAACAATTTTCCTAACGCAGCAAGTGCTCTTACTGGTCCATAAAACGATTGATCGTTCCCATCCGTAACAAAGCAAGTACAAGACGCTTTCGCGCCTTGTACTGTAGCCCGATTTGCGATGCTACAGTACAAGGCATGGAAAACTCGCATACGTGGCCCGCCCCGCAAGGAACATTTAAGGACAATCTTCACACCAGAAATTTAGGAACATTGTTACTTTATTAAAACATTTCCTGGTAACATTTTCATTTCCTTGTAACAACATAATTGAGTGATTACTGTGGTGAAGGAAAACTTTGCCTTAGTTGTGGGCTTCCCCAGCGTGCAGCTGACAGTGAGTATTGTCGAAAGGGGGGAGGGCTAAGCTCCTCAAATGTTCTCAGTGGTGGGGGGGGGGCGGGGGGGTGTGCCCGCCTTGTCCTCCCCCCCCCCCTCCCCGGATGAAGATGAAGAAATGTAAGAAATGTAAGAAGATGAAGAAATGTAAGAGGTGGGGATGTTCTGCAGAACGCCGCTGGCGCAATGCTTTTAGGAAAGCGTTATCGGCTATTGTCCGACTCCCAACGCCTCGACATCGAACAGTAATCCTGTCGATGACAGCTTCACTTGGTCGTATCATTGTGCTACTTTAAACCGGGTGTTTCAAGAAATGTGTGTGAAAATAATCATAGACAACGGAAAGCCAATTTTTCTTACTGTCTCCTAATTACTTCTTTTTTGTAACGAGAAACATTTTAAGACGTATATAAACATGAAAATCACGGCAATAATTAAACAAAATAAATTCGTTACTGTTTTACCTGTTGGAGATAGACCAGGTGAAATGAAAGAATTGCTGACCTACAACCTAAAACTAGGCAATAGCTGCGTGAGCATCCCATCCATTTCCCGTGTGCATGACTGCTGCAAGTGAGTAGGCTGGAATTTCATATAATTACACTTTTCTTTTTGTGAATTGTGTTTCGCAGTATTTTTGATCACGTGTCACTTTTTCATACAATCAAGTCTTGATTTAACCAACCCGAATATAACGAAATAAATAAAATAGTCTTGCAACCTCCCTATTTATATATATATATATATATATATATATATATATATATATATATATATATATATATATATATATATATATATATATATATATATACACACACCAAAAAGTGGAGGACGGGCAAAACGAAAACTTTTTATTTTTTCCTACGTTTCAGCCGGGGACCGGCCTTTATCAGGTTTCAAAGAAAAGCTTTGGAGATACCTGCTCTATTCTTTTTTCATTACCGTTTTACTCTAATACCACGCTTTGCATATGACTACCTCAGCAGTTATAGCCATAATTAACCTTAATTGATTACCACTCACTTTCTTTGTCCGTTAGGGTAGTAGCTTTTAAGGTGCTGCCTAAAGGTGCTGAAGACAATGGAGATTAGGATGATGATTATGTTGATAAGCCTCGATGATACCAAAAAAAAAGGTACGGTCGAAATTCTACAAAGAATCATCCGTAGTACTAGCGACAAACCTGTGAAGCAGTGCGCCCTTGACCAGTAGCAGGTGGACCACCCTGGTGTGTCCGTTCTGTGAAGCGATATGCAACGGCGTCTTGCCTTCGCCGTCCATCTCATTGATGATAAGGTGGCCCTTCTTGCTTTCCAGCAGGTGGCGCACCGTGTTGTAACGTCCGTACCTATTGCACAGAGCGGAGAGATGGATTGACACGCCCGTTTGCGTTTAGGACTAGAATGACAGATTGCACGTTAGTTGGAATGGTACAAGGGGTACATGCCGCGTGATGTGGTGGCAGTTGATTTTAGAATCACTCAGAGTGTAAAATTACTCAACGTGTGTGCACGCGTGGGCAAGCATTCCGATGACGCTTATTTCTCCCTCTACTATATACACACTGATTTTCAAAATTTAAGAAATGCAAGACAAAACGTAACAGAGTCACTCAAGATGACGTGAGTCCCGCTTGTGCCATATGCTCATAGAGGACAATATGTTTCATATGGTGAAGCTTGAAATTATGCGTCCATCAGATAATAATAATTGCTGTTTCTTGGGAGTGCCAGTACGCGTCAACCACTTTTTTGACACTCTGAAGCATTTCGTTTAGATGTGTGTTGCTGAGCTGTGCTTAGTTAACTCAACCACATGGCAGGTACGTAAGAGTACACATAGGTACAATCTAAAGGACTGACCAGTCGATTCCCCCAGATTCACGCAGAGGGTATTCGAGCTACGATTCCGAGTGTGAGTGGAACTGGTTGAACAAAATTTTGATTTGAGTTGTTGAAACTACGTCGCTCTGTAGCCCTTGTCATCTGTTTTATAAAACCCCGGTAGAACCGTCCAAAGGAAACAAGAAGTTAAAAAAAAAATCTGCTCTTTTTTGTGACAGTGACTCCAGCTCACTCACCTTGCAGCAAAATGAAGCGGCGACTGATTTTCGTTGTTCTTGAGGTTGACGATGGCGCCGAAGTGCAGCAGACTCTCGATGGTTTTCAGCTGGCCATTTCGCGAAGCGTAGTGCATCGCTGTGCAGCCCTGGATGTCTCGCTCGTTGAGGAGGTCGCCGAAATCTTTCAGCCGCTGAAAACAAAGAGCATGTGTGAAAAAGTTTTTCAACCACATCGCGAGTGCTACTCGAGACAAAAAACCTCATTAATATCTTATCTTGAAGGAGAAAAAATACGAGAAAGGTAGGGTTATAACGGCAGTTAAAATAACTATATCACAGTATTTCGGTTAGCTGATCTGCCCGGGAGTGGAGAAAATATAGATTAAGCCTCATGATTGCTCATCCCATGTATTTGTCTTAAACGACGCGAAAGTGAAAACAATCTTCGTTTTATCGATCCCCTCAGTCGATTGTATTAGTCCCCCATGTCCCCTCCGATGAATGCCTTCTACGCGATACGGGGTCATGCGCTGTTTTTCACATTCAAGAAGCTGCAGTATTGACCTCAAAGCTAGGGCTTTCCTCAATGTTTTCCGCTTAACTCTCTAGGACTGACGTTAAACTAGCAACTGTGTCGGCGAACCGTACAGCTTGTAGTATCTAGTTATTTTCGCCTGGTGTCCTGGTCAGTGTTTTCTACCCGGAATGGCTTCGATGTTTCTTTCTACGAAGTGCCGAGGCTTTATAGAGACTACACGTGGCACCATGATTGCAGCGTACGCTTGCTCCTGTGTCCCTCCGAACACGATGGAGACGAAGCCTTTCTGATCAAGGGTCGTCTGAGTGAATTGCTCCCTGCTATAACGGATGGTCCTCCGTTCGAGGACGTTTGTAACGCGAAACAATCAACTCGCTGGGTTTCGCTTACAGTTAGGACAAAATCCTCTTTCCCTTTGTAAATATCCAACGAGAAACCCTTTGTTGGAAGCGTGCCGATCGATTGTCGTGGGATTAGGAACGGCTGTCTGTCGCGATTCACAAAGAAGAGATGAGACAGACATGGCCTGGGATTGTCAGCTCCTTGTATTGTCGGTCACGTCTTTTGCTGCCGATGCTGCTGGACAGAACGGCTGATTGTAGGGAATGAGCTTACACGTATGCACACATATATCAAATATTCACTTCCACTTTCTCGTTCAATCCTTGACAACAAAACGTCGTTAAAGCGTGATTGGATTCTGTGGCTTTGGGAATCTTGTTTCCAAGAAGCTTTCGCGTCCTCAGCGCACAAAGTATAAGCAGAGAGTGTCGATTATGAATAATTAGTTTGTTGGACGAGGCAGTGAAAGCGTGTGGCTCTTATCATGGTGATATCTCGTGTAATGGGATGCTGTGTATGAGAAAGATACTGGGTAAGCTCACTTAAACATATTCTCAAGGGGCGAGCGATTATAATATTAATAATAATAACAGTAATTTCTTAGTTTTGCATACCATACAATAAGAAGTAGTGATGTTTAACGTCCCAATGTTACGACATGACTACCAGAGACGCCAATGACTGAGGAACTTTTGACGACCTGGTATTATTTAACATACGCCCAAATATAAGTGAACGGACTTCTACCATTTTTCTCAGCCTTAGAATGTGCAGCCGCCACGGCCGGGATTCGATTCCAAGACTAAGGCCTTAACGTGCCAAAACTTCCACATCATTATAAGACTTACTGTAGTGAAGGACTGGAATACTT
Source organism: Rhipicephalus microplus (assembly GCF_013339725.1). Lineage (NCBI taxonomy): Eukaryota > Metazoa > Arthropoda > Arachnida > Ixodida > Ixodidae > Rhipicephalus > Rhipicephalus microplus. The sequence goes on from NC_051167.1 coordinate 115,923,755, forward strand.
GTGACCACTTGAAGTTCTCTAATGCGCACCCAAATCAACACACATGGAGGTATCATTGTATTTCACCGCCGTCTAAGTGCGTTCAATGTAACCGAGAATCAAACCCGTAACCTCGAGCCTGGAAAAGTGACACAGTCTGATAAGCTACCGCTGAAGTTGAGCCAGGGACGAGATGGAAGGCAAAATACGTTAGTGAAGAGCGCGAGTGACTGACGATAAGTGATTGAACACATACATGAACGTGAGATGTTGGTGATGAAGACAAGTTCACACAGGTGGGTGGTAGTATAGTCAGTGTTTGTTCACGTGAACAGATATTCTTGTGGGTCAGTGCCCCAAGTGTGAGCAAATGCGTCTGCAAGGGTGGGCGATGTCATAGTCGACAAAACTTTTCATAGCTCAAGTTACAATTATTGAACGGATCTCGCATATTTTGTTCATCTCAGATATGGCATTGGAAAGATGGCATCTGTTCTTTTTCGTCTCTTTTGTATTTTCAGTGTCTATATTTTTATTGAAATATTGTAATATCGCTCAAGAAGGTGTTGTATACTCTTTATTACCTATATGAAATCAGCCTTTTTTTCATTTTGTTTCTTGGTCTCACAGAAAATTCAATAAAGAAATCCCGAGTAACACAACCTCTTACGACCATTCTTGGTTGACTTCAAAGACTGTGGTTAACGTAGACGGTGGTGTCTCTACAGTGAAATCTGTGCCCGCCCCATAGGTTTCATCCATATACTTGAAATATAACGCGAGCACCTCATCGGTCTCCGTACCTCATTGATTTCCCCATGGAAGTCGTCCAGGAGTCCTCCGCTGAGCACGATGTGGTGCAGAAGGTTACGGCGCAGGTTGTCCTTGACGCTGAGGTCGGCGTCGAGCCTCAGCAGCGCCGTCACCGTCTTCCAGGCGCCGCGCGCAGCCGCCAGCAGAATGACTGTGCGGCCTTCCTTGTCGGTGGCGTTCATACTTGCGCCCTGTGCGAAGTGCGTGCGTAACTGTTATGAACTTGGTGCTCCGAGGTCTGTCTTCGACACGTCTCGAAGGTCACGTATATGACTTTGGCCTCCGAGATCTGTCGGTCAACGATTGGCCATTAGAGTCTTTGGCTTGGGCAAGCAGGTGCGACAGCTGTAAAGTTGAACGGTGTGAAAGTTGAGCAAATGAGTAAACGCATGCGCACACGACGAGTGGATCAGCCCTGGCCCTTGGTGTTCTTGATTTTTTTACGTTCTTTTCTTCCGTACTGTTAACTTTGCAGCGGGGAATACATGTTTCTTACTTTCTTGTACTTGGCGCCCAAGATGACTTCCTGGGAAAGCAACGTGCTTAAGTTGTGTACAAGAATGTCCTCTGTGATTCGGCAACCGCAGATCTAGGAGGTCACGTATTTTCCATACAGTAGCATGAGGTCGCCACAGGAGTGAATAGCGACGATCATTCCCAATGACTGAAAAGTTCTTCATGAATAAGCTCTTGCGGCGCACCTACTGTCTAAACATAAAAAATGCTAGCCATCGCATAACCTAAAGTAGATTTAAGGATTCAACTAAAATCAAGTCAGTTTACTTCGTCATCAAAACGAAACATGATAGTCAAGGTGGCCATGGTGAAAACTATATTTTGATTTGACATGCCGACCAGCACGCAGAATCATTAGAAATCGTATACTAGATCCATAAACCTCACCATACTATGCACTGATTCATATGATTGCCATTGTTTACAGTTACCGTATGCGATAAATATTTGCCGCTGCCTACCGTTCGTGGCACTGAAGCCACACAAGTCCGAGCTCCTGCACAGAATACCCCTCATACAGGTAACTCTTATGCTCTACGCAGCATGGCGTCATCTCTCGAAGATGCAACAAAACTCGCACCGGAAAGCTCTTTTTCACTGATTTCCCGGATCTCTCACTTTATTCTCGTCTGATTGCCCGGATGGTCTTGTTTGAGTGCCCGAATGACGGTGCTGCGTTTTCGTTCAACGTCTTTAGAAGTTGGCCGACAACGGGAGATATACGCACTATCGTGTTCAAAATGAACTGCTGTCGAGAAAAGAAGAGACTGGGATCGTACCTCGGAGACAAGGTATTCGACCAGTTCGACGTGATCAAACATGGCTGCGCAGTGCAGTGGCGTCATCTGTTGGGCGTCGCTACAGGTGAGGCAGTGCACCCGCTGGTCGGGCTGTCGCGAGAACATGAGCCGCACGATGTCCATGGCACCCTGGGCGCATGCCAGATGCACGGGCGTCGACAGGTCGTGCTGCTGGGTGCTGATCAGTGCGCCACTCTCCAGGCATAGCTGAACCGCCTGCGATCGAATTCAAACGGACACACTCACGTTAAATTTAAATAATAGCGCTACTATACTGCTGGCTCTCCTGCGCTTGCCTCCTCGGTTTGTTTTACCGGTTATATTTATCGCAAATTTAGTGTGCCCGTTGTGTGTGAAATGACACATAATTCAAATTTATTCATGTACGAATGAAAAGGGAAAGCTACGCTGTGATGAGGCTAGTAGGGGCAAAAATGTGGTGGTATGTGAGTCTCTCAGTGCGCAGAAACTATAACGAAGAAGCAATACTAGCATCCTCCCTCAGCAACTAATACTCCCTCGAGACATACTACTACTGGTGATCTTTGGCGAATGGCAGGCAACAGTTGCCAGTGAATAGTTTCGTGAGTTTATCAAGTGGTCTGCAGTGTGGGTAGGTTTTGTCTTTTAAACACCAGAGAGTTACTCGAATTTCGCCGATGTGGCAAAGAAGAAAGAAAGAGGAATTCTCAATGAAAAAAGATTGGTCAGCTTCCATGCAAACCGATACGAACCCCTGAGACTGCACCTCTCTTGTGTTGTACAGAATCTTTCATTTGGAGACTGACAACAAAAACAATAAAAAAACAAGGAAGGACTTTAAGTTTGCGATGTTTTACGTTTCCTTCTTTTTCGGTTGTGCTGCTCATTTTTAACACCATTTTCTTTTCACTAAGAGCAACAGCAATAATACAGAAAGCAACAACACGAACCTGCCATGTTAGTAGTCAATGTACGCACTTCGTCGGTTGTGTGTGTGCAAAAACAGTTTTATGTCTTTCCCTGCAAGTTTCAATACAATAGGATCTCAACTCCTTGGAGTTAACGCATAATCAGGGCCCATGGCAAAGCAGGTCGTCTAAGTTACATGTCACAAAATCGCTGCTGACATTTTCGCGGGCCAAAAGCCAGGGTGAAACTTTCTAAACAGTGTATTGTACATATGTGGCTGTATGCATTACGTGTTTGTCACTGTATTGATAATAAACATCACCCAGCGCCTGGAGTGGCATGCCCAACGAAAGTACAAACATCTCTAGTTCATCTATGAAATATTTCTCTCTCTCTTGAAGCAGTATCTCTCTTGTGCAATATTGGTAAACTAATGCGATAAACAAAAGCAAAAAAACATTATATATTAGTCAATGAGCACACTCCTTATGTCTGAGCATTGCATACGCACTTTTATGTCTCCGGCATGGCACGGCCGAGTGGAGAGGCACATTTCCATCGGCATCGTAGAGTTTCATCATCTCAGCTCTGGAGTAGCCGCTGGACTCGCCTGCGGAAACGGCATCGCCACAAGAGCAGTGCATAATGCAATAATCACGGGGTCTGGGTTCACTCATAGAGAAGAACGGTATACCATGTTGACGCGGAGAATGGATTATCGTTTAGAGGAAAAGCAAAGATATTTATGCGTCCTAGAAGATAGCAAATCTAGTTAAGGCGCCTTGGTACTAAAATATTCAGAAGATAATGCTACAGAACAGCTGCGCTGTGGGGTTGCACAGAAGGGGCCAGGGACTTTTGTGGCTAGGCAGTTTTCGCAGCCTTTGCTGCAAGATTAAAGGGGCTGTTACACACTTATCTGAGTTATAATGAAATAGCCTCACTATGTGATGCGTCGCGGGTTACATGCCGTGAAAGTTTTTACAATGAGTGCAGCTCTGGCGGAGCCAGTGGCATTTGCCGAACGCCTGAAGCCTTTTCTCTCTTCTTTCGTGGCAGCGAGCGCGCTGCAAGCTACGTTGGAACTTGTGCGTTGCACCGACATAGAGACGAAGAAGGCGAGCAGTGGAGCGGGATTTGGACGCATAGTCAAACGGCACGCCATGTTTGATGTCACCAAGGAAATTCGGAGATTACAAACGAATTTGTTCATATAATGAGGTACCACTCATTTTATGGCTGATCTCTAGTGGTGGGTTGCACCAGGATAATGACAGTATACCAACTTGCCAACCCTGTTTGAACAGTATCACACTGAGCGTCAATAAACGGCGAGGAGAGATTTTTCACAGGCCACGCAGACAGAGAGATAACAAAAGAGGAAGACGATGCGGAAATTTCGGGAAACAACCTTCTTAACGCTATCGCATTAGAAATTGAGAGCATAGATATGGGCGAAGGGAGCAACTGAATCGCGCTTTCAGCGCGTACCTTAAAGAGAAGCAGATAACGCGTCAGTGAAGACAACGTCACCCCGGAAGATTATGCCACAGCATTCCACGGCTTACGAAATAAAAGCTAAGATGCTGTTATCTGTGACAAGACGTGCATAGACTGCAAGACGCCTACGCGCGGGTATAGTTGTCAGCCGAGTCACTAGCGCCCAACGGCTGGCTAACAACTACACGTTGACGGAAGGTCGTAACTGGGGTATCCGGAGATGGCGTATAGTAGGTGAAGTTTACTTCTTATTCTTCAAGTTAGTAAAGATTGAAGGTGAAGACGAGCCGCGAACTTAGCAACGATGGTTGTAACCACTGGGACCTGATGATCGTAACACCGACAGGTAAATAACGAGAAGGAAATGCCCCGGCTGACTTGTTCGACGTCATATGTTCTGCTGTATCGCATTTTGTGTGTGAGAGAGAGAGATGTAGACTTTATTGATTTCCGGAAGATTGCTGGGATGGGCTCCCACCTAGGTAACCTTATTATTTTTGATACCACGTATTTTGTCTGCCTAAGTGAGAGGTAGTAGCAGTGCCACCAGAAAGGCACCAACCTTTCGAAGTTTAATTATTTCAATGTAAAAAAACGAAAAAATGTGGTCTGGCGCTGCCCCCCGGATTGGAGGCATTGCAGGTTTTTTTAATGTTACCTGATGTTCGCCAGCCTCCATGATCGGCCAACCTTTCACGCTGCAACGTGACGTTGTCATTTCATGACATCAGAACGTGACGTCACGTTATGTGGCAACACATTGAGTTCACAGTGACGTCACGTATTATGACTATGTGTGAGTCGCGATGACACAATATGATGACGGCATCATGTGAGGATTTATCATATGAATTGTGTTGACCGATGACCGCGGTCAAACTTGGCGTTAGACGAAGACATTTTAAGGCTTTCGTCTTAAGAACGTCGGTGTTACGAATTGGTAGATTGATGACTTTGTTACGGCATGTTTTGCAGTGATAACCCTAGAAGACGTGGATTCCCTTTGCCGGTCGCGGTTGAAACATTTTGATGGAGGTCAAACGCAAGGGCGCCGCAGTGCAATTCAGGTGCGGGTTCAATATACCGCAGACAGTCCTAGTTATTCTTGAGCTTCTCGCTGCGTAGTATGCGAGGGTCCCATTGCAGTCTTGTACTTTTGGACCCTATTCTGTATATTTTACTCCTTGTAACATCCTTTTATGACATGATAATAAACTGATTGGTTGATTGATTGATTGATTGATTGCATGGTCAGGAAATGGGGACATTGGCGTTGTTGCGGATGCTAGCAAACCGGTTACCCTCGACTGGTTGACCTACCTATATTTCCTTTTCTACCATTTTCTCTGCCACCAGATGCCACTGCAGAAGCAAAATTTAGGAGCAAGGAACACACTTTAGGAGCACACCTTGGCTTTGGAAACAACAAAAACAAGGCCGACAAAAACCACAAAGGAAGTTCCAAGGATTTAGCTACCCAATAGAGTAGAATGTTAATTGAAAGAGTGCTTCTCGGAAACCAGGATCCGTTTGCTAGACCTCTTTTTTGAGATTTGCAATAGAAGTGGAAGGACGCTGATATGGTTCCGAAATTGAAGAACCCTCACAGGCTGTTTGCTAAAATCTTCAGATGGCCGGGAAAGTACGCTTTGTGGCACGCTATTAGGTTTACGCCTAATTTCTTCTTGTTGACTAGTATCTAAAACAAAGAATCGTTTTTAATTGCATATTTCGTTTCTTATATACGTTTTCTTGCTGAAAATTTTGTTACAGATGTGGAGGGGCGGGGGAGTCACTGCCAAAAGATGGCGTGACATATACAAAGCCCGAAATCCTGGGGATGTACAAACTTTATCATTGTTTCGACGTGTAAAGCCATATATATCGCTAAATGAGTGACCTAATAATTAAGTACGGATCACCCGCTTATAGCACGACACAACGTTTTTTAAACCTTCATCGGTATGTCTGTACTACGTGCCGGCTCCTGAAAAAAATAAAAAACTATTTCTGCGTGACATGCGCTATAGCGAGCTTACAACAAAAAATACAATGACTACGTTTCTCTCCAAAGTTTGCGTTTCGTTCTGTGCGCAAGCGTGCCTTTCCAAGGCAGCAGCAGTTTTCAAGCAAACAAACCATCAGTACAACAAAACATTTCCAGATATGCGTTGCTCACGTGCCGGGGCCTCATAAGCGCCCCCGAAAATGCCACAACACGCTTATAATCACCGAGTATGTTATCACGCGCGGCCAAGTTATGGATCGTATCATTTTTGTTTCCTGCTCATCGATTCCAACCACACGCCGCTAGTCGTAAAGCCTGTCGGCGCTCAAAGGCATCAGCCCATAAAACTGCCCTCCATCAGTTTAGCGTGAATCAGAATTAGGCGCGCTGAGTCAGAAGCTATAGATCTCCGTGGATCACGCCGTTACTGCTGTTCCGGGATTTCGGCAGTACGAAAGACACAAAGCGCTCGCATGCCAGACCCTCTACCCGCAAACCATTACTAGTCTATACCAGTGTTCACAAAAAAATACATTGAAAATATGGTAAACGTGCGTGAACATGAAAAGCGGTTTTCTAGTTGGCCATGCCCCGCGAAATTTCCTGGATGCATTTTGCTCGTGAACTGCAACTTCTAAATGATTTTCGCCGAATGAACAGCCTTTACGAGGTCGTTAAAAAGCCATTGATTCATTTATACAGCGTCGCGTGACATTGCGAAGATGCACGCAGTGAACAATAAGCCTCTCACCCGTGAAATTTGAACTATAGGTGCGTGATGGATAGGTTTAAGAGGCTCAACCATGAATGAGTATAAAAAACGCGTGTGATGTAGCTATGTTCAGCTTATGTTGGCGTAAATACGTTTAGGTATCTTCAAAAAGAACGAATATTAAAACAAGCAAACTATGACATACAGATGTTGAATTGAATTTGCATATATATTGACAAAGAACAATTTACATTAAAAAGTCAGCAGATATTCGTCGCCTTAACTAATTTAGCGTTGGAAACGCAAAGAGACAGAGCAGCAGGAGGAAGCCGTAACAATCGTATGGAAAGTAATTCAAAGCTTGGGAGTCACCTCTTTCGCATTGCCTTCTCCCACACCCGACTTCGCCCTACGACCAGCGCCACTGCTCCTCCTCTACGCTGTTGCGAAAGACGGACCGATCCCGCCGAAGCCACCACTGTTTCGAAAGACGGCGACGCCAACACGGCCCCGAAGGCGCCACTGCTTCCAACTCCGCCGGGAAGGTCACCAGCCGTTTGGTAGCGTATGTTTATCAGCTCGCGACTGCTTCTGCGCAGAGCTGATAAGACGAGCGGACGAGACGACGGTGAGTTAAACAAGGTTTATGTACAGCATATATACAGAAGCGTTACAATTTCGGCACTGGGGCCGACAGAGACTCGAAGAGCCGAGCTCTCCTCTCTAATACATAGGTCAACTTTTCGCCTAAGACCGCCGACTCACACACATGTCGGCTCTCCGACGTGGGGACTCCTCTCTCAAGGACCGCCCATCGCGACGCGCCGCAGGGCTTCTTTTATTTACACCGGGTCCAACCAAGATGTCCAATCAGAAGCGCCGCTGGTCGTCAGGGCAGACTCCTCCAATGGGGTTGCCGCGCCATGCGTCAGACCACCAGACACGAGGACGCCGGCTCGCTGTCACGTGCGCAGCTGACTCAATGCACGTGGGCCAGAGAAGCGCCGCGCGTGTTCACGCCGTCGAGTTGATCGCGCCAGGCGGACTGCGGGCTGGCCTTGTCCCAGATTGCCTTTTTCAGAGGCACGGTCGTTTGACGAGGACTCGCTGGCATAACAGCACCCCCGCCGCCAGACAATGCACCGGAAAGACGAGCTGCTTCCACGGGGCTCGGGTGTCAGGTGCGCTCGTTCGCCAGGTCCCTCCAGGTTCGCCTCCAGGGCCATGGGGAGAATACAGCTCCAGACTGTTCCGGGAACACATCCCATTTTTGACGACGGATCCCAGCTCCACTGGCTTGTCGCCACAACTTGTCGACCAGCTTCACTCGTCTCTTCTGACCATCTTCGGTTTCAGCACTTGTCGATGGTTCTGCAACTTGCCAAGAACGGTTCGACAACAGACCACACACGACACAAGCAAGTGCCCTCGGTCACCCGACAGAACACCAGACAAAGTATAGTACAACATATACCTATCTACGTGTCTATTGGAATTTTGTTCCCTCTACATCAAGAGGCACATGTGGGACACAAGACTCTTAAAGTAAGAACTTGAATTTTTCACACTTACAACAACGTAACGGATTAGAATACCACATAAAGCTGGCCCCTTGAGATCACTCTAAACGAGAGCGCTCAGCTAAGTTCGTGATGAGGTCAAAATTTTTGCCCCGAATCGCCAGCCAGAAACCGAAAGGTTGAGAAGTTACTAGCTGGAACGCACTGCTCAATGCACCTGCATTAGCGTTTACCTTTCCTTTATTTTTTTTGATAGCGAACGTCAAAGTTGCGCTGTGGAGCAACATGCTCCACTTCAGTAACCGGCCACTTTTAGGCGACGATACCTATGCGGCACCAAGAGCGGCTCACACTTTCGACGTTGCACAGGGGAAAAACGATACGGCTTGCTACTGATTGACTCCTCACCGCTTAGCTCGATATCGTGTTCGATCACCGTCGTGTCTCCGGGACGGTCCGACAACACATACCCAAACTCGGAAACAATCTTTCTCAGGTCCTCTTTCTCAGGTCCTCCTTCACTTAAGCTAGGCTCTAGGTTTATCTGCTCCCGGATTACTTTCGATCCCCCTTCGATCACCTCACTAGAACTCAAATTTTCTGCTTCCTCTGAAGCCTTCAACAGCTGATTTACGACCGCTTGATGTTGAACATTGGGTTTCATCAAGTTGTAAATTTTGTTCTGCCGCTTTCCTACTTGCACCTCATAATTTGTATCGCAAGGCTTCGATAATACTTTGGCGGGCCCTTCCCAATCAACCTCAAGCTTGTTCCTTTTAGATGGCTGCACCCGCATTACCTGATTATCAACTTCAAAAGCGCGCTTCTTCCCCGATTTCTCGTAGTGCTCCTTCGACAGCACTTTTGCCGCGTTTTTCTGGCTTTCCACTAGCGCTTCAATTTGGCTTTCCACTAGCGCTTCAATCGAGAGATCCTCACTCTGCTCTCGAATGAGCGTCTCTCGATCAACTCTCGGCAGCTCGCTCCAACTTTCCGCTACAGGCGAGAGCGTTGCAGCCCTCTCCCTCTGATCCAATGGCGCCATGTCGTCTCCCCTTTCTACGGAAACCACGCTGGTCGGTCCGGCGACGGGCCGCTCGCGTTACTGCTCACATGACTCATGCGGAAACTTTCCTTTCTGGGGTTCCGTCGACCCGCCGACAAGGTCACTTGAGAGTTCACCGCATGGAACCAGATCAAGCTGCCGCGATAGCTTCCGCGCTTGCGATCGCGTGAAAGCCATGCACGCTAAGTTGGGGAAGAACGATTTGCCCTGCTCTTTGAGAAGCTGCTCTGAGTTGTTGGAGAAAAGATAAGGAAAACGATCATTTAGCGCGGCAGACACAGCCGCTTCGGTGCGAAGCTCACCGAACGGGCCTTTAATGACAACCGTGGCGATTGGTAAGCGAACACTCTGCTCCTCGGCGACTTGCCTGATCCACGCGCATTCTCCCGTGAAGTCATCCGGAGACACCAATGAAGGATGGACAACGTCCATGGTTGCCGCTGAGTCTCTAAGTGCTCGGCACGTTTTCTCATTGACCCTAATTTCTTGGAGATACGGCTCCAACAACCGAATGTTTTTTTCTGATTCTCGGATCGTTGCGAAGGCAAACTTTTCCTGACAGTTTCTAGCGATGTGCCCTTCCTTTTTACAGTTGTAGCAGATTAGCGGCTTCCGTTTGTTTTCTGATTCAAATGCCTGTGTGGTAGAAACCTCACTCGATTTCTCCGCTTCTGTTTGCCCTTCCCCTACACTGTCCTTCGTAAGAGACGGGTCCTTTTTGAAATTACGGTGCGGAACGGGTTTCCGTTGATCAGGTTTCCTTGAAAAGCCCTCTTTCCTTTCATCCTTTTCAACGCGCACTGCCCTGCTATGCAACTTTCGGCGAGTATAATACTCCTCAGCTAACTCTGCTGCCTTGTTTAGCTGTACTTCACCAAGTTTGTCCTGCAGCCAAAGTTTGACATCCTCCTCGATGCAGCGGTAGAATTGCTCCAATGCAACGCATTCCACCACTGTATCGCGGTCGTCATAAACACCTTCGCCCTTGAGCCATTCAATCAAATCGGCTTTAAGACGAAACGCGAAGTCAACGTGTGACTCATTCCCCTTTTTAGCATACCGGAACCTTTGCCTGAAAGCCTCGGGTGACAACTTATAACGTCTCAAGAGCACTTCCTTAACCTCGTCATAGCTCTCAAACGCTTCCCTCGACAAGCAAGTTATCGCGTCGGACACTTCGCCGGGAAGAAGAGCTAGCAGGTTCCGCGCCCAAAGAGACTGCTCCAAAGCATTTCGCTCACAGACGTGTTCAAACTTGACGAGATACTTCGCCATGTCCTCGCCTACTACGAACGGTGGCAGTTGGTCCCGAATTCTAAAACAGCTGACCTGAACTGTTGGAGAAGCTACACTAGGCGCCTGCGAACACTGTAGGATTGCCAATTCTAGTCGTTTCAACTCGAGACGCTCCTGTCTCTCGGCCTCCTCGCGACGTTCGCGCCTTTCAGCTTCTTCGCGAGCTTCGCGCCTTTCAGCTTCTTCGCGAGCTTCTACTTCTCGCCTTTCAGCCTCCTCACGGCGTGCTTTAATATCCACCCAGGCCTCATCGACTTCCTCAGCCGACACTCCCTCATCCTTCATGATCTCAAGGATCGCTTGCTTTCGTTTCGCACGGCCCAAAGTAATGCCGAGTTCCTCACAAATTTCGATGAGTTCCTTCACTTTAAGGTTCTCCATCGTTCACACTAGCCTCTTGCTGTTTGCCCCTGTTAACAATTTACTTGCCGTACCCACTATAAGTCAACTAGCAAGACGCGCAAGCAATTTTTCACTCTCCCGTGTTTACCCTCTCCGCATTAACTTTGGTTTCAAAGCACTTCGACTTTGCTTGAAACGATCAAAGCTCACTCTAATGCTTCACACAGCCCTTCTCTAAACTAATACAACCTGAGCTAGAGTAGTCTGGTGAACTGAGGGGAAAACATCAGGCACTCACCGCATCGATGTCGCTGACGCCGGCCGATCCCAATGCTGCCACCACTGTTGCGAAAGACGGACCGATCCCGCCGAAGCCACCACTGTTTCGAAAGACGGCGACGCCAACACGGCCCCGAAGGCGCCACTGCTTCCAACTCCGCCGGGAAGGTCACCAGCCGTTTGGTAGCGTATTTTTATCAGCTCGCGACTGCTTCTGCGCAGAGCTGATAAGACGAGCGGACGAGACGACGGTGAGTTAAACAAGGTTTATGTACAGCATATTACAGAGGCGTTACAATTTCGGCACTGGGGCCGACAGAGACTCGAAGAGCCGAGCTCTCCTCTCTAATACATAGGTCAACTTTTCGCCTAAGACCGCCGACTCACACACATGTCGGCTCTCCGACGTGGGGACTCCTCTCTCAAGGACCGCCGATCGCGACGCGCCGCAGGGCTTCTTTTATTTACACCGGGTCCAACCAAGATGTCCAATCAGAAGCGCCGCTGGTTGTCAGGGCAGACTCCTCCAATGGGGTTGCCGCGCCATGCGTCAGACCACCAGACACGAGGACGCCGGCTCGCTGTCACGTGCGCAGCTGACTCAATGCACGTGGGCCAGAGAAGCGCCGCGCGTGTTCACGCCGTCGAGTTGATCGCGCCAGGCGGACTGCGGGCTGGCCTTGACCCAGATTGCCTTTTTCAGAGGCACGGTCGTTTGACGAGGACTCGCTGGCATAACAACGCTTACCCTTTTCTCCTCCACGCTTTACCACCTGTACATCTCCAACTTCCAACTCACCTCTCCTTGTACTAAGCTACACACTCTCTCCTCCTCATCCTGACACCATTCCTCCTGAACTCGGCTCCCATTCACACCCATTGATATACTATACATGTGACTATATATGCTACACCTCCCCTCTCCCACTTCCCTTTCTTTCCTCACCCTCAAATATCTGCTATCTGCCTTATTTCCCTTCCCAACGCCTTGATATAATATATACTACAGTGGCCTATCCTCACTTACTTATACTCATTTTCATATACGATCCCCTAGGTTCTATTACGCTGTACATGACAACTGCTATGTAAGCTTATTTCCAAAGATCGAAAGCGTGATGGCTGGGACGTGAGAGTGACGTAAGCAGGCGCTACGCTTCCGACAAAATAAAATCTGGACGCATTTATCCTGCCAGTTCTTTTTGTCTGGTTGTTACTGTCTGGTTGTTACAAGGCTACCCCTGTCTGTGACGGGGTAGCCTTGTTTATAACCTCCTCGGTCCCTAAGAGGTTTTAGCACTTCATCAGTTCTGAAAGCTACAGATAATCGCATTTCAATATCCGCGTGTCCAAGTTTGTTTTAGCATAATAGGAATGAGTTGCTTTCACAAAGCCCTGAGTAGTGGCATCGTGTGCCTAGTCATGTTCGAAAAATGAGCGAACGAAACTGACTAGCTACAGCGTGAGAGCGCGGTCACGTCCTCGTGATGAGTGAAAGCTTTTTAAAGACGATGTTCTTTCTTGGGGACCTTCGACGGAAAAATTTTGGTCTGTCTGTCTGTCTGTACCTTTGTCTGTTTGTCTGCCCTAACGATACCTCAAACGGTATCAAACGGCCAGCCCCATCCGCAGCGCCCACCAATATTGCTCAAGGTTTAGCGTTCATAGTTGTGCGATTGTCAATAAAAAAACAAATATTGCGTATATATGAGGCGCCATAACAACACGTATATGTTTTGTATGTCTGCCTTTATTTTACAAGAGGCACACACATGTAACTTTAAGGACTGTAGCGTTTATTGCGCGGCGCTGACAGTGCAACGCGATGCTCAAGAAGGTGTTTCCAACGCTTTGCTACGACGACACGGTGGTGGCACTTGCCCGTTGCTTTGCGCTCTACACCTTATCACCTCCGAGACTGGCGCGCATCTTTCTCCGTGGTCGTGCGTGCCTTCGTTTTCGAAGATAACTGCCAGATGGCGCTCGTGTCTCACGTACCTAGATGCGCTTGTTCGCCTCCGCTACACGCTCGAGGCACTCTAACGCAGCGCCTTCAGAATACCATTCACCGATTTTCTTGCGCAGAACATCAAATAAACGTTTCGTTCACTCTCTCCAGACGCAAGACTATCGTCTTTCGACAACATATACAGTGTAACATGTAGATTCGCGCCAACTTTTTCTTAGATGTAGCGTCAACGACATCGTCTATAGTTCATTCCTTTAACTGTGGACACCTTCTAGATTATATTGAAAATCATTTCGGTTTGATATTTTTGTTACACTCTATCTTAGAGACTTCAAAAGATCAAGAGTACGCAAATGGGCACCATCCCATTTTGAGTCAATCGTTCGATTTCTCAAATTCACAATTTTTCTGCGTTTGTTTTCAAGGGCAGGGGGTCAATACAATTTTGCAGATTTTTTCATTGGTGCATTTTTTGGACAGAGGAGATTTACTTATCTGTGGCCACGAAAGCTCACCTTTTCTCCCCCCAAAAATGCTATTTACTCTATACTCGCGATTAGTTACATACTGAAGCAATTAGCTTGAGTCGCTTGCGTTAAACCTATAACACCCCCGTGAGTTCTTCCAAGCTATGCTTCGGCCCCTTTTTTTTTTTTTGAAGCGACAATTCACCAGGCAATGCATAGGACACATGCAAATAATGCTTCCCTGCCAGGCTTTAATCATACTGCTATCGTTGTCTCCACTGACGAAGAGGACCGCAATTAGCGATGTTTACAGCGCGCATGCCGTGTCGCCTGGTGCGGGACGTCGAACGCGCTCAAAAGCTTGGTAGCGACCAACACATATCAAAGTGTTGTGACCTCGTGAATAGTCGTGGTATCGAGCAAGAATTGTATTGAGCAAGAAGGCTTTACAGCACGCACGCTTTTCTGAAATACGTCGTTTCAATTATTAGCCAGTCGTTAGAAAAGCGTGGGTCAGCGGGCACCAGTCGCAATGAGTCTGTTTACAGCGCGAAACAGGACCAACGCTTGCGAACGTTTAATTTCTGCCGGCAACAATGACTTTAACCAGACAGCATGGTCGGTCAACTGCAACTGACAGTGTGAAAGCCAGGCGGTGTTTGGAGAGGACCTCGGTTGGACCAGGTCTGTTTGAAACGTGTTGCGAAGTTCGAGCTATAGAGTGACAGCGAGTGTGCCCGTAAGTAAACAGTTGTAGAATTCATGCGGGCCTCTGACGTCATGCGAATTTCGCGTCACACAGCGTGCAGGTTTGTGTTCGTCTGCCCGAGCCCCAAAATTGTTTTCGCGCACAATTTTAGAGGAAGAAAGAAGTCGGGCGGGGCAGAGAGAGAAAGAGAGAGAAAATAATCAAAAGGAAGAGACAGGGAGGTTAACCTAGACGAACTGGTTTGCTACCCTGTACGGGGGTGGGGAAAAGGGTCGAAAAGAGGATAGATATAGAGAGATATAAAAAAAAAATTAGGAAAAAAAACCACAATTGCCTGTATATTTTACACTGCTGGATCCACCTGAACCTGCAACGTCCTTCTCCCCCTTCTCCCCATTGCATAAAGCATTCACTTGAATCTTGACACATGTTTTTGCAGGACAACATAAACTCCCTAGAAGCGATACAGAACTCTCGTCATAAGCGTGTGCATCTCGTGTGTGAAAGGGGAGGGTCAAGTGCAACTCCCTCTCCGTTCCCTGGTATGAAGCGATGTAGTGCTTCCGCTAACGGCCAACCGCAGGCCGTCGTCTTTCGGTAGTTAAGGTCAGAAGGAAAACAAGTCCCTTGATGAAACATCATTGGCTTTTCGCTACAAGGGCCGCCGAAGACACACGTGGAGCCATAAGCCCGCGAACTAGAAAAAAAATAATAACGTGAAAAATATTTCCAAGTGAAGGGGTGATACAAAATTGGTGCGATAAGGGGCGCCTCTCCTCTCATTCCCTCCAATGATATTTATGAAAGTATAGAAAGGGTGAAGAAGTTGTTATGCATTACCACCCAAGGAAAAACGATTTGTTTGATTCGTTGGTCAGTAGTCGTGCTAATGTCCACAATGCTCTGGTATGATTTGATTTGATTTGATTTGTGGGGTTTAACGTACCAAAACCACCATATGATTATGAGGGACGCCGTAGCGGAGGGCTCCGGAAATTTAGACCACCTGGGGTTCTTTAACATGCACCCAAATCTGAGTACACTGGATGCTCTGGTCAGTTTGGTCGATTGATGGATCCTTTGCTTGCTTTGAGTGATGGACGGCATTCAGCAGCTTAAACCAAGCATAAAAACGCATGCAGAGAAGCCTAACAAGTCTGAATTAAGGGTGAAATATGACCCAATTTATGAAGATGGTCGCAAAAAAATCGGCTTGCGAGACTTCCACTGGTGATTTTTTGATTCAAGCGCAAATTTTAAAATGTGCCTGCTTACACCTCATTTCACAAAGCAAGATCAAGTGACCTGACGGCTCACCCAATAGCGTTCCATTGAACGCCTACTACTGCTAGAACGTCACAAACTTAAGGCAGCCTCGCTCTAAAAGAAACCGGTTGAAGTATACGCATGTCCAATCGCCCAGTATTCAGTACTTTTCAGCTAAGGGGCCGTACTTATGCTTATTCTTTTCATGGCTTTACCATTTCTTATATGAACGTACTTGTGAAGTATCTAATTGTATGAGTGCCCTTTCTTTTTTTAATAATGTTCAGCGATGTCACTGCACCGAAGTGTTCCGCAACTCACCCCATTCCAGCAATGCTTCGATAGCGTTCGCTGATGCATTCTTGGCTGCTTCATGGATGGGGTAGTAACCGTTGTCACACGTTATCTTCGGTGATGCTCCAAACTGACTCAGCTGCATTGAAGTAGAACAATACAGCACGCATCAAGCCATCAAAAAAAGTTCGGCAGCATCTTACACTCTTTGTAGCAAAAGAAGACTGTCACACTTGGTAGCAAACCAAGTTATACAGTCTCGGCCCGAGACTTCTCGCAAGACATAACACGTGCCGCAGTGTTAGAGAGATACATTATATTGCCTTGACGTTCACGTTCAGTTGCAGTTTTCTTCTAACACTCTAGAAATATTTCAATTCACTAACGTTCTGAAAAAGAAAAGAAAACACCGATTCTCTGACGCTCTAAAAACCCTCCTATATTCTAACGCTTTAAAGAGGAAGGAAGCAACAAAAGGAAGAAGGCAGGGAGGTTAACGCTTTAAAACCCTCCAATACTCTAACGTTCTAAAAAGATTCCAACGCTCGAACGCTTTAAGAACGCTCTAACACTTTCAGTGTGTAGTTTGAACGGACGACAATGGATGCTTGAGTCGAATAGTTCCGATTTCTGGAACGGAGACGTTTGCCAGTTTTGTAAAGTGTGGAGTTGAGGAGCTTAGCTTTCTTGGCGCACGGAGGCTACGTCGAAATAAGAACGCGTGCGCTCGCCTCTCTGCACCAACTTTTTTTTTCTTTATTCGATTCATCTCGCGTGGAATCTAATCGTTAAAGAATAGGTGTTACACAAACAGGAAAAGCATGATTGAAGCTGTCATCAAATATACATTGACGAGAAAATAACTTGTCAATACCACCATTCTCAAATATCTACGTGGACTCCGGAACAGGTCTTTTAAAATCAGAAACTAATCCGAATTTTGCATATATTTTTGCGTTTTGCCAATAACATCGTAGGACAAGCAGCAAAATTTTTGTTCTTTTGTGTCATTTTTACACAAAAGAACAAGCAGGTACAGCATGTCACACGTGTAACAGTTTATAACGGTAAAAAGGGTGAACGTATAAAATTAAAAAAAAAGAGATACATGTGTTTGGTTCTCTATAGAATGACATGTGTGACTAAACACGTACAAAATCATTTCCTGAGAGTTGCTCAAGCCAGGCGAATTCCGACCGGTCATTAATCTGAGCTGACAAAGAAAATTAGGAGCGGAACGGCGCACAGGTTGAAGCAACAGAACAGCCTGGACCTATGATTTATCTATTTTGTCCTCACGTAGCAAAGGAATAAATGTTCAGCGCATCCTGCTGCATGTAATCGTTTCTTTTATTTATTTTGAAACAGCGTGTCGAATATTTGCGACTTCAAACAGGCAAGACAAGAAGGTTAACGCTGGAGAGAAGAGAAAATTTTATAAGCACCTACCTGCTTTGAACATCTTGACAAAGTACGAAGAATATAGTGACAGGACAAAGTGTCAGTCTTGGGTGAGTGATTTTTCTGGGAATGTCGGGCTGCTCAATGTCGTGATGTTTTACAAAATGTATAACGCAATTATATACTCGGACGAGCTGTCGCTAGGTATAGCTTCCTGCCTAAAATAAACGCTGCAGGTGGAAGCTCCTGCTGATCAGTGCTGTATAGAACATCGAAAAAAGGAGCCACGTACCAGTATTCTGGCGCACTCTGCATTGTCATAGATGGCAGCCAGGTGAAGGGCCGTGCGTCCGTGCTTACTCCTCAGGTTTGTGTCCAGCTTGTCTCGGTGCTTGACAAGTTCCTGCGAAGTCCACATCGATCACGTCACCGGGAAGCCTCCAAGTGAGGGAGCTTTCGAAGAATTCAGCCTATTCTATTGTTTTGTTTTCGTACAGAAACTCTCAAAAGACGAACATATTTTGCGAGGTCCTCTAACTGACACATCGTCATCCTTCTCGACACTCAGATGTTAGAAAAAAAATTCAGCTTTCGTATCTTGCGACAATGAAACTGCTGTCGAGGGCGTCACTTTTGCCTAACACATCTGCCCGAGACAACGCAACTGACGTGGCCTTCTCACGACTGTATGCGGGATTGAGAAGTGTCAACTATGCCTGGCTGTGTCTTCCACAAAAGAACATAATTCACAGTGAAATCGACTTAATTCACGTTCACATAACTGAAATTTGTCTCACATTCTATGAGAAGTTTGCAAAGACAAGTTTACTCCTCATAACAGGTATAGAATAAAAAAGGAGGGAGAGGTGAAATAACGTGCAAGCAGCAGACTTAATTAGCCGAGTAACTATATTTTGCAACAGTTATCTCAATAATATTTGGATAACATGCAATAGTATAGTGAGGGCATTAAACACAGTATATACATAAAGGTGAAAACTCTGGATTTCATAATTATAAGTGGTAAAAAGACGGGAATCTTGTGGTGAAATGGAGAAAAATGTGACCTGGGGCGATTACGTGGTGACTGTTTCGTGATTTAAAAAAGCCAAAAGGACCCTTATCTGTGCGTCTAAACCTCTATCGATTATGTGGCAACAAAAAATGTCTGCGCCATCTTTCGTTATTGTTATGACCTCAGTGTGTCCACATTACCAATGTGCCGTTCAGTTTTAGCAGTACAGCACTTTTATAATAATTAACGCCAAAAAAACATGATCCACTTCAAAGTTACTTTGAAGAAAACTGGAAGGTCGTGCGCAGAAACTTAGTACTTAACGAAATTCGCAGCTTAATTCTACAATAGAGCAACATATGGTTGGTTAATAGGTAAGAAGGTCAACAGGCGCAGTAGTGTATAGAATACGCTATCGCATACGTAACCTTCACCAGGTGAACAGACGCAAGTGCTTACAATATTACTATGATGTTCTTAGTCTACGCGTCATGCAATAAGCTCATGGTGGGCTATAGTGAAGTTATTAGAGTTCACAACATCAAACTGCTTATTAAAGCAGAGCCATAAATCCAATATTGCAAGACGTTGGTTTTAACGAGGGTGAATTCGTTTAAGTATGAGGATATCGTCTCCGCACGGACCCTCAAGGATTACTGGGCCTTGACCACTACTACGTCACGCCGATATCGTAAAGCAAATGGCCTGTGGACAGAGCCCACTAAGTTCGGACCTTTATATACGCAAACGAAGTAAAATCCCAGTTTTTTTTGTTTTTTTCGTGGGCCATAGAGAATCTAAATATAGCGTTTGCCTTGAGGTCTGCAGCGACAAAACGTTGACGTCAAAGCATTTGGTTGGTCGAGCAATTACATCTTGTCCGTAGTGTCCTCGCTGTGCTTTCTAATGTACGCGGTATCCATAATCTCGAAGCACTCATAAAAATTTTCTGAAAAAAAAAACTGTTCATGAAAAAGAAAGAAAATCCAAGACGAAACGGATTGACGAAAGCTGAGCTAAACTCCGAAGATTGTAGGGAGTGTGCAAGGCCTCATGAGGAGTTGCGTTGCGTTGTACAAGACGTAGGGCTTAACATAAACATTCGCCAAGAGTCTTACGAAAAAAAAAAAAAACCAAACATAGCAAACAAGACAAAGGCACCGTCATCTGTATATAAAACTAGATCGTAGCTGTTCAGAGTAATAAAGAATCTTGTCGTTTACGCTCCCTGTTAACCAGATTTCCTTGTTTGCAAGCCCTGCTTTTATAGGCGGGAACACTCACGGATATTAGTACTTGGTCAAAGCGCACCTACATCGAGACGGCACACTAACTTGAACGTTGTATCATTAAATCCGAAATCACCATCCCCATCCGCACAGAAAAGCGGGCTTTTCTTGTTTCTAATACAACACGTTTAGATAATTTCTCCCGGGTTTTCATCCATGTAGTCTACATAGCAGAAGTGGAAATGAAGCACGCATAAACCCTAACGTTAAAAATATTCCGCCGTGTGCGTGCAGGAGCACATGCGTCACGTGAACATTTTCTTATTCTTGTTTTTTTATAAGTTGTTAGTGTTATTATTCGCTCCTCTATCTTTTGCTATATTTGTTTTTTGTGCATTGCGGTTCCCCTCAGTAATGTAAACTTTACCCCGAGAGTATAATAAATAAATAAATAAATAAATAAATAAATAAATAAATAAATAAATAAATAAATAAATATGAATACGTCCGATGTGGGGGGGCGGGTGATATAAAGGGCAAATTGTGCGTTATCCTTCTCCTCAACTGGGTAACTCGCAGCCCGTAATAACGGTTTTTAAAAGCACCACATTCATTATTATCAGGGAAGTTGGCGCTTCAATAAAGCCGTGGTTTAAGCCTGTTGGGGCACCGCAATTAAAAATGATTATTAGCGTGGCAGCGTCAGAGGCAGCCTTGATATAAATAACGCTAGTTTACCGCGACCTTTATTAGATGATACAGTGTGAATACACGTACGAAATGAAGGAATTCATTGAATTGTATGTAGTTATTTTGCATTGCTAATGTTTTATTTTTCTACATAAATTATAATAATATAACTCTTGTTCTGATGTTGAAGTGACTTGTGCGTGTGTTAGCATTGTACTATCGAATAAGAGTTGTTAGAAGCCAATGTACGTACAGGCAAGTGGTGCCACCTATGCACACCTTGTGTCACTTGCATGCATATACTGGGGCTGTCCTGTCAAACAAAAGCTAACTAAACCTCATATTAAGTGTGAATACACTTTATAAGCGACCCCAAACCATCCACCGCCGTCGGCGGCGTCCGCAGTCTTCTCTCTATCTTTAAAAGAAAGAGGACTTGGTGGGTTGCAGCGCGACGCTCTACCTAATAAGCCACGGACGCGACGCTGATATCGGTGTCAGTAACGCGCCTTATACCCTCTCCCCTTTCGCTCGCTCCTTCCCTCTCCTCGCTTACTGCAGCTGCGCGCGCATCCATCTCTCTCGCGCGCCCGCCTTCTCTCTCAGTCTCCCGTCGAGAGCGGGTCGTGAGTGGGAGTAAAGTTAAAATCCGTTGGCATTTGCCAGTGAGTTAACGTAAACTCACTCCCCCGTGTGATCAAATTGCGATTCCCAGGAACCATTACCCCATAAAGGCACCATAGTGTGATTAATAAATATAATAGTGCGAATTAATAAATACCCCTCATAGCATCACCCCGTGTATTCGCACTTAACCATGTTCACCCTCGGGGAAATGCTAGGGAGTTTTTTTTTCTATGTTGGTCCCTCCTCACACTTCTCAGTAATTATTGCGATAGCAATTACATGAACACTCTCTGCTGGTTTTGCCGCCGGCGTCGGCGTCTATGTCATGCACTGCATATGTATACGTATCTGTATATGTGAAAACGCAAGAAAGAAAAAAATCCAGAAAAAATTACATCAGCGCGCGGATTTGAACGTAAGACTTCTGCGTCGTGAAAGCGAGGCGTTAACCACTGAGCCACCCCAGAGCATTTCCTTTACCATTCAAATGGCAAGCTACTTATACACCTTTTCACGGCAGGGAAAAAAACACCGACATGACGGGCTGTGCGCGAGAGTACAAAGGCTAATGGCGCAGCCTTGTCAGTGCATATTTGAAAGGTCATGCGCCAATTTGCACAGCCCAAAGAGGACTATGGTGGCGCCCAGAGAGGCGTTTTTGAAAAGGTCCATATCTACCACTTACCGCTGCTCGCGAGCATTTCGGAGAGGGGGGGGGGGAATCGAGTTTTCAGCATTACCAACAAGATAGCGCAGTGAGCGCGCGTCACCACATCGTGAGCCGGCGCCCGCTCTAAACTCCTACGCGTACTTTGCCCGGCTTAGAGAAGGGGAGCGACGCTCCCTCACGCGCCCTTATCTCGCGGCGGCGAGGAGGGGAAGGTCGTTTGCCTTGGCTGGCCTCGGGCCTTACCTGGAACAATTCTGCTGTAGTTACCGGTTGCACAAAGGTCACTGCAATCATTAGACAGTTATAGTTTAGCTTTAGCGTGATAGCGTAGGTTAAGGAAATGGTGTTCCCGTGCAGCAAACGTTCGTTGTGGGCAGCCTCTTATAGTTTAGTGGGATAGCGTTTACGTGGTTTACGTTTACGTGCCCAGCTGGGATTGTGGCGCCACCTATTATATAGTTAATAAAGTAAACATTGAAAATGAAAAGATAACGAGAATGTTTGCCTATACCACCACGCGAAGCATTGTTAGAAGTTTATTTTAGGGATAATAAAAGTAAATAAATATGAACGATGCACCAAACGCGAAAAAAATTATGTTGCCGGTTTGTCTACATCGATCTTGTAGTTAGGCCTAGACACGTTCGAAATGGGAAGCTATCTCAAAAACTACGCCAACTTATCCGTAATACTCGGTCATTGAAGCTAACTGAAGGCAAGCGAAACCACTTTGAGCAGTCGTTTGCTGTGAACAAGGTGAATCTTTCAACAACTACGCCAAAATTACTTCGAAGCGGGCGTCCGAGAGCGCCGCCATGTTTACGTATACACTACGTACACCTACGCTACCACGCTAACGTGAAATCCGAAAAATACCGCGTGTACTGGAAGTGGTACGGGTGACGTACGTATCTGCGCATGCCTACTTCGATTCCGGTAGCACGGTACACCCGGTAACCTGGCAAGCCCGGTATACTATAACTCTCTATTGCCTTCTCCGTTTGCGAAAAGCGCGCGCTTTTAAGACCCAGCAAAGAAGTAACGAATGAGACGCTTATTTGCGTGCATCCGTACCTGTGAGTACGTTTTGTGCAGCACTTGTTCGTGAGGAACGCGAGGAATGTTTCGATCTGCTTTAAATTCTGCGCGTGACCTCTCAATTCGTTGCTATCGCGTTCATTGCTTCGCCTTTCAGCAAAGCTGTGACTTTTAGATGCGGAAGCATCTTATACTCGCGCCTTCTAGTGCGCCGTCCGCGCCGTCCGCACCGCTTCTCGAACATTCGACAGCTGACGCGCGCGCATGCGCCGTCGCGCCGTCGCACACTCTTCCACCATCTGTGCATCCCTTCCTCCTCTACACACCGCGTTCGACATCTACAATTCTCCTGATTCTCCAGTGGACGCGCTGTGGCGTCGCGCTTCGAGAACATTCAACAGCTGACAGTGCATGCGCCGTCGAGCTGTATATATACTCAAGGTCGGCGCTCGCTCGCTCAGTTGCCGCTCGTCGGTTGGTTTGTACAGCGCGTCGACGTCCAAGGTCGCGGTGAAATGAATTCCAACGAATCCACAAACACAATGATCGACATCCCTTCGAGCAGCGCCGCCCTTTCGCACACGTGTGTACGTGTTCACTCATTTAACACCCCCTCCTACAACCACGTTAACCAATTTAGCCATCGACCCAAGTAAGTCGCAATTTAACACCCCATTTCACAACCACGTTAACCAATTTAGCCATCGACCCAAGTAAGTCGCACTTTAACACCCCGTTAACCAATTATATGCTCCGCATCCTCCTCAGTGTTCCCCCGAGGGAAGCTGCGGGCAATTTTTTTTTCATCATGCTTCATTATGAAGGCCATAATGTTTACAGCAAAGAATAAAAAATATTGTCTTCTTGGAACGAATCCTTGGATGTTCTCATTATTGCAAGCACATAGCGCTAAATTTTTCCTTGCAATCACAGCGCCACACGTAGGAATGAGCAGTCTAGAAAGCGGAATAAGCAACATCGGGCTGTCACCCAACAGCTTTATTCAAGGGAAGACGAGGCTCACGTCCCATGATTATTGGGCTTTGCGAACCTGTCTGCACAACAGACATTTTTTCTGAAATGCAAAAGCGTGTGTAAGGAAATTTTACCTGTTTTATGTCGTCATGATGTACACGTGATTTCTATAGGTGTAGACGTAGGAGCGGCCCAAGGCACAGCGTTTGACTTGGAGAACTTTATCAAATTAGCATAATAAGGCTGCAAATCCTCGTTTAACATCACTACAGTACGCCACTTACTTTGTCGATTCACGAGGAGTTCTTCACTTACACAGGGTTCAACGCATGGCGGTGATTACGAGAGCAGCCACGCGAGTCGCGCCCTACCTGCAGCGATTTGACCTTGTTGAGCTGGGTGCTGAGGTGCAGCGGGCTCTGGACATTCTTGTTGAGCACACTCGTGTTGGCACCGTTCTCGATGAGGAACGTGATGGCGTCGCAGGCCTCGTGCTCGCAGGCGGCGTGGAGGGGAGTGTTGTCCTCGTAGTCCAGCATCATCAAGTCTGCGTCGTCGAAAGAGAACGAGCGTCAGAAACGGGTTTCCAGGGAACGGCAAGATACGACCGCTACGTCTATTTCGTAGGATGCTGCTTAAATGCACTCACAGAAGAGAGAGAGGAAGATACAAGAAAGACGAGGAGAGGTTAGCCAGAGAAAATATTCGGTTGTCTGCGCTGTACTGAGAAAGAGACAAGGTGATGTAAAAATGTGAGGGAGAAGAACGATTCCTGATGACGCTAAGCGATGAAACAAGCAAAACAATGTCCTAACTCAATGAACCATCCAATTAATATTGTGAACTATCCGAATTAACCATTCAGTCTATTTTCACGAAGAAACCGTCACACCATTCTAGGAAGTATACGCGTTGAACGCCGGGTATGCCAGCGCCCGAGGATCTTATAGGAAATCACTTTTGCGGCTCAAAGGTCCGTGTGTTGCGCTGCTGTGCCTCATATGCATGGCAGAACGCAGGCCAACATGGCCTTGTCCAAAGGATAACGTGGTATGCGTGCAGTGACGAATGGCACAATCACGTTCAACAACGTCTATATCCCCCCCCCCCCCCGACTGATGAAGGCTGTAGAGACACGCTCTTCAGGCCAATGTTTCGGCCTCTTTTTTCAGTAAACAATGCGTTATTTTTCTCCTACCACGACACTGATCTGAATCCCGGTCACGGTGGTCCTACCTTGATGGGGGTAAAATGCACGCGCAGAAACATGCGCACGCTCATGGACCTTGATTTTGGGTACAATTCAATCAAGAGTCCACCACGGTGTCATACGGCATCCTTCGTAATCACATCGGAGCTCAGCCGCCTGAAACGCCGAAATTTAGTTCCGTTATTTAAGGGCGAAGGGCCTCGAGGGTCTGAGACCGCACATTGTCTCTCCGTCCGTAAACCGCCGCCCGACGTCTACAGCAGATGAAGCAACCGAAATATTTGTTAACAATAGTAAGGTTATCAAAACGCTGTTAACTGAAAGAAGCCAAATAAAAGTCCACAACACCAAAAAAATACACATTTAACCACTCATTAATCAAAGCTATTGACAGAGCAAAAAGTTAACAAGCACAAAATCGAAGGCTGGCAACCAGAACGAAATAGGAGGCCACGATTGGTGATTCATAGCACACTGCTTCGCCCTGTTATCCACGTTCCTTTCATAGAATAACGTTTTGTTTTGTTTTGTTATTGTCTCGGGGCCCACGGGACGGCTTATGCTCTCGCGTTGTACCAAGTGCTCTAAATCGTTAACCACTTTTTTCTAAACATAGAAACAATGAATAGTTGGCGAATGAAGAGGGCAAGATTAGAAAAAAAATTGAGTGCTTCATGATGCATTAGAAACAACCACAAAAGTGTTTGCTCGAGTCTGTACTTGGACGCGTCATGTCGAAATGCAGAAGTGTAAGAGCGTAACATGGATGCAGAGAGTCGCGTGAGCCGATAAGATTAGTATGTTTACGGTGATATTGTGCCTGCACCAACACAGGACCGGGTTAGATGGAAAAGCGTGGGTGAATTCGTTACCCTTTGTGGCGTAGTCAACCCCAAATAGGCTTCTAGGGAACATTCAACTCCATCTCACCAGACTCGGCTAATATCGTTTTTGAAAGCAGCCAATGTGCCGATTCACCTTCTTGTTATAAGCAAAAACAAGGAAAGAAGAAATCTCGATGGTGTTTACAAATACAGTGTTTGCGGGAAACATTGTGCAAACTTACCTTGTGCGCACCCACCAAGGCCCAAACGGTGGAGATTTACCGAGCAAGGAAAAAAAGGCAAATGCAATCGCAGCACAGTGAACGTTGATTCGTCCTCATAATATCCTATCGTGCTCTCAATAAATGAGGTTCTTCGGCCCATGCGACTCTGACTGAGTGTTGTTTCGCCGAGTCGTGCAGCGTTAAGGGCAACGCGGCGCCAGTTTGTTTCCTTCAACACAAACTGAACCGAGTCTAAAACCCAAGGAAACAGAATCGACCAAGCGAGCTGAACCTAGTGCTTTCGTGTTGGACTTCCCTTTCGTGAATTTATGTTAATCTTTTCATGTCTATCTTGTTCTTTTTCTTAGAGTAGCCTATTTTTTTCAGCTTAATATATTTATGCTGACCCAACGTTTTTCCTCCTTACGACATTCCATTCTTCAGTTAGATTATTCATTTTGTCTCATTACTTGCGTGAGTCTAGATTATTCTATTTTTGCCTAAGTTATCCTTACTTATCCTTTGCACGGTTATCGTGTTCCTTTTCTGAGTATGACTTGTTCATTATGGCTGGACGTTTCTTCTGCGAGCTTACGCTATTGTTTTCAGTTTAAACGTATTGGTTCGAATACTTCGTCTTCTTTTTGTGAATATAATGTGTTCTTTTTTGCCTTATTTTATTGTTTTACTAACTTGATTTGGAGTGTAGCTTATTCGCTTTTTTCTAATTTATCTTGTGCAAGTCTATCTTGTTCTTTTTGTGTGTAAAACGTCTTCGTTTGTGTAACTCAATATCCTTTGGTTATTTCATTATTTCTTTGCCAAGGTCAGTATTCTTCATTTAGCTTATAGTGTATTGACGTTTAACTCTTCCTTTGTATGAGTTTATCTTATCATTTCTTCGTCTTTCATTATTTTCTAGTTTATCTAGTCCTGTGTATAACTAACATTTAGCTTGTTTATTTTAAGCCGCAACTTCTGCATGCGGAAGCATCTCTGACGTCAACAGTCTCTTTCAGAGCACCCTTTGGACGCGCTCGACTCCACTAGATGCGGAAGAAAATCCAATTTCCACTTTCCTAGTAATGCTTCGCGATGGGAGTCTCTCTTGCAAAGACGTGTAGTGGGATGTCTCATGTTCAGTTTGACTTTTTCGTTAGGTTTATTGATTGATTGATTTGTGGGGTTTAACGTCCCAAAACCACCATTTGATTATGAGAGACGCCGTAGTGGAGGGCTCCGGAAATTTTGACCACCTGGGGTTCTTTAACGTGCACCCAAATCTGTTTTCGTTAGGTTTAGTTTGGGCACTATATATTGAAATAATGCGCTTTTACAAAAAATGGCCTTGGCCAATGCGGGTTCGTTAACAGCGAATGCTAACATAATAATAATAATAATAATAATAAAAACGCCATGGCAATCAAGCAAACGCGTAGGTTGTCGAGCAGCATATCCGGAAGATCTTACGCTAGACTTCGCTATACGTAGGTTTTGTATGCAAGCCAAAGCTAAAAAAACAAAATAAAAAACGACAAAACTTCTCTAAAACGTGGACTTTTTACTTTTGAAGTAAGGTACTACAGATACACGCATTGAGATATATAGCTTTTTCAATGTCTTCCTTTGAAAGTGCGACCGAAGTGAATGTTCCGCAATAACCCTAAGCGAAATTCTCACTGGGATCCCTGAAATGGCCTAAGCAAGCGTTTGTGCAACGAAGCCTAACTATATGGTCTCTACCAAACGTTTGGCAGATCCAACGAAAACACTAAAGGCGCAATGTTGGTACAAAGAATTTGGAGCTACAAACTTTTTTATGCTTACTTAGTTTTCATAGCGGAAGACGTGGCTTATGGCTAGTTCTTAAAATGCACGAATATAAACAACACATCATTTCTTTCGAGTGTCTTGCGCTAGCTTGTCAGAGCTTTTTCCATGGGTTATTCTTTTGCAGTAGAAAATAATTCGCCAGATAGCTTGGTACTGAATTACAGAAAAAAATATAAACTTGCAGTATATATGCCTTTACAAATAATTTTACAGCCTTTTTCTTCTGGTTTTCTTAGTTCTCTTTGCCTATTTAATTGATTATTAGCATAGCGTTGTGTTAGTTATCTTTTCGCGTTGCGTAGCATTTACATTTTCCTTTATAATTTAGAGTGTAGCCATTCCCACCCGCGGGCATGAGCCACCTTGCCTTAGGTGACAGAACAAGCCCCTTGTTTTTGAAACAGTAATCGTATTTCTCCAGGTGATTGTTTATCACGTCAATATCATTGCTATAGTTAGCCTATGTATTGTAAAAAGACAAACATATCCCAGAAGTGACTTCACTTTTAAGAAGGCAATGCTAGTCGGTTCTATAAAGGCTGCAAAGTCTCCCTTGTTTCGAAATTTGGTCTAACCACCTGTTTGCATGGACTGCATAAAAATTTTATTATTGAGCTTTTGTTATTGAAATCAAAACTATATGAAGCAGTTGCCATCATTTCTTGGCAACTGCAACACCTTTTATCTTATTTGTTGAAATATTAAAATGAAGAAAGATATAAGAACGACCACAATAAATACACATCACAAGTTCAGAACTCTTATCACAAATGTTAGTGTCATCAAAAAGAAAAAAAAGTAAGTGTGCCAGCACTTTTATTTTTAAATTTCATCGCATTTTATTACTACAGAACACTACATGAACTTCCGAACTTCGCTTTTCATCTGAGTTCACGTCAATGTCTAGAATACCACCCTCATGCAGGAATTTCCTTTTGTTCTTCTTCCTCCATAAACTGCAACATGACTTCCCGATCTGTAAGCGCGATACGTGTGATGCTTAGAGAAATTTGATACATCTCGTTTCAAAACTGAGCGGGGATTACAACGCTACGATGAGATGAATAGCTTCATCGGGTCCGACAACCCTGTAACTTACAAAAGTGCTTAGTTGACGGCATTAAATTCCTGAGACGCGCACGTGGAGCTTTAGTAATAAGGGCACCTCGCATTGGTCAACGTTGGCTTCGACGTCTTGATGCTACGTAATCCCATCCGGGTGCATTACCTTTATGGCCTAAAAGACAACCGTCCCGGTAATCACTGCGAAGTGAACCGAGTTGGGCAAGAGTGATTAACTTTTTCCGAGCAAGTCAAAAGCAGCATGTGTTAAAAAAGTTAAAAGAAGCAAGTCAAAAGCAGCAAGTTAAAAGCAGCAAAGCAGCATGGTGGGTCTTCTATATTGATATTGCTAAAACAGGAAATTGAAGTCTCCGAAACGCTTCAAAATGCTTCGGAAGCATTTTATTGAAGTTGAGCTTGAGTTAGCGAGGCTTATTTCACTCCGAGGAGCACCTCGAGCAGCTGTTAGTAACAGCTACCGGGCTCAGTTTGAGAACATAATCCTCGAAAAGTGATGAATTCTTAGAAAATTGCAAAAGACAGTCAACTCCTGTTGAAAACCAGTAGGAAAAATAGAAGCAACTTCCCAGTGTCGCATTATTTTTTGCCCGAGAGTGCATGCAAGCTTTATAAATACCTGGGACGTTTTAATGGAAAGGTGAGCGTAAAACCTGTTGTGTCAACCCACCGGAATGCTGTGCGTATGCGTGTGCGTAACACTGCCACGTCTTTGCCTTCTTTAGTTGTTTCTTACGTGACGTTATCTTACGCTGAATTCTAATGGCCCATCACGAGCGCTCAGCCGGATCGCGATGCCAGTGCGTAGATCCGAGTAGCATTGCTTTCGCCAAATCTGCCATTGGCCTCGGTGGGAGCAGTTGGTACACGGACATCTAACCAGGGGGCGTGAGAGGG
The DNA here is from genome assembly GCF_013339725.1 of Rhipicephalus microplus. Taxonomy (NCBI): domain Eukaryota; kingdom Metazoa; phylum Arthropoda; class Arachnida; order Ixodida; family Ixodidae; genus Rhipicephalus; species Rhipicephalus microplus. Next base: position 115,953,895 of record NC_051167.1, read on the forward strand.
CGCGAAGCATTTTGCTCGTTGTACACGGCTGCCTGCGACTGTAGACGTCGGGCAGTGCCGGTATGAAAGGCGGGCGCGCAGAATACGTCACACAAACTTCCGGTTGAAGCCACCGATTTCAGCGGAGCAGGAACCCTTGCTCCATGGAGCAATCTGTAATCTGCGGTTGCTCTCAATCTGCCATTGGAATGTGACTGCTTCACTTGGAGAAGAAGAACTTCATTCGAATCTTCCATTGCAAATGAATATTAGAGTTGTATGAATACAGCTACATAAAGTGGCAATGCGAGTTCGATTGTTGTGGCATTACGCACCTCTCGAACGTATATGCGTGCCTTGCTGCCTGACATGATGCTGCTCACAGACTGATCTTTCAACGTAAAGTGTAGGAAGACACCCACCGTGGATAGCTCAGCACCTAAGGTATTGTGCAAAAGTGAAGTTTCGTGTATTGTGCTAAAGCATCGTGCTCGACTAGTGGTAAGCTCGTTCCTCCCTAGCCTGTACTTCAACGTTATTCGGCCTTGAAAGCACGCATCCTCTTAAGTTAGTAGCTCACGCTATTGTTGGTACACGTTAGCAGATGGTTAGATGTCACTGCGTTGCTTCAGCCTATGTTATGACAAAACTTTCCAATGTGGCTTTCGAATCAAGCTAAAAGCATCGGCAATGTTGACTGCCCTGTTACATAACCCTAAAAAAATCCCTGAATAGTTAAAAGACTAGCGAAGCTTTCAAGTATCGCTCGTAGTCTTTGGGAACCTTCTTAAGAAAATACCCTTAAGGCTGAGGGTCACGTCAGCACTTCCTCATCGATTTGTTTACGTAGCGGCCATCTGCTCTGTGTTGGGACCGTGGTCCTAGCTATATATTTTAAAAGGCAGCACGTGAACTGGTTGCGAAACGGCCGTGTGCAGATTTAGATGGCTTCCACGCGCTGTCCTACTTGGAACAAGTTTCTGGTGGTAGGAACGCCAAGGTCAGTGCGTGTTGCTAGGTGGCTCGGAGCCTGACACACTGGCTCATGCATTCCGCGGAATCAGCAGACACTTTCAGTGAAAACAATGCATGTAGACCCACTCAATAAAATACTTTTTTTTTCTCTTACGCATCGCTGTCACAAATCATGGTGCTGGGTAGTTGTGGTACTTTAGCATGCCGGGTACTATCATTTGGTTAAACCTCACTGACTTCCTGTTCCCCCTCCCTCTGGGTTGTCACAGATGTTTCAGGCTGGTGAAGCTGCAAAGAACAAACTTTAACTCCAAATTTTCTTCCACAATCGTATAGTTTCTTTTGCAGAATGTGAGCGTACCACGCCATGCCATAGCATAACATGACGTACCATGCCGTTTCACACCATGGCACACCATGCTGCCGTATCATACCGTTCGACATCATAGCGTAGCGTGCAACTTTTGGACTTAGAGTACTGGAGAGCCGAGTGGGTTGATAGGCATTCCTGTTAAACAAGTGAAAGTGCAGACACGAAGACAAGATAGAAGTCATCACTTTGGACATTTTTGCCTAATCTATTTGTAATAGGTGGCTTGTCCTCCTTCGTGTGTTACATATAAAATGATTAGTTGCTGACGTCACATCATGAGCTGTCGTGGTCAATACTAGTTACGCGCAAAAAGAAAAAAAAAGTGCAAAAACATTCAGCGCAAGAGCTCTTTTTTCCCTTCTCTTTTTCTATGTTACTTTGTATTTTTTTTTCTTTTGTTGCAATTGCGTTCATAATTGTATTTTTCCACTCCCATTTGTCTTGGGCCGAAATCCCAGTCACACTTCAACACGCTGTTCAGAAGAGCTGTTCAGAATGCTGTTCAGAAGAGGCAACCGTTGACTCTGACGTCCCACAGGGTACGGTTCTTGGACCCCTTTTGTTTTTAATTTTTTTCAATGATATTGTGAATGAAGTTCCTGTAAAAATCAAGTTGTATGCAGATGACTGTGTCATATATTCTGAAATATCCAATGTAACCGATCAAATCATTCTGAATAGTGCCTTTTATAACATTGTGAAGTGGTGTGATTTATGGCAGATGTCAATTAACTTCGATAAAACAGTATTTATGCGAATAACTCACAAGAAAAAACCCTTACTATTTAATTATTCCACCGCAAGTTTCACCCTTTCTGAGGTAACTAACATTAGGTATCTTGGCATTTGGATTACCAATGACCTTAGCTGGACTAAACATGTTGACTCCGTAGTTACAAACGCAAACCGAAAACTATTCTTCCTTCGAAGAGCTCTAAAACATTCTAATTCCACGGTGCGTACTCTAGCGTACAGGACTATCATTCGCCCAGTGTTAGAATATGGAGTGATTGTTTGGGACCCCTTCACTAAAGCTAACATAACTAAATTGGAAAACGTACAGAAGAAGGCAGTCCGCTTTATATTTAATAGCTTTGGACGCACCTCTATAACTGAACTCCTACATCGTGCCAATGAGCCTTCAGTTACCGAAAGAAATCGTTTAACACGACTACAATTTCTTTACCAAATAATTAAAGGGCATTATAAGCTTGATGTTTCCAACATCATTTCCTTTTCTTCTGGGTACGCCACCCGCCAAAGGCATCAACTTACAATAACCCCTTTCCGGTCCCGAAATAACTGCTTCAAATATTCCTTTTTTCCTCGTACAGTAACTCAGTGGAATGGATTAACTAATAACCAAGTGATGGAGCCGTCCTTAGAGTTGTTTGCAGCAAATTTGACCTGATTGTTTACATCATGCTGTTCTATTTTTTTGTTTGTTTGTTTGGTTTATGCAATCTTGAGTGCCAACATTGTGAAAATTATATCTGTAACCACCCTGCTAAAATCTCTGTAATAGGGATTGCAGTATGAATAAATAAATAAATAAATAAATAAATAAATAAATAAATAAAACACTAGATTTTTTTAATATCTTAGTGTCACTAGAATTTTGTCACTCCACTGTGATTCTCCAGATGCGATATGAACAGGTTCATTTTGTATACAGTTTTTTTTACTTTCTGGGTTGCTGTCCTAGGCTGGAGGAAAAATCCAAAGAACTTTAAACAACTAAAAGTAGAAAAAAATCTGCGTAAGGTTAAACAATATGTCTATGTTCGAAGCACTTTGGCGGAAAAAAGGAATAAATGTGATTTAGGTTCGCGTGCATATGTTTATGTGCGCGTTAAAGAAACTCAGGTGGTCGAAAATCGCTAAGCCCTTCACTACATCACCTCTCATAATTATGCCATTATTTAATCCCATCAATTATAACTTAATATAAAAAGTTCGTTCATTCTCATCTTGACGACTTCATAGTACTAGACGCTAGATCTCAGGTATGCGACATTATACTGTAAATATTGACACATGGCTGGCCTTCCTGCTTGTTTGTCATCTTTCTCTTATTTCACAGATGGTAAATGCCAACAGCAACATCACATGACAGAACGTCACCGACTAAACCTTTTAAAACTAACACTTTAGGGTGTCCTACACAAGTCAGGTTAACCTATCAAAATGACGGCCAGCCTTTCTCTGGTACCTTATTCTCTGATGATTGTGGTAGAGTAGCGTCACACAAATAATGCACCAGGTGACAGGATATGCACTGTACTTTGAACTGAAGTTCTTTTTTACTCACTTGAAATATACTTATATTCAATCTTAATCAGTCACGAAGAACTTCACAAGTTTTAGGGTCCAGATGGCGTCAGAAAGGGGGGATAATATATATGTGAAACCGCGAAAGTGAAGAGACACGGTGTACATAGTTTTCACTGAATAACTTTTGTTGAGACTAGAGCATATTGCTTGGATTCTTCTCGTTCAAGGAGAAAACCCGGGGACAGTTGATGATAGTTCGTTTTTTATAGTTTGCAGCGCTAAAGTAACGTCCTCGTCGCTTTATCATTGTAAACTATCAAAAATGCTCGTCTCATTCGTTGTGTGTTCGTGTTCTAGTGCTGCCTTGTCACAAATATTAACTAAAGGCAACATTCCTTTTTTTCATTTTCTCTTCTTTTTGTTGTCTTTGTAACACTTATTTTGTATAATATTTTATTCCACTTACTCCCTTCATCAGCGGGGTAGCTGTTAATTTTTGGGTACCGTTCTGTATTACTCTTTTTTTTTCGCTGCAGAACTTTGTGATATGGAGCAGCCGAGGCAATATGCACCTCAACCTCTCCACAGCAAAACAGTTAAAACAGAACAGAACAACAAATAGGGGTAGCTGGCCGGTCTGAGAACTGACCATCCTCCCTACCCTTCCAGCTGTCTCTTCCTACTCCTCCGAACCGACCTGCTCCTCCATCTGTCATTCTGCGCCTTACAGCTTTTTTATACCTCTGCAGCCTGTTGCCTGTGCAGGTGTGCGTCAAGCTAACTTCCCCAAAATAAATGCCTCCCAAGCAGCGAGGGAGAAGTCGCTCACCACCATCGTGCTTGAGGATGAAGTCGAGGATGTTGACCCGGTTGTGAGCCGCAGCGTGGTGCACGGCGGCCCGACCTCGGCTGTCGCGAAACTGGAGACGCTTCTCGTCGGCCGTGAAGAGACGCTCGAACTCACGTAGGTTTCCTTTCTCAGCCGCCTGCAGAATAAGAGAACGTAAAAGAAAGAGCCGCAGCTCGTCAAAGTGAGTGAATTCCCATGCATGAAGGATAATTCAGTTTCCGCGGTAATTTGATCAACTCTTTCTGTAACGAAGCGAAAAAGAAACGTGACTGAGGAATTAGCAGACAATGCATGGCAGCGTATTACTTATGTGCCTTTATTTCTTCACCGTTATTGCTCCCTAAAGAAGGCTTAACGTTTGCGTAGGTGAACGAAATCATGTGCCTATAGGGTTGGGAAAGCTAGTACTTGGAGATGTATTGTGAGAGAATTCCTCGTGCACTTTAGCAGAATAGAGAAGGACAATGTATGGTTTAACTGTTCTTGACTGTTCAAAGGTCTCCTATTCGCTTCTTTTCTCTTGTTTCGCGGAAACGGTTTGCTGTTTGCAGCGGTAAAAAAAAAAAGACTTCCACATACGGAAAGCTCGTAGTTCGAGACGTGCTGTGAGAGATTCACCCGTACAGTTCAGCAAAACAGAAGAGAGCAACGAACGAGAACACTATGCTAGACTGCCTAGAAGTATAATACTCTATCTCTCTGTCTTTTCATCTTTTATTCACCTTTTCCTTTGTTCCCACTACAAGGTAGCCAAGCATGCGTTAAGATATGGTCAACTTTATGCTCTTCTCATCCAAGGTAAAGGAAAGACGTGAAGGTTTATCAAAGAAAAGCATCAGGTGGCTACCTTGTGCGTTGGAACGAAAAACAATTGCCCGCAGCTTCCCTCGGGGGAACACTGAGAAGGATGCGGAGCATATAATTGGTTAACGGGGTGTTAAAGTGCGACTTACTTGGGTCGATGGCTAAATTGGTTAACGTGGTTGTGAAATGGGGTGTTAAATTGCGACTTACTTGGGTCGATGGCTAAATTGGTTAACGTGGTTGTAGGAGGGGGTGTTAAATGAGTGAACACGTACACACGTATGCGAAAGGGCGGCGCTGGTCGAAGGGACATCGATCATTGTGTTTGTGGATTCGTTGGAATTCATTTCACCGCGACCTTGGACGTCGACGCGCCGTACAAACCAACCGACGAGCGGCAACTGAGCGAGCGAGCGCCGACCTTGAGTATATATACAGCGCGACGGCGCATGCACTGTCAGCTGTTGAATGTTCTCGAAGCGCGACGGCGCATGCGCGTCCACTGGAGAATCAGGAGAATTGTAGAATGTTCTCGAAGGGGATAAGCGCGCGCGGCACAGATGGTGGGTGACGGTGTATGCGCGCGTCAGCTGTCGAATGTTCGAGAAGGGGGAGAAGCGCAACGGCGCATGCGCGCGCGTCAGCTGCCGATGTTCTCGAAGCGTGACGGCGCATGCGCGCTACATTATACAGCTAGCGAATGTTCGTGAAGAGGAGAAGCGCACGCGGTGTGTAGAGGAGGAAGGGTGCACAGATGGTGGAGGAGTGAAGCGCGCGCGGTGTGTAGAGGAGGAAGGGATGCACAGATGGTGGAAGAAGGAGAAGGAAGCTTGCGGACGGCGCCGCACTACAAGCCTCGAGTATTAGATGCTCCGCATCTAAAAAGAGAGGAGTCTGTGACTACACTGCTGCTTGAAGCATCTGGGCTACAGCAGCACACTGTAGCGGGGGTGTTAGTTCGAAGCTCTGAATGTGCTGGCTTAAATCGACGTATTGATTCGTGTCAGAGTTGCGGACTTGCCACTGCAGAATTCAAATGACGTCGGAATGAAACCCCATTTTCGCGACCCCCGAATAGTGGAACGGAGACAACGCTTGGAGGAATGTTTGAAAACAGCGCTCCGGGTTAACGCCTCAAGAAAAAAATGGCAGCATATCCATGGAGTGAATGATGGAGAGTGGGGCGGAGCATTCGTTCGCCCATTCGTTCTTGCTTCCCTCCGTCCATGCATCCGTCTGTGTGACCGTCCATGCGTCGTTCCGCCCGTCCGTGCGTACGTCTGTTCGTGCGTCTGTCCCTGCGTTCATCCATGCATCCGCCCCTGCGTCCGTTCATGCGTCCATCCATGCATCTGTCTGTGTGTCCATTCGTCCATCTATTCAACACTCCAAGTACCACCATCTCGCATCTTTTTATCATATATTCCCCATATAGAAGCACCGCCATCCAGCGGACATTCCAAGGACTAAACGAGAGGTGGCACACGCACACTTTCTTACGGCTTACGCTTCGGGTCTACTTCCCACCTTTACCCACCTTGAGTTCATGGTATACACTAGTTCACTGTATTCATGACACTACGGCCCAACGCTCGCTAAACCTTTTTCAAACCAAGGAGGTTACGCCCAGTGAGTATAACGTAGCAACCTTTTCCTGTCAGATAATGCTCAATGTACAAGCCAATGGCTGATAATTTGGAATGAGAGACAGCAGAATTCGGCTTTTACTTTCTTACGGCTTGTGCTTCATATCTACTTCCCACCTTTAACCACCTCGAGTTCATGGTATAAACTAGTTCATTGTATTCACGACACTGCGGCTCAACGCTTGCTAAACGTTTCTAAAACTAAGGAGGTTACACCCAGCGAGTATAACGTAGCAACCCTTTCTTGTCAGATAGTGCTCAATGTACATGCCAATGGCTGCTAATGGGAATTGCAGCTTGCGCGTTGACTAAAAGCCGAATGCTCCTGTCATTCATTCCCCCTTAGCAGCCATTGGCATGTACATTGAGCACTATTTTTTATTGCTCAACAACGCACAGAAGAAATCTCTCACCGGCACCACGTTGGAGGTCAAAATGTTATACTTGTTACACACTACAATGGCTACAAGGGACGAACGGGTGCCGCTATAAGGAGCTTTGCCCCTGAAATTCCGGAAACACCACTCTTACCTAAAGCCCCTGTACCCTGGTGAGAGTAAAGCCCCTGGTAAGAGTAAAGTCCCTGTCGTAGTTGAACTTTACTCTTACCGCGTGACACGATGAGAAAACGCGCGAAAAAGAATATGTGGGTGGAGACGCCCCCTTAATATTGCCACCCCAAACAACTGGACGTGATAGATTTCGAAGGCATCTACTGGGCCCTACGTTGCTTCTAATCCATAAAAATGAAACAAAAATGAAGTAAATTGTCGTCCACGGGTGCCATGCACTTAGCATACCGCGTTTCAGAAAGTTTTGTTGAGTCAATGTCAAAAAATTACGAAAAATAAATTTTGAAAATTTTTTACGCCACAAGAGGAGATATCGGCACGACATTTGGGAACGAAACTTACGCCTTGGTTTTATCCTATAATAATTAACCTATGATACGGCAAATTGTGGCATTAAAGCTCTCAGAGTGCAGTTTGTGTTTCTAAACCAAGTCAAATTTTCTCTTAGTGTCCCTTCAAGAGACCACCAGGTTTAAGAAAACAAAATTTCCGAGCAATTTGTAGCCGAACTTGATCTAACTGTGCAGTACACGCTGTTTGCGCATTTTAAAACAGGTTAGCAATACGAATTCCCCGCTGCCTGCCGAAGCAGTGTGGACATGCACATTTTTTTTTTCTGTCTCGTAGGTCTTGTACGTTTAATGCTGACTTCATTCGCAATAGAAAAATTACGTTTTCCCAAAGTATATAATAAGCATGGAAACGATTCCTCGTTTGGTCAGTCTGTGTGAAGGTGTCTGTACAGAAGCTACTGGCATGCCGCAACTATAGGTAGAAGACATCTGACTGCCCCCCGCCCCCCTTTGTTTTGTTTGTGCGTGTGTAAGAACATTTATTTCAGTAGCTTCTCGAGAATGCATGCTTGCGATAGTTGGCATATTAAGAAAGACAGAGCAACATCATTGAAAAGCCTGAGATTCTGCAAACAAAATACGCCACTAAGAGGCAGTAATTGTGAAATAGTGCGACTTCGCAAGTTTCTCCAGTTGGCGCCCAAGACCACAGCTGGAAGCGTCGTTCATTCTCAGCCACGCCGTGCTGCAGCGTTGTGTGCACCCCCTTCTAACCCTACTTTCCAAAAGTTCCCAATGAAGCGACTCTTCCGAGTAATTTCCGGCCTGAACACAGCGACAGCGAAGTTCTCGTCACCGGACGCTAGTATCAGAGCGGAACGGCTAATGGAGCCATTCGTTTTCGCCACTATACGTCTTTTAAAGCGATGCCTTGTTCTTACCAGCCTTCTTGATTACTACAACGGGAAGGCGACTGGATGATCGGCCACTTTCGGTGCAGCTGCTATTACCGCACCGTCTACATCTCTCGACAGCTCTTAGGACAGTGAAAACCCACTTGTGCTTTTTTGAAGACGACGAGTTTGTGTGTGAGCGCCTCTGACTTGCGGTGAAGTTCTACACGCTGCAGTGAATTCACTTTCCGTATCTACCTTTTTCTTTTCTTTCTCCTCCCTCTTTCTTGTCCCCATCCCTAATCCCCCAGTGTATAGAGTAGCAAACCGGATGGGTTTCTGGTTAAGCTCCTTACCTTCTCCCTTTGTCTGCTCCCTTCCTTCCATCACCCCAGTTTGCCTCAATTTATTACCACTCTTCGCTAGATTAATAAAATAGTTGACTGGCATATTTGATTGCGCTTGCTTAATTATAAAATTATACCAGCACAAAAAAAGACAGCTACGGAAAGGAAACACACAAGACAAGCCTATACTTCAAACTGAATTTTTTATTGACATGAAAGCTTTTAAAAGTAACCAAGCAAACAGCTCAACATTCTACATTTTTTGTGTTAGACTAAAATGCTCTAAAATATTCGCATGCAGTTTCAATGGTTCTTCGGTATACGAGACGTACAATTTCACAGTGAAAAGCATGCAAGAATTCCGCCGAGCTGCTAGAAAGGGGCTTGGCGGGATTCCTGACCCGACATTTGGGCCCTGATTGTCGGCATTTATTGAAAAAAGGTACACTCTATGAAAAAAATAAATACTTCGCAGATGGAGCTGTTGCTTGCTGGCTCAATAGCTCACGCAAACAGAAGTCGGTAGACAACTAAAGCTTTCAATTTAGACGAATTAATATGTTGTTGTAAAAGTGTATAGGCTAAATAATCTGGGATTTGTCAACTGTAGCCTAAAATCTGGAATGCTCAGGCAGACAGTTCAATCATTGGCTTCCTACTGAACGAGAACAAAGCTTTTAAGAGAAGATATCCGATATAGTTGGTTAGTGTTACAGCCAACACTACCTTCGTTGCCACGTTCTTTTCATAATTTGCTTTGTTCGCCATGTCTTTCTTTAGTTTTGATTCTTGAATAATCATTCTATATTTTGTTCGCTGGATAACGTGGAAAAATTAAGGAACCGAAGTATTGTAAACTAGAACTTCTATGCCACAAAAATGTTTGACAACAACAGACTCACTACATGTACCTGACGTAGAATGACGCCAACATCTTCACTTTGATATAGTCAAACCAGTAAGTTATAGTAACGACGGATTCTCATATTTTTCTTTTGGAGCGACATCTAGTTCATCCGGTGACCACCTTTTTTTTTCAGAGTAAGAGAGAGAGAGAGAGAGAGTGAGAGAGAGTGAGAAAGGAAAGGCCGCGAGTTTAACCAGATATTGGCATCTGGTTTGCTACCCAGCGCTGGGGGCGGGGAAGTAGGGGCAAGAAAGACCAGACCCTGTTATGTAGGCTGTGGTTGGGCGTTGCGTTTACCAACGCCTACGCTTTCCGCATTGGGATGGCCGACACCGCAGCCTGTGGCCACTGTGGCAAAGAGGAAACAATGCAACATATTCTTTGTGACTGCCTAGCGTACAGCAAACGACGACTATGCCGTCGCAAGGGACTCAACAAATTAGATGATCAACCTCTGTCGGAGCAGGGAATTCTGCAGTATCGACAGGATGCGACTTCACAGAAGAGGGCCCTGAAAGCGCTACTACACTTTTTGCGATCGACCGGCCTTACTGAACGGTTGTAGCTAGGACGCCCTTCGTGTGTGTGCTTTCGTTTTCTTATGAGTGCGCGTGCGTTTTTTTTCTCTATCTTTTCAGAGTAAAAATGACGTACACTTCTATACTTAAGGAGCACTCTGACGACCTAACTTCACTAAGTCCAACTTCGAAATAGTTCGGCACTGCGTTCCTTGTGCCTAGCAATAAACTAGCCCTCCACACCGAGAAATAAAGATTTTTCCCGCGCCTCTACTTCCTTCGATGAGAACTTAGCCAAAACTTAAAGAAAATAACAATTGATAAGTCCCCGAGGAGAAATCCACGCGACCGGTTAGGCTTAGCGAAAAATCTATCCAGGCAATTAGGCCTGAAGAGAATTTACCCGTGGCGTCGTAAAGTATAATCCCTCAGTGATCGAAGCTCAGTGGAGGGCGAATGCCTTATGCCAGTTGCACGAAAAAATTTCATCAAACCGATTGCAAGAACGTTTCCTGCAGGGCCGCTCAAATCAGGGCAGGAATTTATGCGCAATACTGGACTAATAACGACGAAAAAAAAGTTAAGAGTGTAGCTAAGCGACAGTCCTTAATAAAATCGACGTAGGACGTACAGCCGGGAGTGGCCGTCAGCTCCGCCACGTCACGAAGCTCCGAATCAATGGAGGCAATTATTCTGCTGAGACGAAATGCTCGCGCGAAGTCCACACTACAGCTAATTAGTCAGTTCTGTACGAATACCTATCCGCACGCTCTTTCGATGTAAGAGATATATAGCCAGTCGCTATAATTTCACTCGTGAGCGTTTCGCACCAACGCGGAAAGAAAGAACTCGTGGGTTTAATTATTCCAGTGTTTCTAGCAAGAGCCTATACGGCTGGGTTCTGCCCCGTCTCCAACCTGAGGCTAAACGGAAGTAATATCCGTGATGCGGCCTATAACATTTCCGTTTTATTCAGTGATCATATCCGCAAGCGTCTATTTAGCTACAGACAATAGGCCCCCTACTTGCAGAAATGCTTGAACACGTGTAGAAACCTGGCTCGGTATTTATGATGAAAAAGCTACTGGATTGTGTTTGCCATACTTTGAATAGAGTGTACAGGCTGAGTGCAGTATATGTACTGATCGCATGAAGGGTTTCGGACGCTCGCTTAAAACCATTAGGTGGTCGGGAATATTCGTAACCTTGCCCGCAGCTGTCGTATTATATTGATGTCTTCTTTAAGTTTTGCTATAGATTCGCGCAAACGTCGTAGCGAATGGTTGCAGAATAAATGGCTGAAATAAACCGCGTGATTGAATGTAATCAGTCAATCAATTAATCAATTAATCAATCAATCCTCTCATTTTCTGGTAATTAGTAGAACCTGAGGCATCATGCCTTCAATCGGAACATCAACCAAAATCTCAGCATTGCGAGACAGTGACGGACGCTCTCTCGAACGGGCCCATAATCCCGAGGCCAGACTTGGCGAGACGGGACTAAGCCGAAAGATTTGCACGTCCTCCCTTTGCGGCCAGCAGGTGTTTACCGATTAAGGTGGACGACCGGGCGTGGCGAAGCGAGGATAAGGTAATCCCACCGCTAAGCGGACGATGCACATTGTGGGGCAATGAGGACGGCTGCTCCGACACTTGCCCGCGTCTTTCTTCCTTCTTTCTTCTTTAAGTGGGCTCTGCGCCATGTACACTGAATGCATGCGCTTCGGTTGTACGAGCTCGTCAATGTGTATGCGTGGCAAAAAAAAAAAAAGGAAAGCAAGAGAGAATGCAAGTGGTAAAGATATATGTATTCCTTGCAGCAGATGATGTCACTCGGTTGCCAGAGGCCTCAACTCTAACAACGTCCCATGGGACAACAATGAGCATCAACCCTTGTGACTTATTCTTTATTATTGCACAGACAATTACAAGAACACTGGAGGCGTGTTTCTGTCGTCGCCGTCGCCGTCATGTTCTATTTAAAGTCCAAATGAACGTCATCGCCCACACGCGATGTGTTCTGCAAGTGCGATTGAAGGCTTGCGAACGCGCAGACGTGTGCAGCTCGAACGGAAAATAAACGCACCAGAAGGCTCTTCTTTGTAAGCTGAAAGAGCATGGAGGGGCGCCGGTGGGGGAGAGAGGGGACTGCGACACACGAGCAGCAGCTGCGTGCTTCTATCAAAAGGGCAAGGCGACGTGCATGCGCACACGCTGTCTCGACAGATATCAGTCTATCGCTCCTACCCATATACTATAACAAGTATTATGACGGGGAACACGTGACAACGTGGCGTATAGCTTCGATCGAATCCCATTTCGATCGGCAATCGGATGTGGCTCTTAAATGTAAGGTGGAAAGGGCCACACATTGCCGTGTACTGTCGCCACTCCCTCCACGCGTGTGGTTTTATGGACACGTGTGCTTCTCACGTGTCGTGAAACACACACACACACACGGATGAACAGATGAACCACGATCGCCGCACTTTGCTTAGGTTTTCCGCCTTATCGCCACTAACTTCCATTGACGCGCAATCAGTTGCCGTTTTGTATCAGCACTAACAAGGTGGACGTGCTAACGTTTAGTGCAGTTCTGGCGCCCGTTTCATGCTGTTTCTTTCAGTCGCAGCCATAAATCGGGCAACGTCCGATACAAGGCTATATGCCCCGCATCGCCCGTTCCCTCTCCTAATGCTCCCAATAGTACGTTCTGTGGTCTCACCGCCCACTTCAGGTTGAGGCGACTGACGACCCGAAAACCACTTTGCTACTTGTAGCGGCCGTATTCCTTATGCCTGCGTTTTACAGAGCTATGCGGGATCTGACCTTAAAGAAGTTTGCTGCTATCCTTACTGCGTATAACATTACAATCGCTCCTATCTCATTCATTGCTTCGCCCTTGTGGTGAAACTGTGACTAGATTGCTTTTATTTCAATTGCAGTGATTTTAGCAGATTAGAGTCAGTTCCCTGGAAAGCAAGAGGAAGGGATCGGGTATGTATGTTGAAGAAGCGAATAAATTTTGAACCGTCCCTACCGAAGCGATGCACATCATGTCATTTATGAGCTGTGCACCCACTAACTGATCGCGCATCAGCTTGACCTAAGGTCGTGGTAGTTGATTGCGACTTTTTTTGTTGCAATAATGAAAAGACTTCGTGTTCACGATGTGTGGTCTCGGTTAATGTTACGCAATCAGCGCTGAGCAATCCCAACTGTGGGGTGGTGGTGGTGAAAACATTTAATAACCATTAAATGGTTACAGAGAGGTGATTGGGTTGGGGCCTTATTGGCTTCCTACCCTCACAGCACTAGGTGGAACCCCTATTCCGGGGCTCCATTGGCAAGCAACGCCGCCCGCGCACGTTGAACCAGAGCCTCTTGGGCCTTCAGGTCTTGACAGCCGAGCAGGGCCGCCTCCCTGTCCTCTTTCGTGGGATTGGGGTTGGGGGGGGATAGATGGATTAGACTGGCACGCCCAGACGATGTGAAAGGTGTCAGCCACCTCACCACAGAACTGGCACGTGCCATCAAAGGATGAATTGAAATGTTTTAGCACCGCCGGGCACAGTACGGTATTGGTAAACAGTTTTAAAAGGAGGCGCTCGTCAGCGCGATGCAGTCCCTTACAAGGGTCTGGATAGCGCCGGTGCTCCTCCTTGTAGTAATTGGTAATATCTTTGAATGAAAGGGCCGAATTGTCTGATTGCGAGTAGGCTTCCAAAGACAGGGAGATAGCCCGGGAAGAGAGTGCGCGGGCGGCCTGATCGGCCTGTTCGTTACCCCTGAGTCCTTGGTGACCGGGTGCCCAAACCAGATTTCGCGGAGTTGGATTAACGTATCGGCAGCTAGGTTCCAGTATGCGCTGAGCAAGCGGTGAAGCCCACCCTAGCTGATAGTTCCGACAGGCCCCTCGTGAGTCGGTGATGATATGTTTAGAAGAGGGATAGGTGAGAGCCAGAGCGATGGCTACCTCCTCCGCGTGTGTTGCGCTGTAGGCTTTGAAAGTGAGCCCGTTTACGGTGTTTGCGTTGTGTATGACTGCGGCAGTATACCACCCCCCATGGTGCGGGCCGGCAACGTCCACGTAGCACACGTGTTCCTCTTGACCAAAGTGTCGCTGCAACGCTTCCGCGCGCGCCTGGCGGCGACCACTGTGGTTTTCTTTGGACATGTTGCGGGGAAGGGGTCGGACCCGGAGGGCGCGTCTCCAAGGTTCTGGCACTCTCACCCTTTCCTCAATATAGTAATCGTGTTTGATGTGTATTCGGTCCAAGAGGCGGCGACCGGAATGGGTCTGTGCAAGGCGCGTGTATTGGTTAACGAGTTGGGCTTCTCGAAGTTCCCGGTAGGTATTCACCACGCCTAGGTCCAGAAGTCTCTGGTTGGACGTGGTGATAGGGAGGTCGAGAGCCCGCTTGATAACTTTACGGTGGATGACCTCGAGTTGATCATCCTCGTGTTTGCGTAGGTGCAAGTAGGGAGTCGGGTAGAGTATTCTACTCGTTACGAAAGCATGGGCAAGCCGCATTGCATCCCTGCTTCATAATCCGCCCCGCTTGTTGGAGACCCGGCGGACCATACGGCCCACCTGGTCTCCCACCGTGCGAAGTTTGGCTATTGTGGTGTCGGCCTTGCGTTGGTGGTGTATGAAGAGGCCAAGGACGCGGATCTCCCTGGCCTCACGGATCGGTCCCGAGGGAAGACTGATATGGAGCTGAGTTGTGTGCTGTGGGGAGGGACGTACGTGCACAAATTCTGACTTAGCCGGGGCACACTGGAGTCCGCAGTAGGTTGCGTAGTCGTCAACTACAGTCGCTGCTGCTTGCAGGCAAGACTCCATGTGACCCAGGTTACCTTGCGTGGCCCAGATCGTGATATCATCCGCGTAAAGAGCGTGATGTATCCCTGGTAAAGAAGCCAATTCGGGGGGAAGATGAAGCATGGCTATATTAAATAGGAGGGGAGAGAGGACCGCGCCTTGAGGAGTTCCCCTCGAGCCGATGACGTAAGGCCCATGTTCCTCATCTTGTATGCGTATGTAGGCTCGACGGTCTAAAAGAAACTGTCTAACATAATTGAATGTTTTATAACCACAGTTGGTCTGACTGAGGTGGTCAAGGATTACCTCATGCTTCACGTTGTCGAATGCCCCTTTAAGACCCAAGGCCAGGACTACCTTGTCATTGTGGGGGCATTCAACAGGATCTAATATGTCATGGTGGAGCTGTAGAAGTATATCCTGGGCTGACTTCTGAGGGCGGAATCCAAACATGGTGTCCGCAAAAGTGTGCTGTGTTTCTAGAAACTCGGAGAGTCTGTCGCGCACCATCGTTTCCATCAGCTTGCCGACACAAGACGTGAGGGAGATGGGGCGAAGGTTCTCCACGTCAATAGGTTTACCTGCCTTCGGGATGAAGGTCACGAGAGCTGATTTCCATTCAAGAGGGACAGGAGTTTCTCCGTCCCAAATGCTATTGATGTATTTGAGGAGCGTGGCGTAGGCTGCGTCGGGAAGATTGGCCAACAGTTTGACCGTATCCTGGTCACGCCCTGGTGCAGTGCCACGCTTCATCTTGCGTAAGGCCGCCTGGAGGTCGTGGAGCTGGAACGGGGTGTCCAACTGCGTGTTCTTTTTGCCTGCGTAGGAGTATGCGGCCGTCCAGGGGTCCTTGGTGGTGCACAGGTATCGGTCCCTGAGCGTGTTTGCCAGCTGTGTTGTCGCCAACTGTGGGAGATGCTTCGCCCCACCATAACAAAAATATCGCTCTGAAGATCTTGCAGGCTTATCACTGAACTCATGTCCATTTATAACTTTCTATGAAGACCTCAGTATTGAACCAATGCCACAGCTTTTCTCAATGCTATAGTCATTAAAGGCTTCGTGATAGTTATTTCATTGAATACTTTTATTGAAACAAGAAAAAAAACTCAATTCAGAAGC
This sequence comes from Rhipicephalus microplus, assembly GCF_013339725.1. Classification (NCBI taxonomy): domain Eukaryota; kingdom Metazoa; phylum Arthropoda; class Arachnida; order Ixodida; family Ixodidae; genus Rhipicephalus; species Rhipicephalus microplus. The sequence goes on from NC_051167.1 coordinate 115,970,275, forward strand.
TGTCATCGCCATTTCATGGTGACAACAGGTCCTTCATTTCTCCTCTTTCGATTCTTGTCTGGATAACAATATAAAGACTAGAACGGCTAATGTCATCGCCATTTCATGGTGACAACAGGTCCTTCATTTCTCCTCTTTCAATTCTTGTCTGGATAACAATATAAAGACTAGAACGGCTATGACAAAAATGATATGTGCATGCATATGTTGACGTCCTACATTTGGCGAGTTCGAGAGTTTTCGTTCTAGCGAAGTAAATATACAAACACTCTGTACACTTCCAATGTACTACCCATACATTAGTGTCTACAAGTAAGAACGTTGAAACATTTTCTTTGGAAAGTGAGTTATCTATGATTGCCTTAGGCCTTGCACTTTCACTAACGATAACGTTTGCTCCGAGTGCCATTTGCTTTGTGTCGAAACAAACGTGATCCCTGCGCAAAGCAAAGCGCGAAATTCCCCTCGGTTAACCTACGTACGATCTTGGCGCTGCCCACTCACTTATGGCTCAATTATTATGCCCCCCTCCCCACGGCATCATTGTCCTCAAGGGCAACTTGGTCCATTTTCCAGGCAACCATTCTGAGGCCAACTCAGGCCGGCTGACGACTGAGTAGCCTTTCCTATCAAGTAATTCACTTTGAGATACCCTGGCCTCAGGCAGCGCGAGCGGGAAAACGATGCAGATACGTGACTTCTGTGCAGCGGCTCGCTCCGCGAAGCGTTGATGAGCAAACGAGTCGGCAATAATGCTAAACAGGTGAATGGGTGAATTGTACAGCCTCTTAGAGCCCGCTAGGGCAAATAAGAATCATTTGTCCACGACTCTGTTATAAAGAATGAAGCGGACGAAGAAGGAAGAGGACGAGGAAGATGAAATAGACTAACGAAGAGGTTAACCAGTTTTTAGACGGGCTGGTTACTCTGCACTGGCAAAAAGGTGTAAAAGAGGAGGTAATGAACATGTAACAACACTTATTCCATCTTTCTGTCCTGAAACCACGTTATTATTATGACGGTGACGCCGTAGTAGGGTGCTGCGGAAGTTTCGACCACCTGGGGTTGTTTGCGCCTCAGTCTTCTGCACCAAGTACTGCACCAACTAGCCTAAAAACAAGTCATTTTGGGGTTGTTTAGCCTGCTACTAAATCTGACTGCAAGGCTGCTCTTTAAATTTCGCCGCAATCGAAATACGGCCGCCGGGCCTCAGCATCAAATCCGTGCCCTCTTGCGTTGCAGCGTGACCTGCTATTATGCCCCGCAGGGTGAGGAATGGAAAAAATAAAAAAGACGCACAAAAAATCACAGCATATCCAAGGAGTGAATGATGATGACGGAAGCGAAGCGTCCGTCCATCCACCAGTCCATGTGTCCGTCCGTCCGTGCATGCATCCATGCGTCTGATGACATGCAAGAACGACAGACGGAGCGCGGGATAACACCGACGAGACGCAAACCAAGGAAGCCGAGCGCAAGCGTCTTCAAAGCGCCCGCCGCTCTGCTTCGCCCATGCCTCACCAACAGTCCTGCCACGTACGGCGACTATCGAAGAGACAGAGAGAGGCACTCGTTCTTTGTGTACCCCGGCACAGCCCGCGCAGCAGCCCATCAGAGAGTAACGGTACATCGCCATCTAGCATATCCTCACACAACTGCAGTTTTTATGTACTTCTACGAGACAGTGCCATCTGTTATACTGTTCGCGAGATACTGCTTTCTTTTCTTTCTCGTCTCTTCTTTCTCGGTTACGCGTGACGCATGAAAAGGTGACGGATGACTGAGAAGAGCTTCGCTCCCAAAAAAGCAGTTTGCCCAAAGTCGCAAAACGCTTGAAACAACGAAGCTGGGCGATTCAATCAGAAGTGTAGTCTTTTTGCCATAAGGTTGCCTATAGGTTCTTTGTCGGTTGCTCCTTAGTTTGTTCCTGGCTTTAGTTAAGCGATGCTATGATTGTTACTAAGTACCTTTTGGAATGTTGCTGGGCTTTTGCTAGGCGATGCTAGGATTGTTTGTAGGTTTCTTATAGGGTGTTTATAGGCTTTAGCTAGAAGATGCTAGGATTGTTTCTGGGTTCATACTAGGGTGTTGCTAGGCTTTAGCTAGGTGATGCTGCATTGACCTGGGTTTGCTCCTGGAAGCACACAGCCTCCGATTAAACAACAGAGAACCATAGAGACGGCACAGACGTCTAACCCCGGAGTAAAGAACTGAAGCTGAAACCGAGTGTCCGCACCTTTCATAGATCTACTGGCATTGGAGTTCGCTTTACACCTCTGTTGCCTCAATTGTTCATTTTAATGAACTACCATTGAGTAGTGGGAATCGTAAAATATCTGTGGAACATACTCGTTCTTGATGAAGACAGCTTTCGCGTGACGACAGCAATTTACGTCAAGCTAGAACCATTTCGTCGTTAAAGAGGAGGAAAATCATTAAAAACCTTTTTGGAGTCATTGCCATAGCGGGAAAATGTGGGCAAGCAAGGTATGGCGTGTTGGTGCCTAACCTGCTACTTTTCTTTCTTTCTTTCTTTTTTCGTTCTTTCTTTCTCTTTTTCTTTTTTTTCTTTTTTTCTTTTTTTCCTTCTTTCTTTTCTTTTTCTCTTTCTTCCTTCCTTTCTTTCCTTCTGACCCTTTCTTTCTTTCTTCCTTTTTCTTTCTCTTCATTCCTTCCTTCCTTCATTTCTTTCTTTGTTTCTCTTTCTTTCTCTTTCTTTCTCTTTTTTTTCTTTCTTTCTATCTTTCTTTCCTTTTCTCTTTATTTCTTCTTTTCCTTTTCTTTTTCTTTCTTTCCTTCTTTGTTTCTTTGTTTCTTACTTTCTTTTCTCTTTCTTTTTTTTCTCCATCACCATGCGCTATGCTCCCTCCTCTTCCGGTTAATGTCGGGCAGGCGGGTAGCTCATAGAAATGCAGGGAGACTAACCGGATTGCGCTGTTAAAGAGATCTGCAACTTACACAACCACTCGAGAATAGAGCGCCGACTGGTTTCGAACAATCTGAAAATAAATTCAATCCTTAAAGACGTCATACCTAATTACCTGAAATTCTTGCATATGCCATGTTCTGACACTGCGTGTTAAAATCATCAGCAGCCTGATTACGCCCACTCCAGGACAAGGGCTTCTCCATTGCTGCGCCTGTCAGCTCGGTCCTGTGCTTGCTGCTGCCACTTTCTACCTGCAAACTTCCTAATCTCATCTGTCCACCTAACTTTTCCACCTAATCTCCACCTAACTGTCCACCTAATCTCATCTGTTCACCTAAGCTCAACTGTCACCTAATTTCATCTGTCTGCCTAATCTCATCTGTCCACCTAATCCAGGCTGGGATCCTCAATGACCAGTGGTTATCTTGCTTTCGCGCTACGTGCCCTGACCATGACCATTTCTTGTTCTTGATTTCAGCCATGATGTCTTTAACTCTGCATATACGTCGATAGAAAGCTTCACTCGTGTACGTTGTTCTGAATATCGGCCAAGGTACGTCGTTATGTAGTTTTCAAGCAAAACCACGTGTCGCACACGAAAATGTTCTACGAAAATCTTTGTAGAATGCCCCGATTAATTCATTCGTTTCACCGGGGATGAGAGACCGACCGTATCACGCTCGACAGAGACATGTAGGACGTAATGTGTGGGGAAGGACGGTAATATGTTGGGAAGGGCGATAGTGGCGTAAACTTCAGGAACACGACTAGCGTACGTTTGGCAATTACACACGTGGGACTTTCCTCAAGTATGAAAAACAAGTGCCTCGAATCTGAAATAGAAAAAAACTTTATTTCATTAGCGAATGTCTCAATTAGTTTCACAACTTCTTTGAAAGAACCGAGAAATAATTAAGTTGTTACGAAGACGGTTTGAAGAATGAAGAAACTAGTATTAAAGAAAAGTTTTCATGATTTATCTCTAATGAAATAGGCACGAATAAAGAGAAAATAACGAAAACGTACGTTTAGCTCAAGCTAATAGCCTGTTTTCTATCCTAAAACAATAGCTTTACTCGGGTATCCTATCAGCTTCTGCATAATTTTCCAGAGTAAAAAAATGGCAGCATATCCTCGGAGTGAATGATGGAGAGTGGGGCGAAGAATTCGTCCGTCCATTCGTTCTTGCTTCCGTCCGTCCATGCGTCCGTCAGTGTGACCGTCCATGCGTCCATCAGCCCGTCCGTACGTGCGTCTGTTCGTGCGTCCCTCCCTGCGTTCGTCCATGCAGCCGCCCCTGCGTCCGTTCATGCGTCCATTCATGCATCTGTCTATGTGTCCGTTCGTCCATCTATTCAACACTCCAAGTACCACCATCTCGCATCTTTTCATCATATATTCCCCATATAGAAGCACCGCCATCCAGCGGACATTACAAGGACTAAACGAGAGGTGGCACACGCACACTTTCTTACGGCTTGCGCTTCGGGTCCACTTCCCACCTTTAACCACCTCGATTTCATGGTATATACCAGTTCACTGTATTCATGGAACTGCGGCCGAACGCTCGCTAAACCTTTCGAAAACCAAGGAGGTTACTGCCAGCGAGTATGACGTAGCAAACTTTTTCAGTCAGATAGTGCTCAATGTACATGCCAATGGCTGCTAATGGGAAATGAGAGGCGGAGAATTCGGCTTTTAGTGTCTTACGGCTTGCGCTTCGTATCTACTTCCCATTTTTAACCACCTCGAGTTCATTCATGGTATATACAAGTTCATTGTATTCATGGCACTGCAGCTCAACGCTCGCTAAACCTTTCTAAAGCTAGAGTGTACTAGAACGTTTGAGTGGCGCGACCGAAACGCTTTCTCCTTGCTTTCTCTATCCCCAACTTGTGGCGAAAGTAGCGGTGGCGCTGCCATCACCCAATCTTCCCACTTGGTTTACTCGGCTGGCTCGGCGGCATGGCCGGCATCTCGGTTTTAGTGACGAAATGACGAAGAAGTAGCGTCTAAACGATTGTTACGCGCCAGGTTGCACAACTGGATATCCGCGTGTGCAACAAAGTCGGAAGTATCACTTTTAAGGGCCCGAAAGACGAAGAACGACGACTTCTTAGGGAGCGGAACCTCCATCGGCTTGACAAGCCGCTTGACGCCGATTGTGCTGTGTGCGAGTTACATTTCGAACCGCATTTCATTGTGAGAGACTACGTACATGTTATCAATGGTGTTCAATTCCGAATTCCTAGGGGAGCGCCGACACTCGCCCCTGATGCAGTCTCAACGATCTTGCCCAACCTGCCTGCATATTTGACGCTCAAAATTCCGGCTCCGTAGACCCAAACAAAGCGGCGTCATCAGTGTGTGCCGGCTGAGAATGACTTCAGAAAACAGCGACGCATTAGCACTCCTGAACAGCTTTTTGTGGATACCAACAGTGCAACTTCTGCAGATGGCGACGAAGCTGACGAGGCAAGCTCATGTCCCTCGTCTGACGCGGTTGTCACTCTCGGTGACCTTCGTGGTCTTGTCCTACCATCAAAGTCATGGGCGCTGCACGAGTTTCCTGGATTTGCTGGCGTGTCGTACGTAGCGTGCTCACTGAATCCTAGCACTCGTGAACTTTGCATTCAACGAGCCGAATACTTCACCTGTGCAGACAATGGAATCGTGCAATGTGAAGCGTTCGTGCAAGAGAAACTAATCAGCAAGTCCAGTTTAGTAACTGTTCGAGAAGCCTCAGATGCTCTGCAGCTTGTTGGAAGCGTCCCACTCTGTTGTAGAGCAGCAGAAACTTCATTTTTGCCACAATCGGACCTTACCCACGGTCTACACGCGCAAATGAAGTCAAGATGAGAAATCTTCTACAGTGTCAAAAGCGCACAGAAGCACCTAAAATTGAGAAGCTATAAATTGCTACAGTGGCGTAAAAAGGATGTCAGTTTTCGTGCATATTTTCTTACACTCTTAATTTTTTGACGGTACACCAAGAAGGAAAACAATTTTTCCTAGAAGAGGCTTGTAAGCGAGAGAACGTGCAAATAATGACGCGAAACCTCAAAATAAATCTTTGATCTTGAATCTTTTTGTATTATACCTGCGATGGTAAATTTAGCAGCATTAGGTATCTCGGTGCATAATTCATCGATCTAAGCCAATTCATTGTTGCACTTCAGTGTCCCTTCAAACAATCTTTCGACCATAACATCTTTTTTTTAAAATGCATTTTGGAAAGACAACCTTAACTCTGTCATTCTGTTTGCTTTGCTTCATGTTATCTTTTGTATCCTGGCTCTATATATTACGCTTTTTACAATTTACCTAATTGCAAATGTATTGTTTTATAAATATGTAAACCTTGCATTTTTATGTTATCAATTATGATTAACATTAGTTACGACTCTGGTTTGCAGTGTTGTTGCGTTTTTTAAACTCTCAAAATCTTTTACTACTATGTTTCGCCTAAGACATTCTTTTGCAGTATTGCGTATTTGCATTTCTGTGGGTCCTACAACAATGAATCTATTCCCATATTTTAAAACCAAAGGGATGGGTTGGAAAAACTCTGCTGTTCTTCAAATATTGTCAATAAAGCCTACTTTTGTGTCGTGTGTGCACGCAGCCACAAGCAATGAGCCTTTTATTTGAGTCCAGCTTTGGTGTTTTACGTGGAATGGACCGAGAGTTCTTCATTTGTGGGCACCATATTCCTTTTTTTGAGGGGGGGCGCTTCCGGTGTGGACCGGCCAGCTGGATTCTCGTCTAAAATGGTGTACATTTTAAAATTAAAAAAAAAAACGCGCTCGTTAGATTGTACAATGTGCTATGCTGGCTTCGGGCTGCAGTGCGGGGCCTCAGCAAATTCAATAACAATAATGTCAAATAACCTTTATTTTCGCGGAAAAGGGGAGGGTATGGAATAAGAAAAATAGAGGGAGATCATCTTCACACCAGGCGCGACAGAGTTCGGCTTTTACTTTCTTACGGCTTGCGCTTCGTATCTACTTCCCATTTTTAACCACCTCGAGTTCATTCATGGTATATACAAGTTCATTGTATTCATGGCACTGCGGCTCAACGCTCGCTAAACCTTTCTAAAGCTAAGGAGGTTACACCCAGCGAGTATAACGTAGCAACCCTTTCTTGTCAGATAGTGCTCAATGTACATGCTAATGGCTGCTAATGGTGATCGCAGCCTGCGCGTTAACTAAAAGCCGAATGCTCCTGTCTCTCATCCCCCATCAGCAGCCATTGACATGTACATTGAGCACTATTTTTTATTGTTCAACAACGCACAGAAGAAGTCTCTCACCGGCACCACCTTGGAGGTCAAAATGTTATACTTGTCACATACTACGGAGGACGAACGGGTGCCGCTATAAGGAGCTTTGCCCCTAAAAACACAATTTTTCGTTTGTTAACATTAGTGCGTTTGTTTTGATGCCCTGTCAGTTCAATACCTCAACTACCTATATCACATTGTTTGTGTCTGTGCTGTATTTAAAGCGCAGTTCGTAGGGCACCGAATTATTGCACGATGATTTCAAACGCTTTGTGTGCCCTTTCACGATGTGTTTAGAAATATTAACGATTTAGAGTACTTGGTAGTCCAATATGTGATCAGTTGCACAATGTCAGTTGATGACCACGGTACTTTGACTTCTACATCGAACAGCCATGCGGTATCGTTAGCACTGTTTGGTTCAGCAGAACCGGACATATCTGTCAGGTTGAACAGCTTGCTATTTGGACTTCGTTTCATTGCTTGCTTGTTGAGCATTGTTTTATCTCAGTCCGATTTATCGGGACACTAAGGAGCAAAACATTTTTTTTGCGTATTAGTAAAGTACGATTTCACAATTACAAAAACTACACTCTTACAGCGACACGGGACTTGGTAAGCGAAAAAACGCGTAAAAAAACTGCTGGTCGGGACATCACCTTGAGATTCCCTCACCCACCTCTGTGACGTAATCAATTTTTCAAGGCGTGTACTGGGTCTGACGCAGCTTGTAATCAATTCTATAATCAATATATTTGAACTACATTGTAATCCCTGGTTGCCATAGGCTTACCATACCAAGTCTAAGAAAATTTCATCTAACCAATGTGGCGAAAATACGAGAAAAGCATTGTGCTTACTTCACGTGTGGACATAAAGGCGCAAAATTTAAAAACGAAACTTCAATCTCAATTTTGTCCACTGATAATGAACTTATGACAGTGGAAATTATGGCATCAGAGTTCTCAGAGCGCAGCTTACCAATCTAAACAACTCGTCACTTCATTTTAGTGTCCCTTTAACGCGACTTCCCTGAAGCATTTGTTTCGCAGGTATTCCGGTGTCGACGTCGTTGGTTGTGAAGGAAATATCAGCTTTGTCTGGCAGCCAGCTTTGGAAATTCAAATGAAGAAATAATTACAAAAAGCTTGGTTCACGTGAGAACCGAACCCAGGCCTTCTGGGAGGCAAAAAGGTGTTCTACCACAGAACACGTTACTGCCTTCAACAATTCAAAACAAAAAAAAAACACAAAGAAACATACAAATATAACGCGATGTGAGGAATCTCCTTAACGTATGTAATATTGCGTGGCAGAAGCGTAAAATCGCACCTGCCATTCAGAGTTCCAACTCTCTTGGCATCAGTAATTTTGAGGTGAACCATTAGACCAACTACGAGTGGTCGGTCTAAAGGTCCGCCGATCATAAACCACATAGCCATAATTATTCATAACTATCACTAAGAGCATTCACACAGTGCGCAGCTGAGCGTGTTGCGTTACAGGATTGCAGTGGTCATTACGCAAAAAAGAAAGGAAGCAAAGAAAGGGAGAAAGCAAGGAGGTTAACCAGAAAGGCATCTGGTTTGCTACCCTACAATGTGAGAGTAGGGAAGGGGACAACAAAGATGAAAAATAGGGAAGATAATGAAAAAGAACACGGGGGATATAGACAGTAAATACTCTGCAGCATGTGGAACTCCACCACAAGTAAGAGGCATTACACTACACAAGAGTGCTTGCAGTACACATTCTAGCATAGTTAAAAACAGGTGATTTATGCACCGAAAAGATTCCATTCCTCAAGGCATGCTTGAGGTGCCCATCGGGAGACGAAGCTAAGGCAGTGGTTGACAAGGTGGTGCGAATGGAGCCCACTTCGACCATAATGCGGTGGGCCCCGAATCTTCGAGGGACTGTTGAAGGTGAAGCTAAAGAGTTATCAAAGTTTTTTTTTCTTCCTGTATTGACATCTTTGTGAATCTGTTTTCCCTCTATAACAAAGAAGGCACTTCATCGTTAATGAAGGCTAACGCTTAAACAGTCGATGGCAAGACAGATACCGTAAGAAGAAAGAAGAATGATTGAAAGAATGACGTAAAGAAGCAGGATCATAATAAGCCTAGATCCTCCAAAGACGCGTGCGTTTCGGCGATATGGAAAAAAAAATTGAATTCATGGGAGAGAAAAGCGGTTTATTTCATAAACCAATTTCTCAATTAGTTTTGCAATGCTGGGAATGGAACTAGCGAATTCAGAAATTGTTACGGAGGCGGCGAATCAAACACTCAACCCAGGTGGCGAATACCGCAGGGCTGGATTTACGGATTTCGTTATATCTGTGAAGGACGTTAGGGCCACTTGCGAAATGAGGAATTCACTTCGACCTCGAAGTACGTGTTAAAAAATTTGCAAAAAAACTTTTATTGATTTGGCTCATCCTCGAGAGGGAGATAAAGAGATTATCATATAGTGTGAGTGCAATGATTACTTCCTTTATTAGTGATGTAACAGCTGATTGCATTGCCGACGAAACTAGCCAAGTCTCTATTTTTTTAATAAAAGTAGTTAGGCTTTGCATAATGCTCAAACTGGAGAGGTTTAACGGTGCTCTTATGGGTTGTTCAAGCTCATAGACGGCTGACAATATTTATTTATTTTATAGCGAAAGCTGTTATGAGATCAACACTCGGGTCATGCGCCACCGTAGTTGTCCGCCGCCACCGGTGTCCATAACCACCTCGCACAAAATTACAAAAAAAAAAATCCCTAGCACCATTGACACAGTGGGGCTTGAACCCAGGTACGCCGCGTGCCAGCCCAGTATTCTACCACTGAGCTACGCTGTTTTTTTCTTTAATGAATGAAATGATCACCAGTAAGTACACAGAACATACTTCATCAGAAGTCAGGCAAACACACACAAGCGTCAAGAACGGGAAGCCACTCCGGAACGGGGTCAAAAGTCTCGACAACACTGCGCACTTGAGCAGCTGCTTCTCGGAAGACAGACCTCGTCGACCGTGGTGGCTCGGCGTGTCTATCGATCATGCGACGTTTCCATAATGAATAAAGTCCCAACAACATAAACAAGTCGTAAGAAGTGTTATCAGTCAGACTCTTTTTGAACGGAAGGAACCTAATACCATGAGCTGTGAATGGAAGCTCTTTTCTTAACGTTCTTTTTAAAATGTCCCAAAAATAAAAAGCGTCACGACAATGAATAAAACAATGCTCTATAGTCTCAGGTTGGTTGCAGAGTCTACAATTCACTGTCCAGGGTACGTATATTGATTTTTCATTCAGCCACGTTTTCACTGGCAGCGTGGAAGTGTGCAGTTTAAAGAAAAATGTTTTCGCTGAAGAAGATATACACATTCTACGTACACGAAATAATACATCGTGACCACGCAGAAGCGAATATGGCTTTCGATAAACAGGTTCGGGGAAAAGGTTATTCGCAAGTACAGCGGTTACATTTGTTCTGTCAATAGTATACAAATACTCTAAGGTAAACCAGGCTTTCAAAAACTGACAGTATCAACAATTTCTTTTAGGAATCCCCGCAACGGCAATTCCTTAGCAACGCTTGTTGTGACATGAATAAAAGGAAGGTGGTAACATAGACGGTTACGAAGAACCGCTAATAGGAATGGGTGGCACACATCCTTGAGGTAAAAAAATCGCAACACCAACTGTCGCACGAACAAATGCACAAGGCCGAGGCCACCCTTTTCAAGTGGAAGAAAAAGATTGTCTCTTCTCATGGGTTCCCAGGAAGAGCTCCAAATAAAGCAGGCAAATATCCTATGAAAGGCTTTAATGTGTACTCGAGAGCAATGCAACACCTGCAAAATATAAATAGGCCTCGATACAAGGAATATATTGCACGCTTTCGCTCTGGCAAAAATGGAAAGCTCCCGTCCGTGCCATGTTGCCACCTTTCGGCGGATTGTAGTTATCCCAGCGGTCCAGTGTGGGCCATTGTTTTTTTTTCTTTCCGGTTAAACTTCCCACAATGGGTGCTAAGATAAATAGGCACGTCACAGCGTACAGGCCAATCGCACTGGCAAACGTAGACTACAAAATACTAATGAAACTTTTGGCGGCTAGACTTCAGTCAGTAATAAAAGATATCGTTGGTCCACACCAAACGTGTGGAAATAAAGGTCGTTCTATACTAAGAAATGTTCATGAAATGCGATGTGTGCTCAAATGTGTTGACATCAGTCAAGCTCGTGTGCCCATATTCCAGCTTAATCTGGAGAAAGCGTTTGATTCGTTGCCCACATCCTTTTGTTTGCAGTATTGGAGCACATTATTGTTGGTAACAAAATTATGAACGAAGTAGCCATGGCATATCAAAATGGTAGTACAAGACTAATAATCAACAAGACATTGCCCCCCACCCCTCCTATGAGAATTGAGCGCTCAGTGAGTCGAGGTTGCCCTGTTAGTCCACTGTTGTTTTGCATGTACATTGAAACATTATGTCGGTCGATATCACAGAACGACTTCATTAGTGGGTTTAGACTACAATCCTCAGAAGTCAAACTACTCGCATACGCTGATGATGTTGCGATTTATAGTACTTCATATGAAGGTATTGAAGAATCAATCAGATTTTCCAAGTCCTTAACTGAAGTTACATGAAGCCAAATAAACTGAAGTAAGTGCCTTGGCTTTTGGCATGGACATTGACCTTCCACCTCAGAATTTTTCGCAGCCTATAAAAGAAAAAAAAGCAGCAATTAAATATTTCGGAGTTCCGCTCGAGTCATACAAAACTACTGATGAATATTGGACACAGCAAACAAGAGAATTTAACGAGAAAGCGAATAGGTAGAATGCAAGTTATCAGTCCATGTTTGCTTGGGCTACGGCATGCAACTGGTTTTTTTTGGTCTAAGCTTTGGTATAGATGCAAGTGCTGTGCTGTTCCCGGGTCAATGTGCAAAAATTACATCGGGTGTTTGAATTATTTGTGTGGCGGTCTAACTGCGAAAGGTGAAGTCACACGAATTCGTTAAGACTGGTGAAGTGTGGAGGCCTTGGGCTAGGACATCTGTTTATGAAACAGTTAGTAAATAGTTTTTTTTTCTTTTTCGGCGAGACAAGCGATTCTTTCCTACTAACAGTGTGTCAAACAAGACTAAGTAGACTGTTGTCTAAGTTTGTTATGAGCACTCATGTTACCACAGGGGCTGTGCAAGGAATACATGAAGGAAGTTGTGGCTAGCACGCGGTTTTTGTTTGTTCGTTTTTCGACTGACTACCTGTGGTCTGTTGGAAAGAAAAAAAAAAAACTGTGCAAAGATTTATGCGACACTGTGCTCACCATACTCCTATACAGAGCGCTATATACATCACACAATGGTCAGAATGCAGTTAAACGAGTTAAAAAAATGCCGGCAGCTTCAACTGCAAAAACGTTATTTTTTTAAATTACACACCGAAACACAACCCGTGGATGAAGTGTTGGTGAAGGGGCATGGGTTTAAATGCTTTGGGGATCTCACTGTCTAATCTAAGAAACGGGACACTGAGCAACGCTGGTGCTTGGGACTTGCTGGCAAACTTACCTTAGGCAGGCTTGATGTCGGGAAAGCAATCGCGTTAATACGACTTATCAAGCATTTTAGCACAGCGAAAGCACAATCAGTCCTCGTATAATGCGGATAGCGTAACGAGTGGGTCGTCCAATGCTCCAACCCATAACAAAAGCTTGTTCTTGTTCACCTATTAACTGTGGTGCATACCCACTTCAGGCATAATTCCTCATCGTCGTCAGCCACTGCATGAACTATTAGCACAAAACCCCTTGGAAGTGTCTAGCGGTCCACATTTGTCAGAACAATGACGAAAAATAGCATAGCAAATGCCGGCCTACTACAAAAAAAAAATTCCATTATAATGCCGTAGGGGGTATCAAGCAAATGTGTTTGCAGTAGTTACTCAATGAGTGTTTAGAAGAGGCTCTCACAGGCCGCTCTTGCTGCACCTTACGCGCAGGCCTGGCGTTTTATTTATTTATTTATTTATTTATTTATTTATTTATTTATTTATTTATTTATTTGTTTGTTTGTCTGTGCACTTCTTTATGATAGTCACTGCTGGCGTACCTCACTGAAGCAACATATTGACGAATGAGGAGGAAGTGCAGCAAAAGATAAAGGCTTGAAGATACGCGTGCGCAAGGCGGAGACATGCATCACCGGCTTTGAAGAACACAAAACTCCGATGCCAAGACATTGCCTACAGTGACACTCCGTGTTCAAAAATACCAATACCGATGACAATACGACTCTTTCTCGTGTTTATCAAGTACTTTGATGGTGATATTAAAATCGAAGCACTTCAGGGGTCCAGGCTGTCCTACAGTATAATCTTTTACCGCAAGGCAGGCAAAAACAAGCGTAGAAATAGAAAAAAAGGAAGCAGGCTAGAAGTAGAAAGAGCAAGAATGTGAATGTATAGAAAACATATAGAAATAAAGAGTAAAAAAAACACAGAAAGACAGAAAAAACAGAAAAGAAGAAAAAAAAATCGGGGTGCAGGGAAGAAAAAAGTCACAGCTTTGCTGGAAAGGCGAAGCAATGAACGCAATAGCAAAGAAGTGAAAGGTCTTGCGCAGTATAGAAAGCAGATATACACATGCCCTGCGCTTCTCGCGCACAAATGACGCACAAAACGTACTCACAGGTACGGATGCACGCGAATAAACGTCTCGTTTGTTACTTTGCTGTGTCTGAAAAGCACGGACTTTTCGCAAACGAAGACAGCAATGATTGCAGTGACCTTTGTGCACCCGGTAACTATAGTATACAGCAGAATCATTCCAGGTGAAGCCCGAGGCCAGCCAAGGCGTATGACCTTGCCCTCCTCGCCGCTGCTAGATAAGGGCGCGTGAGGGAGCGTCGCTCCCCTTCTCTAAGCTGGGCCAAGTACGCGTAGGAGATTAGAGTGGCCGCCGCCACGCGATGTGGGGACGCGCGCTCATTGCGTTATCTTGCTGGCGATGCCGAAAAGACAATTCAGCCCCGAGATTCTCATGAGCAGCGGTAAGTGGAAGATGTAAGCAGGTTGCCGTTTGAACGGTGGCGGATTTGCAGAACTCCCACGACGCAGAAGTCCCACGTTCGATTCGGCGCGCCGGAATGTTTTTTCTGGAATAATTTTTTCTTGCGTTTTTAGACATATATAGATACGTATACATACACGGTGCATGACACCGACGCCGACACCGGCGGCAAAATCCAGCCGAGAGTGTCCATATAATTGCTATCGCAATAAAATAAAACTGAACAGAAATTAAGAAGGCTGCCCAGTTTCGCACTTGCTTCGAGCTTAGCTCCCCTAGTGTGAAGCTACCTTTTCTATTTATTCGGTCTAGAAGCTCAAAAGTGCACAAACACGTGCACGCACACAACATCTGCAATCAAAGAACACGTGTGGCGCTTTGGGCATCAGGGACACGAGTGCACGAATCGAGGTTTTTCTGTAGGAGCTATAGCTCCTACAGAGAAACCTTGATTTGTGCATTCGTGCCTTCGTGTCCCTGATGGGGTGAATATATGTATATATATAGCTCCTACAGAAGACCCGTTAAACCCATTTCCCCCGTTAACCTATAGAAAAACAGGGATAAATTGCCATCAACTGGTAAGGCGTTGTCATAGAGCAGAAGCATGGTGCGTTGCCCTTTCCTAGTTTTTTTTTTCGTCGATCGGCAGTCGAGACCAAGGTGGCATTCGTCGCCAAGATTTATTCTTTCTGCTGAAACTGATATGCACATCGGGCACCTTTACGATGAAAATAGCTATTTTTAGCTTGCATTGTGTTGTTTTGGTATAAGCTTACACCGAAGACTAGTTCTGTTTAGAATACTCTATTGGCTTCGTTGTCTTTCCCTTCTTTATCTATTTATTCACTATTTCCTCTTTCTCTAGTGCTTTTCTTGTTTATTATTTCTCGTGTGTTTTTTATTTCTCTTTTTCTTCTTTCCTTACTTCTTTTGGAGTGTCGTATGCTCGACGCCTGCGAAGCCGGCAATTTTCGATGCACCGCCATTCGGTTTATAGAGTAGACAGGCGGCACTCGTCGGCAGGAAAAGATATAAGGAACGTTCATTTTTCTCCGCCTCGGTTATTTTCGGAGGGCAAATAAACCGCTAAGCTTTGAGGCACAGCTCGGAAAAGAAAACTTCGCTCTCCACGCCACGCGAGAAATACAGACGCTCTTTCATTTTACACTTCGTGCATTCTTGATAAGATGTTCGGCTGCTGCATCGCAACAGACACTCGTCCTAGCCCTCGCTTTTTCTCGGACGTTCCGCACCTGTGACGCTTTGTGACCCGTACTAATTGAGAACTCAAGTGTTATCGTGTTTTGCCCGAAGCTGTTTACGAATGTCGCATCGCTTGCGACGTCTTACGACGTCTCATCATATAGGCGCAAAATGAGAGACGTCCGCACAAAGTGACGCCAAAAAATGGAGAGCTTCAAGCACGGATGTTCATCGGTCGGCACCGCCCACGAATCGCAACGGCAAACAACCTGGATCTTCGGAAAAGCTGCCAGCTTCTTTCTCCCGACAGCAACCTTATGACGTCATTGGGACGTCACAGGTCACCAAAAGTTTGCGAAATGAATACGACGTCTTTGCGACGTCGTTATGACGTCTTGTTACGTAATCTCACACGTTCGCTTCATCAAGTGAGGTATTCGTTTGGTCTAACGTGGACTGGTTTTGGAGGCAGTGCAGCCAAACTACGTGAGTGGCTGAAAGCTGCGATGCCTTTGGTCGTGGAAGCCCGTTCGTGCTAAACCTAATTTGGTGAAGAAAATTTCAGTGTTGGCCCGGGGGGCGGGAGGAGGGACATTCGAGTTCACTTAGAAGAAGGAACAATGCAGAAAGAATATGCATTTCGCCTTTGTGTCATCTTAGCCTAATCCAGATGAAACCACGCGACTTTCTTCGGAGCCTCTCCTAGCCAGCTGTTATAATTTCGCGACTTAACGGAAAAGGAGATCGCAGGTGTCATGTGTGGCCATTCGGCAACAATCCGTCACCGTACCGTCATTCCTAAATTAAGCGTGAAAACGTATAAAAACCTATTACATGTGTCGTTTTCTCATGAACGATTCAAAAAGCTATTGCGGCTAGGTTGAGTGAGGTACATAATCTAGGTTCACCATCGCTGCTGAAGTAATTGTTTTGCAAACAGACTCAAATATAGGAGAGTGCTCACCCGATGGGGATGATGATCAAAACTTTATTACTCCCAAAAAAGGGCACCGGCTAAGGGGTCGGTTACGCTGCTTAGAAGAGGTCAGCGGGGATCCCTCGGGACACCGCGGCCTCCAATGCGCGTGAGATTACCCGCCGTTGCTGTGCCGAGTGAGTGATGTGCAGAAGGGACTTCCATGTATCTTCACCCGAAGTTCGCGGGATCGAACTCGGCTTCGCCAGCCACATTGCGATGGAGGCCCGTGAGCTTGAATTTAGTTGCAAGCCAAATAACCACTTGTAGTAGAAAATTTGGCGTCTCTAACTACAATATCGCGGTTTCGGAACGTGAAACAGCAACAATTATAATTAGTTCAGCAGCTTCACGGTGTATCAGGCACACAGGTATCGAGCGCTAAGTAGTTATTCTGGATCCCGAAAATTTCTCCGAAAGATAATGAACACCAACCTAATAATAATAATAATAATAATTGCGATATAACGTCCCAAAACCACCATAAGACTATGAGAGACGCCGCAGTAGAGGGCTCAGGAAATCTCGACCACCTGGTGTTCCTTACATGCGTCTAAAACTAAGTACACGGCAATGGAGCATTTTCGCCTTCGTCGAAAATGCCGCCGCCGCGGCCTGGATTCGATCCCGCGACCAGCAGCGGAGTGCCTCAGCCACTTGACCACCGTGGTGGGCAAAGAGCATCAACTTCTTCGATCACCCCTTTAAAAAGATAATAATAATAATAATAATAATAATAATAATAATAATAATAATAATAATAATAATAATAATAATAATAATAATAATAATAATAATAATAATAATAATAATAATAAAATATCGTTAATATTACTATTAATATTATTGAAGCCGGTGGAAAAGACGGTATAAAATTGATAACGGCCACAATAAATCACATGAGACCAGTGTTTTCGCACTCCCCGCTCATCGGAATGTGGCCGTGGTGTTTGGAAGTCGAACATTTGGCCTTAACAACGGAATCTCGCACATGCTAATCCACCATGGCCGATCAATATCCGTGACGAGCATCTATTGTTTCTGTGCGTCCGTTCTAACGATTGACGTCCACGACAGACTCTCGCTGAAGCCAGACTGACGTCATTCACTAAAGCTTTCTGATATCTGAAAGTTTTTTTGGAACGTTACGTCTGTACTGCTTATGATAGTCTGCTTGGCCAATACGCATGACGCAATCGTCGTTTGAAGAACCTATAGAAAATACGTGTGGCGACTAATAGCTTGCGCGCTTGATACCCCAATCTGAGGCACTTTTGGGGCCGCTTGAAAAATAAAGCACAAAACAAAATATAAAAACACAAAGGAGTGGTTCTTACCGCTCGCCTGTCAAGCTGAAGTGCACGTTTAGTCAAGCGGCGGTCGATACGAGGCGAATTTCACTTAACTTTACCACATGGCTGAGGCAGGTTTTTCTAGACTCTTTTTTTATTGCGACATATATTTGTCTTGAAGGCATATTTAAAAAAATATTTTCTGGACTCGTTCACGTTTGGGGCGACCCAGATTTCAGGCAAGGCGGCGCCGTTTTTAGACAGTATGTTCAGCATTATGAGCTTGTTATTTAAATCTCAGCTTTTTATGAGTTGAGATCAGGTAGTTTTCTTGTACACTTAACATGTACATAAACAAACGAAACATCGAAAACAAGTAAAAACAGTGCATACATCTTATGAGCCCCAAAACCTATTTTATCACTGTGTATCCTAATGTTACAAGTTAAAGGAAAATTAAAATGAATCGAGTTATTCACATTTCACAAAATACCGCGTGTGCATGCGTACTGCAGTGGGCGCATAGCTAGTACGGGACAACTGGAAACTTCAGCTGTCCCTCCCTTACTCTGAAGAAACGTGTGTGCCATCGTCAAAGGAAAGACTCTTTGCCGTGTTTTCCCAGCTGCCGATTGAGGTATTTCCACAGAATGAGCCATATTTTCTGGAGTGCGGGATGGGCGCCTCTATGAGGTTTGTGCAGCACTTCCGCTAAATAGCCTTGCCGCCACAGTACGTAGAAGGTCGCTGTAAATACCATTTTCGCAAACAACCAACGTTCTATTTCCATGCGCACTGTGCGAAAGCCAAAGAGGCGTTGCATACCAAGTGCCAGACGCCTTTCGCCATCGAGCACTGAAACATAGCATCTTGGGCTGTCTCGCGTTTGCGGCAGTTTGGACAGCCGTCATTTAGAACGGCTTCCCAGTGTGCTAGGCAATGCCCTTTATCTTCTTAACCACAAGCGTCGACAAAGGCGGTACCGACATCGTAAGCGAGAGATCTCAGCGCCGACGAGGACTCAGATTGGTGGCCCTCAAAGACGCAGTAGCTAAACGCGCATTTGTATGCACCTTTTTTTTAAAAAAATAATTGGTGCGTTCTCGGTCATGCAAAGATAGGCAATGAGCTGTTTTTGATAATGCATTATGATATTTTATGTAAGTTATTTGTCATTTCACGTTTGCAAATTTTGTTGTTGCCTCAATATCAATGTGTCATCATTCTTGTCCTGCGGGAACGTAAGTAGTGCGTTGCTGAGCACGTGCATAAGGATTCCCGTATGGGTGAGTTTAACAGTAAGCAAGGAGCATTGCGCTATGAGAAAGAAATAAATAAAGAATTGATTGATTTGTTGGGTTTAACGTCCCAAAACCACCACATGATTATGAGAGACGCCGTAGTGGAGGGCTCCGGAAATTTTGACCACCTGTGGTTCTTTAACGTGCACCCAAATCTGAGCACACGGGCCTACAACATTCCCGCCTCCATCGGAAATGCAGCCGCCGCAGCCGGGATTCGATCCCGCAACCTGCGGGTCAGCAGCCGAGTACCTTAGCCACTAGACCACCGCGGCGGGGCAGGAAATAAAGAAGGAAAAGAAGAAAGGGAAAGGAAGAACGTCAAAAGAAAGAAAGAAGAAAAATAAAGAACAAACTAAAAACACAAAACACAAAAGAAAGAAGCAAAGGAAAAAATGAAGAAAAGACGAAAGAAAAAATTGGCCCCGTTTCTGCATGCTACGCTACGAATGTCGTCGATAGACGATCGTTTAGCGCCTGGAAAAAGTGAACAAAA
The DNA here is from genome assembly GCF_013339725.1 of Rhipicephalus microplus. NCBI lineage: Eukaryota > Metazoa > Arthropoda > Arachnida > Ixodida > Ixodidae > Rhipicephalus > Rhipicephalus microplus. Next base: position 115,989,841 of record NC_051167.1, read on the forward strand.
CGTCCGTTTGATGTTCTGCGCAAGAAAATTGGCGAATGGTATACTGGAGGCGCTGCGTTTCAGTGCTTCGAACGTGCAGCGGCGGCGAACGAGCGCATCAAGTCACGTAACACGTGAGACATGAGCGCCATCTGGCAGTTATGTTGGAAAACAAAGGGCGCACGTCTTGCGCGCCCGTCTCGGAGGTGATAAGGTGTAGAAGGCAAGGCGACGGGTAGGCGCCACCATTATGTCGTCTTAGCAAAGCGTTGGAAACACTTGCCTTTTCGTGCAAACGTTGCCTGCTCAGCGCAACGTGATAAACGCTACGGTTTTTATAGTAACTAATGTATGCCTTTCTAGTATCAGACACACATACAGAATATTGACGTGTATATATAGTGCCTCAGATAGGCGCAATAATTGCGTTTTAATTGACAATCGCACAAGTATGAACGCTGAACCTTGAGCATTGTTGGTGGGCACTGCGGATGGGGTCGGCCGTTTGGAGTATCGTTTGGCCACTTTGGTGCCGTTTAAGGTACTGTTAAGGGCGGACAAACATACAAATGTACAGACAGACAGACAGACAGACAGACAGACAGACAGACAGACAGACAGACAGACAGACAGACAGACAGACAGACAGACCAATGTTTTTCCGTCGAAGGTCCCCAAAAAAGACTGTTGTCTTAAAAAAAGACGCCATACACACACGCCCAGCATCGTTTGCCATACTTTGTCCTGATAAAGAGAAAGCTCTTGAGTTTTCATTTGTAGTAGGTGTTTTAAACGCAATATTGTTTCGAAATAGCGACACTCTTGAGAAGCACAGCAAACTTTGCCTTCATGCTTCTCTTGCAGCCAGGTGAAAACAAGAAACTCAACTGCCTTCTCTTGCATGATAGAAAAATATCGTAGACAAAATTAGCATTTATTAATCGCCCATTATTATGGAATCACGTGAGGATCAACAAAGCCACAATATTGGAAGACGCTATAAAAGATTCATATTCATTGAAAATGGGGGCGGCACTCAGACAAATGCAGAGGACGAGATAAAGACAGGATATGCTCTGTACTCACAACTGGCTTTATCTCGTCATGTGAAATTCGTTTTAGCACAGCCCCCCTCTTCTCTTAAATATGAACCCATACCAACTCGCCCACCTATCTACAATTCATCTATAAAAAATTTTGGTGCTGAATCTAATTATTGGCTTACTTGTCTGGTTGCGGCATTTTCAAGCCTGTATTACTGCGCCCTAGTGTAGTCCATGGAATAAATTTCTGTCTCATTGCCCTGCCGAAGCGTATCTCAGGGGTCAGGTAAAAAGAAGTGCGTTGTTGCGAGCTGCTTCCTCGATTTGTCAAGTATTCAAGCTGGTGACAAGAATAGCGTCTGCTCAACTCAGTTTAATTTTCACCAATTATCGTGACTGTTAATTGACCACATGCTGTTAATTGACCACATGAATGTTAATTGACTACACGGAAGCATAAACGTATGCTTCTATCTTATAATTAACAATTTTTAATAAAATATAAATCACAGCTAGGACAGCTCACCCCTCTCCCATAGGTGAGTACGAAGTACTCAAAATCGTTAACCATTTTTCTAAACACAAACACCAATTTCACGCTGGTTTAATTTTTTTATTAATTAATGGAATATTGAGAAAACCGGAAGCAACTGCTGGATGAAAGTGCCTTGAAGCGACACAATAGTTTTGAAAGCCTGGTAGTGCCTGGAAGCGAAACAAAAGCTGTTCTTTGATGTACAAAAAAAAAACCAACCCTAGAATCCGCATTTTTTTGATTAACTTCTACGCCTTCTGACGTTTTCTTTCCTTCCTTTTCTTCCTTTATTGCGTTGAGTTTCCCAAAGGCTTTGTCCCGGAACCTCCATGCGTCGAAAGACAACGTCCTGGAAGACAGCTTGAGCGTGTCGATAGCAAGTCAACAGGCGCACAAAGCAGCTGGATTCACGTCTCTTAATTAAGCATGGGACGACGGATGTTGTATGCGCGGTAAAGAGCTTCTGCGAAGCGGTACGCGCCGCCAACAAGATCACGCAAGTCGTGAACGGCATAAATGACCACGAACATGACTTACTGCGCGGACATCCACATCGTCATTAGCGAGCGCGGCGGCACAACAGCGCAGATGGCAGAGGGCACGGGAGGTAGCGGTACGCTAGGCGGTTGAGGGTTGCCATGGAAACGTTGCATAACCATTTCCTGCCACGCGACAAGATGACACGTCAAGAGGAATAGCGGAAGAAGGAAATAAAAAGAAACGTGGCAAGAGCCGCGGACCGGATGGGAACAAAGCGACCTTGAGTCCTTATCTATAAACCAGCGAAACGTAGGTGGTTATCTCCGAGGGTCGTAAAAACCGTTGCGTAAGAATCGGGAGGTGGCGTCAATGACGCATGTAAGTCCACGTTATTCGTTTTCTAATGGTGGAGTCGTTTAATTGATTGATATGTGGGGTTTGACGTCCCAAAACCACCATATGATTATGAGAGACGCCGTAGTGGAGGGCTCCAGAAATTTCGACTACCTGGTGTTCTTTAACGTGCACCCAAATCTGAGCACACGGTCCTACGACATTTCCGCCTCCATCGGAAATGCAGCCGCCGCAGCCGGGATTCAAACCCGCGACCTGCGGGTCAGCAGCCGAGTACCTTAGCCACCAGGCCACCGCGGCGGGGCGTGGAGTTGTTTAAGGCGGGCGTAATGTACCTGCTGAATCAGAAAACTGTCATCGTTATGTACCGACACACGCTTTTTTCAGCCTGTTCTTCATCCACGTCATCTTTCTCTATTGGCTTCGCTCCTAGAACACGTGTGGCGATCTTTGTGGCGGGAACTGCATTACCTCTGATGTGCGATTGAACAAGTAGGGATACAAAGGCAATGAGAAAAACAGACATGAAGGAAGAGAGAGAAAGATAAGAGGCGAGAGAGTGTGCGCAGAGAGAGGACAAAATAGAGAAAAAGAAAAGCAAAATATATAGAAACATTTAGAAAGAAGGGGAAGAGAGAAAAGATAGAATGCGAGTGAACGAGTTAAATGAAAGAAGGAACGAAAAAGGAAATGAGATACAGCGAGAGAGAAAGGGATAGTAGAGAAAAAGAAAAGCAGTAGAAGGCCTAGAAAGGAAGCAAAAGTAACAGACAGAGAGTGAAAGAGATGCAAAAAACATGAAGAAGAATAGATAAAAAATACAGGAAGCATAGCCATGTAAATTTGGTGTAGCAAGGTGTGGTGACTGGAGAAATTGATGAGAAGCAGATTAGGATTGTGAGCGTGTAAAGTATAGCACAGTGCTGTATAGTATAGTAAAACAAATGTGAACAAAGAGAAGTAAGGGCGAGGAGGACGGATAGGCGAGGAGGAGAAGGGTAAAGTAAGGCGCAGTTTTGTGTGCTACAGTATATTCAAGAGGTGAGGAAGGGATGTGTGAGTGTGAAGAAGAAAAATAAGAATGTCACCCCCTCCTTCCTGCTTCCCCAGTCTTTGCACCAAAGATGCATAGCTGCCCCAGTTTTTCTTTTTGTTAGGCAGGAGCTTGCACTTAAGTTACGTGAGAAGCTCATCTGAAAGTTCTAGCATTCAAATCACGAATAAACAACATTCATAAACTGACTCGTGCTCTCGGAATGCAGCAACCTCCTCGCTTATGTCACGTAAATTTCTCGAAAGATTTTGTATGATAGAAAACTAAACATATTTCTCTTCTTTTCGAATTGCCACTCGGGCAGAGACAAACAACAGATTTCTTTTGACACACACAAAGTACACTCTAAGATTACGTTGTTCCTCTTCTTACTGATAAACTCGAGAGCACATTTACGATTATTTTTAAGCGGGAGCAGTTGTTGAATGTAGTGTGCATGATCTCTGCGAGTAATAAGGCTTTGAAAATAGTTCACTGTTGTGCACTAAAAGTACTTCTAATAGACCCTTTTTAAAGTTACTGTATATTCAACCTTTAGGTAGCAGAGTTGCGCAAAGGTATGCCATCTTGGGTTCAAATGTCTTGCGGGAAAGCCACTCACCACCAACGTAGCAGCAGCGCTCGAGCTTGTAGCGTTGTTTTATTATTTTTTTGCTTTCTTTTCTTTCTATTTTTTATGAAGGTACGAGACAAACTCAGTTGCTCTAGTCCCACCTGGAAGCCTTGATTTTATGTTTACGTTTTTGGTAAGTAATGATGAAAAAACGTGCGTCAGCTCGTATGTATATTTATGGTAAGCCACACATTAGCTTCGGCTTCTTTTGCTCTGTTTTTCCCATTTACATGTATAAAATTATTTTTCACTCTTGATCGCGATCGAGCCAGGGCTGAAATATTTTCATCGCGTTGGGCTCATTCGTTAACTGTCTGAGTTAACCAGCTAAAGCTTTCTAGTCTTCAAATGAATAGAGCTGGATAGCGATCGAGAGTGGCCGTGCGACGCCCGAGTTAAGTGCGCATCTCGTATTACGATCGTATTACAATCGCGGCTCACGACAATTCATGTGAATCGTCATTCAACAACCCTATCGTGCCCAACATTCTTTTCACTTAAGGTTTCAAAGCTGCATTCAATTCACGCACTAGCAGCAACACCTTGCCGATTTAAATAGTTCTAGTTTGAATTCTCCCTTTGTTTTTAGCGTTTTAACCGCCAGACTATATTCAACTATAATTCCTTTGCAAGCATCACAGAAATGAAACGAGCATTGAATTGGAGAGACACTGATGGTAAGCAGGCAGAAACTGGGGCTTAAATTTCTTCATTGTATATATTATAATGGAAATGCTATTAACCCTCTCGAATATCTGTTCACACCAACGTACGTCTCTAATCGTCAAGACCATTCACGAAAAATATTAGAATACTGCTACAAAACCCACTCTTTCGGTAGTTCCTTTTTCGTAAAAACAATACAGGAATAGAACCGTCTACCGGATGATCTCTTCAATGAAACTGATAATGAATCCTTTTTTTCTTCCTTGTAACAATGACTACAATATCACTGCCACTAAGAATGGTTTGTTGTCTCGAAGCGTGTGTGTGTTTAAAAATGCATGACTGCGACGTTGATTTCGCTCACCAATATTGGAGTGTTTTTTTTCTTCTCCTGAAATATATTGAGTGCTGTTGTATTCGTTGTACCTCTTGTTTCGATTGAAACTATGTAGTCAAACTATTATGTGTACCTCCCCTAGGTAATGCCTTACGGCGATGTAGGTGAAATGTAAATAAATAAATAAATAAATAATCTGGACGTATGCAGCTGACACACACTGCCCAACTCTGGATGTATAACGTATTCACTACTGCATCTGTGGTTAATACAAATAGAGCAAGTTTTGTAGTGTCGTAGACAGATTTTAAAAAAAAGCAAAGCGCATGGGCGTCAGCAGAGAAGTGGAAAAGGGGCCCCTGGCCCCCACAAGCCACTACAGCACTTGCTCTCACCAAAGCTAGACCAGTGCTTTCGCTCTCCCTAAGCAGCAATGCAACAATGGTGCGCGCCCCCAAGACGAAATCCTGTTGACGACAATGGCCAAGCGTTTATTCCTTCCGACTGAACACTAATCTTTCTATAGCAACACCCGCTGCACCCGCGTCTAATCGCATGGCCTCAACGTAGTAAATTTCAACACAGAATGCATTTGCTGCCGCATTTCTCGTGACGAATAGGCAGCATGGCTACATTACCGAAGAACCACGGCGAGAATGACAACAGCCGTTGTCAAACCCTCATGATCTGCCCGGATTTTGCGTAGCGTTGGCTTCTCCGCAGTGCCGATGAACCATTTATGACCACGTGATGGCGCTCAGCGAATAGGGGCACTGAACTCCCTGTAGGTGGAGTGAGCGGGGCCCGGAAAACAGTGGCGCTACTCTGCTACCTAAAGGTAGCATATACAGTAACTCTAACTCTTTTAAATACTCAGCGCCACCTATCGAACGAAACCTAAAACACATTTTTTTCCCGCCACGTCTTCTTCACCAAAGGGACGCTCATTGGCGTGTGAACAAGATATGGCGGAAGAGCCAAGTTGCCAGACTGACTTTTCTAAAGGGCCTATTGGATGTCGTGGTCTCCTTGTTTTAAAGACAGCAGCTACACCTGGAACGCAAAAACACATCACTGTACCTGGACTATGCCCCCACAAATATATATTATAGATGCTTACATTCTACAACACGATACTTTATTTCAAATTATTTATTTCGAAAGTAAAGCACTGTTGTTCTAAGCAGAAGTGCTTATTTTTTTTAACGTGGACTTAAGCATCATATTGATTGATCGAGGTAATAGCGCCGGATTCACCAGCAGGGACGAGCATTTGCGCAACGCTTTTTAGTTTTTTGGATTCTGTGTATATATGTGGCGGACTCTGTTCGATTTTAGATTACCCACTTGAGCGAGAATGCTAAAATGATGCGGAGCGCTCAGGAAGGCTAAACTAAAACCAACTGTCTGAGGATGATTTGCCCATAAACACCGAACAACAAATTTATTTTCCGCAGAAGCTTCATCAGAGATGATGTTTGCTTGACAAAATCGTTTAGTAAATTGTGGCAAACGTATGTTATCATTTGAACAGTTGTACCTGAGATTTGTTTGTGTTGGCCATAATTTAACTAACTGCAGCCAGTCTTGACCGCTGCTGCTAGCATGGAAAGGAAGCGGCAACTGTGTGTGCTGTATGAGGAAAACTCACAGGGTTCCTTACGCGTTCGGCTAAGACGACTCGAAGGAGGAAGCCATATTCTATCCTTTTTAATCGTTGTATTCATCCAGCGCTCGGTCCACTCCGAAAGCTTTCTCCAACTAGCATGGTACACTTAAACCTCGTTATAACAAAGTTGCATCTCACACGAAAATATATTCGTTATGTCCGAAAATTCTTTATAACGGTCTAATCTAATACCACATTTATGGCAATACTATTCATTCAATTCATTATAAGCGATATTTTTGTTATACTGAAGTTCGTTATATCGAGCTTTGAGCGTATTTCATTGCCTCCTGGATAGAAGGCGTTGCAAGCTTTCTGCACTTGACCTGTTTTTGCACAGTCTCTGTGATCGGCTCACAATTGACTAAGCGCCAATATCACGAAATGACGTCACAAAGTATCAATCTGCGGCGTCACGTTGTCGTTATATGGTGACGTCATGATGCGATTATTTTGTTACGCTACTCGTATTGATGCTGCTGACGCGGGATGTCGACGGTCAAATTTCGCGCTTTATAAAGAATTTAAAGCTTTCGATGTTATAACTGTGATAGTTGAAGAGACGTAATTTAGATACTGATATTTTTAGAATTAACTTTCTTTGCAGGCGGCCAACAAGACTGGCCCGAAATCTGCCAGCTTATCCCGCCACAAAATTTAGTTTTAAAAGCCCAGAAAAGCTTCTTACAAAAAAATAAAGAAAAAAGAAAGAAAAAAGAAAGAAAGAAAGAATTAGTGAATGCAAAAGACGATCCTTTCTTAATTATTTTAGCAACCACTACGGCGTCGACGTCCCCTTATTTAGCCACGTCAAGCGAGTGGCCGCAACGCCCATTCACGATAAAAAGCAACAGAGCAGCAAAAGCAAGCGCTGGACAGTCACGCGAATAGATGTGACGTCACAGATGTTTTAGGAGTTTCCACCATGAACTCTTGACCCCAGAAAGCTCTATCGTGCTCAGTAAAGGCCCGTCTTTAGCTTATTCTGAGCTTGTGGCGAACCTTTCTGGCTAGCCGGGTCAGTTTAATTAGGACCACCAACTTGAGAAGTGTGGCAGGCGTTAAAAAAAAAGGGGGCAATAATTCAGCGTTGTTCGGTTCACTTACCTTCAAGCTTGAATCTCAATTATAAACACGATGCGTCCGTCCTGCGAAGATACGCTTTTCATTTACTCCTTCCTTGCGAGCTCATTTTAGCAGCGATACAGCTGGGACGTTTCACCGTGCGGTTGATTTATTTGTGGAATTTGATAGCCCATTTACCGTGAAGAGCAGCTTATTGCTATTGCTTTGAAATATAACCTTGTGGGTTGGGTCCAGACAAGAAAACCAAGTTAACCACTGATAGATAGATAGATAGATAGATAGATAGATAGATAGATAGATAGATAGATAGATAGATAGATAGATAGATAGATAGATAGATAGATAGATAGATAGATAGATAGATAGATAGATAGATAGATAGATAGACAGACAGACAGACAGACAGACAGACAGACAGACAGACAGACAGACAGATAGATAGATAGATAGATAGATAGATAGATAGATAGATAGATAGATAGATAGATAGATAGATAGATAGATAGATAGATAGATAGATAGATAGATAGATAGATAGATAGATAGATAGATAGATAGATAGATAGATATATCTGAATGTTTATCCTATGCATTGTTTTGCGAGTGAGATCAATCCCAGCATGACTGACCTGTTTCCGCCAGTCTAGTCCGAATCATAACTCCCGTGATATATTGGCGAAGTGCTATCGTTTGCAGTCATTACGCAATCCGCTACTCTTATCCTGCTTTCAACCGTTTATGTTACTATTACCTTTTCAGAACATTTCACTGTATAAAATGCTACATACCTGTTTTTTGAGTTGGAATTCTGGTAGCGTAGAGCTTATTCAATATATTTATCTAAACTTTGACATGCACCACAGAACATTTCACTGTATAAAATGCTACATACCTGTTTTTTGAGTTGGAATTCTGGTAGCGTAGAGCTTATTCAATATATTCATCTAAACTTTGACATGCACCACAGTACATGTGAAAAAGGAGCGACGGTGAGCAGTCAATTCAGGTACATGAAGCCAGATTCAGGAAAGCATATTCTCAAAACAATATTGAAAGCCGCTGCTTGTAATCGTAAGCTAACCATTCGCCACTTTAAAAAAGGTATGCAGTCTGCGGACCAGCAATTTGCAGCATATGCTTTTCTATGTCCCTTGAGAGGAGAATTCGGTACCCGAACATCAACACTCTTCTTTTTACATCTTGTTTTTAAGCGTCATCAATGTACAGTCTTAAATAAAAAATTATAAAAGCAAGAACGCAAAATCTCGAAGACAAACAATTTCTAATAACGGCTGATTTTTGTGACGTACCCTCCTTTTTTTAATGAAAGGACGTGAGCTAATCAGGGACTAAAACGAAAGAAGTTTTTACTTCATGTTATAGTCCAACCATACGCAACCATTGTCTTGTTCTTTCCCAAGTGGCCCGCAAAGAAATCTGTCACGCTTAGTGTTTTGTTTATGCTGCCTTGCTTCTTATCTCATGAATTCAGCCATTTTTTCATTTTTCTATTTATTTTGAGTCGATAAAACTGAAGAACGTATATATTCATGGTTGCGACGTGAAAAATGTGTGAGGAAAAAATCGTTCGAGAAATCTATAGACTTGACAAATAGATGGCGAAAATTGCAGTCTTTGTGTCGAGCGATGGGTGAATTGCTCAGAGTTCACTCCTTCTTTCATGGTTGTCTGCTAACGTTTTTGCCGTTCACGTGTTTTTTTTTTTCTGCGCCACGAGCACACAAATAAGGCTTGCTTGTTATTTTTTATGAATTTCTCGAATGATTCTTATGCGTGCAGTATTCATTTTCTCACCACCACCTCCTGCATATTTTTTGTACACGTTTTGTCGCCTTCATTTAAGACATGTATGCTTATTTGCTATTGATATTTTCTGTCGATTCATTGACGACTTCTCGCGTGTACAGTGTAAAATTTATAGAAGTAGTCTGTCGACTCCCATCGTTAACGTTTTCTTTCATTCTTGACCATAATGAAGTCGATCACGCTTACTTATTTTCTGTATACATATATGAGAATAAGTAAGCGAATACTGTACACGCCAGAAGCAGTCACCAAATCGTGCTTCTGGCGTGTACAGTATTCACTTTACCGAAGTAGCCGCTATTGACGCTTTCATTGTTGATTATTATTTTGTAATTGCGGCACCCAGTTACGTCGGTCGCACTTCATCTTTTCTGCATTCGTGCTTCACAAGTGTTGTGCATTTAGTCCTTCATTTTTCATTTTTCATTTTATTTTATTTCAAGTTCTCTTATTACATGAAAATACACAACACTGGTTAGACCCATAGCCACTGGCTAGTAGGGGGTCTAAATAAATATGCATTTAAAAGAACAGATTGTGTTAACAAAGCAGATATTTTATAAGTTCACTTCAATCATACAAGAAAAAAAGAAAAAAATCGAAACAAAATATAAGAAGGAAACATATTTGTGATAAGTCATTTGCAGTATCTTGCAGCATTGTTCCATGCAAACAACGGATTGTATGTATACAATACATCAAATACATAAGGGTACGTATACCATGTCAAGTATGATTTTGTTAGACAAATACTCTATATATAATGAAGTGGAGAATATAACAAAGTGTGTGTTAGTGTACCTGTTCATTTTTCTGCAGAAAATATTTTTTAAGAGCACAGGCAAAACTTTTGCTTTCTTTTATTTGCCATGGTATATCATTCCAGACCTTTACTCCACCAAATTGTAGCAATCGTTTGCCATAAACAATTCAATTTAGTCTTTCAGCGCTTTCAATGTTCACATTCTCTTTTGATCCGGTGCTTAGTCGCATTGGTCGCGCCTATTGGTCCGCTGTGCATTTATTACTGCATTTCCTACATACAGTATTCACTGTTTTTTTGTTTTTTGTGAGAGCCTGTCGATACGTTCATTGTTCACTTTTCAGTAGGAGTAAAGCCTTGATGCCTCGTCAATAACGAAAAGTGACCGTTTGCGTCGACGCGAGCCTGCCATAAAACAAATCACGAGTTATCGTCACTCTGTGACGTCATTGTGACGTCACTTGTTGCCAAAACATGTGACACCAAGATGTAGTTGCGTCACATAAGGTGACGTCACATGTGGAAGACATCGCATGACATCATCGCTTGATCCTAAGGATGCCGACCTCAAAGGCGTACGTGACGTAGAAAAAAATTTCAGTGCCTCTGATTCCGGGAGAGATATAGATAGAGAAGGAAGGAAAAGTAGGGAGGTTAGCCAGATGTACCATCCGATTCGCTACCCTGCACACGGGGACATGGGTGAAAAGAGCGAAGAGAGAGAGAGAAAGAAACTAACAGGTAGTACAATACCACGCTATCTGCCAAGAGCTTTTGCAGACGAGGAGATCAATGCGATCAACTAAAAAGAAAAAAAACAATGAAAGAATATTGCTTTTACTTTCTATTATTCTTAGGTCTACGCATAAGAAACGCTGTTTTCTTTTTATACGTCCTTGCCCGCAGTCAAGTTGGTCACGCTTAATTTCCCAATTATTGACTTAAGGTCGCATGTACTCATCTACTGACACTTTCACTTCACACGTTTTTTTTTTGTTATTACGGCAAACAATCTAATTGGTCCCGCTTTGACTGCTTCTCGTGTCTACAGTATTCACTTTTTCCTTGACGGATTGTAACGTTTCGATTGTTCATATTGTTAAGATGTTTATTGGCGGACACTTGACGATGATGCACATTAGCGAGAGTCAATGTGGGGACCAACTCTCTGCACGAGCTGATCTTCTTCCGAAGAGGGCGAACCACTAGAAGGCGCTGGAGAGCACGACTCACTTTTCGAAGGCTTTGCTACAATACTTTTTTGTTTTTTGTGAGAGCCTGTCGATACGTTCATTGTTCACTTTTCAGTAGGAGTAAAGCCTTGATGCCTCGTCAATAACGAAAAGTGACCGTTTGCGTCGACGCGAGCCTGCCATAAAACAAATCACGAGTTATCGTCACTCTGTGACGTCATTGTGACGTCACTTGTTGCCAAAACATGTGACACCAAGATGTAGTTGCGTCACATAAGGTGACGTCACATGTGGAAGACATCGCATGACATCATCGCTTGATCCTAAGGATGCCGACCTCAAAGGCGTACGTGACGTAGAAAAAAATTTCAGTGCCTCTGATTCCGGGAGAGATATAGATAGAGAAGGAAGGAAAAGTAGGGAGGTTAGCCAGATGTACCATCCGATTCGCTACCCTGCACACGGGGACATGGGTGAAAAGAGCGAAGAGAGAGAGAGAAAGAAACTAACAGGTAGTACAATACCACGCTATCTGCCAAGAGCTTTTGCAGACGAGGAGATCAATGCGATCAACTAAAAAGAAAAAAACAATGAAAGAATATTGCTTTTACTTTCTATTATTCTTAGGTCTACGCATAAGAAACGCTGTTTTCTTTTTATACGTCCTTGCCCGCAGTCAAGTTGGTCACGCTTAATTTCCCAATTATTGACTTAAGGTCGCATGTACTCATCTACTGACACTTTCACTTCACACGTTTTTTTTTTGTTATTACGGCAAACAATCTAATTGGTCCCGCTTTGACTGCTTCTCGTGTCTACAGTATTCACTTTTTCCTTGACGGATTGTAACGTTTCGATTGTTCATATTGTTAAGATGTTTATTGGCGGACACTTGACGATGATGCACATTAGCGAGAGTCAATGTGGGGACCAACTCTCTGCACGAGCTGATCTTCTTCCGAAGAGGGCGAACCACTAGAAGGCGCTGGAGAGCACGACTCACTTTTCGAAGGCTTTGCTACAATACTTTTTTGTTTTTGGTACTCCGTCAACTAACTTGGTCATGCTTACGCGTTTATGCTATTTCTTGTCTCATTCTCGCGTATCGTCTTCTGCTTGAGGAAAAGCAAACAAAACTTTTCTCGTTTCGTTCTGTTTATCTAGAATTCGTTTGGCGCCGGACTTCATGAAATTTGGCAGGATCAGGAAGAATACCGTCTTTGGACACGACGTACCCCAGTATGGTGAGTTGCCGTGCTGCAAAGCGGCACTTTTTCAGATTTAGTTGTAAGCCGGCATTGCTCACACGTGCGAAAACTTCTTTCAGACGTTGGAGATGCGTGGAGAAATCCGGAGCAAAGACAATGACATCGTCGAGGTAACACAAGCACGTGTACCATTTCAAGTTGCGCAGAATGGTGTCCATCATGCGCTCAAAGGTCGCAGGTGCATTACATAGACCAAACGGCATGACGTTAAACTCGTACAAGCCGTCTGGCGTGACGAAGGCGGTCTTTGGTCGAGCGTCGTCAGCCATGGGTACTTGCCAGTACCCCGAGCGCAGATCGAGAGAAGAAAAAAATCGGCTCCATGAAGGCTGTCAATCGCGTCATCGATGCGTGGCAGTGGATAAACATCCTTGCGAGTGATCTTATTGAGCCGTCTGTAGTCTACACAGAACCGCACAGAACCGTCTTTCTTCGCAACAAGAACAACAGGAGACGCCCATGGACTGTCGGAGGGCCGAATAACGTCGCGTCGGAGCATATCGTCAACCTGATCATTAATTACTCGACGTTCAGCAGGCGACACGCGATATGGACGTTGCCGTAAAGGTGGATGGTCACCAGTGTCGATGCGATGCGTAACAACGGACGTGCGACCGAGAGAACTTCGCCCGACATCGAAAGAAGAACGATATTCTTGTAACAGGTCCAGAAGTTGCGAACGCTGTACGGCCGTAAGGTTGTCAGCGATGGAGGGGCCAAATACATCAGCAGACGACGAATCAGAAGTGGAAACAGCATTGATGGTACACAACCTGGGAGCGCGCGTGTCATCGGGTACGTCCAGGACTTGTGCATCGTCGACTGGTTCCACTCTGCCGAGACATTCCCCTCGAAGCAAGGTAACAGCGTACGGGAACGGGTTGGTTACAAAAATAGCAGTGTTGCCCTGGTTGACCTGCACGGTCGCGAAAGGTACTAGCAACCCTTTCCTGCTGCAAGCGCGGTCAGATGGCGAAACAAGTCCAATGGTGTCGGAGAGACCAGCGCAGTAGACAGACACAGCCGTCGTCGAGTTTGGAAGCACTGTTGTATCGTCTCTCGTTAGAATCTTGCTCAGTGTCGGGGGACTGTCTTCTGGCGTCAAATGCGAGAAGGGTGAGAGCTCAATTTCGGCAGCGGCACAATGGATGACGGCGTCATGGCGGGAGAGAAAGTCCCATCCCAGGATGACGTCATGAGAGCATGCCTGAATGACGATGAACTGGGCGACATACAGAACGTCCTGGATGACAACGCGAGCTGTGCACCCTGCTGTAGGATGAATCCGGTGCAAACTCGCAGTACGAAGGGATAACCCAGAAAGTGGCGTCGTCACTTTTCGAAGTAAGCGGCAGAGTTTTTCGTCCATAACTGATACGGCAGCTCCAGTGTCAATAAGAGCCGATGCACAAACACCGTCCACAAGCACGTCAATGACATTCGAGGGGCTGCTCTGAGGGCTTTCACATTGCGATAGCGTCGCAGTCCTTGCCTCAGGGACTGCGACGACTAGTTTTCCCGCTCATGAGATGCCGCACTTGGCCGCATGGGAGACAGGGAACGGCGTCGTGGAGACGGTGATCTTCGAGACGGACCTGGGCGAGATCGAGGGGGCATAGACGGCGGTTCTTCGCGATAAGGACGGCTGAGTTGGCCAGCAACAGGTGAAGAAATTGGAGCCGGCTGTACGCGATGGCAATAACGGGCCACGTGACCGGCGTAACCGCAGGCAAAGCAGATGGGCCGGTTGTCGGGTGTGCGCCATCTGTTCACCGGGGTAGGTCTCACCCATGTCGCAAGGGCTGATGGACGGAACGGTGGCTGCATGGTGGACTGAAGCTGAGGCTGAGGGGTTACGTCAACATACGTAGCGGGCATACCCGCTGCAACGGACGGAGGTCGTGCAGCAGCTTCAGCGTAGGTCAGATAGGTCAGAGGGGCGGGTGCTTGAACGACTTGGGGTGGCCTGGCGACCACTTGCGCGTAACTCAGGGACGCAGGAGCCGGAGGCTGTTGGGGGTGGTAAGCAGGCATTACCTCCGCTATTTCCTGTTCAATCGCTCGGCGGATGGGAGGGAGAAGGGTAGTAGCCGATTGTTGAACAGCAGGTTGGTGGGAAAAGGGCAGGAGGGAGAACTGACGCGCGATTTCCTCACGGATAAAGGACTTCAGTTCTGCCATCAACGCCACTTGGTCACAACTGGCCTCCAAGCCAGCAAGCGTTGCAGGTCGTGGTGGGGAGCGTCGGGTCATCGAACGCTGCCGGCGGAGCTCCTCGTAGCTCTGGCACAGTGTGATGACCTCAGCCACCGTGCCGGGGTTTTTGGCGAGCAGCATCGTGAAGGCATCATCGTCGATGCCTTTCATGATGTTTCGGATCTTGTCAGACTCGGACATGGTGTGATTGGATTTGTTGCATAGGTCCAGGACATCTTCAATATAGCTGGTGAATGACTCACCAGCCTCCTGAGCACGTTCACGCAAGCGCTGCTCGGCTTGCAGCTTGCGAACAGCAGGGCGGCCGAAGACGTTGACGATTGCGGTCTTGAAATCGGACCAGGTTGCGAACTCGGACGCGTGGTTGGTGTACCACAAACTGGCGACACCGGCAAGGTAAAACACCAAGTTTGTCAGCTTGCCGTCCTCGTCCCATTTGTTGGGGACGCTCACGCGGTCGTAAATGGCGAGCCAGTCCTCCACGTCAGTGCCATCAGCGCCAGTGAAGATGGGTGGATCGCGGATTCTGGGGACACCGGGACAAGGGGGTGGCATTGGAGGAGGCGTTTGCTGAGAAGCGTCTTGGTACATAGTAGATGGTAGGGTACGTGATCGTAGCTCCAAAGGCATAGACAGGGATCGCAGCACTCTCCACCAAATTGTTAAGGCGTTTATTAGCCGGCAACGAGCGAGAATATGCAATGGCGACAGTCACAGCAAAGCACGGGCTCTCAGCGCGAGCGGCGTCCTTGTTGGGTAGCCCCACTAGAAGGTACGCAAGAGTTCGACCCATTTCATAGTTCGAAGGCTTCGCTACAATATATATATATATATATATATATATATATATATATATATATATATATATATATCGAGATTAAGTAAGTGAATACTGTACACGCCAGAAGCAGTCACGAAATTGTGCTTCTGGCGTGTACAGTATTCACTTTACCGAAGTAGCCACTATTGACGCTTTCATTGTTCAATATTAATTTTGTAATTGTGGCCCCCAGTTACGTCCGTCGCACTCACTTCATCTTTTCTGCATTAGTGCTTCACAAGTGCTGTGCATTTAGTCCTTCAATTTAGTCTTCCGGCGCTTTCAATGTTCACATTCTCTTTTGATCTGGTGCTTAGTCACATTGGTTACACCAATTGGTCCACTGTGCATTTATTACTGCATTTCCCGCATACAATACACGCTGTTTTTTTTTTTTGCGAGAGCCTGTCGATACGTTCATTGTTCACTTTTCTGTAGGAGTAAAGCCTTGATGCCTCGTCAAACACGAAAAGTGACCGTTTGCGTCGACGCGAGCCTGGCAAAAACAAATCATGAGTTATCGTCATTCAGTGACGTCATTGTGACGTCACATGTTGCCAAATCATGTGACACCAAGATGTAGTTGCGTCACGTAACGTGACGTCACATGTGGAGGACATCACATGACATCATCGCTTGATCGTAAGGATGCCGACCCCAAAGGCGTACGTGACGTAGAAAAAATTCTCAATGCCTCGGATTCCGGGAGAGATAGAAATAGAGAAGAAAGGAAAAGTAGGGAGGCTAGCCAGATGTACCATCCGGTTCACACGGCGAGATGGGTGAAAGGAGCGAAGAGAGAGAGAGAGTGAAAAAAAATTAACAGGTAGTACAATAACACGCTATCTGCAGATAGCTTTTGGAGGCGAGGAGATCAATGTAGTACAATACCACGCTATCTGCAGAGAGCTTTTGCAGGCCAGGAGATCAATGCGATCGACTAAGAAGGAAAATATAAAGGAAAATTGCTTTCGATTTCTATTGATCTTAGATGTATGCATAAGGAACGCTGTTTTATTTTATACGGTCTGGCCCACAGTCAAGTTGGTCACGCTTACATTCCTATTAATTGACTGCAGGTGACATGTACTAGTCTGCTGACGCTTTCACTTCACACGTTCTCTTGTTCTTACGGCAAAGAATCTCATTGGTCACGCTCACTTACTTTCTGCGTCGCTTTGACGGCTTCTCGAGTCTACAGTATTCACTTTTTTCTTGACGGGCAGTAACGTTTCAATTGTTCATATTGTTAAGACGTTTATTGGCGGACACTCGACGATGATGTACGATGGTGACAGTCAATGCGGGGACTAACTCTCTGAACGAGCTGCTCTTCTTCTTCCGAAGAGAGCGAACCACTAGAAGGCACTAGAGAGGACGATTCACTGTTCGAAGGCTTTGCTACAATACTTTTTTGTTTTCTGGTACTGAGTCAACTTGGTCATGCTTACGCGTTTATGCTATTTCTTGTCTCATTCTCGCGTATCGTCTTCTGCTTGAGAAAAAGCAGAAAAAACTTTTCTCGTTTCGTTCTGTTTATCTAGAATTCGTTTGGCGCCGGTCTTCATGAAATTTGATGCGAGTGCCACAAAAAAAAGGCATCACTTTTTGCGAAACTACTTTGCGCGAATGAAGTGCCATAGGCATGGCTTCTCCGAACGTGGAGCTTGGAAGCAATCGGCAACCGAGCGTGACGAGAAAAAATGAATGCGCAATCGAAGTGTCCCACGTTCAGCGTATAACCCTCATCTGAATTCTAAAGCTGACGGTGTGCAACGACGAAGGGTTTCACACGTCTGCGGAAAAGAGTTCAAAAGAAAGGCTACATTTGTCTTAGCTGAAGTTCGGAACGAATATGGGTGGTTTCTCGGTAATATTAGCATAACGATTTGTCTAGGTTCTAGAACTCGAACGCCTATGCTACGTTAAAAACAAATACGATAGTAACAAAGCAAAATTGTTAGACTGACGCTGTTTTACCAAAGGGAAATCTTCAGCAGTAATTTCGTTGTTTTTTACTGACTTTCACTATGTTCTGCGCGAAAAAAAAAAAAACAGATCAGGGAAGGAACCACGTTAATGAAGAAAAACTAAATAAATAAATAAAATGAATTGTCACGCTACACAAACGTGAAAGTATCTCTTAGAAAATGAAGACACAGCAAGAAAACATGTTTGTTAAGGACCGTACCACGTTTGCTAGTCGTTCCTTGCTTTTCTGAGACGTACGCACCAACTCATTCAGGAGTGCACTTAAGTTTATGTGCAAGTGACACATGTATGCCGGGCCAGACACATTTGTCTAAAGAAAGGCAACAAGAAATGAAATCCTAATGTATAGAATCAATCAAATCTCTTCGTGAAATGGTGTAAACACTGTTCAGCGAAATAATAGTGCCTCCAAAACTTCCTCCAGTCCCGTACCCTATTGTCCGAAGCATGGACTACGCTAGGAAGCATAAAACTGCGTCATCGTGAAAGTGAGGTCTGGTATCTTCATATTGAGAGGCTTGAAACCACAACTGCAGGCGAATTATTCTCGTTGGTGCTGCTTCATGCTGCCTTGTTGAAGCTCGCGTCGAGCCCTTGTTGTGTGATATAAATATTCACAACTTACAGACAAATGTAAACGTACCCTCAAACGAAGTTAATATATCCTCAAATGAAGTATACCTACCCATACGAACTAAGTGTAACTCAAATGAAACAGAATTTCTCCGAAACGGAGTAAATGTACTCCCAAACGCAGTAAGGGTGTTTTTAAGTGCAGTAAGCTTATTGTCAAACGGAACAAATGTACTCCTAAAGGAAGGGGGTTTACCCTTAGGTGGAGTAAATGTGTCCTCAAGTTGAATAAACGTGCCCTTAAATTAACCTAAATTACTTTGCCCCCAGATGGAGTGAATATGCTCTCAAGCAGGGTAAATGTACTTCCAAAGTAGAGTAAGAGCACCATCAGATGGAGTAAATGTACTCTCAAATGGAGTAACTTTACTCCTAAACGAAGTAAGCGTGCTTCCACGCGTAGTGAATATACTTCACACTGCCTAAACTTCCCCCTATATGGAACATATGCCCCGCAAAAGTAAAGGTACCTTAAAACAGAACAAGTCAGCACCAAACGATGTAAATGTACTCTTGTATAGGAGTATGTGTTCTCTGCTCGAATGCAACTGATCATAAACGCTCATAAACCGAGTAAGCCTCACGTTGCTTGTGCGCAGACGGTGTCATTTCATTACCAGAACTAAGCTACTAAACATAATTTATCTGGAAAAACCTGATCTAGAAAAACGGCGTCAAGCGTTTTCAATGCCAAAGTTGTCATTCACTAGTTGTAATCGTTAACGCGAGTTACGCTGACGTATACCCTATTCAGCTAGTATCATACATTTCGTGCTTGTCTCCTCTTTTATGTGCTTTTGTATTATTTACTTGCGCTTGTCTGCTGTTTTTTGTTGCTGTTGTTGTTTTTCTGCTATTATGTGACATTTTCTGTCCTTCTCCGTTCTTTTCGTGTCACTATCTTATTTGTCTTGCGCTTGCTGCTCCCGGCTGCGGCGGCTGCATTTCCGATGGAGGCGGAAATGTTGTAGGCCCGTGTGCTCAGATTTGGGTGCACGTTGAAGAACCGCAGGTGGTGAAAATTTGCGGAGCTCTCCACTACGGCGTCTCTCATAATCATATAGTGGGTTTGGGACGTTAAACCCTACTTATCAATCAATCAATCAATCAATCAATCAATCAATCAATCAATCCGAGAACGGCTCGTTTAAACCCCCGGAGTTTGCGTTCTGCCCTCCCCGCTTATTTTCCCCTCAGATATGTGCTTAACTACCGACGCTAGCGTTTCACTGTCGTTTGGCTGGAACTTCGCTGGCTTGGAGAGAAGAATTAGTCGTTCGTCGACGCTTGCGTTCCAAACGTGCAACCTATATTTGCCTTATGTATATCAAACGTGACGCCAAGGTGAGAGAAGAGACGGTGACAGGGTGGTCCCTTAAACTGCTGCGGAGTTAAAAGCGAGTCGTGCCACCGAAAACATTCCCGGCTGCGTAGGATAACAACTAAAAATTGAGAGGCTTTCCAAATGCTGGATCACGCAATGATTCTGGTAAATGCTTTATGGAGTAAATTTACGTGGAGGGATCGCTGACTAATTAGTTTCTTTAGAAGTAGGTTGTTTAAATACCGCATTGAAAGAGCTATTTACGGCCACCAAAGTGGATCATATATTGTGAAAGTAATGAATCAAATGTCTCTAAAGAAAAATGTGAAAAAAGTTTAATCGTGAATCACAAGAAAAACGCAGGCGCTCGGCTCAGTGCAGGTGCTGAAATATTCAAATTAAGTAGGAAACACATCTTGAAATTATGAGTGAAAGCTCAGCACAAGTGCAAAAAAAATAAATAAGTGCAGTGTAACTTTTTTTCGGAATTTTATTGTTTTGTGAATAATTGGTGCACAAGGAGTATTTGAAAAAGTCAAGTGCTTTAAACAACTCAATAATATCAGGTGGACGATAGGCATCAGTTGACAAGTGTGATAGTCGTTGTTTACTAGCTAAATAAAAAAAATATAGGTGTGAATATTAATGCGAATTTACAAATAGCGGAGAAATTGAAACTGTCAGTAAGCGCACGAATAAAGAAGCCCAATGTGACAAAAAGCTTTGCATTATAGATATAAGTCTTTGATGTAGCAATAATTAAAATAATTTAATCAAATACGTAACCCCTCTGAAGAGAGGAATGATGTTCGTGAAAGGTTAATGAAGTGTGAGTACCGTACAAGTCGCTATTGCGGCAAACTTATTCGACCACCGAGCAGTTCAACCGAAGTCTGGCAGCCATATTAAGAATTTCGCAAACCACTGGTGCCACACCACAGATGCAACAAGTCAACGGTTCGGCATGATGCAATACTGCCGCTTGAGGCATGCACAAAAAAAAAATTTGACAAATAAAAGAAGATTGCAAAAGGAAGCAGGGGATCGTGTACTGTTTACGTTCCACAAATATAGCTAACACACAAAAAAAAATAAGTCTAAATGTTTTTTTTTTCTTAGCGGGTAAAGTCTGGTTTAGCTTCCTACTCGCAAACCCAAGAGGCCTGCTCGATAACAAATTACCGCAGTGAAAAAAAGAAAATTAGGCGAAGGGTATGATGTATGTCGTCTCAGGCGAAGATACAGGCATAGAGCCAAATGCCGCTGAAGAAAAGTAAACACAAGAGCCACCCTCTCACGAAGATGCCTCGAAAATAAACGTTCCGGAGCGAACCACTGCGTGCGAGATGCGATGCTGTCACCGACTCGCTATGCAAACGTTGAAAGGAAGCATTGGTAGAGACAAAAGCACGTGACTAATAGGCTAGCTATTGGTCACAGGGAATAGAGTGTTCGACAGAGCACTATCGCGAAGTGACTGACTACCAAGGGACTATGGAGAGGCCGCTGTTTGGTCGGGACAACCTGGGTCTACAGTAACGTAAAAGTCGTAAAGGAAGTTTATTGTACACCCAGCTCGTACATTAGGTCAAAAACAAACGAAATGGAGTAAGTGAAAACAGACAGACAGACAGACAGACAGACAGACAGACAGACAGACAGACAGACAGACAGACAGACAGACAGACAGACAGACAGACAGACAGACAGACAGATAGATAGATAGACAGACAGACAGATAGATAGATAGATAGATAGATAGATAGATAGATAGATAGATAGATAGATAGATAGATAGATAGATAGATAGATAGATAGATAGATAGATAGATAGATAGATAGATAGATAGATAGATAGATAGATAGATAGATAGATAGAAAATTATTATGTAAATTTCCGAAATATCATGAACTAGTCGAAAAGAATTGATCTTCTAGTTTACGAATAGAAACCACCACGTTGAGATTTATCACTGCGTGTACGTATGGCCAATCCGTCCAAAATATCTGTGATATCTTACGAATTGTGCGTTCAGGCGCAATTGATATATTCATCTTGAATGCAGATCTGTTTGGGTAACTCTGTTTCTTTTTAAGATCAAGCGATCTTGGTTTTTTTTTTTTCATATGATGTTAATTTCATACTATGATCAGATTTTAGCTAAACACAATCAACGTCTATTCTTTCATAAGCATAATCTTTGTGTTAGAAGAGCAAGAACAATAACAGCAATAAACACCTGTGCTTCGAGTGGATGTCTTCTCGAATCAGTATCCATTTACATCAACCAGAACGAAAAATCCGACAGTTCCTACGTTTCCCGTAAATGGATGTTATGGATAAGCTTGAGCATGCAAGGTGATTGTGTTTTTTTTTTCTTGAGCAAGACGTTGAAAAGTGGCAGTTGACATATGTACAAATCCACGCGCACACATGCAATGAACACCCGCATATGTTT
Organism: Rhipicephalus microplus; assembly: GCF_013339725.1. Classification (NCBI taxonomy): domain Eukaryota; kingdom Metazoa; phylum Arthropoda; class Arachnida; order Ixodida; family Ixodidae; genus Rhipicephalus; species Rhipicephalus microplus. The sequence continues at coordinate 116,012,153 of NC_051167.1, forward strand.
TATATTTGCACTTCTTTACAGTTTCGTAATAATGCTAACAGCCACTGGGATATTAGCAACACCAGAGGCACCAAGCTTATATGAGGCAGTGGTGTTTGCGCTGGGGCTCACGAGGATGGTAGCCTCCAGCACTGCTACACAAATCAACCTCAGCGGATGACACCTAAATACAATGGACGTTAACCCGAAATGACGGCTCTATTATATGAGTACATACGTAATGTTTATAAACTTTTATAGCCAGTACTGCAACCGTAATTGACGTTTCACGAACATTGGGGTCTATTTCCAAAGAATTACCGAACATTCACGTGGCTCTGTGGTAGAATACTCGGGTAGTCACGCAGAATGCTTGGGGTCGATTTCTGCTTCGACACTGACACTTATTTTCCACATTCATGTGGCCCACGCTGCCAAGGGCAGCGTTTTAGGGGCGAAGCTCCTTAAGGCGTGGGCTGTGCGTCCCCTGTATGTAGCCACCTCTAGTTTAGTTCTTGCAGTGTTCACTAGATGGCGGTACCGTCTACTGTATGTAGCCACCTCTCGTTTAGTTCTTGTAGTGTTTACTAGATGGCGGTACTTGTAGCTGATGATGAAAAGATGCAAGATGTTATAAACTAGATGGTGGTACTTGTAGTTGATGAAAGATGTGAAATGTTATAAAATAGGAATGATGTCACATATGGCGCGTATCATTGGTTGAAGGCAATCGTTCGATTTAGTGCGGCGAGTTACGCTAGGGGGAGCGATGTAGTAAAATCGAGTGGGCAAAATGTACAGAGGATTCATGGTTTACCAGGTTTACCTCCGGTGCTTCGCCCACTCATCATCATTTACTTCGTGGATATGGCGGCACTTTTTTTTCTTAATGCGCAAGCACCAAAATTACTCGTGTGTGTTTTCGTCGTTCCTGGGTAAATACAAAATGTCTATCACCTGTGGCACATACCCACATACCAGTGGAACATATCCAGCCGTGGGTATGTGCCACTGTTTTTCGGAAAGTGTTTGACGACGTACGCGACGAGATTGTGACATCATTAATGTCATGATCAGCGCGTCATATGCGTTAAACAATCTTGCAAGCTCGTATTAATTTTGGTGTGCTCCAAGTTAAGGCGGTGTTCATGAGAGCACCCAGACGCAGGCGGCTAGATAGACAAATGCGCATATATAGACGCCAAAAGTGCAGTACGCAAAGAAATTTAAAACAACAACAAAGATAACAAAAAAACACCTAAGATGTGATTGATTGATTGAATGATTTGTGGGGTTTAACGTCCCAAAACCACCATTTGATTATGAGAGACGCCGTAGTGGAGGGCTCCGGAAATTTTGACCACCTGGGGTTCTTTAAACCTAAGATGTGAGTGGATGCCTTCTGGTACATCTTTCTGACCAATCGAAAGGAAAGCTTCAGCTAGGTTTCGCACAGAGAGCTGGTACTTTAGCCTTACATGGCACCTCTTAGAAACAGGCCGTAGGTCAAAGCAAATCAGGAGAGGCATTGGGTGGGTGTGTTCAGCAACCAACAGTCGGAATCAACCAAGCGTTTCGCAAACACAAAAAAAATCAGACGCAGTGACACTAAATGAAGCGCTCGCCAGACTCACATCTTCGATGAAGCAATGAACCGAAAATTCACTATCAAGACATCTCGGAACGAGGTCGCGTCGAAAAGCAAGAGGCGATGCACAAAGTGCGACGTTCGCAGCGGCGGCAAGTCTCTCTGATTTTTTTTTATGTACGCGCTAAGCGCGAGGCAAATGCACTGTGCACCGTTATGCAACACACCCTCCTCCCCCACCCTTCCTCCGATCGCCTTTCTTAGAGAATGATCCGTTATATAAATGCTGCTGAACAAACAGCGCCACCTTGCGACACCACTTAGACGTCTTCGACGCAACAAGCTAATACTTCGAACCAGGCTCAATGGGTTAAATAACACTTGCACTCGCACTCTTTGTGTTTTTTCGCTCACAAAGATAAAAATTGCACGGTCACTTGCGCATCTGCTCCCGACGACCCAAAAACAAAACACATCGTCTTGTCCTTATTAGTCATTTGCACTAATCAGCAGCGCAGCACTTTGGCTCTTGCCAGCAACAACGGTGGTCAGGCAAGGCACGTGACTACGCCAAGCTGCTTGCTCTCTTTCTCTCTCCATAGGGAAAGGGTGCTCTCATAGGCTGCAATGGGTAGGCCTACGTGTGGTGAGGCCTTTACGCCTCATCAGCAGCGCAGCACTTCATTTCCTGCCAGCCACAACGGCGGTCAGTCCTTTACGTCTCATCAGCAGCGCAGCACTCCACTTCCTGCCAGCAACAACGGCGGTCAGGTGTCAAGGCCTGACCACAGTTCTTGCTGGCAGGAAGTGAAGTGCTGCGCTGCTGATGAGGCGCAAAGGCCTGGCCACACGTAGGCCTTCCCGTTGCAGCCCATAAGAGCACCCTTCCCCTATGGAGAGAGAGAGAGGGCAAGCAGCTTGGCGTAGTCACGCGCCTTCTCTCTCCGTAAAGAGAGGGTGCGGCGCCGCGTCAGAAAGCCACGTGTGGCCGCGCTGGAACGGGTGCGTGTGGTAAGGACTTAAAACGAAATGCAACGATGAAAAGGAACAATCAATTGTGAAAACACGAGATGACAAGTGACCTCGATAAGAGATGAGATTGCCGTATCGGAAACAACATTCCAATCGCGATTCAACGAAGTCACCGGGACCCGCGAATATTCTTTCGTTAAATCGGGAAGTTCCTTATTTCGAGAAAACGATAAATTTCGTTCGAGCGAACGATTGGTTTATTGCCAGGAGAAAAAATCTCGTGGATTTTGGCGTGCGCGCCCTACGTGAGCATCGGGAACACGCAATTTTGGTAGCTGCCCGTGATTTCGGGGAGCACGCAATTCTCGTAGCTGGACAGTGGTGGGGCCCCTGTGAGCCTCAGCATACCGCTTCGGAATGGGAGATGGCGTCCATAACCTGGCTTCGTGCAGGCCTTTCTTGATATCGGGAACACGTGATGCGTCAGTGTTCGCGTCTGCGTTGTATTTCATGAAGCCTTCGAAGTACTGATCTTTGGCGTCCACGTCACGGTCACGAAATTTTCACAACTGGGCGACAAGTTCCCGAGCAGTTTGGGCTCGTAGTTTGACAAGAACGAAAATTGATTGATTTGTGGGGTTTAACGTCCCAAAACCACCATATGATTATGAGAGACGCCGTAGTGGAGGGCTCCGGAAATTTCGACCACCTGGGGTTCTTTAACGTGCACCCAAATCTGAGCACACGGGCCTACAACATTTCCGCCTCCATCGGAAATGCAGCCGCCGCAGCCGGGATTTGAACCCGCGACCTGCGGGTCAGCAGCCGAGTACCTTAGCCACTAGACCACCGCGGCGGGGCGACAAGAACGAAAACAAGATGGCTTTTGCTCTGCCGTTTGTGCCGCTACAACACTGGCAGCGCACTACTGGACATTTCCGGACGCCATAAACTCGTGAAAACCTCTCTTTATATGCATCTTCTTTTTCGAAACTCTTCGTAGGGGGCCTGTCCCGCCGAAGCCACCACTGTTGCGAAAGACGGCGACCGCCAACACGGTCCCGGAGGCGCCACTGCTTTCAACTCCGCCGGGAAGGTCACCAGCCGTTTGGTAGCGTATGTTTATCAGCTCGCGACTGCTTCTGCGCAGAGCTGATAAGACGAGCGGACGAGACGACGGTGAGTTAAACAAGGTTTATGTACAGCATATTTACAGAGGCGTTACAATTTCGGCACTGGGGCCGACAGAGACTCGAAGAGCCGAGCTCTTCTCTCTAACACATAGGTCAGTCTTTCGCCTAAGACCGCTGACTCACACACATGTCGGCTCTCCGACATGGGGACCCCCTCTCTCTAGGACTGCCGATCGCGACGCGCCGCAGGGCTTCTTTATTTACACCGGGTCCAACCAAATGTCCAATCAGAAGCGCCGCTGGTCGTCAGCGCAGATTCTTCCAATGGGGTTGCCGCGCCATGCGTCAGACCACCAGACATGAGAACGCCGGCTCGCTGTCACGTGCGCCGCTGACTCAATGCACGTGGGCGAGAGAGGCGCCGCGCGTGTTCACGCCGTCGAGGTGATCGCGCCAGGCCGACTGCGGGCTGGCCTTGACCAGATTGCCTTTTTCAGAGGCACGGTCGTTTTGACGAGGACTCGCTGGCATAACAGCACCCCCGCCGCCAGACAATGCACCGGAAAGACGAGCTGCTTCCACGGGGCTTGAATGTCAGGTGCGCTCGTTCGCCAGGTCCCTCCAGGTTCGCCTCCAGGGCCATGGGGAGAATACAGCTCCAGACTGTTCCGGGAACACGTCCCATTTTTGACGACGGATCCCAGCTCCACTGGCTTGTCGCCACAACTTGCTGGCCAACTTCGCTCGTCTCTTCTGACCATCTTCGGTTTCAGCACTTGTCGATGGTTCTGCAACTTGCCAAGAACGGATCGACAACAGACAACACACGACACAAGCAAGTGCCTTCGGTCACCCGACAGAACACCAGACAAAGTATAGTACAACGTATACCTATCTACGTGTCTATCGGAATTTTGTTCCCTCTACATCAAGAGGCACATGTGGGACACAAGACTCTTAAAATGACAACTCATTTTTTTTTCCACGTACAACAACGTAACGAATTAGAATACCACAAAGTTGGCCCCTTGAGATCACTCTGAACGAGAGCGCTCAGCCCAGGTCGTGATGAGGCCAAAATTTTGCCCCGAATCACCAGCGAGAAACCGAAAGGCTGAGAAGTTACTAGCTGGAACGCACTGCTCAATGCACCTGCATTGGCGTTTAGCTTTTCCCCTTTGTTTTTTTTTTTGATAGCGAACGTCAAAGTTGCGCTGTGGAGCAACATGCTCCACTTCAGTAACCGGCCACTTTTAGGCGACGATACCTATGCGGCACCAAGAGCGGCTCACACTTTCGACGTTGCACAGGGGAACAACGATACGGCTTGCTGCTGATTGACTCCTCACCGCTTAGCTCGATATCGGGTTCGATCACCGTCGTGTCTCCGGGACGGTCCGACAACACATACCCAAACTCGGAAACAATCTTTCTCAGGTCCTCTTTCTCAGGTCCTCTTTCACTTAAGCTAGGCTCTAGGTTTATCTGCTCCCGGATTACTTTCGATCCCCTTTCGATCACCTCACTAGAACTCAAATTTTCTGCTTCCTCTTCCTCTGAAGCCTTCAACAGCTGATTTACGACCGCTTGATGTTGATCATTGGGTTTCATCAAGTTGTAAATTTTGTTCTGTCGCCTTCCTACTTGCACCTCATAATTTGTGTCGCAAGGCTTCGATAATACTTTGGCGGGCCCTTCCCAATCAACCTCAAGCTTGTTCCTTTTGGATGGCTGCAGCCGCATTACCTGATTATCAACTTCAAAAGCGCGCTTCTTCCCCGATTTCTCGTAGTGCTCCTTCGACAGCACTTTTGCCGCGTTTTTCTGGCTTTCCACTAGCGCTTCAATTTGGCTTTCCACTAGCGCTTCAATCGAGAGATCCTCACTCTGCTCTCCAATGAGCGTCTCTCGATCAACTCTCGGCAGCTCGCTCCAACTTTCCGCTACAGGCGAGAGCGTTGCAGCCCTCTCGCTCTGACTCAATGGCGCCATGTCGTCTCCCCTTTCTCCGGAAACCGCGCCGGTCGTGTCGGCGACGGGCCGCTCGCGTGACTGCTCACATGACTCATGCGGAAACTTTCCTTTCTGGGGTTCCGTCGACCCGCCGACAAGGTCACTTGAGAGTTCACCGCATGGAACCAGGTCCAGCTTCCGCGAAAGCTTTCGCGCTTGCGATCGCGTGAGGGCCATGCACGCAAAGTTGGGGAAGAACGATTTGCCCTGCTCTTTGAGAAGCTGCTCCGAGTTGTTGGAGAAAAGATAAGGAAAACGATCATTTAGCGCGGCAGACACAGCTGCTTCGGTGCGAAGCTTACCGAACGGGCCTTCAATGACAACCGTGGCAAATGGTAAGCGAACACTCTGCTCCTCGGCGACTTGCCTGATCCACGCGCATTCTCCTGTGAAGTCATCCGGAGACACCAATGAAGGATGGACAACGTCCATGGTTGCCGCTGAGTCTCTAAGTGCTTGGCATGTTTTCTCATTGACCCTAATTTCTTGGAGATACGGCTCCAACAACCGAATGTTTTTTTCTGATTCTCGGATCGTTGCGAAGGCAAACTTTTCCTGACAGTTTCTAGCGATGTGCCCTTCCTTTTTACAGTTGTAGCAGATTAGCGGCTTCCGTTTGTTTTCCGATTCAAATGCCTGTGTGGTAGAAACCTCACTCGATTTCTCCGCTTCTGTTTGCCCTTCCCCCACACTGTCCTTCGTAAGAGACGGGTCCTTCTTGAAATTACGGTGCGGAGCGGGTTTCCGTTGATCAGGTTTCCTTGAAAAGCCCTCTCTCCTTTCATCCTTTTCAACGCGCACTGCCCTGCTATGCAACTTTCGGCGAGTATAATACTCCTCAGCTAACTCAGCTGCCTTATTTAACTGTACTTCCCCAAGTCTGTCCTGCAGCCAAAGTTTGACATCCTCCTCGATGCAGCGGTAGAATTGCTCCAATGCAACGCATTCCACCACTTTATCGCGGTCGTCATAAACACCTTCGCCCTTGAGCCATTCAATCAAATCGGCTTTAAGACGAAATGCGAAGTCAACGTGTGACTCATTCCCCTTTTTAGCATACCGGAACCTTTGTCTGAAAGCCTCGGGTGACAACTTATAACGTCTTAAGAGCACTTCCTTAACCTCGTCATAGCTCTCAAACGCTTCCCTCGACAAGCAAGTTATCGCGTCGGACACTTCGCCGGGAAGAAGAGCTAGCAGGTTCCGCGCCCAAAGAGACTGCTCCAAAGCATTTCGCTCACAGACGTGTTCAAACTTGACGAGATACTTCGCCATGTCCTCGCCTACTACGAACGGTGGCAGTTGATCCCGAATTCTAATACCGCTGACCTGAATCGTCGGAGAAGCTGCGCTAGGCGCCTGCGAACACTGTAGGATTGCCAATTCTATTCGTTTCATCTCGAGGCGCTCCTGTCTCTCGGCCTCCTCGCGCTCGCGACGTTCGCGCCTTTCAGCTTCTTCACGTTCGCGAGCTTCTCGCCTTTCAGCCTCTTCACGTTCGCGAGCTTCTCGCCTTTCTTCACGTTCGCGAGCTTCGCGCCTTTCTTCACGTTCGCGAGCTTCGCGCCCTTTCAGCCTCCTCACGTTCGCGAGCTTCTACTTCTCGCCTTTCAGCCTCCTCACGGCGTGCTTTGATATCCACCCAGGCCTCATCGACTTCCTCAGCCGACACTCCCTCATCTTTCATGATCTCAAGGATCGCTTGCTTTCGTTTCGCACGGCCCAAAGTAATGCCGAGTTCCTCACAAATTTCGATGAGTTCCTTCACTTTAAGGTTCTCCATCGTTCACACTAGCCTCTTGCTGTTTGCCCCTGTTAAGAATCTACTTGCCGTACCCACTATAAGCCTACTAGCAAGACGCGCAAGCAATTTTTCACACTCCCGTGTTTACCCCCTCCGCATTAACTTTGGTTTCAAAGCCCTTCGACTTGGCTTGAAACGATCAAAGCTCACTTCAATGCTTCACACAGCCCTTCTCTAAACTACTACAACCTGAGCTAGAGTAGTCTGGTGAACTGAGGGGAAAACATCAGGCACTCACCGCATCGATGTCGCTGATGCCGGCCGATCCCGCAGCTGCCAACCACTGTTGCGAAGCCACCTCCGAAATCCCGCCGCTGACCTCCACTGTTGCGAACGACGGACCGATCCCGCCGAAGCCACCACTGTTGCGAACGAGGGGCCTGTCCCGCCGAAGCCACCACTGTTGCGAAAGACGGCGACGCCAACACGGTCCCGGAGGCGCCACTGCTTTCAACTCCGCCGGGAAGGTCACCAGCCGTTTGGTAGCGTATGTTTATCAGCTCGCGACTGCTTCTGCGCAGAGCTGATAAGACGAGCGGACGAGACGACGGTGAGTTAAACAAGGTTTATGTACAGCATATTTACAGAGGCGTTACAATTTCGGCACTGGGGCCGACAGAGACTCGAAGAGCCGAGCTCTTCTCTCTAACACATAGGTCAGTCTTTCGCCTAAGACCGCTGACTCACACACATGTCGGCTCTCCGACATGGGGACCCCTTTCTCTAGGACTGCCGATCGCGACGCGCCGCAGGGCTTCTTTTATTTACACCGGGTCCAACCAAAATGTCCAATCAGAAGCGCCGCTGGTCGTCAGCGCAGATTCTTCCAGTGGGGTTGCCGCGCCATGCGTCAGACCACCAGACACGAGAACGCCGGCTCGCTGTCACGTGCGCCGCTGACTCAATGCACGTGGGCGAGAGAGGCGCCGCGCGTGTTCACGCCGTCGAGGTGATCGCGCTAGGCCGACTGCGGGCTGGCCTTGACCCAGATTGCCTTTTTCAGAGGCACGGTCGTTTGACGAGGACTCGCTGGCATAACAATACCGCTTCGGAATGGGAGATGGCGTCCATAACCTGGCTTCGTGCAGGCCTTTCTTGTTATCGGGAACACGTGATGCGTCAGTGTTCGCGTCTGCGTCGTGTTTCAGGAAGCCTCTGAAGTACTGATCTTTGGCGTCCACGTCACGCTCACGAAACTTTTCACAACTGGGCGACACGTTCCCGAGCAGTCTGGGCACGTAGTTTGGCGAGAACCAAAACAAGATGGCTTTTGATGTGCCGTTTGTACCGCTGCAACACTGGCAGCACACTACTGGACAATCCGGACGCCATAAACTCGTGAAAATCTCTCTTTATATGCTTCTTCTTTTTCGAAACACTTCGTTAAGCCTGGCTTGGCATCAAAGGTAGTTTCGTCACTTCGAGTTTGTAAAATCATTAGGCCTATTGCAACTGACGGGACAATGGAAAGTTGTTTGCCTAATAGGAATATTCGTAAAGTCAGGTTTCGTAAAATCGAATTTCAACCTTACACATGTCAATGCTGCACATTTGAGGGCCTTCTTTTTGCTCATCAGCATTTTCCCTATTTTCCTTAGCACCTGTATATTTCTAAATCTGTAATTTAATAGAATAATAATAATAATAATAATAATAATAATATAATAATAATAATAATAATAATAATAATAATAATAATAATAATAATAATAATAATAATAATAATAATAATACTATTATTATTAATAATGCTTGATGTGTAAATTCTCAAAATCACGATATGATTGTCAGAGACGCCGTAGGGAAGGGCTCCGGAAATTTCGATTTCCGGGGGAGGTTCAGGTCTTGAACGTGTTTGAAAAGTGGCTTTGCTTAAACATTGTGAGCTTAAAGCCTCATGGTCTGTGTCTGAGCCTGAGCCCACGCCGCGCCACATAAAGTCGTGGAAAACCCTATACGGCACAGCAATTGCAATATGGAGGTGTCAGCACAAATAGAATAAGTATATGTCGGCGAAACACAGAGAGCCCATTCGGAAAAGATCAAAAAAAAAAAGCTGGAGCTATCTCGACACCCTAGCAACAGCGCACCTGTGACGTAACCTTGTACCAGCAAGACTAACGTGGGTGTACCCCACGGACGCGCAGAACCACCATTCTTCTCTGGGTATACTACCTAATTGAGCCAAAATAATGTCACAAATTGAGTGAGTGTGGCGAATGAATGCCAGAGCATTATCAGTAAGCAAACCCACCATTGCGTCTGCGTGTCAAATACCCAAACGAGAAGAGGTTCTTCAGCTAACATGCTCCACGTTCATTAAATCAGCAGCAAGGTAAGCGCGGTGCAGGTAATGTTTAATATACCAGCAATACTCTTAGCGGCGTTGTCCTTCGCATAATGCAAGAAGTTATGGTTGTAGGACATAAATGACGCATCGTAGATGGAACTAGTGGTTTCGAAGCCGTCAACAGATGTTACAATAATAATGATATTAACTGTTTACGTTCCCAAACCACGATACAATTATGGGAGACGCCGCAGCAGACGCCTCCGGAATTTTTTTTTTCTGCCCGGAGATTTTCAAAGAGCACCTCTTCTAAGCACATGTACCTCTGTCGTTTCACCTTGACAGAAATGCTTCGGGCGGACACCGGAATTCACTGTTCAATAACATTCGAATATTCATGGTCTCCCCTCAAAGGCCACCCTAGCCTCTAAGACTAGCTGCGATGTGTTAATCAGGTACGGATGCCCTACAAAACGGTAAACTGTACACGTAAGACAAAAATTGAACTTGTGGAAATTCAAGGCTATCATTCAACGTATAAGTCCTCACTCGCGTAATGCGAATCTTTACGTTCAGCACCCCTGAAACCAAGCCACACTTTAGCTTCAAGGTGCGCACTATCTCGTGACGTCATTTGCCTACATCGATCCTGCAACATCGGAAGCCGAGAGCACGCAACAAGGTGCAAAAGTTGTTTCGCAAGGGATTGTCATCCAATGGCGTACATCTGCTCGTTCAAACGTACCCGTGCCTCACTAAACTGGAATACGGAAGTTTTTCATGCATATTTATCGGCATATTTGCATCAACGTTGGCGGTGCGCACCCCAATTTCCACAAACGCAAAACTAGAAAAAAACCAAGGAGGCACCAGTTCGACACAAGCATCAAGACATAATGCAATTGATTGATTGATTGATTGACATGTGGGATTTAACTTCCCAAAACCACCATAAAATTATGAGCGACGTCGTAGTGGAGGGCTCTTAAAATTTTGACCACCTAACGTTTTTTAACGTGTGCCCATATCTGAGCACACGAGCCTACAGCATTTTCGTCTCCATCGAAAATTCAGCCGCCACAGCCGAGATTCGATCCCGTGACCTGCGGGTCAGCAGCCGAGTGCTTCAGCCAATGTATGTTCTACGCAAGCAAAAAAAAAAAAGCACTTGGCAATTTACTCGTTCGCAGCATAAGGCTTCAAAGTAAATCCGAAAAGCTTCTTATCTTAAAAAAAAAAAGGATACTTCCCGAACCAGAATTGTTTCCTCACAAAACAAAAACATTTCCTCATAAATCCGGTATAGACTTTTCTTGCAGTTTCGTACTACAAATGAATAGCTAAAAGCGTTTTGTGTTACAAACATTCCTTTAACATTCGGAGTTTCTCAAAACGGATTTGACATCTCCAATACAGAAAGAAAAAATACTGTGCAACCTACATGAACTTATGCGAAGATGGTCACTTCTCATCGATCAACTTACTCACTAAATAAAACAGGACAAGACGATTCTTGACATAAGCATTGTTCTGAGCCACAGTGGTGATGAGGCTATTGTAATAGTAGCCACAAACAACTGCTCTATAAAGAGTGGCCGCCACACAAGACAAGAGATAGCGGTCACTCTGAGTGTACGGGGATGACAGCCAAACTTCCCACCTTTAACAGAGCATCCCCGATGGCAGCGTCGATGCGGGTAGAGTTGAGCCGGCGCTCGAACTTGAGCAGCTTGGCCACTTTCATCGCGGTTGGTTCGAGCAGTCTGGGTCGGAATCGAAGTGACTGCAGCTGTATGGGACCGATGGGCACCGACCGCAGGGCTGTGACCAGGGGCATCTTGTCGCCGACCATTGTCGGCGCCAGCGCGACACGAGAACGTGCGAGGGCGCGGGCCCACCCGTTGCGGGGTCGGGCACGCGCGGCGTTTCAAAAGCGAGAAACGTCCCGGTCTCCGAAAACGCGAGAACGTCGCGTCGTACACCGACGGGCGGCGGTGAAGTTGCGCTGTTCCGCCGTGCACTTCTCTGCTCGGAGCTCGCACTTCCACGTCGCGATGACGCCCGAGAGGAGACGAGAAAGAGGAGGAGGTGATGGGAGAAGAGAAGGGGGAGAGCCCCCTGGATACGAGAATAGCGACGTCAGAGACGCGCGTGCGCTAGTGGAGGAGCGGGATAGAGGGGGAGAGAGGAAATGGGAAGTGGAACAGACGGAAGAGAAGCGAGCCGTATTGTCCCTTGCGCTCTCGCCCGTTGATGTTTGAAGGTATTCCATACGTTCTATTTCTCTCATTCCCTTCCTATCTCTTGTACAGTTTTTTGTTTTTCGCTAGAGGGAAGAAGGGATACTTATCATCCATCATTTCGGCTGCAGGTGATGCGGGTGGAAAAGAGGTTGCTGCTGCTCGAACAAACTGCTCCTTAAGGACTAGTAGTGGGGTGCGAAAACAGTGACTAATGATCACGCATCCAGGTGAAGCTTTTCAATTTACGCAATTTTACATAGAGGCGCCCTAAAATCGTGGTAATTTAGCTTTTGATAAATTGGGGCACTCATTCACGACATTATGTGGTAGAAGTTTCCTTTATTTATAGGGAGCTGCTGAAATAGGCCGAAATTGTGACTTTATAAAATGAAACCGGTCCCTTGAAGGTTCACGGGCGAAGTTTGCACGACTGAGTCTTGATGTTTGTGGTGGTACAGCGTTTTCATTTTTGAATACCAGATTCTTTGTTTGCAAGAATACTAGAGCGAACTGACTAACCGACCTACTGAGCGAACGACTTACCAAATTGAATGACTGTGAGAGAAAGAGAGGGCTAGGAAAGCGAGAGAGTGAGAATTCCTGCACAAGGGGAAACAGCAATGTTAGCGACACGTGCGCACAAGTACGTGATAAAAGGGGAGGGATTGAGCAATTGAGAAAACGAAAAAAAAAATGAAGGGAAAGCGACTCATAATGCCCGTTTCTCTCTCACGCGTCGATGCTTGTAGGTGTTTCAGACTTTTTCTACCAATCGTCGGAAGGGGAAACGTTGTACCTCATTTTCTATTCATCATAGGTGTTGCAGGTAAACGGTTGGAAAAGGGGTTGCTGCCGCTAGGCCAAGTTGCTCCTTAACGACTGGCACTTGTGTGCGGAATGATTGATTGGCAAAGTTTGCGCAATCAGTCGGCTCTTCTTCAGACCGCAGAACCCGTATTATTGGTATAAGAACTATATATTAGAAGCTCCTTTGTTGGCACAGTGATTAAGATCAATTAATCAATGAATGATAGACCGTCTGAAAGATTCACGTATTTATGGTATGATTGATTATATGAATAGTTCAAGAAATAATGGGGATACCTAACTTCATGCAGTGATTGCTGGAATAAATCGTGCGATTACCGTGATAGGACGGGCCATCTCACTCACTCACTCACTCACTCACTCACAATCTTAACCCGGTAAGATCCACCAAAGGAAAGTAAGACAAAAATTGAATCACACAAACGACGATAGTGCCGTCAGTGATGCGCGCAGTAGCAAAGAAAAATTGCAGGATAGGGGGAGATGTAGGTAGATGTATGCCATATTATTACAACCCCAAGTCATTTAGAAGCCGGTTATTTTTCTACTACTTTTGTATTCTTCTCACATCGGCGATGTTATATGTGAACTAGAATATATCTTGTTCCTCCTGATGACTTTAAGAAGACAAGGATAGCTTTTCTTTATTTCCTTAATATTGCAAGAACGTTCTCGTTATGTTTGCTTAATATCAAAAGGCGATCCTCTTCATATCAATGCGAGCTGAGGTTTTCCTTTTAACTCGCACTTCTCTAACGCACCTGTTGATTGAAAAATACAGCATTTACTCGGAATAAAAACCTTTCGGGAATAACAAAAGCTCTCGTAATGAGATGTCAGGAAAAGTAGCCCACGCAGGCTCACTTTCGTGTGCTTTGAGTTCGTTGCTTTTGCTGCAGATACTGGTGCATAACTCAATTATCTGTGTGTTTAGAAAAAGTGGGTAACAATTTAGAGTACTAAGTACTCTACTATGGGAGAAATAGCATCTCAAACAAGATGAACGATGAGGGTTACCGAATAGCCCGCTGATTTTATACAACTTCTTTCCATTATTTCGCAAAACATATTCAAATAAATGTTCTTTTGAGCTGCATGAGAACTACAAGAGATCGCTTTAAATGTCACGCACATTTTTATCTGAAAAACTAATAAGAAACTTCTCTTGTTATTGAAAAAAAACGTGAAAACGACCTTTCATTTTCCACGTTACGAGTTCGTAAATGAAATGACCGAAAGTTTTTTTTTTCTGGGTGGGGGGGGGGGGGGGCAACGCTTGCAATCTTGAAACTGTCTATAGAACAGGTTAGTCCTTTGGTACGTCCTTCTGGACAGAGATAAAATCTGCACACTGTAAAGATGATGGAATGAAACGCAGTGTATGAAAGAGAAACTGAAAATGAATAGTGCGCGTTCTTTTCATCGTTATCAGGGTTTTCGGTTGCGTTGGTGTTCCCAGATACGTATCCGCAGTCGTTGCACCGTTCACTTTATATGTAGCTAGAATAGAAGGTTTGATGGGTATATAACGTCTTGACTCCCAAGAGAGGAAGACAGAAAGAAAAGACATCAGTAAGGAAAAGAGAAAGAAGGAAAGAAAGAACGAACGAAAGAAAGAAAGAAAGAAAGAAAGAAAGAAAGAAAGAAAGAAAGAAAGAAAGAAAGAAAGAAAGAAAGAAAGAAAGAAAGAAAGAAAGAGCGAACTGTGGGCGAATCTTTCAGAGTGGATGAATTTCAAATATGTGCCCTCGAATTGCAAATTCTGTCGGCTGTTAAAGCGTCTAATGGCACAGTGTCAGCAGAATTTCGATTAGTTCCCGCGGATCCTACTCTGATTATTCCAGTTAATCTTTTATGTTCTGGGAGAACAAACATGCAAATTTTTTAATGACCTTTCAAATCGAAAACATTGGAGCTCACATGCTCTGTCAGGTAGGTCACCTGCAATGGCAATGTGTGTGAAAAAAAAACGTTTTCTTGAAAGCAGCCATAATTTTTGCTTGAGCAAGCAGACAAACAGACTATAGATGCCCACCGTGATGGAACGTTGCTGCCATCTAATTTTCGAACTAGCAAGTCTGTCACAGAACCATTCGCGCTTGCAAGCAACGTGTTAGTCAACTAACTGACTGAATTTCAGTTGAAAAGGCACTGCTGTTCACGTCTGATTTTGAATCTACTAACTGAGTAAAATATATATGGCTTGCGCTAATGCTGAGCAGTACGTCAGTAAAAAAATTATGTAGGGGTGTCTTATTTGGGTCACTTTAGCCAATCGTGCGCGCGTGCGTGCATGAATGCCTTACTGTTCAGTTCACTTTATGTTTTCACACCTTTAGAGCAGTAAAACGCATTGAAGTTCATAGCAGTGGGTAGTTAAGTCGAACTTGCTTCAGTTCGTATGAATTTATTTCAGTTCATAGCTGGCAAGGTAGTTCAGATCATTTACATCAAGCTTACTAAAGACCCGCAGATCGGCTTATTGCATGAACTGGCTTGATGACGCTAAATGTTGATGATGCTAGGATACTTACGTCGGAAATTTTGTAACTTTGATCTTTCGTTGAGATTCTCGCACGTATAAAACACCCATTGAATCTAAGTTGGAGTACAGTACGCTGGACTGAGACCCTAATTATGAAAACTTAATTACTACTGTAGGGATGGTCGTGAAACAATCGCAGCATATCCACGCAGTGAATGACGATGAGTGGGGCGAGCTCGACCTGTGGGTATGTTGAGCCCTGGCTGTTGGGTCTCTTCTTATAAACACTCATTTACAAAGCCTTCGAGATTCCGGATTGGTTCTGCTTCTGTGTTCTTGGTTACGGTGGCATGCAGGTGGTCAAATGTATAAGCTCGTGAGTACTTGACTGAGCGCATTCCTACGTTTCCGAGCTAACATGTAGTATGGGGTGATGTAAAAAAAAAAAAAAAAAACGTTGGTGACTATGTAAAGCACCATGATGTAAAAACATCGCCACATTTTCACCTAACAAAACATAGGCTGATAGACAATGTGTCGAGTGGTAATTGAATTACAAACACATTTCGATGACCAATTATTAGACGGTTATCCTTTTATTTTTTCAAAGTGTATTCAACTTTTGACTCTCTTCATGCAATTCCCTTCTGCCTATAGCTTGCGAAGCCATCTGACAGTTTAAAATAAAAAAATAAAAATAAATTAATAATTAGTCAGTCTACCCGCCAGCACATTTGAACAATACTGCTCGAGGTTTCACGTGGCAAAATACCATATACGTATGAGACGCGCCACATTGTGGTACACCAGGAATATTCCGCCCATCTATAGGTTTTTAACCGTGCACCTATATCTAAGCACACAGGCCATGTTTCTGTTTCAACCTCATATAAATGCGGCTGCTGGAGTCGGCAGCTAAACCAACGCCCTTCGGCTTAACGTCGAGACGGCCTGTGTGCTAAGGTACTATGGCTGGTACGGCTGTTGTGGTGCCATAGCATATTCGTAGATAAATAAGATCCTAATAACCTAACAGTTCATTTTGCATGGTGTCTTACGTCTCAAAACCGCGGTATGGTTGCGACTGATGCCTTGTGGAATCGGAAGTTTCGACCACCTGTCGGGCATCTAAATCTACGAACATGGACCTCGAACATCTTTCCTGCATCCAAATGTGGCTGCCGAGACAGGGACTCGATCATGCCGTAGCTTAACAGAAGATTTATATAAAGTTATAGCAGATCAGCAAGATCTGTTTTGTGTGGCGACGCATTTTGTTATTCTACTAAACATTTATCGATCCCTAAAAGAACCGGTTGCAGTCATGAAGCTTTGCGTAAGTGAATGTTGAGACAAACAGGATGAAAAACCAGAAATACGAAGACTGAAGAAGCTCGCCCTTTCGGGTAGGAATTGTTAAAAGCCTGCTTCTAACTGAGATGTCTTTTACTGTGTACGGTGGGTAATGGTTCCAAAACGGGGCCTTACGCTGCGGCAAATATTTTCCGCTGCAAGAATGCTACGTAGAGGCTTTTAGCGGTCCGTTACGCATTCGTAAAATATTCCCGAAGCCTAAGTAGGAAGGCTTTTTTACATAGAAAAGCAGGAAATTTCAAAGTAGTCGGGCAGGCCTAATGTGTTTCTCGGTCAGAAGAGTTTGCCAAGTGGCCTGAGAGTCAAGAAACCGCATTTTTTACATTAGGCTTGATCATTTTTTTTTCGTAAATAAATTTCATTCAACGTGATGCCACGCGTTATAGGATGGAGTCTATATGAAATATAAGGCCCTATATAAATGGCGAAAACATGCCCTATAAAATTCCTTAAAAGCAGGGAAGGCGGCTCGTTTGAACTTGGACTGAGGAAGCGAGACGAAGCATATTTCATTTTTGAGCTAGAAAGCCTGTTCAAATTGGTTATTAGGGGCGAAGCTCCCGAAGGCGTGGGCTGTGCGTCCCCTGTATGTAGCCACCTCTCGTTTAGTTCTTTCACTGTTCACTAGATGGCGGTACTTGTAGCTTGAGCAATGGGATCGAGTATCTGAGGGAACACAAAACATACGTGACGACTAAAAGTAACAGGAATGCAGCAGTCATGAAAAATAGGGCACTGTGGAATTACAATAGGTATGATGTTGTGAGAGGAATATGGAAAGGGGTCATGGTTCCTGGGCTGACGTTCGGCAATGCGGTCTTGTGCATGAGATCAGAAGTTCAAGCAAAATTAGAAATTAAGCAACGTGGAATAGGTAGGCTTGCTTTAGGAGCTCACGGGAATACACCAAATCAGGGAGTACAAGGTGATATGGGATGGACATCATTTGAGGGCAGAGAAGCTAGCAGCAAGATAAAATTTGAGAAGCGATTGAGAGAAATGGAGGAAGAGCGTTGGGCTAGGAAGGTTTTCAGCTACTTGTACATGAAGAATGTCGATACAAAATGGAGGAAGTGAACCAGGAAGTTGACTGGTAAATACTTAGAAAACAGCAGGTGGCCAAACCAAAAAGAACTATCGGTTAAGAAGGAAGTGAAGGAAACGGAGACTGACATGGGGAGAATGGGCATGATTAAGAAGTCCGCACTAGAGATCTATAGAACATTTAAGCAGTAAATTGCCAAGGAAAGGATCTATGATAATACTCGGGGTAGTTCTCTACTGTTTGAGGCTAGGACGGGGGTACTGCGAACCAAGACATATCGGGCCAAATACGAAGGGGTAGACTCAGTATGCAGTGCGTGTGGAGAGGAAAAAGAAACTGCCGAACACTTGATAATGTTCTGTAAAGGGCTTCATCCTATAGTTCAGGATGATGGCGCAGAGTTTTTCAAAGCACTGGGGTTTAGGGACCGGGAGGGCAAAATAGACTTTAAGCAAGTAGACTTAACTAGAAGGAGGTTATCTGATTGGTGGCTAAAGTCAAGGCACGAGTGAAAATTAAACTCTTCACTGCAAAGTACGAATCCTCAAACTCACATTTTAAGGAAAAAAATAAATATAGTTTTAAGTTCATTAAGTATTACGGCTTGGTGGCGCTAGCCACCGCCCGATCTAAAGGGTACAGCCATATCCATCCATCCATCCATCCATGAAAAGATGCAAGATGTTATAAACTAGTTGGCGGTACTTGTAGTTGATGATGAAAGATGCGAGATGTAATAAAATAGGAACGAGGTCACATATGATGCGTGTCATTGGTGGAAGGCAATCATTCGATTTAGTGCGGTGACGTACGCTAGGAAAAGCGTTGTAATAAAGTGAGTGGGCAAAATGTATGGAGGATTTATGATTTATCAGGTTTACCTCCGGAGCTTCGCCCACTCATCATCATTTACTTCGTGGATAAGGTGGCACTTTTTATTTTCACTGTTAACGCGAAATATTGGACAGGCTTAACGAAATGACGTTGAAGGCAGTTGGAAACGTGGTTTCTTAGGAAGATAATAGGCCAGGATTCAGCCAAACGTGTTATGCAAGATAGATAGATAGATAGATAGATAGATAGATAGATAGATAGATAGATAGATAGATAGATAGATAGATAGAGATAGATAGATAGATAGATAGAGATAGATAGATAGATAGATAGATAAGATAGATAGATAGATAGATAGATAGATAGATAGATAGATAGATAGATAGATAGATAGATAGATAGATAGATAGATAGATAGATAGATAGATAGATAGATAGATAGATAGATATGTGGGGTTTAACGTCCCAAAACCACCATATGATTATGAGAGACTCCGTAGTGGAGGGCTCCGGAAATTTCGACCACCTGGGGTTCTTTAACGTGCACCCGAATCTGAGCACACGGGCCTACAACATTTCCGCCTCCATCGGAAATGCAGCCGCCGCAGCCGGGATTCAAACCCGTGACCTGCGGGTCAGCAGCCGAGTACCTTAGCCACTAGACCACCGTGGCGGGGCAACGTGTTATGTAATCTAGGACCGACTAGTTTTCTTTCCTGCAAGTGATCAGTCTCATCTGTGATATGTAGCTCATATTGTACTGTAAGGAAACGGAACATTGACACCAGTGCGTTTGTAGCACGAAGTCACAAGGAATAATAATGATATGCGGAGTTAACGTTCCAAAACCACGATTTGATTATGGAAGACGCCGTAGTATGGCTCCTCAAATTTCGGTCAATTGGTTTCCTAAACGTGCACCTTAATTTAAGCGCACGGGCCTCAAACATTCTCGCCTTCATCGAAAATGCATGCCCCCGCAGCCGGGATTCAATCCCGTGATCCCGAAGTCATGCGCCATAACCACTAGATCACCACGGTGGGGCAGGTCACAAGGAAATCGACGCAATTATTTAGGAAAGCAAACTTCTTCGTTGCCGAAAAATTCGTCATGCTCGTACGGAGAACAAGCCCCAGACATCTCAATGCCGTGGTGGTTTCTCTACCAATAACAAAGTAACCAGAAATCTAGCATTTGCTTTTGGAAACCCGAGGGTGAATTCATCGTTGCTCCCACGTTCGATCCCCGGAGCAGAATGAATTTTGGGGCAACTGAGAAGCTCTTTTTATAAATTTGTATGAATTTTATTGTGACTCCGTGTTATAAACAGGTAGTTTCTAATTCTTTTTTTTTACCCTTCCGGAACCTTGTGGGGTTCCACAGAACCAATATGCCATATTCTACATTAGTGTCAACTTTTTCCGTGACGTCTTCTAGATGCCAAAAGTGTGAATATAAAAGTTTTGTACTGTTCAAAGCATTGTTTACCTACCGAGTGCCTCAGCCACTAAACCACCGTGGTGGGTCAGTTTCAGCCTTACTAAAGAAAAACAGAAAATAAAGCACCTTAGCACTACGGGTGCGAATGAAGTTCGAAGGAAGTAGGGAGCTGAAAGGCCTTCTTCGTTTCTCCCCGATTTCTGTTTCTTTTACTCTTTTTATAACTATTTGTTTCTGTTTTTATTCGTACATTCCACCCTTTCTCTTTCTCTCTGAACAGCCCAGACACCCCTTAAGTGCTCCACTCTTAATATCTTAACCAAGGTGCCCTGAGGAGAAGTGAAAAAATATTTCTTCTTGGCGCGAGTGTGTGTTCAATGTGCTACAGATGCCATACAAAACTTTGCCCTACGTTATGCCAAACGATGGCAGCGTACGACAGACCACGAATTCCCTGGCCTTAAAAGTGCTCCGCACTTGGAACATCTTCCGGAACTAATAGTTGGTACGATTGCAGCGATTCAAGTTAAGATATCGGAACTATGCAGTGAAAGCAATGTTGAAGCGAAAACTCTACAAAGCTACGTTTTGCAAGGTCACTCATCTCGACGCCCCGCCCTAGAGCAACAGGGGCGCAGGTGTGACGTTATGCACCATTTGACAAGCTGCGCCGATGTGTCGCAGCTGCTCCGGCTCCCAGCCTCACCTGTTTGGAACCTCGTGACTAGGCGAAGGTTCAAGCGAAGCGTTTTAACGCGATAGCGTTAAAGAGCTCGTTTCGCGATAATTCCGGCGTTGACGTCTGTGTTGGCGTCAGTGTCAGTGGTTGTGAGCAAAAAATTATCTTACGCGTGGCTGAAAAATCGAGGACGACGGAAATAAACCAATAATCAAAATTCTGGAGCAGAATGGGGACTGAACTAGGCTTTTTTGGTTTTGAGTGCGGATCGAATCCGGGTAGTTTGAGTGGCAAGCCGAGGTTCTACCACACGGCTATGCCGATGCGTGTGTAAGCAGTGAAAATAACTTCCTCTGCTTAGAAATACAGCGAAAGTAGTTTTCATGCTTCACAAACACACTCGTTTTGTATACGTGCTTCACAATGCAACATGAAATAATGCAGTAATAATGCGCGGTACAAGCGTCCTTTGCCAACGGGCGTCAGAACATGTGATTATCAAAATGGCTCCATGGTAGAGAGCCGGTACCCCCCTACAAAATGCACACTTCCTACGGCGACTATTGTCTTAAGGCCACGTAGTGGGTGCATAGCGAATCCGACAAGGTTTCATGCATTAAGTGTTTGAAGAGCGCACTAAGAACAGAATGTCGCTATCGCGTTCAGCTCCTAAATGCGAAGCCTTAGGGTCCCCTAATTCTTCGGCATAGCCACGGCACAACAAAACCTAGCATGTTAAAAGCATGTTAAAAACCTAACACGCTTTTCGCTCATAGTAACCATGTCTAGGATAGCTTCATGTCAGTTAATTTTTCAACATAAGATATGGATTACATTATTTAATTTCAAAAGCCTACAGTTCGGATGGAGCCTGTAACGCTTAATAGCACACCTCCGACGCTAGTAAATGTTGGCTGGTGTTAGCTGTAAGTTTTTTTTTTTCAGAGACTAATAAAACAATACGTATTCGGTACCATGTGCCACTCTATTACTACCTTTGTGCACTAAGACGGTTATCCTAACGCAATTTCACCCACCTATATTTTTAATGCGTGTGTTCACGAACTATTGTAAGCAGTAAAGCACATCATGCCGCCAGCTAAATATTCCCAATCAATTTAGCTCGAAACGTCTTTTAGGACACCATCGGCAAAGGAAATCGCTCACTTGGTTCATGGAACCATGTACAAAAGATCGTTATATTCAAGTCACGCAACGCTGTCAGAAAGCCTAAACCTTGAATGAAAAAAAAAAAACTTTTTCCCAAAACAAACGAAACAAACAAAAAGAAAGGATCGGAAGCGCGCAGGTCTCCTAAAGAGTTCTGCTGCTTTACAACAGACGCGAGTCTCTGACCTTGAACCATGGACGAAAGTACTTTTTTATCAATACTCTTAGCATGACTCCACGGGGCACCAACACTCGTAGCCTACTCTTCCTTCGGACAGGCGCACTTGCGAAGTCCGGGCTATTTATACGGCGTTCTTTCCGGTCTTTCCACTTGGTGGGCGTCACTTACATATATTGGCCATCGCGCTTGAACAGCAGCTTGCCATACCACCATCCCTAGGCGCCGTTTACTTTTACAATTTCATTCCCCATGAACTACTGTTTTTTTTGTTAACACGAGCTCAACCATCACCTCATCGTCTCATTCAGTGTCCCACCCATGCCTTTGTTTTTTTTTTTTTTCATTCGTATTCACCTAAAAAAGGCGTCGGGTTTCTCTTGTGCGCAAACCAAGAATGCTTTTTTTTTTTGTGAGCGTGCTTGCCTTTTGCCTCTGCCACCGGATATTATATCGAAGTGACAAACAGAAGAAATAAAACATCGAGTGAACTCGGGGAGTGGAAAGAAAATGAAGCAAGATGTGAACAAACAGCGATCTAGCAATGCAAAGTCCCACATCCGAAGTGGCGGCCACGCAAGAAGCACTCAATGTCGAGCGGTCTGTAACGTTAAGCAAGAAAACGCTCTTCTGACGTACGCAAGATAGACGGCAATAGTCTATCTTAGTTTCGTCTCTGCTCTGTAGCTTCCGCAGGAAATACACAGACACACACACACACACACACATACATACATATATATATATATATATATATATATATATATATATATATATATATATGGCGTCAGCGAGCGACGTCTGACTGGCCAGTCTGTATCCTTGCTTACTGTTGCTTTTCGAGTAGTCCGTACGTGGTTCGTTTACCTATGTGAGCACGTAGACACAGACGTGAGATATTCGTGGCTTTTGGCGCAAAGCGAACATGTCAGTTGCTTTTTTTTAGTGTGTACACCTAGTGTTTTTGTTTGCTAAAACGCGAGACTATGGCCGCTTACACGCGTATGATGCCAATCCTGTGTGGTCCTCTTCGTGTTTGGTTTTGTCTGTGTACGAAGTCAAACCGGGCTTATCCGTCACTGTGGGATTGCGATGTGCCTCTTTATTTTTGTTTAGTTTTTGTTTTGTTTTTGCAAAGAAGTCACTTCCATCGCTTGGCGACCACGTCTTCAACACGTGTTCGATGATATGTGCGGACGCGCGTTTGTATGTGTGTGTGGGGGAGGGGTGGTGGTGTTTGTTTGTGGTTGCAGTGTACTTTGCATGTGTCGTCTCGCTGCATCTGTACCAATCTGCGCCAAGCCAATGTTCTCTGTGCAGTACGTGTAAAGTACGTACTTCATCTGCCATAGAAAAGATGGTGGTGAAAGAAAAAGGCCTGGCAGGTTGATTGTGGCCTGAATCGCCACTGTGAAGCATACACGGCCTATAAGAAGTAACTCAGTTCTTGGCCGCTGCTGAGGCCTGGATACGATGATCACTATATTGGGCAACCAGCGGATAACGGCGACTCCTACTATAGCCTTAATCATTGCAGGAGAGCTGCCTTGATGAATTTTGTTGCAACCGATGCGCATGCAGCTGCGAGAATGGAATGAATGGCCAAAGAAGAAAGATTGCGTCGGCCGTATCTCCGAAAAGGCGGTTGGTTCTTGACGTTCACGTTGCATACAAGTGCTCCTCCGAAGCTTGAGAAGCGAGACCGACTGCATCCCTTAGTGCATCTTCACAATATTATGGCATATATTGCATAAAACTGCTTTACGAGCTAGCGGCGATGAAGCAGTTTATGACCGCGCCTAAGACTTGCTTTATTTTTTTAGCTTGGCTTAGAAACATTCTGATCAGTTTCGCACTCTCCAACTCCACCTCAAGCGTGTTCAACCGAAAGAAACGAAAATGCCAAAAGATACGTGCCTAACTGCCTGTGTCGGTTATTACAGGGGAGTCTGGCAATAACGAGTCGTGTATGATATAAATTATCGCAGATGTGGTTTCGCAACACGGCTTTCGGTGAAAGGATGTCTAGTGGTGCTTCCTCTCATCTTTGAGCTGTTGTTATTGCTGTCGAAATTACACATTTTGCAAAAAAAAAAGGCGAAAAGTAAGCAAATTTAAAAGAAAAGAGATGATTGGCGACGAAAGCTTGTTGGTTAATTCCTCGTGGCTTTTGACAGAAACTTACGTCGCAGAAGAATCCTTGAAGTATAAAATTCTATCTTCTCTGTTTCGTTTTTCTCGATAACAGAGCTTTTTTTCAATGCACTACAGGCTATTTCTGTTACGCTTTTTTTCTCAAAAACTAGATTTGGACCGTACACCGGAAAAACTACCGTATTCACCCAATTACTACAACACACCCCCGATTCCAACGCACACCTGATTTACATGACCCCAAAACAAGAATACAACTGTGAAGCAGTTCAAAAGTCGGTATCCGAATCTTACGCGCATGTCTTTTCAAAGTATATTCCCTCCCCCCCCCCAAAAAAAACACACAAAAAAAACAAAGGGTGTGCGTTGGAATCGGCTAGATACGGTGTCTGTTTACCTTCTCTTTTCACCTTCACATTCGATATTATGGCCCCACACCTGCGACTACTTCAAGAGACAACAACAGCAGAAGCACATTGTCTTTCGAAAAGCAGTATCGAGTAAACCACGGAAATTTGAAGTTGCGTCGACGTAAAATGTACGGAAAAGATTTGAATAACGCGATTCAATATACAGGCGTCTGACGTCGCATGCCAACTCTCAATACGGGAGGCTACTGTGTAGAGCTGGAGAATGGGACCCGCCACTTCCAGAAGGGTGTAACCGCTGAAACGCCTGTCATTGCAGTACAAACACCACGTGTATGCATATTTATCCATGACATGTTTTACAGGGCACGAACGGCAAATTTATATGAATATTATTGAAGGGGGCAGCCTCTAAGACGAGCTAAGTGGTTGAGGGCGTTTTAGGTGG
The DNA here is from genome assembly GCF_013339725.1 of Rhipicephalus microplus. NCBI lineage: Eukaryota > Metazoa > Arthropoda > Arachnida > Ixodida > Ixodidae > Rhipicephalus > Rhipicephalus microplus. The sequence continues at coordinate 116,037,179 of NC_051167.1, forward strand.
AGCGAAAAATTACAAGATATCGCTGGGTCAGTCGGTATATGGCATGCCGCATGCTAGCCTACTTCTGGCTAGCAGGCGGCGTGCGCGTCACAACACATAACAGTGACGTAAGCAGGGGTATACACACAGGGCAGGCCCATGTGTTTAAGTGAGCTCGCCGATAGATTATGGTGTTATCAACGCAACGAAAGAACATTCCCCACAACACCGGAGTGTTTCTTGTTGTTATTTTTGTCGTTGTCACTGTTGTTGTTGTCCTCGTCGTTGTGGTCGTAATCGTCATCGTTGTCTTTGCTGTTGTTCTTTTGTTGTCGTCGTCGTCGTCGTCGTCGTCGTCGTTGTTGTTGTTGTTGCTGTTGTCGTCGTCGTCGTCGCCGTTGTTGTCACTGCTGTCGTCATCATCATGGTCTTAGTTGTTCTGTTTGTTGCCGTCATCATCGTTCTTGTTCTTGTTCTCGTTCTTGCTCTTGTTCTTGTTGTCATCGTATTTGTTGTTCTACATGTTGTTGTCGTTGTCATCATCTTAGTCTTTGTCGTTGTTGTTGTCGTTGCTGTTGTATTTGTTCTTGTCGTCGTCTTTGTTGTCCTGTTTGTTATCGTCGTCATCATCGTCGTCGTTTGTTGCCTACGTCATTGTCATCGTCCTTGTTGTTGTCTTGGTTGTAGTTGTCCCCGTCGTCGTCGTCATCATCATCATCATCGTCGTCGTCGTTGTTGGTGGTGGTGCACTGTGTCGATCATGAGTCATTATGCTCGTATATCAAGCAACTCAGTTAATTATCTACTTCGTGTGAGGTAAACAAGCACTACCAATTGGACAACGGCATCATTCAGTGTTATGTTCAGTGTTGTTAGAGGAAGCGGTGGAAGAGAAGTGGATGCGCATTGTGTCCACTTCCACTCGGGACTGTTTGCTTCCGTTCGAGGAGTATCACGTTGATAGAATTGCCGGCTCTATTGTAGCCTATTTTTTTATATTTAGGTAAAAAATTACAAGAACAGAAAGACAGTGTTTGTTGCGGTAAGTCGTCTCAGCAGAAACCTCTCAATTAGCAGTGCGTGGATCTCCGAATGTTTTACGGTATACGATGCGAAGAGCGTGTGCCTAGCTATAAAATTGAATTTTACAGACCCTTTTATCTAAAAAAACGTACCTTTAATTATTTAGCATTAGAGGTTATTTCCTGGCACACACACAGAGAGAGAAAGGAAGAGAGACAGAGCAAGGAAAGGCAGAAACGTGAACTAGACGCACGTCTCTTTATCGTTCCTGCACTAGAGGTTAGGAATAGAGGGAGAAAAGAGAATAAAAAAGGGAGAGAGGAACGAACAGTATCACACTATGCTAGGGGGAGCACCGAGTGGTTATAGTTTTTTTCAAATTTTTTTCGATTTATGCCATGACTGCTATGCTACAGTATCATCTAGAACAGGAAATGTTTTAATAATGTTGTGTCTAACAAAAAAAAACGAGGCCTTAAATTTCCACTTTGTTCCTTCTACTATGCTAAAGTACAACCTACAAGTAATGCCCGGCATACGTTCCTTAAATTCATGTTTTGTTGTTTAGTATTATCATCATGTTATGGATTGATTGTATTGTTATTGTTAGTCAAGCTTGTTCATTATTACTCGCACGTCAGGGCACTTTTGCTACATATTAGCGTAACTATCCCATTCGTCGGGCCTTAGGAGGCCCTCCTATCAGTTTCTCTAAAGCTTTCGGACTTCTTGCTGTAAATACTGTCTATATAACTGAACTCAACAATTTAATAAACTACACTTGACATTATTTCAACTTAATTAAGTTGTACCTAACAAAATAAACAAGGTCTCAATCGATTCTGTCTTCTGGAGAAGAGCAAGCGCTAAACGAACTATCCCGCCGGCGGCGTGGCAGTAACCCCGCCTTTTCGCTGCATTCATTAAATTGGAACGGAGCTCTACGGCATTGTGAAGGAACACAAAAAAAAAAAAACTTAAGTTTTGTCGGAGGAACAAGTTTGACAAACGCCTCTTTCAAAGGAAGGCCCTTAATCGTAGGCGTCGACGAGCTGAGTCGAAAAAAAAAAAGGGGGGGGGGGGGGGGGGGCTAGGATACGTATGTTGTTGTCAGCGTAGACTTCTCCTTCGCAATTCTCGAGCAGTCTTGCAGTTGTGCACTTGAAGCTGGCGTCTTAGTCTCGCGACATGATGGTTAACAAGCAGTTTTTACAGCCATGCTACGGCCAAGTGCGAGCCGAATTCGTCCGTCCGGCGTACTCAAAACCTTCCAGCGTGTTCCACAGAAACCGAGCCGAACCCCGCTACCCTCCACTGGTCCACTCAAAATAGGGGGAGGAGACGGGAGGCAAGGACAACTTAAGATATTTTGAAAGAAGTAAACAGAAATTTGCACAGACAATAAATATCCATCGAAATTAACCCCGTGATTCGATTCTGTCCGCTTCGGATCACAAGTAGAGCACTGTAACAAACGCTCTAACATGGCGGCAATAGATAAATAGGACAACTAAGAGATGCATGAGCCAAAATTAATGTTAAAGTCGTTAATTTCTCTCATGACCCCCGAACAAAGCTTAAGAAATACTTTCGTAAATGTATGTGTACAATGCTGCTCGACTGTACAGCCCAACCGATGACATGTCACAAATTCAGGAGTAAATCAAGGTTGAGTAAAATCAGCACAGTGTTACGAGGTGGAGGTAAATGATGCCATACATGACTTCCGTGTCATGATTATCACGTTTGGATGTGTCGTTTACCTTCGTCATCTGTTCACGTCGCGTGATACCAAATTTAGCATGTGTGGAGCTAGCGAAATGGCCGCGAGTGCATCATGAAGGGCCCAATATACTAAAATGCAGCGTTGACGCTCGCGCACGCTGGGCACAGCAGCGCCTACGTTAGCAAAACGCGAGCACTCTGTAGTCTGACGCCAGGCGCGACCAGCGTCCGTCGACGCTGCCCCACGACCACCGGCGTAAAATGCGACATGCTGCATTCAGCGCCGATGCGTTACCAAGACAACACTGCGTCTCCCTGTTTTCGTGATGGAGGGACGCCGTACGCGCTAAATCGCGCACACGTTAAAGCAACGCAGCGTGGCGCGCGCCTGCGAGTGTACGGCAGGACCGGAGCCCAACGTGGCAACGCCGGCATGGCGAGACGAAATGAATGCCAGCGAGCGCGCGCACCGCGTCACGTCGAAATGTATTGCCGCCTTGACTGAGGCACGTATTCATGTTCTCACACGGCAGGCACCTCATAATTATCATGTTTGCACCAGTCACATACCTTGGTCATTCAATGGCGTCACGTAATACCAAATTTGGCATATGTGAAGCTCGTCAAACGGCCGCGAGTGTGTCATCAGTGTGGCATGTAGTCATGTTGTTACGTGGCATGCATGTCGTAAATATAATGTTTCAATGTGTCATTTACCTATGTTGTTCGTGCGCGTTACTGAGTTTGATACTTGTGAAGCCAACGAAACGGCCGTGAGCGCATCATGAGCGTGGCATGTATTCATGTTTTACATGACACGCATCTCATGTTTATCATGTTTGCACCAGTACCTTCGTCATACCTTCGTCATCCATTCACATCCCGTAACACCAAAGTCGGTATAAGTGAAGCTAGTGAAACGGCCGCGAGCGCATCATGAGCATGGAATGTAGTCATTTTGTTGCATGATACGCATGTCATGATTTTTATGTTAGGGTCTGTCGCTTGTGTTAGCCATGCAATCATGCCATACCATTCTAGTTTCGCAACATGCTATGTGAACGAAACCAGCGCAAGGACTGCAGGACCATGAAATGTAAATCATGACATTCATGACATACATGCCAAGACTTTCATGTAATGACTGGTCAAATAGGTTCTTCATACAGTCATGTTATGCCATACCAAGTTTGGTATCAATCCCATTATCGAAATGGCCAGGAGAGCTAAAAGTCGTAGACGGCTAGATAGATAGATACGCTCAAAGTCGTCGAAGTTCGCTAAGAAACGCTTCGCATTTAAAATTGCTAGTTCGTTTAAGGTCATCGGAAAAAAAAAGCTGTGCGGAACCATCCAACTAACCTTTGTTTTCTTACTGGTTGTGAATCATCACCATTCGAGCTCCCCGAGGCCCTAAGGTGCTCTATTAATATTTGTCTTGCGCGTCTACCATTGATCCCCCGCGAAAGACAGAAGGCAGATCCTGCTAGGGCGAAGGCGAAAATCTCCACCATACTGACCCCGGCCAAGTAATGTTCATATACGCTAATCGTCACCGAGTGCGCATACAAAGCAAGAATATAAAAAACAGAATCTAGGCAGGTGTATTGCTTGGATGATAAACTATAGGCTTTGCAAGAGGCTTCCAGATAATATTCGACGCTATCATTTTTGCTTAATATCTTCGCACCTCATCAAGCGGAGCTGCCGAGGGAATACGCCTACAGACATATATTGTCATTTAGGTGTTGATGGGGGTCACCGAAACAACACTAGTGTGCTGAAGAACTGGGTTAGCTCCACGCCAAAAGCAAACTTAACGAACCGGTGACTTGGAGGAGCTCAAGTCATGACGCAAGACACCTCGAGAAGGCCAGGCTTGATGACCACTACTGCGTGCTATTAGAAGCCGTATATTATTGGAGGCGAATGCGGGAACGCGTGTGCCAAACGCATCTATGAGAATTTCAAGCAGTTGTGCATAGTGATGGCTAAGAAAAAGTGAACTTTTTTTTTCAGTCGTTAGGTTTACAAGGGTAATAATGATTGTTGAGACTTTAATTTCCAAGTTTACAAAATGGGCATGAGAGGTGCTTTAGTAGAGGGCTCTAGAAATTTCGACCATTCTGGGGTTCTTTACGTGCGCCAAAAACCTAACTAGACGAGCCATGCCTCTAACATTTTGCCTCGAGAGAAACTCGGCTTTCACAGCCAGGTTTGCATCCTTCTTTCTTTGGATCAGCATCATAACCCCCTGACCACCATGGCGGACGTTTTCAATGAAAATACCCGTAGTATATATTTTACTTGAGTTTGAATAAATGAATTATTTGTATATGTACTTTGATATCACACCAAAAGGTTTAATGTTACAAAACTGCGCTGAGCCTTTTCAGTGTCGTTTTCATAAATGATTTGAGGATTATGAATTTGAATGATTTGAGTTTCGAGAAACTTGGTGTTACACTGATATGGAGATTAATTTTTGGAATTGAAAATATTATGCACCAACTCAAAGCATAAATACCTTCTTTTATGTGTGGTATTTTTTATTTGCATCCCGATAATGGTTATGACGCTATGTAAAGGCTGATAATAATTAGCTACATGGTCAGAACTTATGGACCGTATTATTGATGCAATGACGACAAAGAAGCGAAAGTTACACACAACACTTAGACCTGTGCATATAGTTTCCTTTTAAGCTTTGAACTGCAATAAAGTTTTCTTATTTGTTTGAATTGATGAATGGATGATCACATTGAACTTTAGGTTTTGTACAGGGCGTTCTCACGTGCCGGGCTAACCCCACGTCGGGACAGGAACGTCAAGCCTCCTAGCCCTGTCATGGGTGCACTAGACAGCCAGGACTTGGGGGATATTGTCGTGAGACTTACTCATCTGTGCAAGCCGTTTTCAGGAAATGCCAGGATAAAGCAACGCGCACTAGCGGAGCATATATGCTCAAGCATGCATATTTATTTCTTGCATGTCTTGCAAATACTATCCATATTTTTGATGTCATACTATTCTTTGGTCAGTGCCACTAAATAGTGAGTTCGTATCTGCAATCGTCTAAGTGAGAGCACTTCTTCGCTGTTTAGTCTAATGTGCGGCGGTGCAAACTCTCTTTTCTCAGGTAGCAACGTCGGGTTATTTCATTATATGCCATGGGCACATGCCTTCATATTTCTTACAATCCAGCAAAGTCAAATCCATATGTGAAAGCGGCCAGTCCTTAAGTTCTAGGGCAATGCTGTCAGCTAAGTCATTTCGATTGAGGTGAATATCATCAAGTGATGTAATGTACACTGGGAACCAATCGTTGTAATTTTTACTGTATGTCTGTTTTCCTATAATTATCCTTCTTCCAATCTTACTCCAAATTAGGGAGATTCGGCAACACTGACTTTCATGCTTAACATTGAATGCTTGTAACTTCCTGTATGCAATATTTATTTTTTATTACGCCGTTGTGAAGCGGGCTGCGTAATGCTGCCCATCACAGTCATAAACAACTCAGTTTCATTCGTCTCTTACGCTTAGTCACTTTTCCTGACTCCTTTCTATTTTTTCTGTGTGTCTCTCTCTCTGTCTTTTTTTTTCCTTCGTGAATGTTGACTTCTTAAGATGCTGACCTCTAATAAGATATTTAAAATAATTAGAATACATTTATGTTTCAGAATGAAAACAATTTACGAACGACCTTGGAAAAGCATGTACCTTAGAAGCCATTGAATTTGCACTCGCTCTGACGGACCATAAATTTTCACTCAGATATATACCTGTAATATTGAAATAGACGTGTTAGCCTGGCCATTCCTTACTTATCATTAGTATCGTTGGTGTTGTTGATGGTCAGTGCTAGTAAACACTATTCAACATCTAGCCAAGAGTCAGTCTCTGTAACTATTACACGTGTAAACGGGGTTTCCTTCACAATGTGGGCGACACAATTGACACCGCAATTTTTGCCGTAGTGTATCTCCCACTTCAATAATGCAATAAAAAATAAGGTCAGCGTGAACCCAGAGGTGTTGTCGGCATCGTGCCGCTCATGACGTATTACCGGTTACAGCCGCCACTTTCGGCACGTGCAGTAAGCGAAAAGCATAGCGTCAGAGATTTGCCGCTGGGAGCCAGCATTTGGACATCACACGTGACACGAGGTTCCATTCTTTAGCGCCACTCTACCTATTGGACTATGTTAAGCATGGGTGTTGATCAGGTGCAAAGCATCACTGAGTACTACGTTTATCTGCTGATCCGATGCAAACCATTACTAGCAGCCCCTGCGCGAGATGGCTTAACAAGGAATAAGTGAACGACTTGGTTAGCTAAGCTTTTGCACCACAATTGGGTGTTGTTGGTGTCACGTCTACTTTAATAATAGCGACCTAACAAGACGAAGCGCTGTCTCGTCTATATTATATATAAGTGCCAAAAAAAAGTTGAAGTAGACGTGTTAGCCTGGCCATTCCTTACTTATAATTAGTATCGTTGGTGTCGTTGATGGTCAGTGCTAGTAAACACTATTCAACATCTAGCCAAGAGTCAGTCTCTGTAACTATTACACGTGTAAACGGGGTTTCCTTCACAATGTGGGCGACACAATTGACACCGCAATTTTTGCCGTAGTGTATCTCCCACTTCAATAATGCAATAAAAAATAAGGTCAGCGTGAACCCAGAGGTGTTGTCGGCATCGTGCCGCTCATGACGTATTACCGGTTACAGCCGCCACTTTCGGCACGTGCAGTAAGCGAAAAGCTTACTGCACGTGCCGCCAAACTGCACGCCAAACTGCACGCCCCAATAAATCTGACCATATCAGGTGCCTGAATTTTGTCGGGATACGCAACATTCAACAGGCAACCGAACCAACGACACTGTGGATATTCGTACAACAGTGAAACAACAAAATAAAATAAAAACAGGGGCCTTTGCGTTGTCGGAAAAATGGGGGTCAGCTAAGTTTGGTGTGTGTGTGTGTGTGTGCCTAAAGTATTACTTTGCTTTCTTTCTCTCCACTGCATCGCACAATGCCCCCTCCTAACAGTGGCGTAGCCAGGGGGTTCCACACTAGGAACCGTTCTATCCACCCCCCCCCCCCCCCCCCCCCACTCTCCTGATTATTTTTTTCTGCTGTGAAACACAGAGCACAGAATGAATCTCGACTGTGCTTGTCTCCAGGCTCCCACTGCGAATCGAAGACGTGCCCCACCAATTTCCCCTGAAAAAAAAAAACAACAACAAAAACTGCAGCTTACGCCCTTGATCCTGACTGCTTCATCATGCCGGTAATAGCACCTTCGTCCGCGTTCTTTGGACACAGCACTTCACTGGACGGGATAGGCAACAAGGGCAGTCATGAGTTTATATTTAGGTAGGAATGAATTGTGAAAACCAGTAATGACCAGTCTTCCGATGGAGGCGGAAATGTTGTAGGCCCGTGTACTCAGATTTGGGTGCACGTTAAAGAACCCCAGGTGGTCGAAATTTCCGGAGCCCTCCACTACGGCGTCTCTCATAATCATATGGTGGTTTTGGGACGTTAAACCCCACAAATCAATGAGTAATGACCAGTCACCCTCGATTTGATATTGGGCTTCCGTATCACAAGCGGCTGATTGCCGACAAACTCTTGATCGAGAGAGTATCAGTTATTGCAAAACGGAACCTGCAGAACACCTTAGAGGGTGTATTTGGCTACACCCGCGAGCATGGAAGAAAAAAGAAGGTAGCGTTATACGTCAGAAAAATGAATTCCACCGCGTCTCAGCCCGACACGTGATCAAAACATCATAGCATGCGGCAGACCTCAGTTATCTCGGTGGATATTTGTTGTTTAACCTCCGGCGTGAGCCGGCTGGTCTCCGCCAAACCAGCACTCTTTTATTAAACGCTACCGGTTGCCCTGAAGACTCATCGAGTCTCGTCGCTTGCGTGATCTTGCTGTAAAAGGTTACGTGTTGACCTGAAACTGCAGGCTTCAAAACGACTCAGCTTGCTACGGCTGGCTGCATGACGTCATGCTTAATCCTTTCTTTTTCTTTCTTTCATATCTACGAGCTACGCTGTGGCGGTGGCATAAAGTGGCGCCGTCGCCCCCGAGAGCATGAGCTCATAAAAAATTTGCTTAACACTTTGATTGATTAGTCAGGGTTAACGTTCAAAAACTACCACATGATTATGACAGATGCCGTAGTGAAAGGCTCTGGAAATTTCGACTACCCGGGGCCTATTTCACGTGCACCCACATCTGAGCACAAGGGCGCCCCGTCACGGTGGTGTTGTGGCTGAGGTACTCGGCCGCTGACCCGCAGGTCGCGGAATCGAATCCCGGCTGCGGCGGCTGTCTTTTCGATGGAGGCGAAAACGCTGTACGTCCATGTGCAGTAATTCGGGCGCACGTTAAAGAACCCCAGAGTGTCGAAATTACCGGAGCCCTCCACTATGGCGTCTCTCATTATCATATGGTGGTTTTCGGACGCTAAACCTCAAATATCGATCAAATCATTCCACGAGCACAATGGCCTACAACGTTTTCGCCTCCATCGAAAATGCAGCCGCCGCAGCTGGGATTCGATCCCGTGACCTGCTGGTCAGCAGCTGAGTACCGTTTGCTTAAACATATTTGTTCTAAAGTTTCACGTTCCTAGGTAACGGCATCAAACAAACAAAAAAAAGTCCCCTCTACGATTTCATGGCGCCCTTCTTCGCCAGTGCACGACGCAAAACGCCGCGCATGCGACGCGGGCGTTTCAGCGGCTCTCCGCGCAGAAACGGTCGCCCCGAAATAGGCGGCACACCCCTTTCCCTCTTTTCCTATCGCAGCTACCGAGTGACGTTGTTCCCTATCGGCACACACAACGGCCCTTTATTTCTTGTCGTGCTCGAAACACCCTACGTGTCGCGCGACGCGTGTAAGTCACGCGATGTGCCGTTGTTCTAAACAAACCCTGCACTTGCATGCATAACCGCGTGGCTTGCCCCCCCCCCCCCCCCCCGCCCCCCCACATTTTACTCTATTCCCGCAACCATCATCTCACTGACTTTGTTTATCTAGTCCTCTATATTATTTTCGCTTTTCCCGCGATCATCAACCTTCGCGCAATGACCTTATTTGATTTTTTGCTTCTGAACCATTTCCCATAGTTTTGCAACGTCAGTACTTCATGGACTCTGTTTCTCTCTCATTTTTTCTCTGTCATCTTTAGAGTCTCTTCACACGCCACCTAATGCATTGAAGAGAAGCGGCAATTTGTGCTGATTAGGCCGTCTATCTATCTATCTATCTATCTATCTATCTATCTATCTATCTATCTATCTATCTATCTATCTATCTATCTATCTATCTATCTATCTATCTATCTATCTATCTATCTATCTATCTATCTATCTATCTATCTATCTATCTATCTATCTATCTATCTATCTGCTAATCTCGACACTAAGAACAAGATTTTGGATAACAAAATCAATTATAGCAAAATATCAAGACGATAAAATAAATATACAAGTCCAAGATGACTAGAGCAGACCACGACCAAAGTGGAGATGTGACGAAGAAACATACGCAGAAGTTGCTGCTCCAAGAGTGATGGATCAATTTTGTGGGCCAGACACCTAGAGCCTAAACACGAAGTTGCAGTCTGTAACCCTTCCACTTCTTGCCTTCGACCCACCCAGAGCCTTTCGCTGCTGAGAAATGCGGAGTGAAAATCAGGTTGGGGGAAGGGGGGCGGTGACACTGTCGAATGGACTGGAAGTTGCTACACTGTCCACATCTGCGTGACGGGAAGTCGACACTGTAGTGAGGGAGAATAGCATGAGCCTGTTTTTATATAGGCGCCCCACTTTCTTGGAAGCAGCAACCCGTCGGCTTGTTTTCGTCTCCCCCCGATGTGCGAGTCACTACGCTGTGTCGCAAACGTCCCTCTCGCTGGAAGGTTCGGTCGCTCTTTGACGTCATCCACGCGTTAGCTAGCAGAGTCCCGGTTCGACCAATAGTTTTCTTAACTTGGGAAACTTTTCTACGCAAGTTTATTCCCATGTTACTTGTTCTCATTCAGTTTGCACCGCAAAGTTTCCTCAGTTATGGTTAGCTGGTAAGTTAATATGTTGTGTGCACATGCGCAGAATTCTCATGCCTTTTTTCTTTTGTGCAGTTGTGCGCATGTTCAGTTGTTATTAGCTGTTTGTGGTCTCCCGACTACCTTCTAGTGTCCATGTTTGCACGACCTGTTTTTTTTTTTTGACAGTGAAATGTGTTTTGAGATCACAACATGAGTCGCGTGCTCCATATATGTCCGTCGCCGCCGGTGTCCGTAACAACTATCGCACGAAAGAAGAAAAAAAGACTTAGTAAATCAAAAAGACCGAGAACACAATAAGATTCAAGTGGAAATTTTTTACGGACCTTCAAACCTCTTCTATAGCCATGCTAACTGTGATTATAACTTATACTGCTCTAATGTTTCTTTTAAATGGGAATAAATTCTTAGCGAACTTCAGTGACCTTGAGCGTATCTATCTATCTATCTATCTATCTATCTATCTATCTATCTATCTATCTATCTATCTATCTATCTATCTATCTATCTATCTATCTATCTATCTATCTATCTATCTATCTATCTATCTATCTATCTATCTATCTATCTATCTATCTATCTATCTATCTATCTATCATTCCGCTTACGTTTGGGTGCTCTCGTGGCCACCCCCTTAACTTGGCGTGAACCAAAATTAGCATAAGAGGGTAAGATAGCTTGCCGAATATGACGCACTGGTCAAGTCATGAATAATGTCACAATCCTGTCGCGTACGTCGTCAAACACTTCCCATCAGACAGTGGCACATACCCACGGGGTTATGTGCCGCTGGTATGCGGGTATCTACCACAGGTGATTGACACTTAGTACATACTCAGAAACGGCTAGAATACACATGGGCGATTTTAACGCGCGAGCGTTAAGAAATACCCGACATTGGTAGCGTCAACCCGACGAATGCAAAGAACAAGTGTCAGGGTCCCAGGGGGAATCAAACCCAAGCATTTTGCATGGCAATGAAGCATTTTACCCCAGAGCTACGCCAGGTCTCGGAACTACTTTGCAAATAGACGCCAATCTTCATAAAACATCAATAGTGGTTGCAGTGCTGCCTACTCAATTTTATGAACATTACATTTGTACCCCTTTGATACAGCTGTCACGCAGGGTTAACGTCAATTGTGGTTTGTTGCCATGCGCTGAAGTTCTTTCATGTAGCAGTGTCCAGGACCATTATCCTCGCGAGCATCAGCGCTTCATATCAGCTTCTGCTGTTGCTAATACGCATGTTCTTGCTGACATCGTTGCGCAAGTGCAAACTACTGCTTATATAGACATCTGCAACTCTTCAACATATGTCTGTATGTGCAACATTTGTACATATATTTAGCGTCATTTCATGACGTGTTCTCAATGAAAAAAAATTGCAACACGCTCACCTTCTCTCATCATGCTTCGCGTAACGTCGATTCCAGGTACGTGGGATCTGCCAAGTTTTTTTTTTTTTCTTCCTGCGTCTAAGCAGTTAAGCGCGCAACTAACATAAAGCCTGCGTGAATAAACATTTAATGCTAAATATAAACTAACGCTCCTGTCGTAGTCCTTTTTGAAAAACACGCTGAGACAGGCACATCTTTGATGTATGCTTTTTGGCAAATACAACTGGAGAACATTTCACGTATTGTTTTGTCCAATGCAAAAAAAATGCAAAAGTAAAGAACCGAAGCGAAAGGTTTTTGCAAGGATTCCTGGCTCTTTACACTTACTTGTTCTGAAGCGCAAAAATGGCGTCAATATGTTGGACTCAGGAGGCGCCTCCCCGCTTCCATTAGACTGCACGGGATGAAGCGGATTGCTCGGTTGCGCATGATGCAGACGCGAAATATCTTTTTTTTTCCATACTGCTCTTTGCACTACAGTGCTTTCAAAACATGGCGATGACAGTATTTTGTCAGATCGGCGAATTCTCGGATGCCGCTTAACAAATAAAAATCGACAAAAGACACACCCGTGATGAAAGACGCTCACTCGGCGGGACTTGGCGTGAATCCGTAGGCACAAAATTGACGAAGCAAGCGCTGCCTATATTTAGAGTTTAGAATGGTCTTCTCCGTGAAAGAGTAGGCGAGAATGTGGAAGGCTTTTCTCACCCTAAAATATTTTAGGAATGTTTCCTGAATATTCAATCTATAGTCGGGTGCGTGAGTGATTGTTACAATGACAAGGTAAAGTGCAAAGATTATTGTGTTCCCGCACCACTGTTGGGAATAAAGATGGATCACGCAGTTGCAGCTGCTGTAGCTTTTCTTCGTTGCACCTAATCAAGGATATTGTTTGAGACAAACCCGACGAGGCGGGCAAAGGAGTCACACGTTTGTCAGAGTCAGCTGCGGAAGTCGGTGAACTAACTCATCAGTCGACTCACCAGGACTCGCCCATACTTGTATCGAGCCACGAGTCTGAGCCTGAGTGAGTTCATGTGTGTAATATCCTGGTGAGTTTGAGTGAGAGTGACGTGGAAGAAAATTTTTGTGAGTGCGAGTTCAGTTAGCCTAAGGAAAATTTCAGGAAATCTGAGTCCAGAGATCAAAACGTATTTCATGAGTCAGTCTCAGCGAGCTCCACAAATTTCGCTGACATATGGTCAACTGACACGTTTATGTATCGGTAAGGCATAAAGACACCGCCCCCAACGAGGCGTTAGGCAAGAGGAATCATCCTATACTAAACAGCGAGCAAGCATACGCATTGCTTTATATTGTTTATAGGTGCCGTCCGCAATACTCTGTGATAAAGCACACCTAATTTCTCATTCAAACCTAACGGAATGAAATCGACCGTACTTTGGAAACTATGTTCCCGCAAGAGCCACGGTATTATCTAATTACTGCAGGCAATAGGTCCTGCTCTGATGCAAGATACATGCGAAAATGTCCGTTAAAATTTTGCTTGAAGGACGTTGCTTCAATAACGGGCCATCTCCTCTAAAGCTTGTGCGGAAAATTCAAAATACGATGTGCTCTTAGATCTGCACTGAAAGTTCTCTTTGTAATTTTGCATGAATATGAATACAATACAACGTGCTCATATTTGTGCTTACCAACCATTCGCGTTGTGTAAGCAGTACGCTGTAGTTATGTGGTTCTCCACATTTCCCAGCGTACCAGCAGCCTCAGTTAACTAATGGCTACTTTTTGATAATGTGGACCAGTGCAGAGTAATGCGAGTTAAACTCGCTAGCGTTGTCTTCCAAAATGCTGACTACCTATATATTATTGCCTATATGTTGGCGAAAGGACGGCTGGTGCCGGCTAGTCGGAAATAATGTGCTATCAAAACGTAATTTTCATTACTGACTCCACTCCTTCACTTGTTTACAGGAAGACCAGAAATGTCGGGCCAAGCAATCATGGTATGTTTTCAACATTCAATGTATATTTGCACGTGTACAGGTGCTCATTTTTTTCTGTCAAATGGAAAAAGAGAGCAACTTCTTTCAATATATCTTGTACTCCACTAGAATTTGGGGCTTTGAAGAGCGCGTTGAAAACATTTTATAAACTGAATATGCCAGTGGCATTCAGGCATTCTCATGCACTCTTTGGATACATCTAATAGCATTTGTTCATAACGCATATCATATTCCCGTCACCAAGTTACAAAAATATGTATATTTAGCTGGAATAACACCTACAGCTTTGTATCTGTTTCATGCACCATATGTAGGCAAAAATGATGTAGGCCCTTGTGCTCAGGTTTGGGTGCACGTTAAAGAAACCCAGGAGGTCAAAATTTCCAGAGCCCTCAATTAAGTACGGCGTCTCTCAAGATCACATGAGGGTTTTGGGACGTTAAACCCCATATAATAATAATAATAATAATAATAATAATAATAATAATAATAATAATAATAATAATAATAATAATAATAATAATAATAATAATAATAATAATAATAATAATAATAATAATAATAATAATAATAATAATAAAGGGGCTTTTTTGTGCAAGCTATTCCCTGCTACAACAAAAACATTGTCGTTCACTACAATTTGGTGAAGCTCTCACGTTTTCAGCAACAGCAATTGAACTCCTCTTGGCTTTTTTTTTTTTTTGTCATGCACAACCTTTGTCGGCACAACAGCATAGCTCTTGATATTTGCGAACCATGATTTTTGTTCGGGAAAAATACAAACATGAAATAACAACAATAACGTTGCACAGTTCGAAATAGTTTGAGCACTTACGCACACCTTAGTGTAAGCATTGCTGCTCTTTATGGTCTGTCACGATATCGAAACGACAGTGACCACACGATAGAGCTGTATCTGCTCGCAAGTATCGTCAACGTCGCGTGGAATCTGAGTAACGAGAGGAGGTAGCTGTGTCGTGGTTGCAAGCTTAAATTCCACGCATGCTTATAGGAGCGTTGGTGTATAAAAGCAAACGCTGGTAATGTCATCATCCGCGTTCCTTCGCAGCAGGCGCCAAGATCTCCGAAAGCTGTTACGGTCAAGCAGATTTCAAACATATCTTTTTGCGTTCTTGTAGTCCGTTCGAAAGACGGAAACGACTTCATTGTGAGATCCGGCTTGTTGCTATAGTCTGGGCCAGACCGCTCAGATGGAGGATGGAAGGCCTTCTTTTCGAAATGCATTTATTTCCTTTGCATCGCTTATGCATTCCGACGAGCCACGAATACACTTTGGCTTCCACTATGCGCACCAAACTACGGCTGCCGTTCAAGCAACGAAGAATTTTTGAGTCAGGCTAACAACAGCGTATACACCAGCGACAGCGATATGCACCCTGCCTATATTGTGTGCCGACAACGTTCACGCAGCGCTGCTTCTGTAGTTGTTGTTGTTGTTCTCTGGCCTTGGCACATACGCAATGCAGGGGATTGGCCGAGTAGTGGGTGAATTTTTCCAAAAATAAATGCGAAACATTACCTTGCGTACTGTACGCACTTTGGCATCTATCTATCTATCTATATCTATCTATCTATCTATCTATCTATCTATCTATCTATCTATCTATCTATCTATCTATCTATCTATCTATCTATCTATCTATCTATCTATCTATCTATCTATCTATCTATCTATCTATCTGTCTGTCTGTCTGTCTGTCTGTCTGTCTGTCTGTCTGTCTGTCTGTCTGTCTGTCTGTCTGTCTGTCTGTCTGTCTGTCTGTCTACCTTTTATCTATCTATCTATCCAATAACGCATGGGTAATCTCGTGATCACCCCCTTAACTTGGCGTGAACCAAAATTAGTATGGGGGGTAAGATAGTATGATGAATTTGACGCGCTGGTCCACACGTGAATAATGTCACAATACCATCACGTACGTCGTAAAACACTTCCCACCAGACAGTGGCACATACCCGCGGGTGGGTATGTGCCACTGGTATGCGGGTATGTGCCACAAGTTATTGAAACTTAGCATCTATCCAGGAACGACGAGTACATACACGGGCAATTTTAACGCGTGAGCGTTCTGGAAAAGCTGACATTGGCAGCGTTGACCGGACGAATTCAAATAAATTATGTCATTGTTCCAGCAGGAGTCGAACCGAAAGATTCTGCATGGCAATCAAGCATTCCACCAAAGAGCAACGCCTGCAGCCTCGGCACTGCTTTTAAATAGACCGTAATATTCGTGAAACGTCAGTTGTGCTTTGAGCGCTGGATATCCGATTTTATAAAGCTTACATAAGCACTCTTATAATACAACAGTCACGTCGGGTTAACGTCAATTGCAGTTAGGTGCCATCCGCTGAAGTTGATTTACGTAGCATTGTCTGGGCTACCATACTCGTCAGCACCGGCACTTCATGTCGGCTTATCGCTTCTGGTGTTGCTAATGCTCATGTTCCTGTTCTCGTCGTTGCACATGTGTAAACAACTGGTTACATAAAGATTGGCAAATATTCAACTTTCGTATGTGCGTGAAACATTTATACATGTATTAAGCGTGATTTCATGAGCTGTTATTTAATGAAGAGAGAGGCAAAGCGTATGAAGAGAGAGGGAAAGAGTACAAGAAAAATAGGGAGGTCAACTAGACGATCTCCAGTTTGGTTGTCGCTCAATAAAAAAAAATTACAACACGGTCACCTTCCCACCGCATGCTTCGCATAACGTTGATTCCCGAGGTACGTGGGATCCGCCAAATGTTTTTGAGTTACGTTCGTATGCTGTGCCTCTCTGTACGTCTTCGTAGACTTACAAGATAGATAGATATGTGGGCTTTAACGTCCCGAAATCACCATATGATTATGAGAGACGCCGTAGTGGAGGGCTCCGGAAATTTAGACCACCTGGGGTTCTTTAACGTGCACCCAAATCTGAGCACACGGGCCTACAACATTTCCGCCTCCATCTGAAATGCAGCCGCCGCAGCCGGGATTTGAACCCGTGACCTGCGAGTCAGCAGCCGAGTACCTTAGCTACTAGACCACCGTGGCGGGGCGTAGACTTACAAGGGGGCTATATTGTAGAGACTTGTGTATTGTGCGATGTCACTGCGCGTTAAAGAACACCAGGTGGTCAAAATTTCCTGAGTCCTCCAATGCGGCGCCTCTCATAACCATATCGCAGTTTTGGGGTGTTGAAACTCGGATATTATTAATATAGCGCTATTTTTTCCTTCCCTTTGTTGAACCAGCAATCCGAAGTGAGAGATATGGAGGTAACCTTTTGACCGTGTACTACAGCATAGGGCGTAAAAGAGCAGCCCTTATTATCACAACGTTCGCGACGCCGACTACCGATGTAAAGGAAATTTGTAATCAAGAAAACTAGCTGCCTTACTACTGCTAACTTGTACTCACTTATGTCCTATTTTCGTTTATTTGACGTGGCGTGGAATAAATAAGTGAGGCTTGAGCCGGTGAGTAACCCTGTCTACTCCTTGCCGCTTTGCAAGTGAACTTTGGCGTCAAGTGAACTTCGTCTCAAAAAAGGGGCCAAACAGTATGACACCATCATATAACACAAGACAATCAGTCAGCATGATACGGAACCCAATGACAAATGAGTCGGGCAAGCAGTTGGTGTGGGGAAGGGGACTTCGTGATTTCAGCCCGCCCCCACATCACCCTGCCCCGCAATGCTTCAATTTAGCATGGCTGTATACGCACGCACACATACAAATAAATGCATTCATGTACAAATGGTGTTTGAACCTTCCCACCACTTTCCTGCCCTCAGGAACTTCGAGCTAAATTTTTGGCTAGGTCATTGAAGTCATACAAGGCCTTTTACTAATAATTTGTGAGTTTCATATTTATTTTCTTTCTACTACAAGAGCCGTATACACTGTAACGAATGTCGGGAAAGTATAGCGATTTAAGAAACCAACAGAACAACGTTCTTCCTCATATTTAGGCAGTAGTGCTGTGTAATAAGGCATCACTTTTGTTTCTTAGAGTTAAATAAAATTCACAAGATGCATGTCAGCTTGTACTACTATTTTCTGAAATCATAACAAAGGCCACCTGAAAAAAAAAAAAAAAAAACCTCACGACGTATTCGATTTGGGAGCTACTCGGGCTCTTGCGTATACACAAAAAAACACAAATACGCAAAAAAAGAAAACTGCGCAAACGTACGCAGATGAAGAAAAGAATGGTGAAACACACACCGGTGATTCAGCACCCAGATATTTTTTTTTCGTTGTGTGGTGTATGTGTTTGGAGGGCAGATATCTCAAAAATCAGGATGGATCCAATGTTCATGAAAAAAGGGAAGTGTTCCGTTGGGCCTCATACCTCTTCTTCCGTCACTGCCACTGCGAAGGAAAAGGTCTGGTACTACGGTCGTTTCTTCGAAAAAAATATGAAGGACAAAAACCGGAAAACGCATTTATGTGCAAGGTGGCGCCATTAGTTCGATATACCTACACCTTTCATCAAAAGGCACGGCCGGCACTAAGGAGACATACGGTGTGGATGCTAAAAAATACAGCATATATACGGAGTGATTGATAAAGAGGGGGGAGAAACATCCATCCGTCCGTCCTTCCATCTGTTTGTCCTTCTGTCTGTGTTTCTGTCCGTCTGTTCATATGTCTGTCTACCTTACCACCATTGAGTGATCCTATATACAATTTTACATATGAACACAACGCTATCTAGTGAGCAATTCATAAAATAGAACTGGCTACGATGGTGGAGGGAACGACCCATACCCTAAAAGAGCTTCGCCCCTACAAAATGAAAACTCACCAGCCCCTGAAGCATTTACCTAAGACGATACGAAGACGAAAAGCCATCTTGGTCTTTTTCTTCTAAGTCGCTGTATTGATCTCCCATGCACCTTTTCGAAAGCTTTTAGCGACTGAGGAAGTTTTACATTGCTTCCGGGATCGGAGGCTGGGAAAGATTTCGGCTCCTCGCTTTGTTTTGCACAGCCTCCACGATCGGCCCACTTTTACCCACTGATGATGTCGCGTGATGATGGCATCACATGGCGTCACGTTATGTAACGTCAACATGACGTCCTGAAATTGCGTCATGATGACGTCACATTTTCGGCGTTCTCTTTCTCTGTCAAGACGTCATGCGAGCGCGCGATTATGATTCCTTTTGGTCTACGCAAAGCGTGTAGCTGGGCTAGATGGTTCGCCGATTTCAAAGACATGTTCAAACAGCGCGACGAAAACAACACGCTAAAAAAAATAGAACGTGCGCACACATGAAGTGGGGCTTCGTGTGTGTGTATGTATGTGTTTGTGTGTGTGTTTCGTTGCTTCTAAAGTGTTGCTATCATGCAGTTTAACCATGTCTTTTTGTCTCAGTGGTGTTTATGCCGACACCGTGGAAGACACATGCTGACGGCCAATTCAAGTGATTAATGAGCGTCCAAGTATTTCGTATCAAGAAAAAAAAAACAAAAGTTAGGAAATAATCTTAGTTGGATCAACTGTAGGTGGTTTGGAACAAATAGTTTCATTTCACAGACGTTTCGGTGTCTGATAAAAGCTGTTATACGGTCATTCGGCGTGGACTCGTGTAGGCCGGATTCAATTCGAAGACGGCTGTCGCAAAGAAAAGTCGTAAAACCTGAGGCGTCGTGCGGGTAGTCGTGGTTCGTGGCGGAGTCGTCAACACGTTGTTTCGTCAGGTTTTGAGTCGCACTAACCGTGACCTTAGATAATTAACGGCTTTGTCACCACGTTCCTGGCTGGCCGGGCACTTTCTGGTGGGCGGCTGAGCTGATGGGTTTGTTCAGCTTTGCTTCTTGGAAACGTTGGCTTCGGTAAAGAACGAGGTGATCGTAACAGGTGGCCTCGATGGTGTTCAAACTTGGCACTTTGAGTTTCTTCGTGCCACCTTTTGTTTTCATTTTTTTCTTGGTTTTGTTTGACGGTGGGTGGTGGCGGCTAATGTGAAAACAAATGCAGGAAACAAGACGCTCTTCTGCTTTGGAAATTATGCATCTGGTATAAAAAATAACCGGTTGTTTTTATATGCAAGGATTTGGGATGCCTTACTTTGGCGATCGCTCTTACTCATAAAATAAACAGGGCATTAAAACAAAGTGGAGAGAACACACGTACAGGAAACGTAGCGACGAAATCGCTTCGAAGAGGCTAAAATTTTCAGTGGATGAATCAACACGAATGTGTCGGCTATAAAATACACCCAGAAAGAGGTTTATTGAGGCAGAAAAGCTGAGAGGGTCGTCTGAATCAAATTTTTTACCTGCTACTCGGCGTTACGGAAGGGGAGGGGAGGCAATAATAGGAGAGAGAAGAAAATACCGCAATAGTAATGGCAACATTTTTGTCGGTATACTGAACATCATCCTGAATATGATCATCGCTTTCAAATTTTGTCTCAACTTTTTTTTCCTTTTTTTCCTTTCCGTCAGAATGACATTCAACGGCCAGCTGGCAATATAAGAGCCAACGCCATCAAATGGTGAGTTTTTTTTTCCGTCGATGAACTTCGTTGAATAGAGATTCGACGTAGAATTTCTAAACTCTCACATACATCAATTAAGAAAACCAACATTGTATAGCCTCGCTTACAGAAACAAGAGCGAGAAGACACTATATCAAGACAAAATTTTACCTTTAGAAATGGCATTGAGGCCAATCCCACTCATGCGTATGAGCCAATTTCTCCCAGGCAACACAACAAGGAAAACAATTTCAGCAATTGTTATATGTGATCTAGTTGGAAAGCTATATATCAAACTAACAAAACGCGGCATAGGTATCAATAAGCTTTATGCACGTTTCTCATGGGAAGGAGATAATTTATTAGTTCAACTGTGAGATTTATTGCCATTACGTTGGCCTTTCTGTGTGTTTCTTCATGAGCGTGCATGTTTAGCGTAGTTTAGCGAAGATTACTCGCGTGTTAATAGAAGTCAAGCGTGGTATATAATATTGCAGTGAATGTTAGAAACCCTGGGCTCACTAATCCAGTCACCTAAGCCTCGTCTTTAGCCTTAACCTCTGACTGCTATACTATTGGCTACTTCGCATTTATCATAGGGAGTTAGCCGAAGTTCTGGGTCTCCCAAACGCAATACTACACAGTCCCTTGCGCAATCCTCGGAGGTAGCGCCGGAAGCAACCGGATGACATAAAGTCCTACAGCCAACGAGAAACGATGTAGGCGCGTGTATATTTGCTCTACAGGGGTGGACGGTGCTTGTGAGTTGGATGCATCGCATGCAGTATATGAAGATATATATCTAACGCCGAACTTCCCTCGTCGAATTCTTTCGTCGTGTGCCCGGTCGTATCAACCTGCTGCAATGGCACTGCAGTTGTGGACCCTAGGATCATTTCGATCGCAGGGCACGGCTCTTACATATATATGAAGGGGCTGCGTGAACTTTATGAAGTGCTGTCTTCTGGCCATAGTTCCAAGGTCAAATATTTAGGCTGCCCTTTACGCACAAACGTGCGGCAGGACCAGCGATGGTGCTGTTGCACTGATAGTAAAACCTTTCACTTTTTTTCCCGTGGACGACGGCATTGCTGGTATACTGAAACTGCTTTATGAAGCCGTGCCGAATAACAAAAAAAGTTCTGGTTTGTCAGATCTTTCGATAACCCAAAGTGACGCACTGCGATGCTTTCTCTTTTTGTTTTGAGCTACATAAGCTCATTCATGCCAGATAACAGTGACAGTTCGTAGGAAATGAATTTTTCACACCGTGCGAAGTATTGTAGTTTCTCGAAGCTTGTGCGCCCGTTATATGTCGACAAGCCGGAATATCTTGCCGCCAAAAAAATTGCATTATTAATGACGCTGGCTTGATTTCAAAGCAACAAAATGTAGGAGTGCAGACGCACTTTTACTTAGAACTCAGATCAACGACGGCAAGCACGCCTCTGCCAGTGAACGATCAGTGACCATATAAACCATTTAATCTTCAGCTTTGGAATTGTACGAAGGGATTTCAAATGGAAGGTATAGAAGACAACGAGGAGGTTGAAAGGTTAACTCAGTTGTATTTGCTTTCTTACTTCACACAGTGAGGTGGGAAAGCGGGCCGCGATTAGAAAATACGGCCAGCTACTCTCCGCGAAAGACGCTCAAACACCGAAGCTTATGTCCTGATGTCGGATTGTTGCCTTCCTATTACGCACGTCAGTTGGGCTTCTTCCTTCAGAGCGCGAGGACTGTTGATCATTATAGGAAAGGGAACTCCACCTGAACCAGCGCCCTCCTTTTATACCCCACCAAGAGTCTGACACTCTTGTCGCTAGCAGCAAGACTGCGACGTACTTTCCACAAAGCCTTTCCCTCACCCTTCGTGCCCCCGAAGAGCACTATTCTAGTTAAAGAAAGCTGAGGGTAAGAAATCAACTGATAAAGCCGTATTTAGGAAACATTACATCGATTGATATGTGGGGTTTAACGTCCCCAAACCACCACATGATTATGAGAGACTGAAAGACGTGGTAGTGGGAGGCTCCGGAAATTTCGACCACCTGGGGTTCTTTAACGTGCACCCAAATCTGAGCACACGGGCCTGCAACATTAACGCCTACATTGGAAAATGTAGCAGTACATCGAAACACCTGTTACTAGGAAAGAAAGAAAAACGTAATGAGAAGGTGATGGTCGAGGTGCAAGAATGCGATAGTTGCAACAAATCCTGATTAAATTGAAAACACTGTTCCTGCTTGTAGGCCCCCAGTTGGAACGGGGGTGTGAATGATTCGGATTCGTTAGGCAGCCACAGTTCATTGTTGTCGTGTTACGACCGCATCACCTTTGTCGTTCATTGTAGCAACAGAACTATTGCGCACCTAGGCACATAGACGAAGGTTTAATTGCTGGCGCGGAGGAAGGAAAGAGTTAGAAGACAAATTTTGATCGAGTTGATTGCAAAGAGTCAAAAGAGTTGACTTGGAAACCGCCTCTCGAGATGGTTTTCAAGTTAAAATATGGCATTGTACAATGTGAAGTAAATAAATAAATAAATAAATATATAAAGAAAAAAGAAAGAAAGAAAGAAAGAAAGAAAGAAAGAAAAAAAGGAAGAAAGAAAGAAAGAAAGATAACGGGTTAGGAGCACACACACTATACGGTCAATTTTTCCTAATTTGGCCCATAGTCTAATATTTTCCTGATGTGGCTTTCACGAAGGGTGTCGCTGATGTGGAAATACAATGAAGTTATAGTGAGTTATAACCAAGGTTACAATTTAATATTACAAATCAAAACACAAATACAAGCGCCGCCCTCAAAATCGCGGCTCACCAGCCGTTAATCTGTGCGAGAGAGTGTGTGTTTAGAAAAAAGTGGGCAACGATTTAGGGTACTATAGGTACTCTACTAGGAGAACACATAAAGCCGTCCTACGAAGGCTCACACTCGATGAGGCCCTGTTACCAAAAATTACGCCATGAACGAGATCACGACACCATGAGTGCTTCTTCGCTGCTAACGCAAACGCTGTGCACAATAGGAACTAAAGATTCGACGTCCCTACTTGTTAAAAATTAAGTTAGATTGACGACCAAATCTTTGCGGAAATCGCGCAGAGAATCAATGTTTTGTATTTTTGCCAAAAAACCAGTGGCACCAGCATGCGTCTTTTTTGAAAAACTAGTAATCTAACATGCGCGAACGGCAATGACGTTACTAAATATAAACAATTGTTTTTATGCAAATATTCTTGGGATGGGAGAGGTAAGATTGTATGGTGACCTTGTAAGATTATGGGGACCTAAGATTGTATGGAGACCATTCAGAGGTTGTAAATGAGCGCGTAATGAAGCTAAACAATTAGAAGTTAGCGTTTGTGCACGACCGTCACGCCATCCCATTATAATTGATTTCTCGCAAGGAATCTAGATCGCATTACTCATGCAGGGTTGTGCAGGCTGGGCACTACGACATGCGTTGGTTTGAATTTCCCTTTTATTGATGTCCAGTGGTTCCAGTCAATATCAAGATTACGCGTAAGAAAGAAATGGCAGCCCCGTCATGGGAGCGCCGCTATACGACTTCAAGGTTAAGGACTCAGACTTGCGAAAGACATACTTTGAGGCATGCACGTCCAATTCTGAACGGCGAAAAAGGGAGGAACAAATTAGAAAACAGCAGTAAGCGAAGGCCCCGCACGTCCTCTTATTGGAGAACACACACGAACGGGAGCAGAGAAAAATGTGCTCGCAGCAATCGAAGCCCTGGTTTTGATTCTACACGTGATTCTGTGGGAAATAAGATCCGATTCCAATCATTCAAAGTGGGTAGGCGAAATACGAACGGTAAACAGGGATACGAAGCTAAGTGTGCGGAGTGTCAAGGACGGACGAATAATTGTGGGACAACCCCCAGCGACACGTCTATTCTTGGCCATTGGAGAAGACGCTGGTCTTTTTTGTGGGGGAATAAGGGTGACATCTTGAGCCACCAGAAAAAGAGACAGAATGAAGACTTAGAAGTCTCCGTTAGTGAATTATCCTGAAACGACTTAAAGGCGTATACGGCCCTCGGTGTGGGCATTTATCGCGCACATTCTATTAGACGAACGCCGCTTTATATATATTCAAAGAATGCGAGCTCACAGTTTGATGATGATGATGATCCTTGTAATACTGGCACACACCCACAAAGGGGGATCGGCCAAGAACCGGGCGGCAGGACAGGATCTTCTATTTAAAGGCTCATGGTTCTACAAACACAAAGTCACACTGAATTGATATATATATATATATATATATATATATATATATATATATATATATATGTGTGATCTAACAGACAGTAATGCCAAGGAATGTACAGGGGAAGTTATTAGAACCAATGGAATGTAAATAAGAAGAAAGAAGAAAGAAAAGTGGATGAAAAAATAGATGAAAAAATAACCAGCCTAGAGCATCGAACGCGTTATTGGAAGGTCGTAGGTTCGTTTCCTGCTCACGGCTGGTTATTTTTCATCCACTTTTCTTTCTTCTTTCTTCTTATTTACATTCCATTGGTTCAAATAACTTCCCCTGTACATTCCTTGGCATTACTGTCTGTTAGATCTCATTATTATTGTGCCACGGAATAACAAGCCCTATATATATATATATATATATATATATATATATATATATATATATATATATATATATGGTTCTGTTTCTAGTAAAAGAAAACCTCGTCGCTTTCAGAATATCTCGCTTATGATGAGATAAAGTGATGCCAACCGAACGTGTTCTGAGGCTCGTTTCACCATGACGGTGGCCATCGGATTTCATTGCGTGATATCTCGCGGGAAGACGCTCAAGAGATGTTCCGTATAGTACCCGGAGGGCAACATTTTTCGCAACTCTCTGCGCGCCCGATAAGCTGTATGCGTCGTAACGATGAGTCAACGCCACACCTTGTCGTAATGCGCGCAATTGGCTTGTACTGCACCTTTTCACGGTTGCTTGTATATACTACGTGCATGTCGCTGTCTATTTCGTGGAAATGGCGGTGACGATCACTTGACAAAGAATAATATGCTGCAGTAGCTTCGCAGTGGAACGTGTACGCAACGGTGTTAGTAACCGGTCGTTGTAAATTTATTGGAACGGCTGGTTGCAAATACATTGCAACCGGTTTTCATTGCAAATTTGTTCCCTTATATTAACCGCTAGATTCATGGCCAATACCTCGCAGTGGGTAAGGGCTAAGAGTCAAGGATCAAGCAAACAAGCAAGCAGCGAAGAGGAAGACGAGGAAGGCCCGCGCGACTGCGACAATGCACGCGATGCGCGTGTGACACGAAATTCGCCGCTTGACCACAGCGGTGTTCCCTCGGCGGCAGACCCGAGCCGTCGGGTCCATCGGCAGTCCTCGCGTCGCCTCAAGGTTTGGCCGTCATGTGGACCGCTCCCCTGTGGTGCCTGGTCCTGGGCCTTCTCGCCTGCAGCCCGTGCCTAGGGCAAACCGAGCCGGAACCAGCCGTGGGCCTCTTCCCGCAGGCCGTGCAGAAGGTGAGAAGAGCTACTAACACTTAAAGGGCTGCTATAAACTACCCGGAGGTCGGAAATCAGTGGTGTTGCAGTTGTGTTCGAGTCTTCAACGAACCCGTAGCCGCAAGGGTTTTTTCGGAACGGTGCCGCGATAGCGGAGTCAGGCCCCTTTGCTGATACAAAGCTAGTTTAGAGGGTATAGTCCGGGCTAGCTGCAACGAATTCGGCGAAGTTAAACGACATCAAGGACGCAGACAAAATAAAGGTACCACACAGCCCTATTGCTTTGTGTTAATTTTTCTTGCGTCCTTGTTCTTCCTGTTGTTTACCTCGGCTGAAAAATTAAATTGACCCCGTATCTGCATGTTAATCAGCTCGTTAATCAGACTATCAAGACAATATTCTTGCGTGTGGAGGGAGTGAACAAAACATTTATTTGATGTTCTGCGCAAGAAAATCGGTGAATGGTATTCTGGAGGCGCTGCGTTAGAGTGCCTCGAGTGTATGGCGGAGGCGAACAAGCGCATGAAGTCGCGTCACACGTGAGACATGAGCACCACCTGGCAGTGTTCTGGGAAAACGAAGTGCGTGGCTCTAAGACGGGTGTGCCCGCCCGTCTCAGAGGTGATAAGGTGTAGAACGCAAGGTGACGGGTAGGTGCCACACCCGTTTCGTCTTAGTAAAGCGTTGGAAACACTCGCCTTTTTGTGCAAGCGTTGCATGGTCAGCGCAGCTTGATAAGCGCTACGGTCCTTAAAATTAATTATGTATGCCTTTTCTAGTAAGAGACGTACATGCAGAATATATACGTGTTGTTATGGTGCCGCAGACATGCGCAATAATTGTTTTTTATATGACAATTGCATAAGTATAAACGCTGAATCTGGAGCAACGTTGGTGGGGGCTGCGGATGGAGAAAGCCGTTTTAAGTACCCGGTGCCGTTAAGAGTGAACAAACAGAGAGACAAAGATTTTTGCGTCGAAGGTCCCTAAGAAAGACTATCGTCTTTAAAAAACGGGTCCTCGCTTGCTTAGACTTTTGGTGGTAGTGGTTAGAAGAGGAAGAAGTCACCTAGCTTCTGCAGCCCGGTATAGAGAGCACGGCGCAGTGCCTCGCTGTGCTCCGTTCGTCTGAGTGCTCCTTCTAAGCGCACGAGGAGAAAAGGCGGTGAGCCCGCGTTCTTGCGAGCAGACAGGCTTTTTTTTACGGCGACATGACCATACGCGAATGGTTAGGTCATGACTAGTGCTGGGGGTTACCAAAGGCCTGGAGAGGAAGCATTGTTTCGTAGCGTTGCCGCGTTTGGCATTGTTGATCACGATGGCAATGTGAATTGAATGCACGCGGTTACATGGAATGTTAAGAAGTTATCGAAGGTAGGTCTGCGCGTGCCTTAGGGCTCATTCACACTTGCGACTTTCAGCGTTCGCGAGACCATTTGCGAGTGGCGACCGAAAAGTTACTCATGGCCACCGAAGTTCCCACTGGCGTGGGTCTTAAAATCGTCGCTACACAAATTTTATGTCGGTTCACGAAAGAAAACCGTCGCTACACGAAATTCATGTCGATTCGCAAAAGGCTGGCATTATCATTGACCCTTAAAATAAGCTGGCGCCCTCTTCCCGTGCATTTGATTCACCCGGACGTTTGCGACTGCAGTCGTGAGACGGAAAAGTTAAGCGTTGGACCACTGAACCGAATCGGTCACCTTGCAAACAAGCGGTCCTTTGCGACAGACTTGGTCGCACTACCGGGGCTAGCCGCTTGTCTGAACGACCTATTATTCAGCGAGAACGTTTGTAGCGACATCGACGTTCCTATAGGGTGGTATTCACGCTGCAAATACACTGATCTGACGGGCACGGGTTTGATCGTCGCCGTGGCAGTCGCACTTCATTGGAGGTGCAATTCTAAAGGCTTGTCTACTACTGCCTGGTGCCAGTGCTCGTTAAAGAACACCAGATCGTCCAGATTTCCGGAGCTCTCTTCTACGCAAAGCCACGTAACCACGTTGTTGTTTTAGCTCGTAAAACCACAGGTATTAATACTAATGGGACCTTTTTTGGTTGGCTAGTTGGTGCATGTGTAACGTCAGGAAAATAATTGGCCGTGTGCTTCGTGGAAATGTCGTCGAAAGAGGATATAGTCTTCTGCCGGCATTCTTTCGTGCATAGCACCACCTTTTCAGCGCAGCCAAAAAAAAAAAAAAAGAGTGCGTTCTTTAGAATATCGTATCTATGTGTTTTCTAGTAAATAAACAAACAATCTAATGCTGCCCCACAGCCTCCGTCGGCTTGGCGTCATGCAACTCGGCCCTTGGCTTCAAAAGGTTTGCTGACCCCTGGCTTAGGCGAATAATTGCGGAGCCCAGAGTTCTTAAGGGCGAAGCTCCTTAAGGCTTGGGCTGTGCGTCTCCTGTATGTAGCCACCTCTTGTTTAGTGCTTGCAGTATTCACAAGTTGACGGTACTTGTAGCTGATGATAAAAAGATGCAAAGTGTTATAAACTAGACGGCGATACTTGTAGTTGATGATGAATGATTCGAGATGTTATAAAATAGGAATGATGTCACACGTGGCGCGTGTCATTGGTGGAAGGCAATCGTTCGATTTAGTGCGGCGACGTAGGCTAGGGGGAGCAGTTCTAATAAAATCGAGTGTACGGAGGATTCATGGTTTACCAGGTTTACCTCCGGAACTTCGCCCACTCATCATCATTCACTTCGTGAATATGGCGGCACTTTTTTTTCTCTTATAACAGCGAGGCCATTTTAGTTCGGCGTAAAATGTCGGTTGTGACACAAAACCATCATCATCATCAAGCAGCGCTCACGCTCTTCATCTTCATCTGCCACTTTGTTGCCAGAACACGTGTGTCAATAGTACAGTAAGGAAGTGAGAGAAAGAGAGAAGGATGGAAATGGTAAGAAAGCGACCAGGCGAAACACTTTCGGGGGGAAAAATATTGCGCGTGGCATGGTAGTATCAGAATCAAACTACCCACTATCTGAAGAGAAGCGGGCTGACCGCTGACAGAAAAAAACATAGAGTTGTCTTGTGTAGTTTAGTGCAGCAAGGGTGTGGAAAAGCGAAGTGAGGGGAAGGGTCGAGAAGAGAGCGTATCATATAAAAAGTGAGAGGGAGAAAAATAGAAATACAAGCTGGTAACAAAGAATCAAATAAAGAATAAAGTAAGATTAAATAAATAAAAAAAGAATAGAAAAAATGAGAAAAAAGTGAAAGAAAGAAAGAAAGAAAGACCAATAAAAAGAAAAGCGAGAAACGTGTAGACGCAAAAATAAACTCACAAAAAGAAAAAAAAAGATTAAGAAAACTAAAGAAAACGAAAGTCGCATAGCTCTGCACCTCCTACAAGAGTGCCACCACTAATGCGAAGCTGCCCGTCAGCTTGGGTGTTTGTTTTGGATGGCGCCTCTAGTGTAAGTTCAACCATTTCTTATGTGTTTAGAGAAAGTCGCAAACAATTAGTAGAGTACTAGGTACTTAAAGCCGTCGCGTGGGCCTCACACTTGACCAGGCTGTCGTGACAAAACATAACGCCGAGAACGAGCTCACGACTGACGACCAGGCGCCACTCTAAACGCAGGGGAAATCCCAAACCTACGTTATGGTCACGGCGGGGCGTATAGGTGTGTTTAGCAAAAAGTTGTTAACGATTTAGCGTACGAGGTACTCTAACAGAGGATATAAAAATCCCCGCATTAGTTAGGTGTGTTTGGAAAAAAGTGGTTAATGGTTCAGAGTACTTGGTACTCTACTATGGGAGAGCTGAAAGCCGTCCCTATAAATGCTTCATAGCATAGAGAAACATACTATATAAAGAGTGGCCACTGGAGCTTTGTCACGGCCCAGCAAGAAAGGGTCTGACCAATCGCTCTATGGCGTACCTATCCTCACTTTTGCTCTTTTTTAAGACATGTATTAGCCTCCTCAGGAGCACATTAAGTACCCAAGTGTGACACCATTTTTTTGCAAAAAAGAAAATTTATTAATTTGTGCATTTTTTCCATACCTGGTCTACATCATGTGGCGCTTAGAACGTTTAATGCTTTACAACAGAAAGCAGTAAAAAAATGCCCAGAAAGTGTTGTCTTTTGGCATTTGTTTTGCACAAAGTAGCACATTCATGTGGTTTAGATGTACTGTACATGTATTTCCTTTGTGGACGCATGGGTGGGTAGCGTAGTGGTAAACACGCTCGTTTTGGAGCATGAGGGCACCGGTTCAAATCCCATGGTCGGAAAGAAAACTGTTTTATTATGCTGAAGACATTATCGGGTCTGACCAACCATTTGTGCCACTGAAAGCAGCGCAGTAGATGAGCCGCAGGGCTCTACGGGAGTGTCCACTTTTTAAGTATGTTTCTCTGTGCTCTGTAGTTCTGTAAGCACTTTCGTTAGTGTGTTTAGAAGAAGTGGTTAACGATTTCGAGTACACGACACGTCGATCTTAAAGTAATAACACATCATCATGACACCAGTGCTATTCACTCATTCCATTCTTTCCTGCCTCCCCAAGCTGCGTGGTTTTTCAATCACACTTAGCTTGGTTTGCTCCTCGTTTACGCGCCAAAAATGTCCAGCTCTAGTAATTTTTGAATGCAACTCGTACTTTGACTAGCACATTTAGTAGTTAAGCTTAAAGAAGTGTAAGAAAGAAAAAATACGGCTCCTTTGTTCCTGGCCTAATTGCGCAAGGATAGTACATACACTGGAAACACGTTTTTTTGTTGATTACACACGAGTATGATAAACCCAACAAACAATTTGGTTAAAGAAAGCGTAGGAAGTTCTGCTGTCGTCATTTAATTGTAGTGTAGTAATCACAACCAAAAATGAATTAAAGTGGTTGAAAAAGAAGCACCATTGGCAACAGTAGGTTTCGAGGTCTGTGGATTCATTTCAAGCATTTTCAACACGACCAAGAAAGAACTGCCTGTAATAATGTTCTATCGGCAAGAGTTTTTGCAGGCAGTCTATATGCAATTGCAAAATAATAACGCCTTGATACGCTGTTTCTTGTTAGGTATAGAAATGTATCCCAAATATATTCGAAAATAAACCTATATTAATTTCTTTTTGCGTAAGTAGAAATAACTCAAAGGCTAGAAATGTAGTGCAAACTTGTTTTGTGCTATGTGAATTTAGAGCGAAGAAAAAATACAGTTGAGATGCAACACAACGAACGGCTCTTCCAACTGCCAAAGTGATCGTATGGAACAGTACACTGCAAAATTAAGTAGGGTTATCAACGGTTCAGTGTATCTGCGCCAATATTATCTACTAGTCATTACAACAAGTAGAATTGGGGCACACAACATCTGAAAGAACTAGGTGCACTACAAGGTTCTGTCACCCGGAAGTGTGCGATCTCAGTTATTTCGCTCTTTTTTATGCACTTCACGCAAACTTTAGAGTGCAGGCAACCAATTGATCAAAACACGCAATGAAAACAGAGCAACTTCGCTCGAAGTTTTCAAACTTTTAAGGAATGGTATGCGTCCTAAAATTATTATTTTTTATAAGTAAACCTAACTGCGCAGTTAACAATGAGTCAATGATGTCGCTGTATAGCTCGCGACGACATTCAAGAGAACACAAACTTTTTTTTGCAACTAACTACGTTTCACCAACGTTTCCATAGCTTGACACATTAAAAAAAGTGCGAAGTTCTTGAGTGTTAAGTAAACTGCCCGTCAACAATTTTACAGAACCTCCGGGCAACAATGAACAAAACAGGCACTCTGGTGATTGAACAAGACACGCGAGCCTTGCAGCATTATCATTCGGTGCTGTTAGCGTTGCTTTTGAAGCGGTTGTAGCTTGTAGGGGGGGGGGGGGGGAGGTAATAAAAAGTTATTCAGTAATTCAGGATGCAGTGAAGGACCACTGCAGCATCTTTTCATTGCCACCAATGTCACAGCGTCCTGTTTGTGTTTTTTTTTCAGTCCCTCTTGAACAAATCTATTTGTTATTGTTGTTGTTGTTGTTGTGCAAAGTAATACATCATTCAATTTCGGTGTTCTTGTCACGACTTGAGGCCCCATTCGTATTGTGCACGCGCAAAGCACAAAACGGATATACGAACTTATCACAACGCAGAAAGTAAGATGCACAGACAACGACGCAAGACAAGAAAGCCAGGCGACGTACATGAGCGCACGCAGATGTGTTTTTTGTGCATTTTTCTTCCGCCGCGGTGCGACGTCCTTCAATATAGTCTGCGTTTGGATTGTTTCATTTTCGTGACATTTTTTTGCGATCAATTCCTATTAACTATAGCTGAGTTTTCTATCGTTAAATTGAAGAGAGGACGCAGACGCTGCTACGAAGTTATGCCCCTGACACACGGGCACCCTGAAGTCCTTTAGACAAGGGGACATCTTTCGGAAAGGCGTTCGGGCGCAGTGACACACGACAAAGGAGTGACTCCTTTCCGGCAAAGATCCTTTTCTCAAAAGCAGATCCCGCATCTACTTTTCTGGCAGGAAGGGAGTACTCTCGCATACAGTGCGCATTTTATCAATAAAAGAAAACGTGTCGCAACACTGCGGTGCCCTGTCAGTATTTTTTTGCGCTGAGAAAATGTTTTCATTTTCAGCAGCAATGCGATTTGTTGAAAAGTGAAGGCCTATAGTCAGTCCATACTCTCAAACGCCTGCATTACGTCACTAGCGCGATCATGTTAGGGTTGGCAGCGGCAGTTGTTGTGTCGGCGACGTAGTATCTTGTAACAATGGAGTCGGCTCAGTCGGTGAAGAAAAAACCGCACGTCCAGTGGACTGAAAAGGAGACCTGGGTGCTGATGAAGCTATGAGAGGACCATTTGGACACCTTGTGAGGGCAAAAGCACAACGGTGGAGTGTACCATGCGATTGCAGAGAGCCTCACCGACGCCGGTATTCTCCGTACACGGGCGCAAGTTCATCTTCGATGGAGCTGAGGGCGACAAGAATCAGGCCCACCTCAACTATTGCTTTATATCTGTCTCTGCGCTGAGACATCGCAGGACCACGATGAAACGCGGCACACCGTCACTGACGCAGCTGGACGCAGCCATGTAAAAAGCACGACAAAAAACAAAAACAGCAACACATCGACTGTTCATAGTTGCCAGGCGAACTTAAGTTGCTGCTAAAAACGCAAAAAAGCGAAAGAAAATTACAGGTATGCAGATTATAAGCCACCAGACAATAAAAAAAAACGGTTTTATGCTCCGGCGTCGCTGATTGTGATGTACATGCGCAGATTCTTTTTAATATTTCCAATCTTGCTGCTTCTACAAACAGCGCCATTTTTTCTGCAACGTTCTTCTGAGGAACCACCTAAAGCAGTAGTCCGGTGCCGTGTGTCATCAGCGCCACTCCTTTCTGCAAATGGTCCCCTTAGGCGACAAAAGGGCTTTACTTCAAAGTACTTTACTTTTGCCCGTGTGTCATGGGTATTAGCGAATGTAAAAGCGTTCTTCGTATGCAATGATAATCGTTTTATTGCCTTTATTTCATTCAGTTATTCATTCACTTTGCTTTCACATACCCCAGTTCACGCTATCGTAGAAGTAAGGATCATACAACTCGCGCAAAGTGAATATAAAAAGTCACCGTGGGTCTTATTTACGAACACTTCCTGGTAATAAATTCCGTGTTCAGTAGTAAAAAAAAAGATTGTGTTTGAACATGTCGATTCTAGCATAAAATGTTATGATTTATTTTCTGAGAGCTATGGGCATAGATGTGACCAGTGAACGAAAAAAAGTTTCTCTGAGCATTTGAAGCGTGACAGCTTTGTTATGGGGTGTGGAAACATTAACCCTGCAGTGTGGCTGCATGTTGAGAAGAGGATAAGGTCATCAGTAAAAGGCAGGTAGTCTAAAACGTTAGCAGCAATATTTTTGTATCCTATTCGGCTATCGTTTTGTACACGCGCTTCCGGCCTTTTGTCCTGCAGTGAGATATAACTATTATACTCGTTACTTGATTATACACAATACTAATTACATTGTGAACGCCAAAGTGAAACAATGATCTCATTTAAATTTATACACTTTACTCTTAGAACTCCAATGACGCAAGTTTCGCTGTTATAATCATTAATAGAGAAAGAAATAAGGTTGATGTTCTATATTTAATTTTCACGCCAAAATCTTCGCTTATAAAGTCACAGATTAGTTACAGATTTCAAAAAATATATATTTTTTTATTTTAGCGGCATTGAGTCAATAATGTTTTGAATCTTTGTATGTTAGGTCTGTGGCTACGACAGATGACAATGTACTTCGTTTTAACTGATTAGTAAGTACAAAGAACCCAGTAGACGTCGTTAAAATATACGACGTCAAGGCGTTTTGTCCGGGAGTCTCAAGGTGGCGTCTCCACCCGCAGTTTCTTTTCGAGTAGTTGCTCGCTTACGACAGGTCGTCTCGCGGTAAGAGCGCTGTTTCGGCATTGTGGAATCATACTTTACCAACACGCATAAAACTGTTTTAGGGGCGAAGCTCGTTACGCTGAGGCTCAGTCTAACCTCCATGGCGACCACTTACTTCTCGCAATGTTCACTAGATGGCATCTATGCTGTTGCAGTACGTGAAGTAATCACTAGATGGCCTAGACGCGTGTTGCGTATGGTTTAGTTTGATAAGAGTTTGATTAGATGGCGGACAGACAGACAGACGGACGGACGGACGGAAGGACGCACAGACAGACAGACAGACAGACGGACGGACGGACGGACGGACGGACGGACGGACGGACGGACGGACGGACGGACGGACGGACGGATGGACGGACGGACGGATGGACGGATGGCTGAGCTGAGAGCCTACGAAGCTTCGCCCCACTCATCATCGTGGATATGCTGTAAATTCCGTTCTCGTTAGTGTCCCTTTAGTGATCGAAGACTTTGCGTTACCCACCCATTAGCGCTGATGAATTTTCCTAATTATTGGTGCGAAGAGACGGTACAGACGAAACCGTGATATGGCTGCAAGATATGCTGTATAGAAAAAGAGTTCTGTAATTTTAGACGTATGGGGTTCCTTAACGGGCACCCAAATCACCCAAATATAAGCACACGGCATTTAGCCTGTTGCCGAAAGGCGGCTGATGCAGCCAGTATTAGATCTCACGAACTTTGAGTGAACAACGCTATCACAATCCTTGCGTATATGGGTTCATACAAGAAAGAATAAAAAAAATAACACCAGCCCTGTGCGTAACGCACAGCATAGTCTTACTGAATTCGGGAAAAGTGACCATAATAGAGCATTTTTTGTAACACTCTCAGGAAAACTACTACAAATACACTTGCACGGTACCCACTACACCATAAGTCATCATAATTTTCGTAATGTAGGCAAGGGTGAATTATTCCATTCGTATTTGAGCACATTGTGGCTGCACTTTGTTGATGCTGTGGCTGGCGATGAAGAATAATGTCTGAGCTTTTTGTAAGGGGTCAGAAGCATTCGGCGACCCAATCGTTACGCATTTGGCATCGCATTACGCCAGGTTTTTACCTACTCTTCTGAAACGCTCTTTTACACATGCCAGTGGGCATTTATAACCGACATGAAGCTTACATAGAGCCAGCTTGCAACGTAGTTTCCAGCACTGGGGGGTGGCTCTGTGCCAGAGTAATGGAAGTCCTCACAAAGCTCTTGGGTTCAAATCCAAATGCCTCGTGGTCATCTTTTATCAATTTTTTTTAGTCTTGTTTCACGCTATGGCGGTTACTGACACTAGTGGCGGTGGCGCATAACTTTGGCACTAAAATCAGCCCGTGTTGCCAATTTCATGACGGCTTTCACTATAGAACACTAAATCATGTCTGCAGTGTACTACGTACCGCAGGAAATACGCGTGAACTCTGAAAATATGATTAGCTCAGTAGAAGAAACGGTCAAGATTAAGAATACATGGTACAGTTCACAGTATAGACGGTTTCAAGATTGCAAGCTTTGCGCCCCAAAAGAACTTCTGGTTAACTCATTTACCAGCTCGTAACGTCGAAACTGAAAGGTCGTTTTCATGGTTACTTAAGGGTAAGAGAAGTCTCTTATTAATTTTCAGATAAAAAGAACGTGAGTAATGCTCAAGAGAATCCTTTGTTGTTTTTGTGTAGCTCAAAATAACATTTGTTAAAGTATATTTTGCCAAATAAGGGAAAGAAAGTACAGAAAGTCAGCGGGCTATTTTTTAATGCTCTCCTTGCTCACCGATGCCACTACGGCACATTGCAGTATGAAACCGGACGTCATCAGGGGCCTGTGTTGTAAACAGTGAAAGGGCCTGTAATTGTGGGCACGTATGTACACTGCCTATGGAGCTTGAGACATGCTTGGTAAGATAGCTACAAACAAGCAATACTTGCAACGTATCAACTTTTTGGTAGACAGAGGGAAACCCACGGTATACCCACGCACACTGATGGAGGATCGTTACTCACGGCGTATAACGTAGAACACGAGTGGTTGCTAAAACTGTGGTAGTTTTACGTTCTGTACAGTTGTTTGCACACTTGGGTCCTCGTTGCAGAGGCGCTGTGCCATGGTTATGAAAGTTTTCTCTGCCATACATCACTGCCAAGAAGCTTGCATGTGCTCTCTTCCTGTCAGACTGTGCGGACGAGACAAACATTTTAGTGATGGATGCGGCCATAAATACGTTAGTATATTAGCAATAGCTAGACGGCCCTCGTGTGGAGCGGTCTCTATGTGTTCTTCGTGTTGATATTGCACGCCTTTTTTTTTCTTTTTTTTCTTATGCGACCAGGGAATAACAAATTCTCTTGAACAAACATTAAAGGATTTAGACAAAATAAAAATAAAGCATAAAAAATAGATGTTCCTCGAGCAGCAGCAGCTATGTAGCTGTCGTGGGCCACGATCGCCTGAGGGTGAACGTAAATCTTCATGTATATCTTCAAGTCAACTTATTCGTAAGGGGGCTGTGGAGGCCTTCTTTAAACACGAGGCTCGCATGCAACTGTCGACGTACATCGAAACCTGAGGAGTGGAGCCCCCAGTCGGGTCCTTTTAAACAGCCCCCATACAGAACTCAGCTCAAAAGCGAGTATACTACAGTTTCTTTCGCACCATCACCACCCTCTCTACCACCCCCATCTCCTCCTCGCCACCTACTTCTTCACAAATGACGTGCGATGTCGTCACTCAGCGTTGAGCCAATCAGGAGTAAGCACTTTTGGACTACTTGCTGCTATCTCCCTCTGCGCAGTCGCAAACGGAGAAAACATGGTGAAAACCATCTATCGCGCGTGATGGTCATGCTAGACAAGGAGCAACGGGCACGCGACGACATGGCGAAGCAGGGTATGACACAATTCACAACAGATGTCGATCGTAAATCGACCAATCGACAGCCTATGGTGATCCTGACTTCACACGCACAAACAGCTGACGTCACGTATTGTGCTTCGAAAAGGGAAATGCCGGTAGAAAATAACGTGTTCATTGTTTGTATATTGAGAAGATCTTTATAGGGGCCCTCTTAGTGGTTGCTGGCGTGAATCCTAAATAGATGCCCTTAACCAATGTGCGATGCTCGACGGCTACGCAGTTTGGGAGTTGTCGCGTATTCTGCGAAGTGCTGTGCGCAATACTTGAAAGGCAACGCAGAAAGTCGCACGGTCTTTCATGCATTCGCCCAAGACGGTCTGAAGGTGGAAGTCATTCTTTTTTTTTTTTTCAGTACAGTGCATAAAAGATAAAGCCTTAGTACGACGCGATGCACCCGTGATGCGAACTGTGATCATGTGAGGACTTCACAAATAGCCAAAAATTTTGCAACGTCATGGTGCCGTCACATGACACCATCACATGGCATCATCGCTTGGTTAAACACGGGCCGAACGCTGATGATGGAGAGAGAGACCATTAAGAAAACAGATTTTTGCCGGCGTCTGTATATCGCTGGCATGCTACTCTGTATGGAGATGAAGAGAAGATGGAAAGATTTCAGCGGAGAAAGAAGAAAGATATGAAAAAAAAAGGGTTCAGTGTATAGTGCACCTGATAAAGCTATTTACATTAGGGTAATAGGTACATCAAGGCCCTGTGCGTGGACCTGCTAAACATTGTCGGGTCGTACTGTAATTTATTTTTTACCTATTCGATATAGGTCTTGCCGAAGGCTCCAATTATCTGGTGTCTCACACAGCGCTGATGATGGGGGCAGTGTAAAATCAGGCGAGGGGCTCCAAGCTTGCAACCTGAGCGATATTTGAGTCTTTCAAAAAACGCCTTGGGTGGAAAAGCTCTAGGGGGGGGGGCGAAGATAATCTATACATCACTTTAAGAAGACAAGCAAGATGACTTTTGCCTTCGAGTTGTCTGGTTCCTGTAACGTTTTAGGGGCGAAGCACCTCAAGACCTCACAATGTCCATCTGCCTGCAATTTGTCGGCAATGTAGTTACAGTGACTGGACCGTAGTGCACATTCAAAGCGCAGGTGCGCCATCTGTGTGCCACCACGCGAAAAACAAGAGCATGGTTTATTTCCATTATTGCACAGTGCCGCCAGGGGTAGCTGACATAGGCGCGCGCTCCCCCAATTCATGGCACCGCCACCAAAGAAAGCGAACATAAGTCGCACCATTCAGCGGATCAGCGGCAGCACCACCAGTGCGATCTCTAGCCGAAAGCTCGAGAAGCTACACCAATACGGCAACGTCAAAAAGTGGACCCAGAGCTATGAGCACGGAAACATTTAACAAACATTGTAGTTTCACGAATGTTTTACGGTATGCAGCACGATGCTTCGACCCACCTTCAGCATTTACTTCGTGGATATGCGTAATAAAGTTCTTGGTACTCGACTATGGAAGAGCAGAAAACCGTCCCAGTCAAAGATGTTGAGTAGCAATGACGAGAAAATTGTCAATAATTGTGTTTAATAAAAAAGACACGATTTTCACTCGTCTGTGGAAGAGGCACTTAGAAAAAATGGGCAACAATGTATAGCTCGAGGTACTCTACTATGGGAGAGCATAATGCCATCCCGTAGGTTTAGAAGTTATTACCGATTTGGAGTACTTGGTACTCTACTATGGGAGAGCGGAAAGTCATCCTTTGAGTTCACGCCGAAATTGATGTATATTACGAAAAACAGACATGTGCCTGCTTGCGAACTAATATTATCGACACAGACGCTCGCATATGCGCTGGCACAAATCTGTGATGGAAGGAGGTAAGATATAATGACATGTGGGGTTCATCGTCCCAAAACCACCATATGATTATGAGAGACTCCGTAGTGGAGGGTTCCGGAAACTTCCAGTGCACCCGGGGTTCCTTAACGTGCACCGAAATCTGAGCACACAGGCCTACAACATTTCCGCCTCCATAGGAAATGCAGCCGCCGCAAAGGGGGTAAGATGCCCATATTAGAAAGGAGAAGGGAACGTAATATCGGCTTACACATTAAACAATAATTCCTTTGAAGTCTTTCGTTTGATCTACACGCATAAAGCATTGCCTTTTATTGGCAGCCATATTTCCGCGTATAATTTGCGTAATTGTAGGCTGACTACAATGCGTAGCAATTTTTTAAGCATGGCAGGGTCAGAGAACTTTCCTCGGCCCTGCAATGTATATAGAATCAATAAAATTGATATGCACCGAGAACTCGTTAACCACGGTAAACTGTTTTAAACTACAATGAATCGAAACTCATAGCGGTAATAATATCGCGACTAAGCACTCACGCTTGAACCTAACAGCCGCGGGATGCGCAACTAGATTTTTTTTATTTTTCCTTTTCTGCTGGGCAGCATGGAAGCTAGCTTAAAGGCCACGTGTGGTTCGTTAAAAGAAAAAAATCGAGTTCCTGTTATATCATCGCTTTGCACACGAGGGAGGCAGGAGGGGCGCCCCAACCCTAGCAACACCGACTAAATTCCAAGGCCGAAAGGCTGCCGCAGTGACGTCAGAGGGTGGAGGCCCAGTTACGCCGCGAACGCTGCGGAAAGCCTGCGTTTCGTTCACGTTTTAGGAGAACCAACGCTCCCGCTCTCGCAGCTGCTGCGGCTTGATTGGGCCGAATAAAAGATGTGGAAAAAAAAGTCTTACTGAGCATGCTC
The DNA here is from genome assembly GCF_013339725.1 of Rhipicephalus microplus. NCBI lineage: Eukaryota > Metazoa > Arthropoda > Arachnida > Ixodida > Ixodidae > Rhipicephalus > Rhipicephalus microplus. Next base: position 116,077,508 of record NC_051167.1, read on the forward strand.
AGTTGGGTAACTGGGCCTCCAACCTCTGACGTCACTGCGGCAGCCTTTCGGCCTTGGAATTTAGTCGGTACATGTTGACTCTAGACGCCTAAGAGAGGAGGGGGCGCAAAGTCAGTCCCATACACTCTGACTTTATGGGGGGGGGGGGTGGGGGGGAGGCGCCGCGACGCGCTTTCAACACTTCCCCTAAAAGTGAACCCTGCGCACGCTTATGAATAACTTTGTCACGCTGGCATATCTAGTGCCATAATGAGCGAGTGATCTTACGTACGCTTCCCGAATATCACTTTGGCGGCTCACTGCTTCACGAGAAAGGGAAGCTTACAGTGCCATTTTTCGGGCGTGTTAGTAAACGGAACTCTACGACATAATGATAATAATAATAATAATATTAATAATAATAATGATATTATTATTATTATTAATAATAATAATAATAATAATAATAATAATAATAATAATAATAATAATCAGCCTGACAACGTTCACTGCAGGAAAAAGACCTCCCATGTTCCGCCAGTTAATCCAGTCCTGCGCTAGCTGCTGCCAATTTATACCCGCAAACTTCTTATTCTCATCTGCCCACCTAACCTTCTGTCTCCCCTAGCCCGCTTGCCTTCGCGACGACGTACAGAGCGCTAACAAACCGGGACATAAGAGAGACGACAACATAATGCGCAAACTTCAACCAGGTTGAAGTTTGCACATTGTGTTTTCGTCTCTTTCATGTCCCTGTTGTCATCTCTCTCATGTCCCTGTCTGTTAGCGCTTATTGTGTCGTCTGGAAGCTTGCTTAGTTGTGGGGGTTCACGTCCCACAATCATCATATGAGTGACGCCATAGTGGAGGGTGCCGGAAATTTTGGCCACCTGGGGTTCGTTGTCGTGCACCCAAACCTGATCACACGGGTCTACGGCATTTTCGCCTCCAGCGAAAGTGCTGCCGCCACAGCCGGGATCCTATCCCGCGAATTGCACGCCAGTAGCCAAGTACTTTAGCCACCAGACCACCGCTCTTCGTGGCTCTTCGTGGGGCTCTTCGTGGCTGGAACTGATTTTATCATAATCTAAGTATTTTCCAGCCGTGAAGGAAAGCCCCCTGACGAAACGTCGGCCAAAACACCCACCCTTCCTTTACGGATTTTTTTCTGCGCGAGCTCTCATCCTACCTTTCTTGCTGTTTTCTGAACGGTTAGCCAAACAGATTTAAAGGTGAAAAAAAATTGAACAAGTGTATAAGAAAAAAGATCCAGACATGGATTGATAATTAACTAGATGTTGATTGATTGATATGTGGGGTTTAACGTCCCAAAAGCAGCATATGAAAATGAGAGACACCGTAGTGGAGGGCTCCGGATATTTCGACCACCTGGGGTTCTTTAACGTGCGCCCAAATCTAAGCACACGTGCCTACACCATTTCCGCCTCCATCGGAAATGCAGCCGCCGCAGCCGGGATTCGAACCCGCGACCTGCGGGTCAGCAGCCGAGTACCTTAGCCACTAGACCACCGCAATGGGGCAGTTAACTAGCTGTCAAAGTGTTAAGTGACTGAGTGCCACGTGAAATAGTACGTTCCATGTAGTACATGGAATGGTACAGAACTGTGCTTAAGGACTGCTGATCCGAAGATCGTGTGTCCAAGCCCGGCTGTGGCGGCCGCATTTCAATGGAGTCGAAATGTCAGAGTTCTGTGTACTGTGCGGTGTAACTGCATGGCAGATAAGACCAGCACTTTACTACGGCGATAAGTATGCCACGCCATCGACTGTCTTCTTCTTCTATTCGGCTATCGCAGATTAACGTGACCGTCCTGTACGAGCCGTACTGCAAGGACAGCTCCTGGTTTATCACCAAGCAGCTGGTTCCGGTGTACAAGCTGCTGCGCAACCACCTCATCGTCGAGATGGTGCCGTTCGGTCGCACGCGTATGAAGGAGCCGCATGGAGCAGACACGACCGTCAGCTTCACCTGTCGCCATGGACAGGCCGAGTGCCAGGCGAGCATGATCCATGCGTGCGCCATCGCCCTCTACCCGGACGTGGACAAGCACCTGTCGTTCATCGCGTGCACGCTCAAGGCCTGGAAGCCCGAAAAGAACGTCGACAAGTGCTGCAACCTGCTCAAGATGGAGAGCAGCAAGATTCTGGGCTGCGCCTCGTCTCCGCAGGGCAAGATCCTCCTGCAGAAGATGGGCTGGCGCACCATGTCGGTCAAGCCGGCCATCAACTACGTGCCCAGCGTGGTCATCGACGGCGGCTTCAACAAGCGCTACCAGAAGCTGCTGCAGAAGAAGTTCAAAGAGACCGTGTGCAAGCACTTCAAGCCACCCCTGCCTGAACCGTGCGAGGTTAAGAAGAAGAGGGGATGGTTTAGTCGTTGAATCGCTTCTCGTGACCGCCTTTACGATCCCTGAAACGCCCTCTCCACCAGTGTTGCGCTGACCTTCGACCTTACTTTCGATGCGTCAAATTTTTCATGCGGGCAGCAGTGCTTCTGGTCATGACCCCTTAGTTCCTTGTAGAACTGCCACCTTTCACTCATCATTCGTCTTATTCACAGAACAAACTTTGATTCTGTCCCCGAATTCTCGCCGAAAGATGGAGACAATCCGCGATATCGCTGGGTCCTGTTCGCAAAGTGACAATGCGTTGCGTTACGACGTCGTCTTGTGCACACGTATTATGGTACATTGCGCTATTCAAACTATTCAAACTAGACAAAGCAATGACGTGCTAACTGCCCAGAGAAATTGAACAGCGTTAGCTGTGAGACTGACAGCAAAGGCCGATGAACCGGTTGCGGCTACATTCGGACACGCCCCGGTCGATGGGAAATGGAAATTGGGTGAATGCAGATTGTAGTGTGACTCAAATTTGGCGACGCAAGTTGTTGTACGGGCGACGCGAGGACCATAAAAATTTCGCAAAAAGCATTGTCTTTACTACACTGAGAGGAGCGTCATTTTGATGTGCATGTCCGTCAACATCGATTTGTTGCGGAATGTTCATGTTTAATTGGTATTCCAGTATTCATATAGTAGGATTTTCCTTAAAGAGAGTTGTGCTATCCAGTACGTCGGTTACAAGTTGGATCTGCGTCTCCTCATTCTTGGTTACCTAGCACAAAACGTTTTTATACTTGCGTATAAGGTGCTTGACTAAGCAGTTCCCGATTGCTTTAAATGTACTTAGGCCAGCTCTTAGTACAATTATAAATATGCCTTCACTGCCCAAGATTTCCTATAGGTAAGGGTCAAGTTATCGGGCGGATTAAATTGTAAGTCCTTACGTGTCACCTTTTTACGCAAAAAGCAAATATTTGGTCGAAAGCGCGAGAAACAGGGGGAAAGTTTTTTTGTTTCGTGTAAGCTAAAGCGTTTCTATGCCTTAATTGAAGTCACGTGTTTATAAAAGCCATTAACGATTTTGAGTACTTTGTACTCTACTATGGGAGAGGATAAAGTCCTATCGTGGACCTTACACTTGATGAGGCCCCGTTGACAGAAAAATATGGAATCAAGAACGACATTCACACGCCCAAAGAATTAAATGTGTGGTTGAAAAATATGGTTATTAGAGTACTTCGTAAGGTTCAAAAGACGGCCTGAGAGCCATCCTTTGGGGGGGAGGGGGATTAGAAAAAGCGGGTAAAGGCTTAGCGTACAGGTTACTCTACTATGGAGAGCTTGAAGCCGTCTGGTGGGCCTCAATGTTGCTCGGGGGGGAGGGGGGGGGGGTTAGTGAAAGTGGGTAACAATTTAGAGTACAAAGTACTCTACTATGGAAGAGCTTGAAGCCGTCCCGGGAAGACAGACGGGCATGCAAAAGTCACTACATTGAATTTCCGCTGCGTCGGGTGCGCGTTTGATAGTGGAGAAAATGCAAGACCCGTGTACTCTGATTCCGGTGCACGTTAAAGAACCCCAGGTGGTCGAAATTTCCGGAGCCCTTCCACTACGGCGTTTCTGATTATCATAACGTGCTTTTGTGATGTTTAGCCGTAGGTATTTTTATTAGGTTAGTAAGCAAATAAGTCGGCTCGTTTGGCCTAGAGGGTGTCTTCACAGCCTCAGAAATTGCTCTTAAAAAAAGAGCGCGCTATACCCGCTAACATTTCTCAACTTTCAGGCGCGATTCATTACGCAAGCAGAGGGATTCACGTGACATCAATGCGATATTTATTCTAGATTGGTCAACACAGGCAAAACGTGACTTGTGAATTCTATCTTCGCATTGCCGTGCAGTTTTCCCACCCGTTATTTTTTGTCTTGCATCACCATTGTGCGCAATCAGCGGATATAGCTTTTTTTGTGTGTTCTTGACTGCGAAAGCGGAAGTAACGGTGAGTAGCGAAAAAGGTCTAATCTTGACAGGCTGCATGATTAGAGCTGGCAATATTGACGTGATTTTAAGAAATGAGCGGTGAGAAGGAGACATTAAAAGTAGTGAGGGTAGTGAAGGCGAGAAAGAAACCACTCCCTCGTCTTTCAGCCCGGAGTGGTCCGGGATTTAGCAAGTCACGTGTTAGGGCAATCTGGTTCGTACTTCATGAAACATGGTACGAGACAGGGGGACACTTGAGCACCTGTCCTTCGTTCGTTTCCCCTTTTTCGTAGCGCTCGCTTATTTCGAATCATGATTAGGGGTTCTTTAAGAGGCCCACTAATACGTTTCCAATAATGTGACCACTTTGGCCAAGTTTTATTGCGTGTACACTCTCCATACTCGGCATCTTTACCTTGTGGGAATGCTGACACCCCCCCCCCCCCCTGTAAAGTTGTCTGCGCCGCGTGGCGCACGTGTCTCGCCCCAAGGCTTTGTTTCGGTGGTGACCACCACGGGGCGATAGATGGCGTTGTGTTCGCTTTGAGTACCACTGTTGGTAGAGTGATAGCGCCGGCGGTGGCCCCTGGCGGTAGGCAGGCCTTGGCGGTGGGCGAGCGTTGAGCGAGCCTCTTCTGCGCGTGGTGGCTGCCGCGAACGGCTGTCTGTAGCGTGGGTCCCGGTGCTCGGCACCGCGGGCTTCGCGCCGGAGTCCCACGTGGAAAGTCGGGCGTTGGCGACGCCGCCTTGGGTATATGTTAGTGTGTTGGGTGTGTTAGTGTGTGTTTATCATGTTATTGTGTGTTTAGTGTGTCACTGCGTTATGTTGTTTGTATGGTAGCGTGTTAATTGAAATTTGTGTATCATTCGGCGGATGATATCGTCGTCTAAATTAGTTAATAAATCTATGTATGTGGTGTGCTTTGTACCGACCGCGTCTGCTGTGTCCGTTCACTCCAAGAGCGTGGCGTGGCGATGCGCTCGTTCGCCTCGCCGAGACCCCACAACCTTCAGCTGATCAACGGGGGGTAGCCGGCGGGACATGATCCTGCAACGTAGATACGCCTTTAGGGTGCCACCGTGCCAACACGGCCTGATGAATTAACCCTTTGATAACCGGTGTACAGCAGTCTAACGCAACTTAGCTCTGCTTCAAATTGGATCATTAGGAAGAAAAAAAAAACCACACCGTACACAAAAAGATGCACCCCTGCTGTGGTGGTCTGGTGCTTATGGAGCTCGAGTGTTGATTCGAAGGTCGTGGGGTCGAATCTTGACCGCAGCAGCAACATTCGCGATGGAAGCGAAAATCCTCGAGGCTCGTGTGCGTATATATTTAGGTGCACGTTATAGAACGCGAGGGGTTCAAAATTTCCGGAAGCCTTACAATATCGTGGTTTTAGGACGTTAAAGGACGAATATTGTATATGGCGAGAACAAAAAAAAAAAACGCGAGGCATGTGCTGAGTAGAAGCCTTTGCGTCTGTGTTTCTTTTGTCCATCGCCACAAAAAGTGGTCTGGGTCTTGCCTTGTGGGGACCAACCAGCTCCGGATAAGTTATTAATGCTAAAATCATCATTCACGGCTTTCAGGTCTAACTTTTCCAGGAAAAACCAACTTGCCCTAACAGCCAATGAACGAGCACTCAGATATCGCGCTGCGATATAACGAAGAAGCCGCGCTTTGACGCGTCTGCGATAGAAACACTGCGAAACCATCGCGACAACGACCTGCGCAATGTTTAGATACGGCCTCACTCATGACAATACGTCGTTTGTCCTCATACCACGGTGTCCATATTTCTTGGAACACTAATGCTTTTCATCTCGCGCCTGATCCTCATGGTTAGCTCATGAAGAAGTTGTGAAATAAGAGAGAAAAGAAATGGAAAAAAAACATAGCGATGGATGACTGGCTTAGTTCGTCTTGCCCGCCAGGCGTAATCGATCAGACCCTCTGTGACTTCTAATTGTCCTCGCTATCTCGCCTGAAATGATCACTGTTGTGTGTATTGCTGGTGGGGCATGTTGATGTTTTTTTTTTCTCTTTCTCTTTAGTTCGACATGGACTGGCGCCGTTTTTTGAGGGGTCAGACATTTAGTGACAAATAGTAAGAAGGGCGACATTTGTACCGGTTAATCTTTCCTCGTCGTGACGATACTTGCAAAGATGAAATGGTGCTGCACCGCCACTCTTCGAAGGCTTTTTGCACCTAACGTGGTTTACCACTGGCTGGAAAAAAACTGAGGAAACTTCAAAATTCAACTCGAAAGATGTCATTGTTACGATAAACGGAGTCAATTTTGTGTATTTATGATGGATTGTAAGCGCGCAGTGACTGCTCGCGATTGTGAGCCATGACGTCACACTCGCCGAGGTGCATGCAGGACGCACGAGTTTTTATCCTCCACTTCCTTTTCTCGCCCTCTCCTCTAAACCCACTCTTTACCTTGCACAAAAGCGCTGGTGCTGTGCCCCAGCAGGAAGCATTGTTCGCTGCTGTTGCTGTTCGTAGCGGTTTTGGGAACCGAAGTGAACGTTGAGCGAGTCGAGGTGTGCGGGCGACAGTTTGCATTTTTGAATTGCCCGTTTCGAGTGTGTGTGACGTAAACAAACGTCACGACTTCTAGTTCACGCGGTGACCGATGGACACGGCTATTTGGAGAAAGAAAAAACGCATTAATTTTATTATTTTCCCACAGTTGTTGCCTGGAATGAAGGTTACCTCTATCAATTTCCACGCCCAATCTTTCAATCTTCGCAGCAAAAATTTATTGTATATTTATTTAGTTAATACTGCCGATTTCTATGCAAACTCGTAGGTAGGTAGGAGTGGGAATGCCTTTACCAGGTTTTAGATTGCCTCCGTGATCGGATCGCCTTCGACCAAGCTACGATGTGATGTCACGAAGGCATTATAAGACGTTACGTCACGTGAGGTCACAATGACGTGACAAACTTTGGCGATCTGCGACGTGTTCGTCACGTCGTCTCGTGATGACGTTTTGCATCATTCGTACGCTACGCCATGGGAGGCAAGACGCCGCCGACGTTCAAATTTATGTTTTGTCGGGGCATGACAAGGCGTTCGCCTCAAAAAAAAAAATATTGTAAGACCCGACCATCACACATTGCCTCTGAACCCTGCCTAACCAAAAGTCAGGACTTTTTTTTTACTCGCTAGTAACCACATAAGTATTAATACTGTTGTTGATATTAATATAGTCAGGGTATTTAGCGGAGATCTTTTCGGGTGTTGTTTTCTTTGTGGACTTAGGTGCCCCCTTTTTCACATCTTGATCACACAGGAAAAAAGAAGACAGAGGGACGCACGACACGGGCGGTAGGTGCACCCATTGTTTTGTCTGGCATCATCTGCTAGTAAACGTATACTTTATAACTGCGTCTAACATAGTATTGTCTCTCTTTATTGCGATCATAATCATCATCATCATCATCATCAGCCTGACTACGTCCACTGCAGGACAAAGGCCTCTCCCATGTTCCGCCAGTTAACCCGGTCCTGTGCTTGCTGCTGCCAATTTATACCCGCAAACTTCTTAATCTCATCTGCCCACCTAACCTTCTGTCTCCCCCTAACCCGCTTCCCTTCTCTAAGAATCCAGTCAGTTACCCTTAATGACCAGCGGTTATCCTGTCTACGCGCTACATGCCCTGCCCATGTCCATTTCTTCTTCTTGATTTCAGCTATGATATCCTTAACCCCCGTTTGTTCCCTAATCCACTCTGCTCTCTTCTTGTCTCTTAAGGTTACACCGACCATTTTTCTTTCCATTGCTCGTTGCGTCGTCCTCAATTTAAGCTGAACCCTCTTTGTAAGTCTCCAGGTTTCTGCTCCGTAGCTAAGTACCGGCAAGATACAGCTGTTATATACCTTCCTCTTGAGGGATAGTGGCAATCTACCTGTCATAATTTGAGAGTGCTTCCCGAATGTGCTCCACCCCATTCTTATTCTTCTAGTTACTTCAATCTCGTGGTTCGGTTCTGCGGTTATTACCTGCCCTAAGTAGACATAGTCTTTTACAACTTCAAGTGCACTATTACCTATCTCGAAGCGCTGCTCCTTGCCGAGGTTGTTGTACATTACTTTCGTTTTCTGCAGATTAATTTTAAGACCCACCTTTCTGCTCTCCTTGTCTAACTCCGTAATCATGAGTTGCAATTCGTCCCCCGAGTTACTCAGCAATGCAATGTCATCCGCGAAGCGCAGGTTACTAAGGTATTCTCCATTGACTCTTATCCCTAACTGTTCCCATTCTAGGCTTCTGAAAACCTCCTGTAAGCACGCGGTAAATAGCATTGGGGAAATTGTGTCCCCCTGCCTTACACCCTTCTTGATTGGTATTCTGTTGCTTTCTTTATGAAGCACTATGGTAGCATTTGATCCCCGGTAGATTTCTTCCAGAATGTTTATATATACTTCATATACGCCCTGATTCCGCAGTGTTTGCATGACGGCTGATATTTCTACTGAATCAAACGCCTTCTCGTAATCTATGAAGGCTATGTATAGTGGTTGGTTATACTCTGAGCATTTCTCTATTACCTGATTGATAGTATGAATGTGGTCAATTGTTGAGTAGCCTGTTCGAAATCCTGCTTGTTCCTTTGGTTGATTGAATTCTAATGTTTTCTTTACTCTGTTAGCAATTACCTTTGTAAATAGCTTGTATACTACAGAGAGCAAGCTGATCGGCCTGTAATTCTTCTAACTTCCATTGAGGCTGAAATGCATCCTCCCTACTTACATCAGCAGTGGCGCACTGTTGGCTAAGAATGGCCACCTGTTGCGTAACGTAAAATGGTTTTCCCATAGACATTTTAAATGCAAAGCATTTCTTAGCGAACTTCGGCGACATTGCGCGTATCTATCTATCTACCTATCATATCTATCTATCTATCTATATCTATCTATTATCTATCTATCTATCTATCTATCTATCATCTCTCTATCATTCTATCTATCTATCTAGCTAGCTATCTATCTATCTATCTATCTATCTATCTATCTATCTATCTATCTATATACTATCCACGACTTTTAGCTCTCCTGGCTGTTTCGATAATGGTATCGATACCAAACTTGGTATGGCATAACATGCCGGTATGAAGAGGATATTTAGTTAGTCATAACATGAAAATCAGGACATTTATGCCATGAATGTCATGATTTACAGTTAATGGCCCTGCAGCTCTTGTGGTAGTTTCGTTGACATGGCATGTTGCGAAACTGGTATGGTATGACATGATTGCATGGCGAACACAAGTGAGAGACCCGAACATGAAAATCATGACATGCGTGTCATGTAACAACATGACTACATGTCAAGCTCATGATGCGCTCGTCGGCGTTTCGCTAGCGTTACATATATCAATTTTGGTACTACGGTACGTGAAAGATGGCAAAAGTATGTGAAAGGTGTGAACATGATAATCATGAGATGCATGCGTGTCATGCGTGTCATGTAACAACATGACTACATGTCACGATCATAATGCACAGGTGGCCGTTTCACTAGGCTCACTTATACCAAATTTGGTATTACGGGACGTGAATAGATGACGAAGGTATGATACGGGTGCAAACATGATAAACATAAGTTGCGTGTCATATAACATCACTACACGCTACGCTCATGACGTGCTCGCCGCTGTTTCGATAGCTTTACATATTCAAATTTTGATGTTACGTGATGTCGATGGATGAAGAAGGTTTGTGACTGGTGCAAACATGATAATCATGAGATGCATGTAATGTGAGAACATGACTACATGCCACAGTGAAGGTCCCAATACATTTCGACGTGACGCGGTGCACGTGCTCACTGGCGTTCATTTCGTCGGGTCACGCCGGCATTGCCACGCCAGGCACCGGTCCTGCCATATACTCGCAGGCGCGCGCCGCGCTGCGTTGCTTCGATACATGCGCGTTTCAGCGCGTCCGGCATCCCTCCGTCACAAAAAGAGGGAGACGCAGTGTTGATTGGGTAACGCATCAGCGCGTAACGCAGCATGTCGAATTTCGCGCCGGTTGCCGTCGGGCCCCGCCGACGGACGCTAGTCGCGCCTGGCATCGGACCATAGAATGCTCGTGTTTTGCTAACGTAGCGTCGCTGTGCCCAGCGTGCGCGTGCGTCAAGTCTACGTTGGAGTATATTAAGCCTTTTATGATGCGCTAGCGGCCGTTTTGCTAGTTCCACATATACCAAATTTGATGTTACGTGACGTCAATGGGTGACGAAGGTATATGATTGGTGCGAACATGATAATCTTGAAACGCGTGTCATGTAAGAACATGACAACATACCATGCTCATAGCGTGCTCGCGGTCGTTTCGCTAGCTTCACATTTACTAAATTTGGTATCACGTGACGTAAATAGATGATGAAGGTAAACGACACATTCCAACTTGATAATCATGATACGGAAGTCATGTACGCCATCATTTACCTCCACCTCGTAATGTTGTGCTGATTTTAAAATGACATATCAACCGGTCTCATTCAAGCTTCGCAAATCATCCATTCCCACTGTAGGTGGGATCTGCCAATTTTTGTGTGTGTGTGCTTTATCGCAGACATTGTACGCAGCACAAGCGCTAGAAAGCAGTTATGTCAATCGTTTTAGCAAAGAAGGGCACAGAATGGATGGAGGCTCCATTCCATCCAACGGACCGGACAGAGAACGGTCTCCTCACGACTTGGATTGGATCGAAATGTGCAGGCTTGTGCCGCAGTATCAAATTTACCTCCTGTTTGTCAGGCTCATTCGGCTTCTGTGCCGATATTTTGAAAAATAGTAGCCCTCGTCCCCCTCACTGAATGACTCAAAGTGCGACACAAGCTAGCGTCCACTAAAGATATAACAGAAATGAATCGTTAAAGCCATCGTGCTCATCAATTTCGAACTCTTTGAAACAAAGCTTGCAGATATTGATGTTCAACAAAAGTAATTTTAGGTTTCTTGATACGTTCAAAACACTTCTTTTTGTATGCCGTCAGCTCACCTTTTGATTGATTTCTCCTTCTCGTTATCCTATAGCGACGTTTCGCATATTCCAATTCGTTTCATGCTGTGCCAGAGTGCGTACGAAATAGGCCTCTAAATATTGTAAGAAACTGTATGTTGACCACGACTTGCAACCCTGACAAACCCAAAAGAACTTCTTCTTGGACAAGTTGGTGCTTACGATGCTGAAGTACACTCGTCTGTGGTGGAAAATAGATTTATTCAAAAGGCGGGGAGAAGAAGAGAATAAAGAGAAGCGCCGAACTTCCAACTGTTTAATGACAGGCTGAGAAACGTACCGAAAGAAAGACGCTTCTCCGCATGCATGAACAGCCAACACGTGACGTACACCACCACTGTCAAGAGAACATATATTATCGTGAAAGGGCATTTTTGTCGAATACAAAGTTATAGAAGCAACACTGCGATTCAGCCTAGTTGGAACATGTCAATCTTGAAATTTTTGCGCATGCACACAGGGACACAGAAAGGGAGACTAACGGGCGCAGATGTTTTTCGAAAAATAAACCAGTTGTTATACCCCTGTCACACGGGCACTTAAAAGTCTTTTAAGTAAGCGGTCTTTTTCCGAAAAAGAGTTCCTGACAGCAGACACACGGCACAGAGCGAACTCCTTTTCAGAAGCGGTCTTTTTCGTAAACGGCGTTCGTCGATCTCTTTTACGGCTCCGAATGAGTAGCCTCGAAACCAGTGGGCGCCAGCAATTTTCGAGTGGTGGGAAAAAAAGAGCGAATGCTTATTTTTTTGTCACCAAAACTCTTTGTAAAAACAAATTTCATATCCTGCAGAAGGTGTAATGAACTCTTTTAATGGTTATTTCCTTTTCTACTCTCGTAAGCAGCTACAACGCGTCGGCAATATCACGTGGTGACGCTCGGTCTTGCGCTGCTTTATCCTCTTCTTGGCGGCTTTTGCAGCGTCTGCCTCGCTTTCCAGAGCGAGAAGGCAGGCCGTGAGGCTTGGGATCCTCGCTTTTTCTCCCGTACGGTCAAGCATAACGTGTCGAGAGCAATCGAGAGCAGCGAAAAACAAATACGGTAAATAAAAGCATAGTGGTGCCAGACGGACTTGTGCACGTCGCTAGTTATGGGAATGCTTCCTTGTCTAGTGCAAAAAACATTTACATTGGTGTTTATTCATCTCTTAATCTTAAATTTATTTCAAGAAACGAGCAGTGCAACAAGTCTTTACTTTGTACATCGTGATACATCGTTTAATTTTCATTTCTTCGCTTTTAACTGCTAGCGCCACGCTTTCGCTAGCGTCTTCGAACGAAAACACTAAAAGGAGATCGTTGCTGCCGTGTGTCTCCGCCGCAAACACCTCTTTGTTAAAAGTCTTTCAACTTCGTAAAAGACCGCTTACTTAAAAGACTTTTTGCGCGCCCGTGTGACACAGTTATTATATTGGGCCCGTTTGCCTTCCTTTCTGTGTCCCGGTGTTCTTGCGCAAAAATTTCAAGATGGGAAGTTATAGAAAAGACACTGAGGCAACCAGAGCCTTTCTTTTCGACGAAGAAAGCTTCCAACACTTCTCTATCAATTCGTTTGCTGATTTTGCCGATAATAAGCGCTCGCACAAAGCATGGTTCGAATCTTCGCCCGCCCACCGCTCGAGCAAGACGCACGATTTTTTTTTTTAGGGCTGAAGTTTTTAAGCCGTGGGTTTGTACGTGCATGTCTCTCTTGGTGCGTGACCACCTAGTTCTATGATACACTCAGCAGGTGTGGACGGACGGACGGACAGACAGACAGACAGACAGACAGACAGACAGACAGACAGACAGTCAGGCAGGCAGGCAGGCGTGCAGCAGACAGACAGACAGATGCGTGGGCATACGGACGGATTTAACCGATAAAACCTTCCGAAGCATCGCCCCACTTATCATCATTCACTCCGTTGATATGCTGTAATTTTTTTTTTAGATGCGGAAGCATCTTATACTCGCGCCTTGTAGTGCGCCGTCCGCACCGCTTCTCAAACATTCGACAGCTGACGCGCGCGCATGCGCCGTCGCGCCGTCGCCCACTCTTCCACCATCTGTGCATCCCTTCCTCCTCTACACACCGCGCGTGCTTCACTCCTCCACCATCTGTGCACCCTTCCTCCTCTACACACCGCGTTCGACATCTACAATTCTCCTGATTCTCCAGTGGACGCGCATGTGGCGTCGCGCTTCGAGAACATTCAACAGCTGACAGTGCATGCGCCGTCGTGCTGTATATATACTCAAGGTCGGCGCTCGCTCGCTCAGTTGCCGCTCGTCGGTTGGTTTGTACGGCGCGTCGACGTCCAAGGTCGCGGTGAAATGAATTCCAACGAATCCACAAACACAATGATCGACGTCCCTTCGACCAGCGCCGCCCTTTCGCATACGTGTGTACGTGTTCACTCATTTAACACCCCCTCCTACAACCACGTTAACCAATTTAGCCATCGACCCAAGTAAGTCGCAATTTAACACCCCATTCCACAACCACGTTAACCAATTTAGCCATCGACCCAAGTAAGTCGCACTTTAACACCCCGTTAACCAATTATATGCTCCGCATCCTCCTCAGTGTTCCCCCGAGGGAAGCTGCGGGCAATTTTTTTTTGCTTTCCGTCGCGTCACTAATACTTCTTTAATTTCTGCAGCAACTGGATCAGCGTTACTCTGATAGGGCACCACACATTCCCAGTGCCGTTATCACAGCAATAATGACAACGCAGTTTAACTACGGTGTGACTAGCCAGTAATAAAACCGAACCTAGAACACCCCCCCCCCCCTTATCTGCTCTACTCGATGCACGACTACGCCCTACGCAGCGGCCGTGGCAGCGCGCTTGAAGCGTAGTTTCGAAGGGAAAGAGGGAGAGGGTCGTTAGCACTGCCATACTTCCCCGGCACCCACCAGTTTGTGTATGCTGCGTAAGCTTTCCCTTTCCCTCTTAAGATTGAGATAAGGGGCAGCATCGGAGGTACCAGGCCTGTGACGTAAGCGAGCGAGATCAACGACGGTGATACGGCCGTCGAAGTTTCTGGATTTAGAAGGATTCAGGCAGTTGGCTTCTCGGCGCTCGCTCGATCACAGCGTGGTATCGTGTCCAGCGTTAGTTTTTGCTGTCGTGCGGACATAACTGGACACATTTTACGAAGATGGACAGAAGGAACACGTGGCACTGGCAGTGGCTGTAGTGATGGTGCTACGCAAGCCCGCGGTTATCGCGAGTGACTGCCTACGATCAAAGTGTTCCTGCTCGTGCTACGCGTCAGTGCGCGTGCCTGTGGCAACTTCTACGTGGGGTGTACCTCGTGTCCACTTCTTGCGGAGCGGCGGGACATTTCTGGTGTTCCGTGTCTGCTGCACCATCTTCGACAATGCCGAGGTAAGGATAAGCTAATGTTTCACGAGGGTTTCTGTGAATCGCAGTACAGCCGCGGCCTTGTCTGTGAATAGCGTGCGAGCAGCCAGCCCTTGCTATGCGCCTCGGCACCTTGTGAGCGTTGCACGTTATTACGTCGCGTGCACAGGAGCATGCGCGGTCCTTACAAACAAGCACACCTGCTCTGTACGGGTGACAACGTTAGAAGGTGTGCGTGTTTAACCGAAGACCCGCGCTCTCGCTCAGGGTGATTTCGTCATATCTTTTTTATAAGACGTAGCGCGCTTCTACTGATAAGACATGCCTGCATAAACGACGCACTATTTGTGGCCAGTTTAATTTTGTGGCCATCCAGTATTTTTTTTACATGGCCGCTGCATTATCATGTCTTCATATAATCACATGCCTCGAAACAGCCACAACAAAGCGTGCATCGTTGATGCAGGCGCATTTTATCAGTCGAAATGTGCTTCCTGTTAAAGCGACCTAAGGGAGCACGGATCTTTGGCTAAACAAGCACCCCTTCTGTCGTCATCACCCGTGCAGAACATGCCTGCATGTATGTAAGGCCGCGCATGCTCCAGTGTGCGTGACGTCACAACTCGCAAAGGCCTGCAAGGTGTCCCGTCGCAGGGCAAGGCTGGCTGCTCGCGCGGTATACACACAGACGTGGCCACAGTTGTACAATCAAAAAGCTTTCAAAATGGACGACTCGGCGTCGCGCAAGTGGGAAGGAGGAATGTAGGACACAAAATGAAGCCATGCGGCTAGATTCGAACAGCCATGGTCTGTTGACAATGGTTGGCAATTTTCTCTGAGGCAGTATTCAGAGAGATGCACGTAAGGTAATGTGTTCTACGCTTTTTGCGCGCTTTTTTTTTTCAAGATAACGAGTGTTCTTCGAATCAAGTCGTGCGAAAAGAACGGGCAGTTGTTCAAGGCACGGTTTGATTCGTTTACGAGTGCGCCATATTTTTCACAGTAATTTCCTAGAAAGTTGAAGAAACAATCTGTGAAAGTTGGAAATGTGTGCCGGATCCTCAAAAAAATTGCCCACTAATTAATGAAAAAAAAATAATATATGTCATTTTTGATGAACAATCTTGTGTGCACGGCAGAGTGCGCCAACGCTGGAAGTGGTTGCATACACGGACATTATATTTACGCCCTGGTGTATTGTTTCCGGAAGAGGCAAGCCGAACACGGTTTCACAGAACTAAAAAAAGGTTAATCGCAGCAGCCACTCGGTTAAACGCAGCAGTTACTCGTGACCCGCAAGCGTGGGGCGCGGGAACCCACGTATCCTTTGCAGGGTCAGGTTCAACCCTCGAGTTCTTGGCCCAGTGTTTCTAGGAGTGCATAGACTAGAACATTAGAAGGGTAGACCGCGCCCTGAGAGGCCGGCACCTACCCCACGCAGGATCCTGTGAATAAAGTATTTTCTCCCTCTCACGCATATAATGAAGCGATAACATTATCGTAACATATTTTTTTATCAAGTGTATTGATTATTTTTTCCTGCATTTTCATAGTTTATTGTTTGTAATTTTGCTCATGTAACCCCCCCTATGTAATACCCTCTCACGAGGGCCTTTAGGGGTATTATGAATAAATAAATAAACATGAAAAAAAAAGAAACAAGACCAACATGTGTGACACCGAATGTCACCATAAGCGCTAAAATGTGCCTTTGTGTGGTCACTATTCTTGTTCACAAGATGTTTTGTTGGACTTGAGGATGCTTGTTGAAATAAATTTTTTGGTTGTTTCTGCCTAAAATGAACACATATGCGCACATTGAAAGGGAACGCAAAATCGACACGCTCAGTGCATGTCGTCCTCTTTCAGGCACGAATGCGCAAATTTACACCAAAAATAATAATAAAAATATCTTGTATTCATAGTCAGCATACCGGATATCTCCTTTTTTATTTCTACGTCTCCACTATCTATTACGTCTTTCTCTGTCCATTCAATTATTTGTTTGTTTATTTGTTTACTAAAATTTTTATTCTACCCTAAAGGTTCGAAGTCCCTATCCTGAGATTCTCAGCGTCCATTCCTCATATTCGCATCGTTTTGCCAACAAGCACCTGGTGCTGCCATCTGGGCCTAACAAGCATAAAACCGCGGTGTATATCGATTTTGTCGCCGACGCTGACATTTACCCTTCCATTGATTTCTTGCGAGTCGGGCTAACAAAGCAGTCCGGCGGCTGTCACCATCTATCGAACGTCAGGAGAAATACGCCTCTCGCTTCTCGTGATGACCACCAGGTGTATGGCGGAAAACTTGAAACGGCAGTTGCAAGAAGGTAATACAGGGAAGGAACGTAGGAAGGGTGGTAGAAGGAAACGGAAAGGCAGAAATACTAGGTAGTTATTGTACCGGCTGGCTACCCTGTGCTGGCGGGAAGAGTTCGGGGTAGAAAATACGATAGATAAGAGATCCTACAAATAAAAAAATAAAAAGGGGGAGGGGAGACCCAAGAAAAAAAAGATACGACACTCCTTAAAGTCTGTCCTTAAGTATAGTTATCCGGAAAGAACACAATAACGCTTTCAGAGGCTTCTGTGCTGAGGACGTACTTGGCCAGTGAAGCAGCACGTCTTGTTCCGACAATGGGTGGTTATCAGAAGGGAACTTTCCCGCGTGTTACATAGACGTCTAATGCATCTGAAAGTTCTTGTCATGGCGCACTAAAACGGGGACATTCGCACAGAAGATTCCCAATCGTTCCTTCACAGCTGCGAATCACAATGATCGCTATCTCCAGAAACATTATCATACAAAGCTTAAACCACAAAGAACATATTCACGTAACCGATATAAGCAAAACCGTGTTTCTGTGAAGCCCTTTCCGGCGTTCTTTAAGTGCAGTATCGCTGAAACACGTGTTAGCTGAGAATGGTTGCTCGGTTGTACTTCTGCAGCTCAGGCTGCAGTTAACGCATCCATGACCAACCTCCACGATAGACCAACACAATATAAACCGCATGGCACAAATGCTTACGAGGTCATCAATCAATCAATGATTGATATGTGAAGTTTAACGTCCTAAAACCACCATATGATTATGAGAAACGCTGTAGTGGAGGGCTCTGGAATTTCGACCACCTAGGGTTCTTTCTTTATCGTCATCAGCACCGTCAGCTTGACTACGTCCGCTGAAGGACAAAGGCCTCTCCCATGTTCCACCAGTCGAATTGGTCCTGTGCTTACTGCTGCCATTTTATACCCGCAAACTTCTTAGTCTCACCTGCCCACATAACTTTCTGTCTCCCCTTAACCCACTTGCCTGCTCTTGAAATGCAGTTAGTTACCCTTAATGACCAGCGCTTATCCTGCCTACGCACTACATGCCTGACCCTTGTTCATTTCTTCTTCTTGATTTCAACTATGATATTCCTTGGTTCTCTGATCCCCTCTTCTCTCTTCCTGTCTGTTAAGGAAGGTTACACCTACCATTTTTCTTTCCATCGCTCGCAGCGTCGTCCTCAATTTAAGCTGAACCATTTTTGTAAGTCCCCAGGTTTTTGTTCCGTAGCTAAGTACCGGCAAGATGCAGCTCTTATATACCTTCCTCTTGAGCGACAGTGGAAATCTACCAGTCATGATTTGAGTGCTTGCCAAATGTGCTACACCTCATTCTTATGCTTCAGTAACTTCAATATCATGCTTCGGCTCCGTGGTTATTTTCTCTTTTTATTTTTTTATTTATTTATTACCACAGCACCCATACAGGCAATATATGGGGGGTACAAGGAAAGAACATGAAAATTTGCAGGTTTACAAGTGTTTACATTAGTCTGCGTAAAAAAAGAAAAAGAAAAAAAAAGTACATTTGCAAGACAAAAAACATACACTGCTGCACCGAGCACAGCTGTGTCAGAAAAGTATTATGTATTGGAGAAAAAAGAGTACGTCTTAATTATACGTAGTCTTTTACAACTTCCGCGCTTGTTGTACTTTTCCGTCGTTTTCCTGCAGATTAATTTTAAGACCTACTTTTCTCCTTTCCTTGCCTCATTCCGCAATCATGAGTTGCGATTCGTCCCCTGAGTTACTCAGCAATGCCATGTCATCGACAAAGCGCGGGTGTTCTTTAACGTGCACTCAAATCTAAGCACATGGGCCTACAGAATTTTCGCCTCCATCGAAAATGCAGCCGCCCCCTCCGGGATTTTATACCAGGACCTGCGGGTCAGCAGCGGAGTACCTTAGCCGCAACACCACTGTGGTAGGGCGTCAATCAGTCAATCAAAGCGCATTTCTCTGGGAAAATCTCGATGCTGCTTGGGGCTGATATGTAACCTAAACAGTTCGGCTGAATCTATGAAGCCCCTTAAGTGTGCAGCATATGACATCCACCGCCCACAAATGCAGATTTAGTAGCAATTGCAGTGTATGTAGATAATTCACTGTTACAGTAGGGAGCGCATCGAATATGTAACCTAGACTATCAAAAAGTTACAGTAGCAATCGCGAGGCGCATATGTCCTCACTCAAAGCGCGTGCACATCCGGAGCCGTGAGACATGACCGATTACATCCTAATTGATATTATTATACACGGGCATCGCTAAATTGGGGGGCGGGGGGGGGCTACCACCTCTTCCACCGCACCCTGGAAATTTTCATTTGTGAAAGTCTATAGACGCAGACATACAAATGCATGAACACGCATATAGTAGAAATGCGACATGCTGCATTTCGCGCCGATGCGTTACCCTGACAACACCACGTCTCCCTCTTTTCGTGACTGAAGGACGCCGGATGCGCTGGAACGCGCAAGCGTTGAAGCAGCGCAGCGTGGTGCGCGCCTGCGAGTATATGGCGAGACCGGCGCCTGGCGTGGCAACGCCAGCGTGACGCGACAAAATGAACGCCGGCGAGCACGCGTAGCACGTCACGTCAAAATGTATTGACGCCTTGACTGCCGCACGTAGTCTTCTTCTCACATGACACGCATCTCATGATTAATATGCTTGCACCAGTCGCATACCTTCATAATTCATTGGCGTCAAGTAATACCAAACTTGGCATATGTGAAGCTAGCGAAACGGCCGCGAGTGTATCATCAGTGTGGCATGTAGTCATGTTGTTACGTGGCATGCATGTCGTGATTATCATGTTTGGATGTGTCATTTACCGATGTCGTCCGTTCGCGTAGCGAAATATACCGAGTTCGGTACATGTGAAGCTAGCGAAACGCCCGCGAGCGCCTCATGAGCGTAGCATGTAGTCATGTTGTTACATGAAACGCATCTCATGTTTATCATCTTTGAGCCAGTATCATACCTTAGTCATCCATTCACGTCCCATAATACCAAATTTGGTATAAGTAAAGCTAGCGGAACAGCCGCCATTGCATCATGAGCGTGGCGTGTAGTCATGTTGTTACATGACATGCCTTTCATGACTATCATGATTGCACCAGTCACGTACCTTCGCAATCCATTCGCGTACTGTAATACCAAATTTGGTATATGTGACGCTAGCGAAACGGCTGCGAGTGCACCATGAGCGTGGCATGTAGTCATGTTGTTACATGACACGCATGTCATGATTTTCATGCTTCGGTCTCTCGCTTGTGTTCGCCATCTAATCATGCCATACTATCTGCCACATGTCATGTGAACGAAACCACGGCAAGAGTTGCAGGACCATGAAATGTAAAACATGACACTCATGACATCTATGTCATGATTTGCATGTTATGAAGAGCCAAATATGTTCTTCATACAGTCATGTTATGTCATACCAAGTTTGGTATCGATATTATTATCGAAACGGCCAGGAGAGCTAAAAGTCATAGGTGGCTAGATAGATAGATAGATAGATAGATAGATAGATAGATAGATAGATAGATAGATAGATAGATAGATAGATAGATAGATAGATAGATACTTTCAATGTTGCCGAAGTTCACTAAGAAATGCTTCGAATTTAAAAAACTGAATTAAAACTACAATAGTATGGTTCCAGTCCAAGCCAAACGCCAGCCAAGATGTGTGATCCTCCCCAACAGGAGATAAGGGTGCGTGAGAGATCACCCACTCACCTCCTCTCCGCGGTCAGAAAGTACGCGCGAGGGATGAGATCCGCCGCGCACTCATTGCGCCATCTTGTTGATAATGTTGAAAACACGATAGTTCTCTCCCCGAGATGCCCATTAACAGCGGTAAGTGGTTGATATAAATAGATTGGCGTTTGAACGTTGAAGGAGGTACCTCTGGGTGGCTCAGTAATAAAGAAAAAAAAAACTCTCCGTGGCTCAGTGGTTGACGCCTTGCATTCACGATGCGGAGGTACCACGTTCGATTCCCCGCGCCGTATCTCTTAAAGACGATAGTCTTTCTTGGGGACCTTCGACGCAAAAATTTTAGTCTGTCTGTCTGTCTGTCTGTCTGCCTGCCTGTCTGGCTGTCTGTCTGTCTGTACATTTGTCTGTTTGTTCACTCTTAACGGCACCGCGTACTCGAAACGGCCGACCCCATCCGCAGCGCCCACCAATGTTGCTCAAGGTTGAGCGTTCATGCTGGTGCAATTGTCAACTAAACAGCAATTATTGCGCATGTCTGGGGCACCATAACAGCACGTATATGTTCTGCATGTGCATATTTTACTAGAAAAGGCATACATAAGTAATTTTACGGACCGTTGCACTTATCACGCTGCGCTGACCATGCAACGCTTGCACGTAACGGGGAGTGTTTACGACGTTTTGCTAAGACGAGATGGTGGTGGCACCTACCCGTCGCCTTGCGTTCTACACCTTATCACCTTTTCAAGATAACTTTTTCGCTTTTCAAGATAACTGCCAGATAGCGCTCATGCCTCACGTGACGTGGCTTGATGCGCTCGTTCGCCTCCGCTGCACGCTCGAGGCACTCTAAAGCAGCGCGCTTCCAGAATACCACTCGCCGATTTTCTTGCGCAGAACATCAAATAAATGTCTTGTTCACTCTCTCCACACGCAAGACTATCGTCTTTCGACGACATTTGCAGAAACATGCAGATACGGGGCCAATTTTTTTCTGCGTTTTTTTTGTTTTTGCATATTTATATATACATAGATACGTATACATATACGGTGCATGACATCGACGCCGACGCCGGTGGCGAAATCCAGCCGATAGTGTTCATATAATGCCTATTGCATAAATAACTAAAGAAATAAGTGCCGGACGCTGGCTCAGGGAGTGGTTAGGTTATTCTGCACGTGCACTGGCGTCAGTAAAAGGCAGTTGCATACTCCTGACTCTGGGTACCATCTTCTAAAGCTGCATAATGTCAAGTGGTCTTGGTTTTTAAACCTCCTTGTGGCAACAAGGCTGTAGTCAGGATTTCGTTTCGGGGAGGGGGGCGGGGACAATAGAGTGGCACGTTTATTGAGGATGCCACAATTGATGTAGAGCCACAATTTATTATCCTATACACTTCGAACCTACCGATGGGTTTCCAAAACTTTTTTCAGGTCTTCTTAAGACTTTTCGTGTCTACGGTATCTATTTCTTCTTCTTACCTCGATCATTTTATGCCACGCCGTTTTGGATCCACTTCCTGAAATAGATCGATGCTCAACATCTTCACTTCAGTTGTCCCATTTTAATCATACCATGATGTGGAGAAAGAAGATCATCACAATACTATAGCACAAAACTCGAAAACTCAAGCAGGCAAAAAGAAGTAGACAGTTCGCCTCTTGACATTTACGATCGAGTCTCGCCATGCAACATCCTGACTTTGAGTAACAAATCGCCCAAGAAAAGCTAATTGTAGTTAAAAGACACCGTATGAGAGTGACTTGGACACAAGTGAAACAGGTTGGACGAGGCCATGTTTACTGTTTTGTTCGTTGACACAGTACCCGCGGCGTTTTATTTAAACAGATGTTTTATTTAAACAGCTCATTTTTATTCGAGACTACTGTTTTGGTTAGGGTTACAGTAAGCAATTTCTTGCATGTCGATTAGAACTGTTTTAAAAGTGAATTGTACTTTGGGGCAGGCTTCACGTCCTTGCAAAATTGGGCCCAGTTCGCGTTTTTGAATTAGGATTTTTCGGAATATAAATAAGCGGCACATTCGTTGATTCGACGCCTGTTTCGTTGGTATCGGTGTTGAAATGAAAAGTCTTTGTGACGTCAAGGTCACAGAGACTGTGAGATGAAGATGAAAATGAATATGAAAAGTGAGATGAAGTGTAATGAGGCATGCGAACTGACCCTAAGTATGCGGTTCGGGCTGTGCCGTATGTCACACACGGCGCCGACGATGGTCTCGCCCTTGAGGTTCTTGCTCTGGCCGTCAGCCGTCGTCTCTGGGATGATTGGCAGGTAGACGTGATCCTCTCTTTCCTCGAGCTCCACGATGCGCGCAGCACCATCGCTGCTTTTGCGGCTTTCCAGTGAACCATCCTGCGAGTGATAGGTTTGTTATCATTGTTGTAGTCAACCAGGCTAATGCCCTTGCAGGCCTCTCCCATGTTCCGCCAATATGAGATTGAATAGGTGTTTTGGCGTGTCGCTTAGTTTGATGCTTTCATTTTTTTTTTGGGCGAATACAATAGACGCCTCATGAAACGCGAGAGCTGTTCGTCGGCGTCGGTGCGAGTGATTCGAGACACCATCCTGTGACGACTTCAATCTATGACGTTATAATTATGCAATAGGTTACCTAATTTTACAACGTTATCACTTGAACCAGTATGCTGGGCTAGGTGGCATGCTCATGCCAGCTCATGTTGGGGTCTATGTGCCTGTATGGAAAAATCGCTAACGTGAAAAGCGCGTAAGGTTATTGACGTAGCAAAAATGAGCGTGTGAAATTGAATGCGTCCTCTTTATGTCAATTCTCTTTGGGTGGGTAAGTGACAACTGAGGGTGGTGTTGCACTTATTCTTAGGTTTTCATCAGCTGGTTTTCCTTAATGAAGGTCACAGCCTGAATCCTTCGACACAAACGTGCTTGTGTAAGCGGCAGTCTACTATCAGAAACACTCGGTGATTGTTTGACGTCACAAAATGACTGAGCGTGGTTGGTGATGCATTTATTCGAATCATATGTAGGAGGTGTTTCATGTGTTATATGGGACGTTTAGGCTTGCTACGTGACAGAGTAACCGATATTGGGTTTGCGCGTCGTCACTGGATTTTCAGCAAGAATGTGTCGCGACTTCTCGTGAAGTGTCTGACTGCTACAGGCCTCGCATGTGACTGATGATGAGTGACAGTTATGTTGGGGTGTGGTGCTGTGAGATAGAAACCGGGTACAACACTTCACCCTACGCGCCGATTTCTAAGAGCATGCCGGCACTTAGTAACAAAAACACAAAGAAAAAAGGACATTAGTTCAATACAGTTAGCAAAAAGGATACCAGACGGGGCACTTGCCTGCAAATTTCGCAAGGCTAGGGCTATCTAAAACATCCTAATCCTTATTGCTATGGGCGGAGCATTTTTCTCAAGCTGTAAGACATTTAGTTAACCAACTGAAAGACTAACGAAAGACCGCCCTTACCGCGACGTTTGAGGACACCGTGAAGAGTTCCGGCGGACCGCTTCCCAGCACGGTCGCCTTCCAGGCGCCGAACGACCTGATGGCGGCCCATATCTTCTCCGAAGGTGGCGCAGTTTTATCGGCTTCCGTAGCCTCCGAGACCTCCGCCAGGGTGACCGTGGGTGTCGTGGGTGGTGCGGGAGTCTTGGTCGTCGCCGAAGGGACTGACGCGTTTGCTGTCACCGCCACTGGTGTCGCCTTGTCCACAGAAAAAGGGAGCATGGTGTTCCGGTTCATGGCGTTCTTCTGGAAGACTCTGTTGCCGCGCGGGTGGCGACCGTCTCGGCTTCCGAAACGAAACGTCTTGACGGTCCTTTCCGGTCGCGTCGGACGTTCGCAGACGTCCGGCGACGGCGAGTCTCGGAGCAAGAGTTGGAGAAGTCTTCACGAGGGGCCCTGTGGGTCGCTGTAGGTGTTCCTTTTTTTCCCCCTTTTGACACCTGGAGAGAGCAAACAGAACGAATACTATATAAGCTTTTGGGGTAAGTGTGAATGGGACGATCTATAAAATAGTGTGATTACAAAAAATTGGTAATGATTTAGAGTGCTTACTACTCTACTATAGGAGAGTTGTTAACGATTTAGAGTGCTTACTACTCTACTATAGGAGAGCTCAAAGCCATCCCGTAGACCTCCTTACCGAGCAATGGGCTGAGTAGGAGTGAATTCCCAACCTTCAACTGAATAAACCTACCAGAAATTGTGTTTAGAAAAAATAAACGATTTTGAGTACTTTGTACTAAACTAGGGGAGAGCACTGAGCCGTCCCGCTAAGAATATTGGAGTATTCTTCTCGAACACCTCCGCTGAAGAATCAAGGAATTTGAAATTGTGTGTTTACAAAAAGTGGTTAACGATTTTGAGTACTTAGTGCTCTACTATGGGAAAGCATAAAGACGTCCCATGCGCAGACAAAAAAAATTAAGAAAATTTTTACTCAAGTTGGGGATGAATGATTTTAAAAGCTATGCAAACACGTTCACAACCCGTACTACCAATCAGTTGAAACCTGCTAATAGGCGCTTATAAAGACTGGAGCACTGTTTTAATGTCGTGCGGCACCTGCATCTATTGTCGTTTCTCTCCTATAGTAGATGGCGTGTGGTGCTCTGAAGTGTTCATAATTTATTTTAAATACGTAAATCGTTCATGTTTGCTTTGAAGGGACCCCTAACACTGTTCACGACTTCGATCTTTAACGCGTTTTAGGTGGTTGCATACACTGAAGGCTGAAGAGGTAAGGGCCGCAAGAACGGCAGCAATGGGTGCACGCAGTTCAAAGTGAATCAGCGTAGAAAAATCAAAATACAATAAATGAACGCCTACTTTCACCTACATTACCGCAAGCTCACTTGACCATCTTTTCCTCGCCCTGTGACGCCGGATGGCTGCCCAATGAAATGAACTGAATGCTCTACCGTACACGAAGCTCTTATGTCATATTGCCTGTTGTTTTCAACGTATTGAGGACTCCGCTGCGATGGTAACAAATATAGTGGTACTTGAAGAGCTAATGACACGTGAGAAGCGAGTCAGCTGGCGAATGCTTCTGTATTCCTTTGTAGCTTTACTGATGTTTTTTTTTCTCTACATCGAAAGCTATTGTGAGACCAGAAGGGCCACGTGCGACATAGTTGTCCGTTGCTACCGCCGTGGGCATCCGTAACCACTATCAACGAAATAAAAAAAACTAAATAAAAGCACCATGGACACAGTGCGATTCGCATCCACGTCCCCGGCGGGCCAGGCCAGTATTTTACGACTGAGCCACGCTGGTACTTTGAAACTCATTTGCAAACAAGCCTTGGGCAGGCTTTATGTCGGTAAAGTAGTCGCGTTAACATGAGTAATAAAGCGTTTTAGAACAGCAAAGGAAACACCAGGCGTCGCACAATGCGAATTGCGTAACGATTGGGTCTTCCAATGCTCCAAGCCATTACAAAAGCTTGTTCTTGTTCCGTTATTAACTGTGGCGCGTAGATACCCTGGTGATCGGGCCCCCAATTTCTTGTTCCTGTTGAACTTCTCTTGTGGCTCATACCCACTGTTGAGGATTGGTGAACAGTTCAGTGGGTTTATAAAAACCTATTCAATTTAGAAGCTTCTGACATTATTCTTCATTGTCGTCAGCCAACACGTATAAAAAATCGCAAAATTCCTTGCAAGTTTGCTGTGGCTACCACGCTTCACCGAATTATAACGAAGGATGACATACTGAATACAAATGTTCTTGCCAATGTGCTTCCAGCAGCTACCCAAATTATGTTAAAAGAGGCTCTGAAAAGCCGCTCTTCCAGCTTTTGCCGAGACAGTGCTGCGTGTTCCATGCAGGCCGGCTTGCGGTTTGACCGGCTTCGTAGTTTTCAAGCTGAAAAATCCGGAGAATCTATTATTTTTTTCGTTCAGTGAAACACCTTGCTAAAGAAAAGAGAAACCCAATAGTGATCTCTGTTTCGATGCAATGCCGTGATTACAGCTAACATACAGCTAATTTATTCATTCGCATGCCTGCGCCCTCCGACGTCTATTCCGCTCGCAATAGCTCTGGGGAGTGCCACAACGATTTCATTCAGTCAGCACCGATGTTTTGAATCATTAGAAAGCCTCTTGAAACGCACTGTTTAGTCCAAATCGACACTATATCCAAGTGTCTGCTGCGTGTTACGACAATGTAAACTTTTTCTAGATATTCACCGGTAAAAGGTAACTGAACCACTTCACTAAGAAATTACCCATTGACCTCAGAACTTACGGGCGGAAATTTTAATGCCTCCTACTTGCATGAATTCGTCCATCGGTCCGTGCCCTGGAACGGTGCCAGCTGTGGCCTCTCGCCCTCAAACTCTCTCAGCAATCACGTAATGGCCCAGCGGTGCATGGAAACAGTTGCACCACCACAACCCTACCCTTACACTTTCTACCCCTTACACTTTCTCACAAATCACAGGATTGTTGATAGAGTGTAAGAAAAATAAAAAAAGAATAAAACAAAAAGTTGAAACAAAAAAAGAGCACATGGCATATACAGTCAGTCGAATGGCCAGAAGCTTCCGCCAGGCGCACTTTCGAATTTACAGTTATCTCCAGTTTTGGAGAAATTCATTGCAACAAACACTTCTCGAATCCATCGAAAACGAGCGAAATAAAAGGGGTTAGTCACGCTGCGAGCGACGGACTCCTTTTACTTGACCCTGCGAGAACTCGGTAGTCACACAGGGGAGGGATATCACGACAAATATGAGTTCCATCAGCAGGCGTTCTAACTTCGAGCACACGTGATGAAACGTGATCACTCTCCTGCTCTCAATCATGCGCTTCCGTGTGGCTCACTATAGACCTTTTCAAAAACGCCTCCGTGGGCGCCGCCACAGTCCTCTTTGGGCAGCGCAAATTGGCGTGACCCCTCAAAAATGCACTGACAAGCCTGCGCCCTCGGCCTTTGTACTCCCGCGCGCAGCCCATCATGGCGGTGTTTTTTCCCTCCGGTGAAAAGGTGCATAGAACGTCCAGCATGCTGTGTATCACAGCAGCGCAAGCACTTGGCGGCACCTCGTTTGGGAAAACGCATCCGGTCAAAATGCCATTCTTGATTTATGCCGTTCATTGGCCAGTGGCGTGTAAAGCCCTAACCACCTGTTCGCGTTATAACGCGTCGCAGAGTCGCGTCGCGTTTCTGTGGAGGGATAGGGCGCGCTTAAGAAGAGGGCATGACGCACGCGGACGAGTTGTAACGCGTACGTGTGGTTGGGGCTTCACCGTCAACGCCACAGAGCGCTCTTAGGCCGCGTTCACACTGAGCATTCCGGCTGCCGAAAGTGCTCCGAATCCGGTTCGGCGGCGGCGAGTTCCGCCGAAAGGGCCCTCTCCGCGCCGATCGCTCTCGGACCGATTTTTGCGGCGTCTGCTGACGAATCGGTCACCGCGGACCAATAGGAGCGCTAGTCAAGGAATTTTGAAAAATAGCGGCCAAGCCCTACTCCCTTGTTATGCCGCAGTGCACGTAACTGAATGTTGAAACCAACGGGAGTTTAACCTACTCTGTACCTACTTCGCCTCCGTATTTCGTGAAAGAGGTGACCGAGCTTGCTGTTGGCGTGACCGAGCTTGTTGCGGTCTTGCAGAGCAAAACAAAGCCACCAACGCCACTGGCGTCGGTGGTTTTTCCATAGAGAAAGAAGAAGACAAGAGCGGACACTCCGCGAAACCTGGCCTCAGGAAGTGCGTCACGACTACGTAACGAACTAGTGCTCCCACCACACGTCAGAGGGCGCAAGCGCAAAAAAAAACACAGTTATAATCAATGCAACAGAATTGTTTTCACAAATTAATAATTACACGCCCAAATTTGGTATGTTCTTTATACATAAAAACGATTTATTCAACACACCTTACGCGATTATTTTTCTTCAGCCGTACTGTCATAAACACCATCTACCCAGCGACAAGCCCATGCATGACTGACAGCGAGAAGCTTTCGTCGCTTTCGTCAACGTCGGCTGCGTCGGCGTTTTCAAGCGTGAGATAACAGGTGAGGCACGTTTTCAAGCGAAGCTTGTTGAATGACATGTTGTTGGTCTTGTTGGGTCATTTTTTCAGAAAACGGTTACGCCTGCGCGAAAAAGACACCATGCAACAAACATAGAAAGATGCACACACACACGTTGCGCTTCGTGTGTGCGAGTTTGTTTCTTACGTGGCGTGTCATTCACGCAGTTGTAACATTTTTCTGAAGCTTGTAAGGACTGGGAGGTTCGCTAAAAAGAAAGTTTGTGGCTCTATGCGGCGGTTAGACGGGAACATTGTGCAACGTATGCAGTATAGAAAAGGCGGCACGGCGTCAAGCCGAGGCGACGCGTGCTGCGTCTGCCACGGACGCGAGCGTCTGTGCGCTGAGCATAGCTGGGCAGCTAGGTCGTAGGCTCGGTGCAAAATATTGAGAAGCGTTTGTTGGGCCTCGCATGCTTCACGACGCATTTCCCGAAGGCTCGGAACACGAATAATTCTTGGTGTGCCGGAGGCAAATCTGGACTAGCCAAGTGGCCATCATCTTCGTTTCTTCGCTAGCCTTGTGCCACTAGTGCAAGCTGCCCACAAATTTTTTTGACGTTTCCAATATAATTTTACCGCACAAATTTCAACTACGATTTTTCTTCCCAATGTACTGCTGATACTGCGTACGCACGAAGGTGTTCTAATGTTCCCAGGCCGCGATACCATTGCATTACAAGGGATAGCGGCCTGGAAACTTCTGAAGATCTTTGTTCGTGGTCTTGACGTATATCTTTGTAAGTCAGAGTTTTATGGGTCAGAGATGTATCACTGGTTTTGTATTGTGCATCGATTAGCTAATCATTCAAAGGGGTTTGCTGGTACACTTATGACGTGCACATATCTTTTTTGTAATTTGACAGCGAAGCATCCACTTACTAACATTTTCAGACCGCGCTGACGCCATGCCGTCCGGCGGTCCAAGCTACGGCAGCTACTGCTGTGTATCGTGGTGCTTCAACAATGGCAGAACCCACAAGAAGCCTGGGACGAGTTTCTTCCGCGTACCACGGGACGGCAGGTGTGTTAAAGCTTTTGTATGGTTTGCATGTCTGTAGGCTTACTGTTCGTACTTGCTAAGTGAGGGTAACAATAAAAAATCACTATTCAAGCACTTCCCCTTTCAGCTGATAGTTCATTGCCAATGCAGGATGAAAGCATGGATGCAGTATGCTGGACGCGATGATCTCCTGAGTAAGCCGGCCAGCCTATTGTACGCAACGTACAGGGTTTGTAGCGACCATTTTACTGCTCAAAGTTTCATGGACCCTGGGCACACAAGGCTTACAAGAATGGCTGTTCCCAGTGTGCAACCAGCTGCACCATGTAAGTGATTGACTGAAACTCAAATATGTGCAATAGCAGCCACTTGTATTGAATCAGTGGCGACAGTTAACCGTGAAGATCTCTGTAGCCGATAGAGAAACCTCACTACAGAAGTAACACTTGGAAAGTCTTAAGTTCTGTGAATTGTGGGCTATTACCTTCCTAACAGCAGCTTTACATTTCTGTCATTTTTTGATGCTCTGGACCTGCGCAACTTGTTTTGAAAGACTTTAAAGGGCTATTTCACGTTATCTTCAAGCCTGAGTGCACATGTACGTATACCTTTCATCAGTGAAAGCTGCCACTGTTGATAATTCCAAAAATCACAAATTACTTGTTTCCTAGTTGGTGCCGTCTCTTTTCTTCCACGTTCGACCAATTTATGCGTTTGAAAGAGCTGTTTAAGCTTCCCCATGCTACAAGCTTTGTAACTTGTACCAACTGCACATATATGCAGGTTCTCTGAGCGTCGCTTCAAGTAGTGACTGTGACATGGCTGCAGAAGCTGCACTGCAAGGTGCGGATGAGCTTCAGTTTGTGTTATTATAAGCCTCTTACTGACACATTGTCGTAATTTCATCTCTTCAGGACCTGCGGTAGAGGCTTCACAAAGCGGCTCCCACACATTGAGGTGCCCCGATGAACAGGGTGCGTTCAGTGTCGCGATTTCTTTTTTTTTTTACCCAAATTGACTGTTGACCAAACCTCTGCAGGTGGCAGCTCCCTTGTAGCTGGTGAAAGAATTTCTGATGATTTCGTCTTGCCGGAGAAAACCTTAACCAGTCGTTCAGCTGTCACAAAAGGAACTTGTGTGGCCGGTAAGTTGTATGTTCACTTCAACACCAGAGTGGATTGATATAGAGACTTCCGCAGGCCGCTCGCAAGATTGTTCCGACAGCATTGTCCGAGGCACTGAACAAGCTTCACAAGACCCTCCAGAAGACGTCTCCGCCAACAGCTCCACGCCTGAGTGCCTTAGAGAAAATGGTGACTATGCTTTTATTGCAGCAGTTTTTAATGTGCTATTTTATGTTTAGGACATTCTGAGGAAACTATCCTCAAAAGGACACTACGTGTGCACTTACAAAATGTAAGGGTGGGCTCTCAGTGATTTTCATTTTTTTTGTGCATTGTCAACATTGTGAATGGTTTGTTTTTAGGTAGTGGAATCGAAAACTTTGTACCACAGAAAGTTGTGCACCTTGGGTCTGAAAGAGCGAGGAAAGTGCTCGTATGGGATTAGTTGTTCTTCGCTTTTACATCAATTTTTTTGTTTATTGCAGTGCGTTCCTGTGTGCCAGCGACAATGTCTCCATCAATGAAGTACAAGCAAACCATTAAACATCTGCAAGCCAAAGTAGCAGCACAGCGGAAAACTATCAAAAGACTGCAGAGACAGCCTCACCAAGCACCGTCATCGACTACGAAGGCCCTTGAAGTTATCCGACCGCACGTCACCGAGGAGGTTTTTAAACTTCTTTCTGCACATGTTCGCTTGAGGCCCAAATGCAAGGGCAAGCGGTTTCCCGTGTGGTTCAAGAAATTCGCTCTTCACTTAAACTTCCGAGGTCCGCGAGCATACCGATTTCTGGCTCCGTATTTTTCTTTGCCCTCCCGGCGTTCATTAAGGAGGTGGCTAGCTAATGTAAAGATGACTCCAGGCATAATTCCAGGAATCCTTTCTTCCATTGCAACAAATACTCAAGCTTGGAATGAACGGGACCGAGTGTGCGCTTTAGTTTTCGACGAAATAGCACTCAAAAAGAATTTGTACTATGATGCTTCAAGAGACGTTGTCCAGGGTTTTACAGATGATGGCACTCATCGCACTTCAACCATCGCTGATCGAGCACTGGTTTTTCTTCTTGTTGGTGTTTCGAGAAAGTGGGTTCAACCGGTTGCTTTTACTATAGGGCACACATCAACACCATCATCTGTTATGCATAACTTGCTGGTGTCACTCATTTTGGAGCTTAGGAGCATTAATATTGCAGTGAAAGCAGTCATTTGTGACCAGGGCAGTTCAAATGTAAGTCTCGCTAACCAACTAAAAGTGACTGTAGCAAAGCCTTTTTTTGAAGTTAATGGTGAGCGGGTATATTACATTTTTGATGTTCCGCATTTAATTAAAACAACGCGCAATAATGTCCAAGCACACAAGTTATACATTGGGGATGACATCGTTAACTGGTCGCACATTGTAAGCCTTTACCAATCCTCACATGAGTTGCGGTTGCGATTGGCTCCAAAGTTGACTGAACGGCACGTTCATCAGAAACCTTTTTCTAATATGAAGGTCAGCAGAGCAACTCAGGTCTTCAGTGCATCAGTTTCGATTGCTATCACGGCAATGGTGTATGCGAAGGTGCTGCCTGCCTCGGCCATCACTACAGCTCAATTTTGTGATCGTATGGACAGGATTTTCGATGCCTTGAACAGCTCGAGTAAAAAAAGAACTTCGCAAAAGCTGCGGCATGCAATCATGAAAAATGATTCAGAGCTGATTGACTTCCTCCGAGGCCAGCTTCCCTGGATTGCATCATGGCAGTTTGTTGGCAGACGTCAACCACAAACCATCGTAGGTTGGCAAATTACAATTCAGGCAATTTGTCAACTATGGGACGACCTCTCCAAAAATTACAATTTTGAATACCTGTTAACACGCAGGCTTCAACAGGATCCTCTGGAGAACATATTTGGCCACATTAGGCAAAAACAGGGTTGCAACACCAACCCCAATGTAGCACAATTTATTTGTGGCCTGAAGCACATCTGCATAAGAAAACTCTTCAAGCTGTCAGAATACGGAAATGTCGAGGATGATGAATGTGACCTCCTCCAGGAACAGCTGTCGCCATTCTCCCTCACCAGTGCGTCTCTTGTGGATAATGAGGAGTGTGCACAGCCACAGCCTGACGACTTTCCCGCTCTAGACGATCTCTCTGAACTTGCGACAAACATTCACTCCCATATTATCGATGACTCCGCTGCATATTATGTAGCTGGTTTTCTCATCAAACACTTCCTTCGGAATGCATGTGACGGTTGCAGTTGCCCACAGTTACTGAAAGACGACAGTGAGACGCTTAAGGGTACCCACCAGTATTTCACAATGCTCAAAGCATACCACGTCCCCAGCAAACTTTTGGGAATCTCACTGTGCCATCAGAAGCAGCTTTTGCATACGTACAACAACTTGAATCTCGCTTTCTTGCCATAATTGAGGCCACTGCACATCACCTGAAAGTGTGCGATGTTTTGTATCACCATCTGTCAAGTGTTGGCGATTTTCATTTCTGCTCTGCTGGGTGTCGCGCTAAGTTTCTGAAAATGTTTTGCCGGGTTCGTTTATGTTGGCATGTGCGTTTTGTGAACCGAAACTTAGACAGGGTTAGGTTCCAGTCTTCAATCTCGGGCATGCAGCTTGACAAGTTCAAAGGTTAGCAATTAGCGGCGGGTTTACACTAAAGTATTGGTGTTGAGCCGAATCCTGCAATAGCTTTGTTATGTTATTACTTCGTTACAGCAGACTTCATTATGGTCTTATATGCTTATATTCAGTTCAACTGGACTAACCACTCCTTCGTTGCATTCATTGTTTTGGTTACCCGCTATGAGGAGTACAAACACTGTGTATTCGCTCGAAGTGATTTGCATAACCTTAAAAAGAATGTTGGGCATCCTGTCTGTATTTTTTGTAGCAAATACGGGCGAACTGTACACTTTACTGTGGGTCGCTTGGTCACTGTGTATGCTTTATCTCTCCAGCTCAAGTAATATATCGATAACAAAACCGCTTGTTGAAATGTCTTCGAGCGGGTAAGGAACACAGTATGAAGTGGGCACGGTTCATGTTATCACGCTTTTCGTATTTTAGCTTCTCATCAACCTCCTCATCTTGCCCATCAAAATTTTCAAAAGAATACCCAAACTTGTAGTGTTTGATGGGGCTGCGGACGCTGCCATTTTATTTTTATATAGCTTGTGAGTGATAACGTACGATGTAGAGCCTTTGTGAAAAATAATGAGCCAAAGTGGTTTCCTTCTGCTATTTATTAGCCCTGTAATACCGCTCTCGTAGCACCAATTAAAGTCCACAATTCTGGATAAAGTGATGACTACAATCTATTTTAGCTCGCAAGCGTCACAGCAACACCCAAACGCAAATCACTTGGGATCTTAAGTTTTTGATGAAGGCGACGCATAACAAAAGCCACAAGACCTGCCAGTGTTGTAGCATAAAGTTTGTCTTTCACGTAGTGAGCAAGCTGCAAAGCCCTACCTTTCTGAGGACAAGCAGGCATCAAGTCTGCTTTTTTTCATTTTGGACTAGCTGTTCTTAAGCACAGCCAGCACACTGCACCTTTGCCTTTCTGTTATATTGTGTCGTGTGGTTTCTGTGCGCTCTTTTTTTCTATGCATTATTTCAGTTAAGCCCAGGCGTGATTCGCGACTTCATTGCTGTGTATATGTCACTTCTTCCTTCTTCATCAGCATTGTGCGCTATGTTTTTGCCATAGATCCTTAGTTACCCACTGGCCCGGTGTGTCATACTTCACCAGTTTCTCGGCTTCTGCCAACTCTAGCGATGTGTGCGTTGTCTGTGTTCTCTATGTATTTGTTACAATATTTGTTACAATTTATTTGTAAGGCGAGATGCATTTGTTGTCTACCTTTGTCATATTGTGCTTTTATATTCTCATACTCTACCTTGCCTTTGAATAAAACATTGCGGATGCTCTGTTTCTTTGACTGATATATACATTGATCACTTGTTCCAAAAGAAAAACACAAGCGCGATGAATAAAACGATAGTGAATTATCATTACCTGCATCTCTTTTTTTTATAACTTAATCAAAATAAAAATTACGTCACGACCGATTCGCACGAACCACTGAACAAAACAAAACAGGGAATCGCTAAATCAAAACGACCTACAAAAACTATCCATTTGGGCGATGAATAGTGGTCTGAAATTATGAACTTACGACATAGCCAAACGTCGGTTATGCAAAGTAATTCAAAAGTTGCGCTAGTGAAAGCGAAACCGGAAGCGCAAGCCACTTGCTCTCATCAACCACTAGGTGTGCTAGAGTCGATTGGGCCGCTGGGGTCTACGGGAGTGTCCACTCTTCACCTTTTTTATTTCTCTATGGTTTTTCTGCTCTCCGTGCGTTACAAAACAGCCACTTGCCAGCAAAGTAAGCAGTACTGTCTTTTTTTGCTTCTTGCGTACGAGAATCGTCGAAGTATACACCACCGGATAGTGTAGTAGCGTTTGCGAGCCGCGACAACAACCGGGTGACAGCGCATTCATCCCGCGTTCGCCCCGTAGTAGATGGCATATTAGGTGGCGCGGGGCGCGTCCAGTGCGAACGACGCTGCGTTTCGGCGGCAGGGGAATTTCGGTCGCTGTAGAAAGCGGTTGTTTCAGTGTGAACTAGGCATCAAAGAGGTTGCCCGAGAAAGTGGCACCTTCAGGCTTCGCGTGGAAGCTCTCCTTTTGGCACTTGAATCCAAGATTTGGTTGGGGTGTTCATAACAATGTATAGAGATGTCATATGTCGGTCCACGTCTGCGTAATCAAGTTGTGTTTCGTGATTACCGTAAACATATTCCTGGTTCATAAAATGTAACCGTTAACCTGTATGTCTATTGATTTTCTCCTGTAGAAAACTCACTGGGTCCCCTAGCATTAATTTAGGCTGTCTTAAAGGCGAAAGACACTCTCTTGTACCAGCGATGCTGTTCTTAGTCGAGGCCTTCCCGCCTCTTCATGTCGTAGCGCTGGTCACGTGGCCTTCCCATGTGGCGAGAGTGAGACTCGGTAGCAAGTAGTATTGCGCCATGCAAACATGGTCACGAGGCGCGCACGACGCTCAGCGAAAGGCGAACCAATGAGAGACACGCAAAGGACGGGCTATGATGAGGCTCGGTGCAAAGGGTAAACCAATTAGAGGCAGGGCAGGAAGGCGAAAGGTGTGCCTGACTTACGGCGCCTTCAGTTTGGCACTTTCTACAGTGCTCACGAAATGCATCACAGTCTATGCACATTACAGTCCATGCACTGACCTTGCCCCGCCACCCTTCGAAAGCTTCCTGTACCTAACGCAGTTTTACTTTTCCTCTAGGACTTCAAGCACGTCATCTGATTTTGTCCATTGTCCGTGATCAGCGCCCTATCAAGGTACAACGTTATGCTATGATTCTCATGGCGTATTCCCGTGACGTGCCGTCATGTTGACGTCACGATGACACATATACTTTGTTGATCTGTGTCGTCATGATGACATCATGTTAGGACGTCATAACGTGCGGATATTTTGCGTAGTGCGAGCTGCCCCCGACGCCGCAGGACACAAACGCCAGCGGTCTTGTTTCGAGTTTGGTGAGGTATCTGATCCTTTCGCCGAATAATTTTTTTTGAACACGGAAATTGAAGTACATACCGCGGGACTGTAACGCTCTCACACAGTATAGCACACGCTATTCTCAATCTATCTCAATGTGGCTTTTCGGACTAGCTGGTTACACGCACCAAACGATATCATTGCTAGCAGACAGTTCCATCTTCCTCGTCCCTGTTAGCTAGCACTACGATACATTTCGATGCTCTAAATCATTCCTCTTTGTCTCAGCATTTCAAAGTCACGACAAGATAATTAAAGATGCATGATCAAACGCGAACATTTTCCATTGGTGTCGGCATACAAAACTTACTACAAGATGTTCATGCGTATCTACTCCCTTCCCCACAAGAAGCTCACAAAGGTGAAAAATGTAAGCTGACGCTTAATTCAGACCGGTATTACTACCCTTTCTATAATTGCTCAATATAATGCATCCAATGGAATACCCTAAATGGTACCCATGGTGGCCGCCCCAAAAAAGCAACACTAATGTCCCCTAATTGGGCCTGCCGGGCCATCTCCGGCGTGAAATCCATTGAACAAGTGTGTGTGGAGCAGTGGCTGTAGTTGCTTGCCAGCAACAGTGGCCAGGGCGGTCACTGTCTGTGTAGACGTGGACCGAAGGGAGACATTACTGCTAGATGAGACCTCCTGATCAAGCTTCCGCCGCACCACAAATACCTTTCTGCCAATAGATACCTTACTTCTTCTTTACCCATGTAGATTCTGTATTGAGACTTGCTAAAACTCGTAAGCAACCTTCATCCCCATTTTCCTCCTTCCATTATCCCCAGTGTAGGATAGAGTAGGAGGCTAGAGGGCACTAGCTTAGGCCAATCTGTATGCCTTATAAAAAATTCTCACTCTCTCTTCACAATTCCAGAGTGAGCAGTGGCAATCTAATATGGGTAGGTGTTGGCACTGGCAAATTGCCACGGACTCAAGAGGATGACGTTTGCAGCAATATAATAACGTATTTGTAGCAGTGCTTACTCACTATATTCAAAATTTGAAAATAAGATTCACCTTTTCTGTCGGAAAATAACTTCTTTTTTTCTTGTAGTATTGAACAGTCTCATTTCAAACGTAGACGTTCGGCAAAAAGTTGACGTAGAAGGCTGCGTTTCAGGGGACGCTGAATCAAGCAGTGTACAACGCCGGCAAAGAATTGGGACAGCACATTGCTATTCCTTCATGAAGTACGTTTGCATTCGGGCGCGAGTTGACTTTGTCATGAGCTTGCTTTTAGCGGGACGGCTCAGTGCTCTCCCATAGTAGATTACCAAGTGCTCTAAATCGTTAACCAGTTTTTCTAAACACACGGGATTGTTGTATGCTCTCCCATAGTAGAGTACCAAGTATTCTAAATGCTATCGCATTTAGGATGGTGGGGATAATCATACGCCCTTGACTTTCACCGGAACGATTCTGTTGCAGTTACCGGGCGCACAAAGGTCACGGCCCTCGCTGCACAGTCTTCGTTTGCAAAAAGGGTGCGCTTTTCAGACACAGCGAAGTAACAAATGAGACGCTTTTCGAGTTCATGTGTACCTGAGAGAACGTTTCGTGCCTCATTTGTGCGCGAGAAACACGGGGAATGTTTCGATCTGCTTGCCATTCTTTGCGTGGCCTTCCGATTTGTTCTTGTCGTGTTCATTACTTCGCCTTTGCGGGAAAGCTGTGAGGTTTTCGCTTGGAAGAAATATGTTCTCGCTCTTTCAGAAGTGAATATTCTTTCAGGGTAGCCTCAGACGCCTCCTCAAAAGCTGAAATCAACCGTTTGTCGATCCCGTGAATAGCATTAGATGCCCTATCGAACGTCATAGGAACAATCATCGGCACCGTGAAGACGACCTATAAAAAAATAATCGTCATGTGATCCTGTCCCAGCTCACAAAAACTTGTGGGGTCACGTTACTTCCATCGAATGACACCCTCACTTGGTCAATGGTGTGCCGAGCAATGCAATACTAGGTAAAGTGTACAACACTCGCAATGCCTACCATCGTGTAGGCCATGTAAACCCACTTGAGGCGCAGACAGCGTTTGGAGGGGCGTGGGTGAGGATCAATACATCGACTAAGATAAAGCAAATGGCTTTCATCATCAAGTTACCATAGGCTGAATTCGCAAGGAACGCTGGGAGTCTTTAGTGCTGACTCAAGCCATCATGGAGTAAATCTTTGTGACCTTAGACCTCAATGAGTCGTGACGAGCAGGGGCACCGCTCCGATTGCCTCGGCAAACAGCGGCCAGAACTCGATAGTTTCCCGTTTTGCGTTGGACAGCTCGATTTTAGAAAAAAAAAACCGCACTGGTATACCTAGATCAATTTCGATGTCCATACGCGTGATTCTGGATGGACCAAGTTTTGGGCGGATGTTTTCGTCAATCGCGTCGTACTAGCCGTTTCCTGTTGCGTATAATAGCAGAACTAGAATGATAGGCACGGAGACTCGAATGCCAAGTACCACACAGGGAAGTTGATCTGATTGATCAGTGCGATTCGTAAATCATTCATGTGCGTGCATACGAAACGGCGGATCGTAAAGTTCATCATTCCTGGGCTTAAAAAATGTCGTTTATTTCATCGTATGACGCGAACACATTGAAAAAAGTCTATGCAAGAAGGACATTGAAGGGCAAGTCAACAGGCTTCGACCTTTTTTTAAACCCACCAAACAAGCGCGCGCATCTTTCGTACGCTTGACCAACCTCCCTTCCACGCTCAGTGACGTCAACTCGACGATCGGTGACGTTGATTCGATTACTGTTTGTTGAGACCTGCTTTAGACCAATCGGCGAGCTGCGTGCTGCGCCACGTCACCGATCACGGAGTTGACGTCACTGCGCGTTGAAGGAGGTTGGTGACGCGCAGGAAAAATGCGCTAGCTTTTCCTGAGCGTTTCGGAGCCTGCTGACTGGCATTTTAGCATAAACAGATGACTGTGTCTAGAAAAATTGGTTAGCGATTTAAAGTACTTGGCACTCTAATACGCCGTCACCGAAGATACACAGCTATTTCTTACGGTGAGCTGCAAGTACGGCTTGCCTGATTGACATGCAGCGCTTCCATGCTTGTGCAGGCTGGATTACCTTACAATGCCTAATTATAAGGCGAAATTAGTAAGCAAGAATAAAGATGTACTTGCTATGGAAAGCAAAAAAAGAAAGAACGTCGAATCATGTTTTTATTGATTGCGGAGATATCAACCTGGGTGTTTATACATCTGCGTACACGGTGTCCTGGCTTTCGAGGGCAACAATAGAAAGGTAACTAAGAAAGAGACTGTTCGTGATTTCGTAGCCTAGAGGCTTGGAAAGGACGGAACAACAAGAGAGAAGGCAGGGAGGCTAGGCATATGCTCGGTTGCCTACCCTATGCTGAGATAATCAGAAAAGAAAGTATAAAGATGCGAGAAAGAGGTGAGAGAAGTGAAGGAGAGAAGAAAATGTGTCGGTAAATGTGCTGACGCGTATGCAGTGGTGGTACTATAAAACTTGGAAAGACGATTAAAAAAAAAATTGTGGGAAAAATACGGCAATTTAGTCGTAGGTGCAGGAAGTCGGGCTGCGACTTACGTAATCTTCCTTTTCTTTTTTTTTGAGGGGGGGTACCAATTTTTTTTCATGTTTTTGTGCTTGGTGACACAAAGATCACACGCGCTTTTCAGAGGGGGGGGGGGGGGCTCATAGCAACCACCTATTCATGTATTCAAAGACAACTTGGGTACGTCATTTATTAGGTCAAAGTTCGCTCGATGAATTGATAGCTGACATTATTTGTTATCCAGCTTGCTTCTCTCGTGTTCACATCTGTCGCCTCATTCTCTTAGGTAGTCGAGGGGGAAGACAAGACATCACAGAACGCAAACTATATGCGTGTGCCGTGAAACACGGATCCACTTCACTGGGACAGGTTGCTATGCGCGGCCAGAGTTGGGTTACTTGGGATACTCAGAAGTATCTGCTTGCTCCATTAAAAAAGGAACGCATTTCTTTTTGTAATTAGTCCACATCGGTGGAACAAGGGGCACGGCGTTCTACTGCTTAACCGAATGTCACTGGTTTGATCCCGGTAGCAGTGGTGGTACCACTTCAAAAGAAGTGGAATGCTACAGGCCTGTGTATTGTGCGATGTTTTATTGCAAGTTGGAGGCCAGCAGGTGCTTGAAATTTCCGGGACCCTTCACTAATACGGACCTCGCAACGACGTCACCATTTTTACTCGCGATACCTCACATGTATCAATGCTGTTATTTGCGTCGTCAAACACTCTTTTGTGTTGTCGCCTACACGCCATAAAAGTGCCCTGCAACACATTCACAAGTAATCATATCATTGATATAATAAAGGAGCTAGTTGCCTTACAATTCGTTTGCCGTGAAAATTTTCAGAATCTGCCAATCACGAACGGAGTTTCAGGAATATGCCAAGTGATTTAAGCGCTCTCCTTATCCTTTCGTACCAGCGAGCACACTGAAAGCTACACACACAAAAAAAGGGCCAAGTAAAGAGGGCAAGATGCTACGACCGTTCGTCAGCGTGTGTCATGACTAGAAACCGGATTGTAGGCTAATGCTCATTTAGTTTCTTGCATTCCTATTGCGCCACTTTGACATATGAACAAGAATTAGAGGTTGAAGGCACCCTAAAACGGTTTCGACAATTTTTTACAAACACATTGGGCCGGTATACCAAGTCCCAAGGGTAACTTAAAGACCGATTTGAGCTCTCTGCGTAAACTGTGTAATTTATTGCAATGCTTTAAAGCTGCCAATTGCTCCAGATTGCTGCAGATTGCTGCGACTCGGCCAAACGTGTCTTAAACCACACATACACCGTTCGACACGCTCTGCCCCACTGACGTCATCATTTCCAGCTGATCTGATTGGCTGTGGAATGCGCAGCACGGACTGCCGGTATCGGATCAGGATTTGATTTAAGCGTGCGCGGTCTGATGCCACATCGTGACGCTAGCGCCGTGAAGTCTGAGCTTAGTCCATAGCACTCGAAAGAAGAATTGAGGGCAGTTAAGCGTCAAAGGCGGAGCGTACGAGGAGGGCACTTTTTTAGTACTCGTAGCTCCGTTAATTGAACGATTGAACTCTGATGCCAATCGTTTGCTCCAGCAGTGGTCTAATCAAAAACAGGTTGTGAAAAAAAAACATTTCAGGGACCTTTTAAGAACTTCTGTAGTGCTTTTATAGTGCCTATAAATGCCTATTTTCTAGATCGGTGCCTATATGAACGCTAT
Source organism: Rhipicephalus microplus (assembly GCF_013339725.1). Taxonomy (NCBI): domain Eukaryota; kingdom Metazoa; phylum Arthropoda; class Arachnida; order Ixodida; family Ixodidae; genus Rhipicephalus; species Rhipicephalus microplus. Next base: position 116,119,351 of record NC_051167.1, read on the forward strand.
TCAATCTCAAATTTTAGTTGGAGAGCGGTATTCATGTTACAGGCGAAACAGGGCTTTTGTAACTCTGTAGTATGTAGTCCATACTCCATTTCATAAGTTCCTTTTGGCACTGCCCGTGCTACAAGGCCCCTTAACCAATAGGAGGGCCGATTATCCTCTACGCAACTATTCATCCACGTCGCGTCATCTGTTCGGCATCTCCTGAGCATCTGCTCGCATTCGTAGGGACCAGGATGTGCTTCAGGCTGCCACAAGACGATGGAGAACGAATGCGAAATCGTGGAGTGTCACCAGAGTAAAGTACAGTTTAGATAGGAAGAAAAATGCGTCCACGTGGTTCTTGTTTTGCTTGTCATTTACTTCTGAAATGGTCATTCACTAGGTCACGTGAGAAATTTTACTTACACACCGTAAGTTGTTGCGTACCAAGTGAAAAGCTTTGCACTATTACAAGTTGAATTGGTTCATTACAAGCCGCCGAAACCTTAATGCGAGGAGGTGCAGCTGTAAACCTCCGCCACTCACCAGGTGATACATTGCAAGCGAAATTCTCTGCTTGCCCGCTTCGGTATGGAGCAACTCAGAGCCGAAAGATCACATTACGCAGACGCATCAACACGTCATGTACACGCTAGGTTACATTCACATGACATGCCCATAACAGGTCGTTGATTGATTGATATGTGGGATTTAACGTCCAAAAAGCACCATATAATTATGAGAGACGCCGTAGTACTACGGCGTCTCTCATAATCATATGGTGTGGAGGGCTCCAGAAATTTCGAGCACCTGGGGATCCTTAACGTGCACCCAAATCTGAGCACACGGCATGTCAAGTCGTGCACTCGAATGGTGTTGTGTTGTTTCGGCATTTTCTGTATTGTACAGCCTGTTTCTGTGGAATGAATCCCTATAAGCGTGCATGTTTTAAGAGGCTAGTTTGGACCATGTATCCTTATCACAATACACAGCATCACACCGCAGAAACTGCTGTAAGGAACAGCGCACCAAAAACACACCAAGCGTTGTTAATGCAGACACCGGCAAGATGCGAGGACGGCGAGAACGCCAACGCGAACGAAATAGAGGCAGCTTAGTGTCGAACCTCGCTCGATACGAAGAAAAAAAAAAGTAACGCTTATAGATTCCGTTTGTATGTTTTAATATTTCTGTCAATCTTCGTACTTCTATTTAGGCCACAGACTGCACAAATTACACACTTCGCCTCGAATAATTCTCGCAGTGCCACATACTACTTTTGAAGCAATCAGGACCGTTCATCGTTGTATACATTGCCCCCACCATGTTGGGGCACGCGCCCGTAAGATGAAGGTCAAGCGGCGTTCAGCCTGACACTTCACCTCTTTCCGGGGTTCACATTATTGCAAATCTTAGCGGGTGAGATCGTGAGTGCCTAGTGCATGCATTTGTGCGCTCAAAATTTCAAACCTGGCGAATAGCCGTTGAAGGTGTTCACAAAAAGAAGTGAAATTGACCTTGTGCTGTTTGTTAGAGTTAATACGAGGCATAACCTGGCGATTAGCGTTCTCGCTGTTTGCTCCCGTGTTGCTCTTCTCAGTCGTGCTGGAAAGAAAGAGACCCAGGAGAGTCTTCACAAGACGGTGGACACTTAACTCACCATGCTGGACTAGAAAAGGAAATGCCGTATTCTGCAAACCCGGCGAGAAAACAAATCAGATGGCTCTGCTAAACTTTCAGCGCATTTTCATCATCGTAAACTAAAATATGTCTGTTGCTTTCCTGTCGTAGACACAGATAACATAGGTATTCACATTTGAACATTTGAAGTATGTCAGTCTAGTGTGCCTATATTTATGATTTCTATGGCATAGAACACTTTTTTGTCCGCCTATTTTCAGTGCCTAAAGCCCGGTTTTTCAGTGCCCACAAATCTTGTCTCTAGTCATGACCACGAGTACTGTTTTTCCGTATATTTTTCTCTTTGAAGGCGAGCATTAGGTTCAGTGTGATCACGAGGGCCCGTTAGGGTGCCGCGATGCGCGCGCCCCCGCTCAGGGTGCTGCCACCTCAGCGTACCGCTCCCTCCGCCATTGTAGTGCCGGCTGCAGCGTCTTCGCCAAGCTGTAGAGCTCCTGTACGTGTCTGCTTTTTTCGGCATGCTTTGCCTGGATGTTGAGTTCCTCAAGGCTACAACCATCCCCGTTTAGCTAGTGGGCCACTACGCGCCAGAGCAAAACCTGTACGCAGCGGGAGTGATAATGGCAGCCGCCGCAGATGTCAGCGCAGAGGAGCGGGCATCGAGGCATTCTAGAACACATTAGCACATGGCGACATCTCGTGGTGGCCGCGGAAACCATGCACCTCACGATGCTCCTATCACAGAATTCACCGAGAACCTAGGATTTACGGCACCGTTACTCGGGTTTCTGGCACGGTTTTGTCGAGAAAAAAAAAGGAATCAATTTTCATGAGTGATATTAAGAAATTATTGAAAGATCTCGGCCGTACACCATGCTATAATGCTTGTTTGGGTGTTCTGAGCTACCTCGACGACCGATCGGCAACATTTTCTGCACGACGCTCACAAAGTGTTTGCACGGTCACTATATTTTTTTTTTCACGATCAAGAAGAAATACGATACAAAAGAGCACGAAGACTACAATCTGTTTACTGCATAAAACAAATAAAACCGTTTTTTTATTTTACGCAAAAGGTTGGTATAGGTTCTCTAGAAGAATTTATGCAATGGGTATAGCTTTCCACCCGAAAATAACAAATGGTGCGTGGTGGCAAAACTGGACAGGATAGATCGATGACAATGCACCTCGCGTGACCTTAAGACGTAGTCACGAGGCGTTGTGTGCATGCGCCAGCGGCACTTCTCGAAGGATGCCCCTCACTACTTTTCGAGTGGGTTTCTCTAGTAATGGTAGAGGTAGGCAGGGCAGGCGAGGGGGGCAAGAGGGTTGGGTGACCCGAACCGAAAGTGCTCCACAGCCGTACTAGACCGCGCATCAAAGATGCAACAGGCACTCTGGACGCATTTTCAATGTCGACTTGGACAGAAGCACGCCCACCTCATATTGAATGACATGCTCCACCCGTTACGGCACCAAAACCAAGTTCATTTATATGTTGTTCATTTATTCTTCTCTCTCTCCTCTCTCTCTCTCTCTGTGCATGTGTGTGTGTTGTGTGCGTTTATGCGTGTGCGTGCTCATGCCGGTTGATGTTCGGGCGCTTGATGTCAGGTACGTTTTTTGTCCGTGCTTTTGTTTTGTAGCGCTGGGAGTCGTTATCAGCAACGGGATCTTGTAGCTCGTGAATAATGGCTGCCCTTGTTTGGTTGTTTTTATTTATTTACTCAAAGCACCTCACAAGCCTACAAAGTGCGCAAAGGGAGTATGAAAAAAAAATGCTGCTTGATTTATAGGTCTCTTGGACTTAAATAATATAACAAAGCATTGTTAATAGTTATACAACAAAACATATAGTAAAGAATGTTCAGGTTTGCGAGATAATGACTATATTACAAAATGGAATAAAATTAAATGTCAATTCTAGGAAAGAATACACACTTGCAAATTTCAATGCTTAACTTCACAAGCGAAGTAAGTTGCCATTTGCTTCGCGATCTTAGGATTGCTCGGTTACTTTCAGTAGTTTCCGGGTTAGAAAAAAAAAACAAGTGGTTTACCTTGAGGCACATCTTCGAGCTTTCGTGGCCCGGCGTTCAGTTTTCTTCAAGATATTTGATAATGTTTTGCGTATCAAACGAGAATTACTACCTGCCAATAAAACATGGCAGCACCATTATTACTATGCTGATAAAGGTGTTACCTTGGGCACAGTATTCCTTAACGCTGTCAACGTAGGAGTGTTTGTGAGGACGTATCAAAACCAACCCTGAAAGTAAGGTAGTCACTGATAAGAAGCAGTTGTGTAAGCATGTTAAAGCAGGATATTTTCTCGCGGATATGTACATGACACGTGAGCGCTGTGTTTAGCATATTGGTACCTGTTTTGGATGGTTTAATCGTTACGCTCTTCCATTGCTGACGCGAAGGTCACGGGATGAAATGGCCGGCTGCGAGGGCTGAGTTTTGATGTTTGAATAGCGCTACAGGCCGTGTGCTTGGATTTAGGTGCACTTTAAAGAACCCTATGTAATTATAATTTCTGGATACCTCCATTACGTTGGCCCTCATAATCACATGGGCGTTTGGGGCGTTGGGACTAGGTCGGCGTGTAAGTCCCTATGCGCTTAAGTATACATGCCTGGGAAGTTTCTAATGCAATTTATATGTGTCTAACACCATATTCACGTATTTATCAACGTACTTCAGCTGTCAATGTAAAGCCATATTGTTCCCCTCGGTTTCAAGGCTAGTACAAACATCGTAAAGCTACAGTTATTAGATTTGACTAACTGTCGTACCCATCCAACATTAAAGTAGACGACGTCACTTCTTGATGATATCCAACTCACTGCCGGCACTAGGCCTAAAGTACCGTCGACAAGCGTTAGCTAACTATGAAATCAGCACGACATATCTTATTTCACCCTTGGAGCACCCGTTGCCCCCAGCCTTGATATTTATGAGAAAACATATATAAAATAGAAAACATGCACTGAGTGGTTCCCATGATGAGTGGTGCACAGTTAGTAGAAGCACGGTTATTTATAATTAATGCCTAATTAAGCTAAAGAGAAGATTCGTCTCAAAGTGGTTCGGAGGAACTGGTTTTCTTTCGAGGAAACACCTCACGTCCTGATCCCAACTGGGCATGCAGCTTTGTGTATCACAGTGTGCATCACAGTATTGTTAAAACATTGAATTTTATATTACTGCATTGCATGTTGTTTAAGTGCATCCAGGTATTATGCATATCTCATTAATGTGTATCACAATATTGATTCCTTAACTGTGCATGCTCTATACAGCGTTCTGAGTGACAAACCTGCATTCGGAATCTGATAATCATTGAGGCTACGTCATAGTCTGACTTAACAGGGCATATATCCTTAGGCAACGTGACAACATACCTGTTCACTGCATGAACGGAAACCGAATGGGTGTCTTCTTCTAGATGTCCTGGCACTCACATCTTCAAAAAAAGTTTTTGGCTTGTCTTCCGGAGCACAGGTCTCGGCAGAGAGACGAGATATCACAACACGTCACAATGTACGAAGTATGTGAAGAGCACAGAATAGACACAAATAACCCAAGGAATGTAAACCAAAGAGATAGAAAACAAGACTTCGAAGACCTTGTTGGTCTTCGAAGTTTCTCAGAATGGCAGATTTGTTCCGAGACAGAGCGACGTAAGATCTATCCGAAAGGAGTCATCAATAGGCGAAAAAAAAAACAGATACTTATTTCGCCGCTTTGCGGAAGTTTAGTATCATGCAAACAACGCAATCATCACGATACGATCTCTCCAAAAGACCGCGTCGTTGTGCGAGTCGAGCGCAAGGGTGGTACACGTCCGAGTCGTAACCGCGCTTCTTTTCCCTCTAGTCTCTTATTCCCTCGCTACCCCTCCCCGCGTCTCCCTATTTCCCGTCATCTTGACTGACCCTTCCCCATTTTCCTTTCTTTCCCATCTTTAGACACGTCTCGGAGATCTTCTTTGCCTGTGTAGTTTTCGTTTACCCAGGCAAGCTGAGTTTTCCTGCCCTTTCGTCATAAGACTCTCCCTCCCCCTCCTCTCTCTTTCTCTCTCTCTAAACGCGTGGTGCACTTCGGGATATGTGCAGGAAAGGCTCAATTTCCGCCTCCTCCCCTTACCGTGGCCGATGAGTCTTTCTCAACCTCCCTCTTCCTATCTCTCTCTGCCGCGTTACTCCGCGTGTGTCGCGGTAAATTAACGATAGCGCATTTGTGCCGTTGGCCCGTGGTGCCCGCTTCCCAAGTCTGTCTCTCTCTGACAGCGGGACCATGTCGCGGTGGACACAGTTTGTCTTTCTACCTGCTGAGTTCGGTCGACGTGCGAATAGATACAGTCTTCCTTCGAAGCACACAGGTTGCTTTTACTGTATGTATCAAGTAAATGTTTCAGAAGGGGATACAGACGGGGAAGCTGAGACCTACGTGCTGCTATCTGTTACTATTAGCCGTTAATTAGGTTATCCTCTCGGGGAATTACGCTGGAGGCAAATGTGTTGACTTGCAAGTGCTATTCTTTGTGCACGTTTAGACTAGGGGGATCATTTTGCGTCGATGGCCCGACTAGTGGGTGTGTAGTTTTGGTAAAGACAATCATAATGCTATCCCTGACGAAGAATTATAGCATCCTGGAGCCGCCGCGACGAAACAGGTGTTATGGCGCTGTGTTGCCGAGCCGGATGTGGCGGGTTCGATGCCCGCGGCAGCTGGGGAATTTCTATGAAGTGAAAATTACTTAAGGCCCATGCCCTTATATTTAGGCTGGCTATAAGGAACTTTAGGTTGTCAAATTTTCCCGGAGCCCTCTCTACAACGTTCCTCACTATCTTATCTTTGTTTTAAGAAGTTACACCACAACATTTATTGTTCAACCTTCTTGCCACTTGAGGGTAATGAACCAGATGTATCTGTTTCTTTCTTGTATCTCTATCTCTCTGTCATTGGGTTTTCAACCCACGGGTATCTATCTATGTGTTGGAGCTCCTTGGCATGGTTATCGTTGTTAACTCGAATTCGCTGAGAATACAGTATCAAAGAAAATAAGGTTGTTTTCATCACCGAGTCGTCTTAGGTGATACGTAAGGTACCATGCACGCTTTATTTTTCAAGCTTCGACAACAACTATAGGCTACCCGAAAACATGTGTACTCGAACAGCGACTATTGATGTCCATTTATCGGGCTTTACGCGTCAAAACAACGCTGTGATTATGAGGCCCGTTGTAGGAGTTGATTTGGTTTGCTTTGAAATTGTGCAAACGGCACTGCCCACCTCTGATCCAATAGGAACGAGGAATTGCTTTATAACCGTCCTAGGGGGCATAAAATATTTACCTGCTGGTAAAATGCGCCTTTGAGTTGCCGGTAAAATGCGCCTTTGCCTGCGAATGTCATCCGTTTCGCTCAAATTTGAGCCATTTTAATGAGGTTCAGGACCGACTAAACATTAGGCAGTCTAAGGATAGCGAACGCAAAGGTTTGCGTCAGCGTTTCCCAGCACTGCGCAAGCATCGTACGTGAGCATCTGACGGGCACCCGTTAAGTGGCGGAAATAGGAGGTGGCTGCAAGCTTCGCTAGCTTAGCGTATGCACTTCTAAAGCTCCCTATCTACAACGACGTTGCAAAAAGAGACCACTCAACCGCTTTAGCTTGAACAAACCAATCTAGTCGCCTCACATTAGTTTGGAATGCTCGTGAAGTTTCCGAAAGCTAAGCACTGCGACAGAAAGCGATTCGCTGTTCTATAAACCTTCGCGATGTTAAGTCATTCAACCTGGCCCCACTGCTCCGACGACGTTGTCTTAGTTCAAGCCTGCATAATTTTACTTTATGGGCTCTGAATCTTGGAATGGGCTATGCGAAAAACGAAGACGCAAGCAACACAACCCACCACACTTGCGTCTTACTACTGCGTACTTTGCGTCTCTTCGTTCTCTGCGCTGCTCATGGAAAAATCCAAAAACAAATCCAACTTGCCTAAATGTCAATTCTGCTTCACTGGGTTAACCAAATCAGGCCCCACCATGGTGGTCTAGTGGCTAAGGTACTCGGCTGTTGACCGGCAGGTCGCGGGATCGAATCGCGGCTGTGGCGGCTGCATTTCCGATGGAGGCGGAAATGTTGTAGGCCTGTGTGCTCAGATTTGGGTGCGCTTTAAAAAATACCAGGTCGCCGAAATTTCCGGAGCCCTCCACTACGGCATCTCTCGTAATCATATGGTGGTTTTAGGAGGTTAAACCCCACATATCAAATCAATCGGGTTCACCCAATCAGGGGTTTCATCTTTAACGGCTGCGTTGGTTATATTAAATAGGTAAACGTGGAGGCTCAATAAAACTTGTACCCGGTTGAGAGAGAGAGAGAGAGAATAAACATCTTTATTTAGCTATCATTGTGCGAGTTCGTTGATACTCAAAGGCAGAACTGGTGGGCGCCTGTCTCTGTTGATTATTTCAACGTCCCAATCGTTTTTATTTGCGCACACCACTTTTGCCTTCGAAACCTAAAAGTTTTGCCTTCAAGCGTAGCAACAAACTGACGCGTAAAGCTGAAAAAACGCGGGATCGCGCAGATCGTAGCCTTTTCCCGCAGTTCGGAAGAAACGGAAACGCAAAAGGCAGAAGCCTCGCGCCGATCACACCACAGCAATTCGCGCGTGCGGCGAGACCACCGAGACTGCCGGGCGCGTTCACGCGGGCGTGCTTGTTCCCATGGTAACGAGAGCAGCCACCAACCCCCCTCTGGTCACTTCTCGAGTTACTGGACACGATGAAGACACGCGTCTTATATGAGTGCCCAGACCACGCTAGCGGAGAATGTCGACTGGGGAGCGAGTTGGCTTTGGTCGTGCACGTGTTCCTTTGAATTCCCTGCTGATTGCGACACGTAGCTCTTTCTAACTGTTTTAACGATAATGAGAGTTAATGTGAGGTAAATGAGACTTTAAGAAGCTCAGATAGCACTTATAGTTGGGTGTGTTGATAAGGGTTTATGGTTACGAAATGGCGTAACGAGAAAAAAAGAGACAAACAAACCCACGAAACACTGATGATCAAGGCGACACAAAGACAAGCATAGGTCGGAGCAGTTTTTTTTTTTTTGAAGATTTTATGTCAGCTTTAAAGGGAAACATTTAGAAAGCAAATATTCAGAAAAAAGTAGAGATATTAGGTGAGGCCACGAGCTGTCTAGCATGGACGCAAATGTAATAAGGATGCGAAGTATGATACAAGAAGTATGATACAAAAAGAAGTTCTCTGTGGTTTCTGCAGAGGCTTCAAAATTTACTAGAGTGCCAGCTGCAGACCAGTGGCTAAGCTTGGCTAGAGTACTGGCGAATATATTAGTTCGACTATTTCTATCCCGCCTCAATAAATTTCTTATAAACTATGGCAATTCGCTCTAAAGAAGTTCGCCCGAACCTTTCATTTTTGTATGGATTTTGCGTCAGCGTCACCATGTACCATCCGTAAGGGGTACGCCAATGATTGGTGGCATCTTCGGGCAAACCACTCTTATCTACCGTCCTTCAAACTAGCTGCGGTGATTTTAGGGTAAAGTGCTGCTTTGGTATGCACGAAGGTGTATACAGGTTAGTTTCCTGGTTTCTGCGGCCACAGTTTTATGAATTTAAATGTAAAGACACCCATTCTGTTAGATTTAGGTCTACGTAAAAAATAAAAAAAAACTATAAAGAAAGCGTAAATGCAGTACCTAAGTCATTTATATATTTTTATTTTTATTTTGGGGGCCACTTTTAATAGTATATGTAGTGTTTCATAACATTACCATGATATCCCCCCATAATTTGTTACTTTGTGCGTCCACTTGTTAGTCTAATGGCACTGAATTATTAAAGGCTAGGAGGTGCCAGATCAACTATTTTTCAGATAACCCATATTACACAAATGTTGAAGCGTGATAGCAGATATGAAGATGACGTGCGATAGGGAGGCACGTTCTTGTATAACGAAATTTATTTTCTACACGTGTAAGTCGATTGCAGAGGTACATGAATGGAAAATAATATCGCGAAAGTACATATTGCTTCTAATTATTTTTGTCTCTTAGTATTTTATACGTTTAAGTTTTTCTTGTTTGTCTTGTGTTTCTTCAATACTACTATATTGTTGATGGCACAGCCAACTCTGAAGAGCCCCCCCCCCCCCCCCACACACACACATACACACCCATATTTCTTCGGTAGTATTCGTCCCTCATATAAATAAAAATAAATAATACTTCCCAACGCTCGACTCATTTTCTCAGGACTTCGGTAGCATAAAACCACCAGGACAAACTTCACTGGCGGGCAAATGAAGATAACCTAAGTGTTTGAGTTTGTTTTGGGGCTTATTAGTTCTACTCAGCATTCACATACTGGAATTTTACTGCAGAGCTGTAACGCTTTTGAATGTGTCGCTAGCAGTTGACAAAAACTGTCATCAATTCGAATGGGTTGTACCTTTCCAGCGCGTACGACGCGATATCTTGACCGACGCGTTCTCTCGTTGCTTTGCTTTGCTCCCCGAATATTTGAGCCCGGCGCAGGCTCTACCGCTACGACAATTTGTCCGGCGTGGAATGCAATAACTCGCACGGGCTAGAGAGCGATTGCGGAGAGAGAGAAGGAAGAGTGAAAGGGAAGAAGAAACGCACCGATAGAAATAGAGAGAAGGAGAGAAAGAGAAGAAAGCAATAACTAAGAAAGGAAAGATGGAAAGAAATACGTAGAGAGAGAAAGAAATTGAAAGAAAGAGGCAAAACAAGGTAGAAAAAAGGGCATTACAAAATTAGAAAAGAAAAGAGCAAAAAAACAGATATGAAACGAGAAATAGAATGGGAGAGAAACAAAAAAAAAGAAATCGAGAAAACATAGGAAGAGTGAGAGCTATATATAGTAGCAGATATAGAGAGAAAGAAACAATAATAATCAGAATATACGAAAGAGAAAGATTAAAGAAAAAGAAAATAAAAAATACTTAGGAGACATCGCTACTAGGAGTTGAACACAGTAGCAATATCCTCTTCTTAGTGCGTACTTCAAACACTCTGTGCATGACACTTTTTCGAACTTTCTATGCACCCATTGCGTGGCCTTAAGAGAATAGACGCAGTAGCGTGCGTGCCTTTTGTAGTGGGTGACCTGCTTTAAACCACGGAACCACTATGATAATCACATGTTCTGACGCCTGCTGGCAATGGGCGCTCGTACCCCGCATTATTGCTGCGATACCTTATGTTGCATTGTGAAGCATGTATACATGACGCGTGTGTTTGTAAAATACGAAAGTTAATTTCACTGCATTTCCGAACAGAGGAAGTTAGTTTCACTGTATTCACAATCAGAAACGTGATCGTGTGGTAGATCATTTGCATGCTGCGTAAACAACCCGGGTTCGATCTCAACTCGAACCTAGAGATTTTGCATCATTTAATATTATTTTTTTTCATCGTTCTCGGTTTTTAGGTCACGCATGAGATGGCGATTTTCTGCTCACGCCCAATGACGACGACGCCGACGCCGATGCCAACCCCGGAATTTTCGTGAAGCGAGCAGTTTAACGCTATCGGGTCTAAAGAAGCCCGAAAGGCCTCCAAGCTCAACTGTTCCCTCAGCATTGGCTTTAGAAGTGCGAAGCTACCTTGGTGCGCAATTTCCAATATTGCGCACCAAGTCCTGCACTTACCTCCTGAATGAAAAGCCTAACTTAGCCAACTCCCGCTTAAACGTACTATTCCAACACTTCTTCAATCCACAGTGTCCCAGTCGACAGCGAAGAGTCACTTGATCGACGTAGGGAAAACAGTGTGCACACATTCGTGTGGGAGAAACAACTGAAATAAATTTTATTCCTTCAACATAACTTCTCAGGCACGAAACGCAAAACCTTCCACATAATGTTCACCGCTAATCAATCGTATCGCTTGCACAGAATCATTTTCTCCGCAAACACAGCAGCAATTCTTGACTGGTTTAATGATGAATTCAACAACACATCTCTCAAGGTTCGTAAAGAAGATTATGTACAATAACTGTTGAGTGAATAACAACGTAACAAACAGACCCTGTGACGATAACTCAATTTCACTCAAACCATAGAAACAGCAAGGTAACGGTGGGCGAGTAGGCAACAAAGGTCTATGTTCGATAACGTCAGGGCTTTGTCTGCATGTTAAATATCACGGAAATGATGCCCACATAATGCCCCACATCCGAGCACCTCGTTTCCTACGCACTAAAGTCTGCGTACTACGGTTCCAGAGAGAAGAAAATAGAGAATCCTTTTGGCTGATCGCTTTGTCGGTGCAGTCCTATTTACATATTCACACCGCTCGTGGTCACGTGATCGAGTTCGGTGACCAGGTAGTCTGCCGAAACATTCATTACAGTGTCGAAGGGCGACGGAGACGACATTAGCAAAAAAGAGGGCACCCGGAGGTGCTCTTCTCATAAGATGGTGGATAAAATGCCACCTATAGCCGGGAAAGTACACTAAAAGGCTGTACCCTCCTGGTTATATGTAGCACTTCAAGCGGGTCCCCATTAAGAGTGTAGAATCATATGAAGTGCTACAGTACGAGATAACTAGTAAGCAAACACCGACATGTTTCACTCCTCTCTTACTCCTTTAGGATCAGTGGGACGAAAGACACGTGGGGGATCTATCACAACTATATAGGTCGGTGTTTTCGTGTGTTCTCTACATCAACAAGAAATATTTCAGCTTAAACGATTCACAGTGTGCGAGTTGGTTCGAGTGTAAAATAAAACGAACCAAAAATTAGAAATATTGACTTCTATATCACATTCGCGGAATTGAAACCACGTGAGGTTGTGATGAAAAACAGTAGATGGTTTTCAGAACACAAGTGTTTGCTTTTGTCTTACGATTCAGCAGAAAACAATTTTAGGTCACATATTTCAGCAGTATTTGATCAAATTATGGCATGAAAACATCATCAAAACGACGCATAAACGCAACTTGACAAATCACCGACGTATTTTCCTTTCAACGAATTGCACACGTAGCGAACATAAACCATAATGCACACATAACGCATAATGCATGAAGAACACATGTTGATGAACTGGAGGCTGATGTTTTTTCCCTTTGTATCTGAATGAATGTTGTGAAAGAGTTGTAAAATATATTCGCGTGTAATGGGTGTATATGCGACAAGTTTTTGATTGCTATAAATAGGTTGGTTTTGTGGTGCACTGCATCGCTAACCATGATACTTATTCGTATGCTTAGTATAGCCCTGAAAGCGTGCCTTCTTATTTTAAAATTAAGGTGCCTCTTGATACTTTGCGTTCAAAAAAATATTTTGTAGATTGTTGCATTTGAGGAAGTGCTGCAAGGACCACGTGACTGCTGCCAGATTGAAGCCTAATGTAACAGCTGTTTAGACTTCCGAATGAAAGACAAAGTTGCAGTTATCACTCGTGCACTTCGACTGTGATTGCAACGTCACACCTTTTCATTTCTAAAGCTTAAAAACATTTCAAATATACAAAAAAGCACATACTGCCAACAGAAGTCCTTGTTTTGATTCAAAACAAGAAAGCACATACTGCCAACAAAAGTGCTTGTTTTGTTCTAAATCAAGATCGAAATACTTCGAAGCACATTGAAATAATTGAGTTGACCTATTTATTTATATTCTTGAAGTTACGCATCATATTAGCCAAATTATGGCAAGGGCCAATACTTATATTTAGCCGATGTTATGAGCATGCTCTATTAAGCGTGCTTGACAGCATAGACACATCTGCATACATTCCAGTGCTGAACTTGAGACATTCAGGCATACATTTCCTGCTCCGAATTAATAAACGAACTCAGGAACAATAATTGAAATAGGCTTGGTGCACGTTCTAAAGGCAACAAAAGATTTATCTTCAATTTTATGTATCACTTTCTCAAAAATAAAAGCACGCATTAAACAAGCAATTTGTTCGTATATCTTGCCCTTGGACAGCCCTTGAGATAACCGGGTTTTGTCTTAACTACAGATACATTATGGCACAAAAGATGAAATGCCTTTTTAGTAATTAGCATTGCTCCATTCGCGATGCATCGCTTCATTTGCTGTAACAAAATGTACACTGATAACTACTGGGTCATGCAAGGTTCTGTAATAATTGTAATAAGATATTCGATTTGCAAACAGGTAGAACACAAAAAGTAAAGTATTAACGGGAAAAATTAACTATGAGTCGAAAAAGAATACAAATTACTATTCTAGAAAAAATATACTTCATTTCAGAAAGGACCGTACTTTAGGCAGGACTACTTTGTCTCTTTGGAATTTCACCAAAAGGTTTGAAATATCTGTTCATACTAGAAACAAGTTTTATAGTACAGGTTGTTTACACGACGGGCCATTAAACATGCACACATTTACTGGGTGCTTACGTCAACTATTTAACGAAGAGGTCATAGCAGTCGTACTTACAGATATCTACAAAAGGGCTATGATACAGCAACTAATTGCAGTCAAGAACGTTATATACCTTGTGTCCAAAAAAAAATTCAAGTACGTGCTCTTCAAAATATTCATCCGTGAATGAAAATAGTGTGTCCTTTTATATGGATATGTGCACTACATCTAATAACACGCGGTAACACTTACGTACTACGCTACTGGTCGTGCCTTTACATCCGTAGGGCATATAGTGGCTTGGGCAAAAGAACAACACTCTCAGTCTTCCTCGCATTAATATACACAGCGTTTGAGTTCCTTGATCCTGCAAGATGTACAAAACTTTCCTTCTCTCTAGCTTTTGTTTAGCGCCTTCAATATTACTTAGCACGTTCCCCTTACAGCTGTCTTATATACGCAATCCTACGTCATCCTACAAACGTCATCACCACTGTACTGCCTTTAACAACGTACTTATACATTTGGTCGTAAGACACACCATAATCTCTTTCGGGAAACAGCGACTTGTATTTAATTTCCTACGACTATTGTCTAATTACACTCTCTACCGTTTTATAGCCTTGATGTACGTAACTCTCGAGTAGTAGATATAGCACCGCAACATTCACCCTGATGAATTGTGGGAAGCGTCACCACGTGATTCGCTCCACTCTTTCCTCTTTCAACTCCCCCACACACTAACGCGATGTCATCGCCTTCAGATAGGTATTTTTTTTCCTAGCTGTGTCAGTTATGCCTGCCACGAATTCGCGAAGCAATATATACAAGAGGTCGCCTCACAACTTTGTGCGTAATTTTCTGCGCTCTTTCTTGTCTTTCGTTACCAAAAACAAGACAGCTCAGGACTTCATAAGTGAATAAGGCCTGAGTCCTCAACCTAAACTTCCCCGGCTAAGGTGTGTGACCGTGGTCAAGCGTGAAACGCCCTCAGCGGCGTCGGATTCGCTGCTCACTGCAGGCACATTATTTACCCCTTCCAACTTCCCCGCTAGCCTATACGAAACAATACACACTCGGCACACATAGCACCATTGCAGTTGTGTCACTGGTAAGCGTTTTTGCGCAAGCATGTCGTTTGTTACCGATCTTGGACCTACAGTGGTGTTGCCTAGTGCGAGCGACACGCACAGACACGTACAAGAGAAAAGCCTTACGCTTCCACCAAAGAGAGCCGGGAATCGAGGCTTTCAACAGGCTATCCTGCGCATCTGGTGTGGGCGTCAGCACTTCGATTGCAGTCAGTGAGAAAGAAATAACCTATAGATGAAACTTGACATCATCAGGTAACACTGACTGTTTGGAGCAGTGCCATTCGTTATTTTTATGTTTCACTCTTGTGCCTTAGGCATACTTACGCTACCATCTCCACCTTTCATAGCCGCATCCCCTCCCATGCGCAGGGTAGCGAACCAGCTGCCTATAGGCTGGTTAACCTCCCTGCCGTTCTTTTGCTCCTTATTTCCTTCCTTGCTTAATGTGTGTATGGTCTTATTCATTCGATTATCTATTCGTGCGTGTCCTCCATTAACGCTGTGGTTTGTGCGTCATCAACATTATGAGAGGGTGATTTGACTTCCTCGACAAAATAGAAATCTTGTCATTAAGCTGAACAAAAAAACATGCTTTTTTTTGTTCAGCTGCGCTAATAAATGAGATATTTTAGGAGGTAAACACATATGAAACGACTCAGTTGACTGCCGAGACTATATTAGCACCCTGTCTAGTGGAGATGTCGATAAATATATCCGTTAAGAATTGTATAAGTGTTTCACTCGCTTCTTGCTCAATCCTCGGTGAATAACTAGAATACTAATAATATTCATGGGAACTTGAAAGAGAAAAGACATTGTTCGAGAGTTTGAACATCGCGTAGGTCATGTATGGAATGATGATACAAAGGGTGAACAACGTAAGTGAAAAAAAAATTGTTCAGGTTGAGCAATCCAGGTGGCCCGTTACTGTGTTTTCATAAGGATGACCGAATTAGAGATTACGTATAAGCCAACAACTAAGCAGTCGACTAATCCACAAATTTGGCGAACGAATGAATACGAGCCAAATGAAAGAAACAAATCACTTTTCTTTGTCTGCCTTCGCGTTTGTAAATCACCGATCGCAAAAAACAAACAACGGAAAATATTTGGGTCTGATTTTGAAGTGTTGTTCGCGTTTTAATACAATCGGATAACTCGGTGCTACACTGCAAAGTGGTTAACAAAATGGTTATCTGCTACAAAGAGAAACAGCTCTCCAATTAACAATTTTTGCTTTCCCATTGGTGTTGCTGGGTCTGGCATGAATGTTCCGATTTCATTCATTATATCACAACATATTGCTTGAATACTTGCGTATGTGACTTCAGTTACAGTCAGTCAGTCAGTCCTGAAAAGAACGGAACAACTTGAGTCATCATTCAAATGAAAGTTCTGCGCTACTATATTCACGCGGCCTTTTACGCTTTGTAAGTCTAGCGGTCAAAATGTCAATCAGCCCAGAATTTTAATGTTCCTTCTCTCAACGCTTCTTTTCCATCACGTAACGGCGTTGCAACAAGATCTTACGCTGCATGTCCACAACACATTTTTTTCTTGACCAGAATATACAGCTGGTATATTGAGCTGCACGCTTTTTTGTAGTGTTGCACCATTCCCAAAATAGACTAAGCACAACTTAACCGTCCAAGTTCACAATGAAATTATGTACACGAACTAACCAGATGAAACAACTTTGCTTCACCTGAACTTAGTAGTGCAGATTGAAGCACCACATCTCGACAGCAACATTCGTCAGACACTGTTGATAGTAGATTGCCAGCAATTCTAGAGCACGGGCTCCGAGATCAGCCAGTGGCGTACCATTGCTACGGCGTGCCACCGGCTCATCTCTGAGGCCACCTATAGAAAAACGCGATTCCTGCTTGGCCCTAGAGCCAGCGCCGTGATCAAGCAGCTAATGTGGAGCGCAATAGTTTGAGAAGGCGAATGTTTGAAGGCGCCGGAGTAAATCCGGCAATAAAGATGTTCCTTGCATCGGCATGCCGCTCAGATTATACGATGATGATGATGCTTAAAGCAGCCCATTCGGAACTGGGTGGCAACCACTTAAAACTTGATTCATTCTACCAGATCATGAGTGGCTTTATCTTTTGCTGACTTCCTGGCAATTTTTTTCCTTGTTCTGCCAGCTTCAGGCTTTCTATGGTACTGCTCTGTGCGTTTGGAACAACTTCTGATAAATCAACCTCATTCCCGCTTTCTTTTTTCAATCAATACTCCGAACGTCTCTTGCTTATATCAACTACTGGCTCGTTACTACTTCTATCGACAAAACCCAGAAGCTCTTAATTACGCACGCCTTCCTTGGGTCTAGTTAGTTGCATATCCTGACGTTCCATTACAACGTGTTGAGTAGTTTTGTAATCCTTACTAAAGCGCAAAATTTAGGACTCGTGGTGAGAACGTTTGCTCCGGGATGTCTCGTTCCAGACTGTCTGCACATAGCGTGGAACGTTAACGACAGCGCTAAGCCTCGACAGAAGGACTCACTACACCTAGCTCACTGCTTATGGCAGTTCTGTGGAGGCGTAGTGTCTTCTGTACTCGAGTGATGGCACCACTGGGCTCGACTCAATGCGGTGAAAGATCGAGTTCGAGTCGACCGACGGCCAAGTCTGTAGATATGAATCCTCTTGGTTGGTGGAGCTGGAGGAAGGCTACAGGATGTGATGAGCATGTTGGGAGGTTGAGGAGCGCGCTGGGATGACTAGGCTCCCAGCATGCGCTTGACGGTGTAACCGGGCACGGAGTAGAAGAATAGAGCTAGTAGTAGGATGAGAAGGATGGCAATGATGGCCTTGATGATGACCCACTTGTACTGGTGCCACACAATGTAGCGGATCGACTTCAGCGGGTTCAGGAACCAGATGAACGACGAGTCGGGTCGGCTGCACACAAACGGTGGATATGGCATGCACATTAGAGCGCTGTTAGTTGGGCTATTCTAAATTTGATACTACGTTTTCGTAAGACTTATTCACAACGGAGATAAACTGAAGCTCCACTTCTTGAATTTCTTTGCGTGCATCACCCTGTCCCTTAACTTAACGCAATATGAAACCAATACAGAATAAGTTGAACTGCTTCACAAATTCTGGTCGAAGCACGCGATGAAATGTACATCACGCATTGAATCCACCTAGTACCTCATTGTCTAGGAAGAAGGAAACAAAGAAAACGCGTAATGATAATTGCATATACATGAAGAGTTAAGGAGGGCTTGGTTTGCGACGTCGTGGTCATTCCTGTTGTTTTTTTTTCCTGTATAGAATAAACATGCGTCGCATTGGCCAGTCTCGGCCACAATTATGGGCACGAGCCTAACACTTTCGTTTTGTAACGTGCAGGAAGCAGTGCCCCTAACTAGGCTGGTTGGTTTATCATTGAGACAGGAACAAACATCGCTATACATGGAACAGTGTCTAGCGTTTCCTGTCGTTATTCAGCCACTCTTATATAGCATTGTTCTTTTTTTGTCTTCATAACTGGCAGAACTTATTTCACCTAACAATGAAAATTGTTGGACATTCGTTAAGAGCACTCTCCTATTAAAATGCCATCTTAACGCAGCGCGTTAGCATCACTAAATAATCGAATAAAAATCGTCAACACTGACTCTTTTTTGCAAACGTATGCCAGCCTTCTTTCAGTGCATACAATTTCATTCGTCGTCTGACAGACTTACTAGCATGTAGCATGTACAGTCGCGCTTAGTTTGAGTTTAAGCAGGCTGTCTGGGCTCAAAGTGCCGCCAAACACTGAGAATCTCCGCCTACATAGAAAATAAAAAAGTGAATTAAGCTTTCTCAGTTAGCGGTGCTTTCTGAACTAAGTTAACGTTTGTCGGTTTCATTGTTAAGCCTTGGGGTGATTTTACCCGAGTCAACATGTTTCAAATAATATTGAGCTGGACTGTACGTACATTCTAATTTTGCGCTGCAGTAACAATAATATTCTATATAAATTATGCACGTATGATAGGAAACTTCTGCCTGGAGTAGCAGCACATCGCTGTAAAATCATCTCTTGTAACAGACATTCACAGATCTTTGATGTCGTGAATGCACGCTGTTCTTCGCCGCTTCCACTATATTGATAGAAAATATAGAAACTAAGAAAAAGAAGTATGAAATCTTACTTGGGCTTGTCTAGTGGGTCCGGTTCATTTCGTCCGAGGCCGGCCGGGTTTCTTTCGGCCTCTTCTTTCGTGAGCAAGTGCAGTTCCGCTTCTACTTTTCCCTGCGCCAGAACAAGTGGGAATTTATTGTGATAGAAATTGTTGAACAGAGTGTGTCGCCATGCTATAAAAGTGTTATGAGAAATCTAGTCCCGTATATCTCTGTCTACAGAGGACATACCAGACTATTAGTAGACGGGGTGACCTTCTCTCATATGATGCCAGTGCATACTGAGGATCCCACCCGAAAAGGTCGCGAAACATCTGCGTAGTTTTTGTTATAGTTTGTTGTGTTGATTCGCAATATATTTTTAATCATACATTTCGTTCGTCTGCAACGCATCTGTTCCATCATCACATTTTGTGTTCGACGTATGCCGTGAAAGGTGGGTTGAGTGTGTCAAGTGAAGAGTCAGCTACTGCAGTCTTCTCTATTACACACTTCCACACCTCTTTGCCGCCTGACAGTGAAATTTTTCTGTGCGAGAACGAAACTGAATTAAGAGCGCTGTGCGTGTGCCCCTTCTAAAAAAAGGTCATCGTCTCCAGTGAGCTATGACTAGTTCCTTTACCTACAGAATAATATGCAGGCGGAACGTACGCATTTACTGGTCTTCGATGCGTGTATAAAAGTAATATCAAATTCTGCTACCACTCAATCGCATACTATGTTATGTCGCCAGACGCAACGACGTCAGGAGCCATGTGTCCACAACACACAATAAACATCTCCTCCGCAGTGCCAACGACTCAACACAAACTTACAATAACAGTTTTGAATAATAAAAAAAAACAAACGTTCTTTTTTTTTCACGCTGCAAGGCTTGTTTCAGGCAGTATATTTTGCATAGTCTTTTCCCCGCGCGTCTTTCGAATGCGTTGAGCTGGAGCTCCTTATCGGAGAGAACGTTGAGGGACATTTTCGAATGCCACTCGCCCCTCGAGTTGGGAGCCGAGGTGGAAAATCGTGTGCCGGAGCGTTTGTGAATACGGGACTAAATGTGAAAAGTGCGAAGAGATCTTGTAGCAACACATCCGAGGCCCTCGGTCATCGTTATAGTCAAAAACCTGTATTGTCATAAATTTTGCATTCTGAACGATGACGGGACAGGTCCGGTTGAGTAAAAACATGAGGCATGCTTGACATCCCCTGTGAATGCTCAGGGATAGTGGTCGTCGCCCCCCATTCGCAGTGCACACGTCTATGACGTCAAGCATTTGTTTCCCTCTAAACTTCCGTGTTGTTCGAATGGAGGTCTGTGAGTTTGTTATGGATCAGAGCGATTGTGTATTTGTTGAGAAACACGCGAAAAACACAAAAATGCAAGCGCAAAATTTTAATTTGCACTGAAGCGCTTTAAGGAGAATAAAATGAATTGCTTGTGTTTGTAAATTAAACGGCCGTTTCACAGCAAAACTGCAATGCCGCTCACTCGAAGAGGCTTAGGAAGCCGAGAAACATGACAACAAGAGACAGGTGGCACTGCCAGCACTGAAATTGCAGGCACTCTGTGACGTCACCGAGGTAATCGGTAGTTACCGTGAGCACCATCTCGTCGTTCTCCTTCTTGACGAAGAAGGGCCACCACCCTTTGACTCGGCGCTGCTTGAAGAGCGATATGGTGGGCACGTTGGCTTCGGCCTTGAGCATGTTGAGGCTGCAGAGCTTGGAGGACTTGGCGCCGCGCGGAAAACGGTTCAGGTCCAACGTGATGGCGCCTGCGAGAGCATCGTACGTGATACACAAACGACTTTATGGACACGATGATGGTTCTGTTCTGAAAGCCCATATTATAACACACAGACACGTCTGCATAACACGACAAATGACAACATCAACACCTGCCTTTCTCGTCGTTGCCGTTGATGTGATCGCAACAATCAGCCTCGCAGGCGTACTACGTCACCTAACATTAAAGACAGCCATACACGTAGCAACAAACGTCGAGACGTGCTGATGCACAATCATAATATTCAGTTCCAATCTGCAAACACATTGTACCTACATCTTACAGTAAAGAGTGAACGCGTATTTGTGGAACTTGTTCCACTGCTATGCCATACATAACTTTTATCACGATTCTGATGGTAAACATTAGAATAATAAACATTATCAGTGTTAATGACAATACCATATCCGTGAGCGTGGGCGTGCGCAGGGGGGGCGGAGGTTCACCCAACGCCCCCTGCCTATTTTGCCAAGGGGATTCCGCGCCCCCCTACCTATTATGTCAATCTTTGGGGCTGACTTGGCGGCTCCTGTCAGATGCCCGGGGGAGGGGGGGGGGGGCTCTGCCCGCTCCCCTCCTCCGTATTCAGTGTCAGCCGAAGCCCGATCCAGTGTCTGTTATTGTTTTGATTTCATCGCGATATCTGCATCTAGCGTACCGAATCGCGAATTCCGAAGTTTAAACATAGATATAACACTAACATTGCTATATAAGGAGCGTAGGAGTGAGGGCAAGATTGAAGCTTGTGATGAGAAGTTTGCAAAGAGATGTGTGCCAAAGCCCACTGTTCTGCAAGTGGACTTTTCTTCGTCAAGGCTGCGAATTCATCAGCTATAAACTCTTCGGAGAGGAAGCTGAAGTCGCTCAAATTTTAGAGCGTTGAGAATATAAATTGCTAATCAAGGAAAGTGCAAGAGAAATCATGCTACTAAATCTGCTTCGATATATTTTGAGTACGACATGCTCAGCAGCCGCGGTCCAACACCCATAACGAAAGTGGTGGACATGCTACAGAGAGATACGTCCAGTGGTCTTTTCAAGCGTGGCCTTATAATTTCCCCAATAACAATGCATTGAATCAGTACGAGCTCTAAAAAGGTACAACTGAGTTTTTCAAGACCTCTCCGCATAAAATTATTTTTTTTTGATATGGCCGATATAAGAGACGTAAGCAGAGACCCTCGGCAACCGCCAAACATTTGGACACCAAATACGGAACAATGCCAAAAGTTATATAAATACATAAAGCTATTCTTGAGGAGAATCCTGTGCACAACTTGACAGAGTCGAAATACTAAAAATTCGTCAAAAAATAATACATTGGCCTAATGTTGCAGCCTTGAAGCCCGCTTGCCGAAACCTCGGCTCCCGCACACCTCTCGTTTAGAAATTTCTCGTCATATTCCTATAAGAAGCTCTTGATATTCGTGAAAGACCAACAACAAAGTGTTCATAACAGATGCGTACGGGACGACCCCAGAGACTTTCTAGACTACGTAACATATAGGCAGTTAAGTCAGTGAGCGGCCTTCATAATGTCTATTGTCCTTCCTCCCACTATATGTTAATGGCGTAAATTGCGTACGAACCTGCCAGAGCAAGTGTTCACGCGAGGTGGTTGTAATGGCGATGATCAATTCGAATAATCTCTCACGTTTGACGACGAGTCATTCATTTATGTGAAATGAGAGCCAAAACACAGCAATAAACGTACAAAGAAGTGCGTTCGCAGAGGCAAATACGAAGACTATGGGCAAATCCACGTACCACCTATCATTAATATACTGTATGAGCGATAGCTATCTTTAGTCGTAGAAAACTCTATGTTGTGCTAAACTGTCCACAAATAATTGCTTCTAGCTATGGGAGAAAACGATGCGTCGTCGAAATCACGCTCACCGAGGAAGTCGTCGGCCGAGAAGTGGTCGGCGTCCCAGACCTGTAGTTCCAGTCTCGCCGGGATCTTGCACTCCGTCTCGTCCCACGAGAAGAGCGACTCCTTCCGCGAGATGACGATCTTCTCCTCGGCGGGCAGGTAGTCGAACGGAAAGACGAAGCGCCAGTTGAAGTTGCCTTCGCCAGTCAGCGACCGGTAGTGGATGTCGGTGCACTGGGTGTCCTCCTGGCCCTTCAGCCACCTGGAGCGCAAAAAACTCTCGTATTGTTGTCCCAGTGGAAACCCGCTTACAACGACACACTGATGATATCGAACTGTTGCGGAATCCCCATTGAATGTATTTGCGATGTGTAGAATATTTTATCTATCGAGCTGCCGTAGTGCTAGTAGTAATAGGCATTTATTTCAGTCAACCCTAAAGGCCTAACATTTCGACCAGCTGTGCGACCATTCGATGCTGTTCTGCTTCGCCTTCGGCGCCGATCCGGTCGAGCCAGGTAGTGTTGGAAAGTTAAGGGGAAGGGTAATAAAGCTGGTCTACTGAGCTGTTGGGCAATACAAAAGAAAGTCGGACTGGTCGGCATATGCGGAGGGACAGTTGGGGTAGCAGGGGTCAGACAAGTGTATGTATGTAGTTTATGCCCGTATATATCGAATCTGATGGCAATCATACAGCAGTTCTTCAAATATATGGGTATCTTTAGTATATAAAGTAAGTATATATGAAAAATATATTGAGTGGTATGTGACATCTGTTCGATTTATTTAATAATTTGTTAAATTTGTGTCCAATATATGAGTGCTTGCCTGTAAGTCAAACGCGCATATATTGAAGGCTGATATAAAGAATCATTGTTTGTGTAAAAGAGCCTGTGATGTCCTCTTGAACACATTTTCAATATATGAATTTTATGTATCGAATGACCTGTACACTTCAAGTCGCACAGAGTACAAACGCACCGATGGTACATGAAGGAAGATACTTTAATCAGCACAATGTAAAGTGGCATCGCAAGCAGTACAGAGAACTGTACCACTGAAGCCACCCGGAGGGTCAGACGGGTAGCGTTGACCGAATAATTACGTATTGTGAAGTAAATAGCATCACGATCAAGCTCACCTGCTGTCTTCCACTCATAATATTTCTGAATAATGTTTCCTCTTGTTCTCATTCAGTAGCAGTGGAAGTATTAGCGTTATTAGTGTAATTGCAAACACCACGAGAGACACCACCTACTTCAAGAATCCAAACCTACAACGTCCAGTGGACCATCGCATACTGAAAACTTCCAGGACATTTCTAACTACCCGATTAGTGTAAGCACGGACAGGTGTTGCACAATGAGACAGTGATTAGGATACCTAAGTACTATAAAATTGAGTAATATCTACTAAAATATGAACTATTTAGCACCACACGCAAACATAAAAATGTTTGTGAGGAACGTTGTAAACTCACCCTTTTACGTAAATGTCGCTCATTTTCTCGCCAGTGAAGAACGCGTCATCCTCGAGCACCACGTCGTCTGTGTTCCAAATGATGATACGTAATTCGTAGCTGTGAGAAAGATAGAGAGAGCGTGTTTAATGTTGATGAATGGGTTTTCAGATGTCAACCTAAGATACATGTCCTATCTTGGTGAAGGCGACACGTAGACTTAGATATACGTCCATATTTAAGAACAGCAGGTGCTTGAAATGGAACCGAATATGAAGTAGCGTTCTCATTCTTCGGTAAAAATTTTCCGTATATCATGCATAGGTCATTTCTGAAAATTTGGCGTCAGAGTTCGAACATCATATGGATTCGACCTACAGAATCACTAAGGCCCGTATTGGCAAACCATTCTCGGCCTTATCTCGCATTTTTCTCATCGGCTGTAAGCCTTTATTGCGCTTGGTGTACAAAGTAGGCCAGTATTCCTGAACCAATCTTTTCGCGACTTTTTTACAACGTTACTATTTTTATGCCTTTACAGCGCATTTAGAGGGTACGAAAACTTGAGGAAAACTCAAGGTAAAGCCAAACAAAGTTGGTTTGTGAATACGAACCTAAGACCTTGACGCCGAATCTGAAAGACTTTTTTTCTGCGGCTATCCTTGGACATGTGACTGCTGCATGAGGTAGCAAAAAAAATGTTCGCATATCCATGAAGTTAGTGATGATAAAGGAGCTTGCTCCAGTGGTTAAATCTGGTAAACTATAAATCTTCTGTAGATATGCTCAATCATGATCATGTAAAGACATGACACATGAGTTGTTGTGGTGTGATTGTATGTACACGTTATACACACAGTGTTTATTATTTACATATATATATGTACTATTACAGATAATTTCATACTGAAGCAGTATATACTTCTCGGAAGAACGTTTTCCTTTCTGTATATTGACTTAGTGCTCCGTAAAGTACAAAGCCTGAGGACCTTAAATTATAGGTTGTAGTAGTAAGTTCGAGAAGTGTTCTGATGGCGAGCCTGCGCAGCAGCCGCACTACGAGCCCTCCACGCCGTCACCTTGACTTCTGCGATGTTCATAGTTGGTAGCGATATCGACGTGCACTGAGTGATATCCGGCGGAAGAGAAAGGAAGCGCACCGAGAGCGAGCGCTATATGTAGGCGCGGTCACCTAGCGGTTTTTTACCGAACTAGAGCACACGTCGAGAGTAGAGCGAGTGTCGCCTCAGCAGCGGCGACTTCGGCACAGCTGCGCCTCTAGCGGGAGCAATGAGTATTAGCGTACACACCAGCGCAACGATGAGAGACAACCCCCCCCCCCCCCCCCCAACAAAAGGAGCAAGCTCCTAAATCATGGGATGGCGACAGTTATGTGTGGGCTGAGTCACCAGTAAAAGGTCCGTGGACCGCGCGTTTGAGGCTCCTGTTGTACACTAAGTTGAGATGAGCGTGAGTACATCGAGACGCTATCAAAACTTGTTGCCCACTAAGTTGAGATGAGTGTGATTGCATTGAGAAGCTATCAAATTGCTGACCTCTTGGGCTTCCTGGGAGAGATGTCCACAGCTGGTCCCGGAAGCGGCATGTCCATGGGGAACATGTCCACCCACATTTCCAGCTTTCCCTGCGTTCCACGCTCCATTCAGAAGAGATTTTGCAAGAAGAACCACGCAACTAAGTATACAAATGAGGGCAAAAATTAGGTTCACAAGTTCGTTCCCCATTTTAATTACTGGCACAACTTAGACTACTTAGCAGAATAACTCAGATACGGAACTTCGTTGGTCAAATCAGATGCAAATCGTTTTAGCCCGATACTGTTTCACAGTATAGTTGCATAACTTAGTGCTGAAACTTAATACGCAACTTGCTGCTGCGCTTAGTGCTTAACTTAACATTGACTAGCAATAAACTTGAAACCCCAGAGATTGATTCATTACACTTTTTTTTTTCATATCAACGGATGCACATCAAGACGACGTCTTATAAGACGAAGACACCTCGAGAATCGTGCTCCCATCACGTCACGTCTAATCTCGCAATATTATTAGCGCACCATTTTGCTTCGTGTACCTACTTGTTCAATGCCCGGTTTGTCCGGATGGTAGAGGGCCCTCGTCTCGACGTGTTCCGGCACAAGGGGACAGCCCACCTTGGGCACTTCATCCCAGCGGTTGAGAACGGCCAGACTCTGGTGCTCATCGGTTAGCTTGCCGCCTGCGTTGGGTCAGTTTTCACGCAACCACAGCCACTTTTAAGCTTTTCACACCAAGAAAGGCATTTACAAAGATTGAATATGAAATGATGAAAAAATTCTGCGCTATTGGAACAGTTGCTCTTTAAATTGAAAGTCTAAAGCCAAACGGTATGACCTGCAGCAATACCTTAAGGTTACGTTCACACAAGGCAGAGCGGTAGAGTGAAGACGTCATAGCGGGCGGAAATCCGTTTCGGCACTTATTCGAGATGTTCACATTTGTCCAGCAGCACCCTTCGCAAGTTCTACCTATATACTACTTATGAACAAACTAAATGAACGCATTCAACATTCCCTTTATTTTGAGCTTGCTGTCTTGCACTAAATTTAGTTATGGATGCAAAACATGCAGTAGACATAGTTTAGAACTTTTTTCAACAGCTTCAGGACGTGCACCAGCAGGTGCTATTTGAACCAATCCAGATAAATTGTGATCGCAGTCGAAATTACCTTTGTAACATAGGTATAATGCCGGTGTCACAAGGACACTTTTAATTGGGATCACGGTTGATACGAGTCGGCTTATACAACTACTAGCGGTACATGTTCTGAAACAGCCCATAGGCACTTTGGCAACTATCATTGTTGATCAAGAGTGAATTTCTTAATCTCTTTAAAACAGTTCGCAGCCTATTCACGAAGCCAATGCTCGTGATGAAGCAAAGCTCGTTGGAAGATTATGAAATGATAATAAATGATTGCGAGTATGCCATGAGGCCGCCAGAGCACGCTAACAGACGCAGGTCGTGTTGGTCGTGCCTCGCGTTGGACTTTACAGCGCTTGTGCTTTGCTTGCTCAGCGTCGCTGGGCCCAGCGTGTCACGCCATGCAAGAAGGGAGACGCACGCATCGCCTTCTGTGCTGACCGACCCTGTTTCAATGGGCACATGCGTTTTCCGAACATACTTTATAATTTACAAAGTGATAGGCTGACGGATGCACGGACGAATGAACGTCCACATGGACGGATAGATGCATGGACGAATATACAGAGGTACATACGGGCAGATGGACAGAGCAGGTTGATTATTTAAACCATAAGTACGCTGCCGGGGACTTATACGATGACCGCTAAAACGGGCATTCAGGTGAGCCTAAAGAGCTTCGCTCTTAAAAACGGTAGCTGCTACGGGCTGCAAACCCATCAATATGTCAAGTTTGGTGCAGGAGTCAGCCGAAGCGGGATGCACAGATCGCGATCTTCTTTATCCAAATTGGGTATGATTGCTATTAAACGTCCACATCTATGGCAACACCTGAATCTGGATAAGTATCAGGATTAGTATATTGCGCATTGTCTTTGAACACGACCGTATGTCCCCACGTGACTCTGGTATAGAAAACTAACCAAACCTCACCTTCGTCCTCGAAGTCCGACCGAAAGACGAACGCCTTTGTGCCTACTTTGACTCGGTTCGGCGAGAAGTGCGGCCCGTCCAGCTTGGTGTCTCGGCATAGTTTGGCCAGCACCTGGCTCGGTCTCAGCGGGTCTCTCCACTGGTTCGGGCCGTATCTGGACCCGACGTCATTATTATAGTCATTGGCACCATTATTACTAAAAGTAAATGCTGCGTGAATGAGACAAATCAGATGCGGATGACAAGAGCAGCCAAAGATAATGAAGCAGAATAAGGGTGCTTCAAAAACATAGAATGTCTTACAATACTTACTAGAGGGAACTATACCACACTGCCTAATCTGGCAGCTAGCATGGGAGCTATGGGTAGTAGACGGATTTGGCTATTATTTGTTCTTGCTGTTACAAACACACCTTCAACTGTGTATTGTTGTGTGGGTGCGTGTTTCAGATAAAAGGATAAATGGGTGGAAACTTAATGAGCCGATTTGAATTGGTTAACCTTACGAAGTCAAGCGGCTGAAGTTGAAGTGCTCAAATGTTTGTAGAATTTCACTGTACGACAAAGGGGATCCAGATCCCACAGAGTCAAACGGAGGGAAAAAACGAAGTTTAGACAAATCCATGTACTACCTATCATTGCGATGCTGGTGGAAGTGGCGTGTGATGCAGCTCCAAAAGTCACGAGAAGCATAGGCGGCTCTAGTGTATTGCTAGGAAACTCTACGGCAAAAGGGACACAGGCCACGGCGATGTAAACTGATGGAAACGACTGAAGAAAGTACACACAAGAAAGACGTGAACGAAGAAAAAGTCCGATATAGTAGAAATCAACTGCAGCTGAGTAGGAATTTGGGGAGAATTCATGATTATGACCTCACCACCATGGTGTGTGTTCTTCCCTCCTCCAGTCCCTCTAGCGCTATTTTATTTACGAATCGTGACTCAGAAGCATGGCGGTTTGGACTAGTTCATATGACATGATGATTGTTATAGCGCGAAATCATGACGACAAAGGGACAAGAAAAGACGAGACGCTCGTCTTCTTCTTGTCCTTTTGTCGTGGTTCTGATCTCAGCGCTATAACAATCGCTGAATCGTGAACCACGCAGCCTAAATGTGCACCCTACATAAGGGGAAACGTTGCATGCGTGGTGATATAATGGTCTTGGCGCTGTGCTGATGAACTGAAAGAGGAGTTAATGTTTGCCTACGAAATTCCCCTTTCATCCCCGTATGTAAACCAATGAGCTTTGGGTCCCGCGCTTGTTTGACTACACACGATAAAACTACCAACCTAATGTGTCTACTTCAATAACGCTTCTAATTCCTGTTCTTTCACCTTGTCCCACAAATACTTACTTGGCAGTAGTTTGCAGTCTGAACACAGACATTAATAAACTACACCCCCATATTACCTTCTCATAAAGGCATTCAGAAACATGCCACACAGAAGACATTCATGAAGTGTTCCGATAAGCTTCTGCAATATAACCTACGCCTCTCTGGCAACCTAGTAACAAGGGAAAGATTCAGTGCACATATTAGCAGGCACGAATCAGCAGGTAACGATACATGACGAACTTGCAGATAAGTGCAGCGAAATAAGATATCTACCCGCTGCTGCTTATCACAGCAAGGTCACCTTAAGCTACCACAGCTATTTTTCAAAAATGGCTCAACCTGTTATCTTTTGTATATCGTGCGTAGAACCATTCGGTGTTGCAGAAGGGCCAGTACTTCAAAATGAGCTGCTCTAAAACAATTGTTAACTGCAGCTTTCATCCGGGCAATCAATCAATCAATCAATCAATCAATCAATCAATGAAATCCAGCTCACGTCTCGTATCTGCGTGGTATTCCACAGGTAGCCCTGTGGCGGCTGTAGAATCTGTTCTCCAGGTCGATTTTCGTCTCGCCTATAAGGTCGTCACTGCCCAGCAAGTCCCAGTCGTAGATCTGCACGTTTAGTAGCGAGTCCTGCGGGAAGGTCGCCTCCATCTCGAAGCACCTGCGACGCCAATCACGATCAGTCCAAGCAGCATGGGCGCAAATTCAGACATAGAAAACCATCACAGTAGTTCTTTGTAAAACATCTATGCCCGAGAATGATAATCATACGCCATATACAGAATACTATTATTTGGGATCCCATTATTTAAATCAAGAATGAGAGAAAACTCGGAGGAGTCTTCATGCATTCACGTTAGATGACTCGAAAACGAAAACCATCTCATTTTTTTTTTATCGAACGATGCGTCAAGCCTACGCTCCGTCCAAGAGCTTTTGCACATAAAGTAGTTTTACATGGCCTCCGGGGTTGGAGGCAAAGGGCCTCACATGATTACTGCAGTGCCTCCGTTATCGAACCTCCTTTGACCAAGCGACGGTTTCCCCTGATGTGATGTCAGTGACGCCGTAATGACGGCAAACAAATTACAGCATACTGACGGAGTGCATGATGATGAGTGGGGCGAAGCATCCGTCAGTCCATCCGCGCTACCGTCCATTCATTCTTGCTTCCGTCCGTCCGGGCGAATGTCTGTGCGACCGTCCCTCTGTGCGTCCTTCCGTCCGTCCGTCCGTGCATCCGTTCATTCGTGCGTCCATCCGTGCATCCATTAATCGATGCGTCCGTCCACCAATCCGTCCGTCCGTGAGTCTGTCTGTCTCTGCGTCCGTGCGTCTGTTCATCTGTCCGTCCATCTAGTGAACACTTCAAGTACCGCCATCTCGCATCTTTTCATCATATCTTCATAATGTAGAAGTACCGCCATCCAGCGGACATTCAAAGGACTACAAAAGAGGTGGCATGGCTGCACTAGAGGAGCAGCGCGCGCGCACTCTCTTACGGCCTGCGCTTCGTCTAGTTCTCATCTTTCACCGCCGCTAGTTCATGGCACTGCGGCCCAACCCTCACTAAACCTGTGTTCTTTTAAAAAGTGGTGAACAATTTAGAGTACTTGGTACTCTACTATGGGAGAGCATGAAGCCTTCCTGTAACGTAAATTGCCTAAACCTTGCTAAAACAAAGGAGGTTACGCCAAGCGAGTATAACTTGGCAACCCTTTCTGGTCAGATAGTGATCAAAGTTCTTCTTTATGATACTAGTTTTCTTTTAATAAGCATCATATTCAAGGCAAATCTTATTGCAGATTACGTCACCGATACTCGCCTCTGTAAGTTATTTCATCAGAAACAACTATCTTTTTTATTTTTGATTAACGTGCGTGGGTTTTCTTCTCAATTGAAAATGGTGCGCGCGTGCCACTCTAGTCCGCTCGTGGAGGTGGCTACCTGCTGCTGCTGCTGCTGCTGCTGCTACTACTACTACTACTACTACTACTACTACTACTACTACTACTACTACTACTACTACTACTACTACTACTACTACTACTACTACATACATACATACATACAAATATACATATATACATATACTACATACATACATATATACGCATATACGTACAAATACATACATCGCGGACGCACGACCCACAACATAAGGGGCTTCGCCCCTAAAGTTTTGACGATATGTGACATAAAGATGACGTTGCGCAAGAGCATCATTACGTGCGGAATTTTAGGGGCGAAGCTGTTTAGAACTTAACCCTGTCAATCGTTGCTGCCACGGTATAGAACCATTGATATAGTCAAAACATATGCGAGATACACACTGAAACAAACGCAAAATAAGGTAATAGACGTCAACGTAGACCCCGGCTAATAATAAGGAAATCAATGGCTGTTCCCGGGGAAAATAACCTACCCACAATAGTACTGAAGATTTGGCACCTACTAAAATGTCTCTAGATGCTGAAGTTTCCCTAGAATGCCTATAAGACATAGGCACATCTCGAGCACCATATGTCCCAAGAAATTACCTTTAATAAAATAGTATCTTGTAGCCACAGAGATAACGCGTCCTTGCATTCACTTTCCAGGTATATCCTTTACTCCAGCAATTTTTAAAATATTTCTATAATTGCCTTAGGTGACTGCAAGGCAGAATAGATTTACATTTCTACATACACTTTATATCGCTCAATTTACATTATAAGGGGCAATGCCAGTGTGTTTAGAAAAAAGTGGTTAACGATTTAGAGTACTCGATACTCTACTATGGGAGAGCTGAAAGCCGTCCCGGGGGCCTTACATCATATATGTTTAGAAAAAGTGGATAACGATTTAGAGTACATCAACGCTAGTGCATACCGTACGGTTACTGACCGATCCGATACTCAGAGCTTTATCCACTAGTCACAATTCACTTCGTGGATAATCGACGAGTGAAGATGCGTGAGTTTTTTTTTTTTTCGCGTCACTTGCGTTGATTTCAGCACTAGGAGACGCCGACGCTCCATTTTTGCTTTTGATGAGGCAACCAAAGCAACGAAAACATTCGCCTTTTAATGTCAAAATGCCACACTTTAATGCCACCGACATTGCTAATTCGAAACCTGCCAGCAACACTACCCAGCAGTAGCCGTCATTTGAACGGACCGATATAAGCCTGCCCTCTTGTAAAAAAAACATCACCACGCAAGCAATCCGTAAAAATGGTTAATCAGCGAAAGCTGGAACGCGTGGCCCCGCTGTTTAGCGGGAGTTTCAACTGGACGTGACACTGAAGCCTTTCACAACTATTCCTTACATGTTCATGCTTCTTAATGAGCTTAGACACAAGTTTGGCTTGGGTTTTCCACAGTGTTCACTTCACATGCCACCACACATCTTGCCTCGCATGATCACGGTCATGGAGGAATGTAATGAGCGGTTAAATGCGTTCCTTAATGCGTTAATCACAGCGGTTATTCTCGAACCACAGGTGGTCACAGACGTCGCAGCCGAAGTCAATGTGACGCTGGAGAAATTACCGCCAGAGCGGAAGTTCGCCCCGGTGAACGCGCTCCCGAAATCGTCACGTTGACGTTGTCGTGCCCGCAATGGCGCGGCGCTGTTGCAAGCGTTTCACATCGCGAGCTCAACCAACGCCTCCTCTAGAAAGATGCCCGAGGAATGGCTCGCGCTCCCAGCGGAGTTGGCCTGCCTTCAGTTTTAAACAAGCTCCACGCGGTGGCGCTCGCGAGCGACACCACTAAAAATAATAATCGATGGTGAAGTTCCCGATGGATGGAAACTTAGCAGGATGAGCATGATCTATAAAGGAAAGGGGGACACAGCTGACATAAACAACTAGCGTCCTATAACAGTGGCATCAGTGGTCTACAGGCTGGCGATGCAGATTATAAAGGAAATACTGCAGGCGTGGATAGAGGATGAGGGGGTGCTGGGGGAACTGCAGAATGGGTTTCGGAAACACAGGAGATTGGAAGACAATCTGTTCTCACTGACGCAGTGCATCGAAATAGCAGAAAAGGAACACAGGCCCCTGTGGCTAGCATTTTTGGATATCAAGGGAGCGTGCGATAGCGTGGTTCAAGAGGAATTGTGGGGAATACTGGACACACTAGGCGTGGAACATGTAGTCACTAATCTTTTATTTATTTATTTAAATACCTTAAGAGCCCAGAAGGCATTACATAAGGGGGGATACATACAAGAGGTTACTATAGCATCAGTAAAACAACATGTCAGGGAGTAATACTAGTAATCAAACTGACCGATAGCCCAAGCAACATTA
The DNA here is from genome assembly GCF_013339725.1 of Rhipicephalus microplus. Lineage (NCBI taxonomy): Eukaryota > Metazoa > Arthropoda > Arachnida > Ixodida > Ixodidae > Rhipicephalus > Rhipicephalus microplus. The sequence continues at coordinate 116,153,036 of NC_051167.1, forward strand.
CTAATAACACAATAAGCAAAAAACACAGTAAGCAGCTCACCATAACAGGAAACATATTTCAAGAAATAGCAATAAACATTCTCTAAGCATGCGTTACACATTAAATGTCAATGGTGGTTACAAATTATTGTCAACTTCTAAGTAAGTTAGTACTGCAGACTGAAAAAGGGAGGGTTCTGTAATAGCGACGATGTTTGAGGGCAGCGCGTTCCACTCGTTAATGGATAACAGCAGAGGTGAAAATTGGTATTTCTTAGTGCGTGAATATATTGGATTGACCTTATGTGCATGACCAACGCGATCAGAAACGTAGGGAGCCGGGTGAATGAATGATCGGGAAAATGACGAGTCACTATGATATAAGCTATGGAAAAAACATAGGCGGGACAACTTTCTGCGCGTGGCAAGCAATGGAAGGTTCAGAGAACGCTTAAGACATGTTACGCTTTGGTGGCGAGAATGACAGGAGGTGATAAACCGAGCTGCTTTATTTTGTACCGATTCTAGCATATCAGATAACATTGCCGTGTGTGGATGCCAGATGGTTGACGCATACTCTAGTGAAGGCCTGATCAGAGCTTGATATGCGTGAAGTTTAGTTTTCAAGTTTGCGCATCTGAGGCGGCGTTTCAAAAGACCGAGTTTTTTTGATGATTTGCTGGTGATGTATTCAATGTGACTGTTCCAGGTTAGGTCGGAACTAAAGAAAATGCCGAGGTATTTTGTGGATGAAACGGTCTCAATTACGGTGCTATTGACTATGTATCTGACGGATGATGAGGGGTTGGCTACGGAAGTAAATCTAATATGTTTGGTTTTTTCAGCGTTGATGTGCATCTGCCACAAGTTGCACCACTCTGTGAGTTTTAACAAATCTGACTGTAGGATGCTACTGTCATTCGGTTCGGTAATCTCCTTATATATAACGCAATCATCTGCGAATAGGCGTAGAGAAGAAACAATATTAGATCCAATGTCATTGATGTAGACCAAAAATAATAATGGTCCGAGCACGGAGCCCTGGGGGACACCGGATTTTACCATGCACTTTCTGGAAATTATGTGGTTAAGTTTGACCGATTGCGACCGGTTACAGAGGAACTCTTGAATCCATTGGATTGTTTTCTGATCAAGCTGGAGGTTACGGACTTTAGTTATTAATCGGTTATGTTGGACGCGATCAAAAGCCTTTGAAAGGTCTATAAAAATAGCATCTGTAGGAGCAGAGCTATGCATGGATTTGTGCAAGTCTGTCAACAATTCGAATAGTTGGGTGTTGCAAGAGCGTTTTTCCCGAAAGCCGTGTTGGTTTGGGATGAGGATGTTGTTTCTGTTCAAGTGAGATATAATTTTCGAGTAAATGATATGTTCTAATAGCTTGCAAGATATACAGGTTAGAGAGATTGGACGGTAGTTGTTCGGACTTGACTTTTGGCCGGATTTGTATATGGGTTTAACAAAGGCATATTTCCAGTCTTCCGGTACACAGCCCGTGTCAAGCGACTGCTGAAAGATCAGCGACAATAAATACGCTGATCTGTGGCAGGTTAATTTTAGGAGTTTGGCACTAATTCCGTCGGGCCCCGGGCTAGTCTTGCGAGGAAGGCGTTGTACAGCTTGTGCGACACCATTTTCAGTTATTGTAATTGAAGAAAAAGGGTCGTGAATGGTAGGTTTTAACAGTGCCAGTGAGTCTAGTGGAAGTTCTTCCGTGAACACAGATGCAAAAAAATTCGTTGAAGCATTCAGCACTTTCCTCTGGCGACAACGCTTTGCCTTGATCACTCAGTAGAGTTGGCTCAGAAGGGTAGGCTGTAGGGTTCACCACGCGCCAGAATTTCTGGGGGTCAGTTTTCAAAAGGTTAGGTAAGGTGCAGTTAAAATATTTTTCCTTGGCCTCTTTTATTGAGGCCTCAGCTTGTTTTGAAAGATTTTATATTTAAGCCAATCTTCCGGAGTATTAGTTCGTGTAGCCCTTTTAAAAGCTCGTTTCTTCCTATTTAGGCATCTTTTTACATCGCGTGTGAACCACGGGTCATTTGTTTTGGTGCTGATTGTTAGTTTCGGGACGCAGCATTCTTCTATTTTTTTTAGTGTGTCACGGAATTGAAGCCAATTTTCGTTTGCAGCGCGATGTTCAAAACTTGACTCAAATATTGGTATAAAATCATCTAACATACGGTTCATCTTATCGATGTCAGCACATGCGTAATTCAATAACTGCTTAGTTACCTTTGATTTGTCGGCGCGTGGTAGATATAGTGAACAATGGACAACTCTGTGGTCGCTAATTTCTTCAAGCACGTGGGTAAGAGCTTCCTGGGAATTATTAGTGAAAAGTAAATCTAAAATGTTATCGCCACGTGTAGGTTCTGTTACTAACTGGGTCATGAGGTGGACGTGTGTCAAATGTAGAAAACGCAAGCATTCGTGATGGTGGGAGCTGTTACTGCTGACAGAAGAAGATGCCCAATCTATGCCTGGGTAGTTAAAGTCGCCGCCGAGAATAAGAACAGAATTCGGATAATGGGCATGCACATACTCGAGTGAATCATTCAGCAAGTCGACGAACTCTGGACCGCTATCGGGGGGTCGGTAGCAGGCACCGATAATTACGGTGGTGTGAGCTGACTGCGCAGTAACCCAGATTGCTTCGATGGACGAGTCGTAAGCGATATCTGACGGTTGGAATTCTTGTTTAACAGCTATAATTACTCCTCCTCCTTTAGATACCGATCTGTCTTTGCGAAAAACTGTAAACTGTGCAGGAAAGTTAAGTTCAGAGTTCGAAATGTCGGCCGACAGCCACGTTTCCGTACCGATCAAAATGTCGGCGGAACATGTGTACAAGAAGGAATTTAGGGTGTCTAGCTTATTTAAAATGCTCCTAAAATTTATTAGGAGCAACGTTACTTCAGATTTGTAGGTGGAGTTTCGATTAGAAGAGGTAGTTTGTCAATCAGCGAGAGGTTGGTGCGGAGAGACTTCATTAAGAGAACTGCCTTGGGGTTTTATTGCATGGGGCGTGAATTCCTGTCTGGGAGTTACTTCGACAACGCTATCAGTGACAAAGTTGTATCGAAAAACGCGGTCCCAAATGTACAAACAGTTAAAGCGAACCGAATAACGCTCGCTTCCTTTGCGCTTAAGCTTTGCAAAATCCCTCAACCGTTTACGGGCCATCTGCACCTTCGGCGAGAAATCTTCGTCAATCCAAACCTTGGGAAAATCCAAGTTTTTCAGTTTCGGGGCATTGCGCAAGACCTCGGTTTTGGACTTAAAGTTTAGAAATTTGATTATAATGGGTCGATCAAAATGCGGGCGTCGCTTACCGACGCGATGGGCGCGTTCAATGTCACCAACTTGTAACTCAAGGTGCGCGGAAAAAAATTCTTTAACAATTTTTTCTGTTTCCTCGTAGTCTTCTTTGTCGTAGTCTTCTTTGTCTTTCCACTAGGCGTGGAACATGTAGTCACTAATCTTTTAAAGGGTATCTATAAAGGTAACAAGGTAGTTATAAAGTGGGAAAAACAGGTATCCAAGCCTGCAGAGGTAAAACGGGGGCTTAGGCAGGGGTGTCCCCTGTCAGCCTTATTATTCATTATGTACCTACAAGGATTATAGGCCAAATTAGAGGGAAGTGGACTGGGCTTCAACCTCTCTTTAGTCAAACAAGGAAAACTTATTGATCAGGCACTACCAGCATTAATGTACGCAGATGATATAGTGCTAATGGCCAACAACAAGGAAGATTTGCAGAGATTGATGGACATCTGCGGTAATGAGGGAGATAGGTTAGATTTTAGATTCAGTAAGGAAAAATCAGCAGTCGTAATTTTCAATGACAACGAAGGTAGTGAGCTCAGAATACAGGAGGTGACGCTAGAGATAACAGATAAATACAAATATCTGGGCGTATGGATAAGCAATGGGACCGAGTACCTGAGGGAACACGAAATATACGTGACGACTAAAGGTAACAGGAATGCAGCAGTGATGAAAAATAGGGCTCTGTGGAATTACAATAGGTATGATGTTGTGAGAGGAATATGGAAAGGGGTCATGGTTCCTGGGCTGATCGGCAATGTGGTCTTGTGCACGAGATCAGAAGTTCTAGCAAGATTAGAAATTAAGCAACGTGGAATAGGTAGGCTTGCTTTAGGAGCTCACGGGAATACACCAAATGAGGGAGTACAAGGTGATATGGGATGGACATCATTTGAGGGCCGGGAAGCTAGCAGCAAGATAAAATTTGAGAAGCGATTGAGAGAAATGGGGGAAGAGCGTTGGGCCAGGAAGGTTTTCAGCTACTTGTACACGAAGAATGTCGATACAAAATGGAGGAAGCGAACCAGGAAATTGACTGGTAAATACTTAGAAAACAGCAGGTTGCCAAACCAAAAAGAACTTTCGGTTAAGAAGAAAGTGAAGGAAACGGAGACTGACATGTGGAGAATGGGTATGATTAAGAAGTCCGCACTAGATATCTATCGAACTTTTAAGCAGGAGATTGCCAAGGAAAGAATCTATGATAACACTCAGGGTAGTTCTCTACTGTTTGAGGCCAGGACGGGAGTACTGCGAACCAAGACATATCGGGCCAAGTACGAAGGGGTAGACACAGTATGTAGTGCGTGTGGAGAGGAAGAAGAAACTTCCGAACACTTGATAATATTCTGTAAAGGGCTTCACCCTATAGTTCAGGATGATGGCGCAGAGTTTTTCAAAGCACTGGGGTTTAGGGACCGGGAGGGCAAAATAGATTTTAAGCGGGTAGGCTTAACTAGAAGGAGGTTATCTGATTGGTGGCTAAAGTCAAGGCACGAGTGGAAATTAAACTCTTCACTGTAAAGTACGAATCCCCAAACTCACATTTTAAAGAAAATAAAAATAAATCTAGTTTTTGGTTAATTAAGTATTACGGCTTGGCGGCGCTAGCCACTGCCCGATCTAACGGGTACAGCCATATCCATCCATCCATCCATCCATCATCATGGCGGCGGGCGGTACCAGCTGAGCGTTTTTCTTCTGCGGCCCATAGGGGCGCGTCTGTCGAAAGTTGTTCGAGACCTGCAACTGTGCACTGCTGTTTCGGAGGCTATGCAAAGTGTTGCGTTGTTGCACGTCCGCCACAAGTGACGCTAGCGACCGAGAACATTTTTAAAATGAAGGAGGGAAAGGGTGTGGCAGCTGTTTTTCTTCTCATGCGGCAGTCATCTTTCTAGAGCAGGCGTCGGCTCAACTCAGCGGCGTGGTTTGCAGGTTCAGTCCGTCACCGGCGCTTGCATTCCTGATCGCAATTTCGAGCGGCCTGGGAGGCTGCCGGATCATCAATACGCCGTTGCAGCCATGACTCGGCCTCCCGCACCTGTTATTGTGCCCTGCCTGCAACTTCGACCCGAAAATGATTTTTTCTTACACCGTGGGCCAGACGAATGGGAGCTCTCACACGTTTCAGCTGACGGCGCTCTTCTAGAGTTGTCCGAGGCATACCAATGTGAAGAGTTTCGGGAGAAACTGGCACGTACTCGGCGCAACGGGATGGACGGTTTACGACCCTCCCAACGCATCCAATGGCACGCGTGCTTGGGTAAGACGCTGCGAACGACGTAACTGATAAGAAGGTAATGAAGACCACTTGTGACACCACTTCCGGGGACGGTTTTTCGTTTCTCCCAGCCATATACAACTTTCTCTGGAAAATGCGAAAACTCCCCGAAAACGCGTTAGATGTAGTCGCAGTAATTATGTTAGCCTAAAAGATCACTAGCACTCCAGTCATCATCGCACCACAGAACAGCATTTCGATTTCTGAATGACACTGATCACACGGTTTTTTTGCGAAATTTATGCTCTACTTTGAGTAACCCCTAAGGTCAACGCTTACGGCATCGCAGGAAATTTGACAGCATAATGAGCATTCGACAAAGTACGTGTAGAGTGTTGTCTCCGTGCTATCTGAGACGTAAACAGCAAATTAATGTTCATTTCGCTATAAGATAGTGAAGAAGTTGGACGAGACACGTAGTTGTGTCATATGGTACCTACTCCTGGATGAATGAAATGTTTATCATGAATGTCTTTTTCTACATAGTGTAAAAAATTTAAAAATAAAATCCTTGGTATCGGGTTTTAACCTTCTGTGATACAGTATTCAATACTCTGCATAGTTCATAATTGTTTTGGAACAAACAACATAATGCGATGGGGAGAGCCGTGACAGTCGTACATTACCTGGATGCGCATGGAGTCATGCGGCGTATGAACTAGCCATAGCTCTTCGCTTGCATACTTGTCGTCGTCGCAGAGAATACGCACAAAACGATACAAACAGGCACAAATGAAGGAAACTGTCACGCACTTAGTCCCAGTTCTCCTATGCTGCTGATGCACAAACGATCTCGTCACTTTTATATCTGGCAATCAGATACACCAAGGTGTAAAACGGCAAGGAGGAGCTGAAACCGTCTTTTTTGCACTCCATATGTCTTATTTTGCTTGAAGAGGGTAAACTGGGAGATAATGAGGAGTCAAATCTTGTTCTATACTAAAAAAAAAAGAGTACTCACTTTCCGAACACTGGATTAAGTTGCTTTGACACGTAGTTTTCCTTATCGCTGTTCCTCTTGCTTCCCAGGTTGATGACGATGTAGGGATCCGCCTTGCCATTCATGTCTGCTGGATGCAGATCTGTCGCCTGAGGTAGAAAGTTATCGATTGTATAGCAAATTCGATAAATTATACTACCGTTCCTACGTATGCGCATTTTCAGCAAAGGAAACTAATTGAAGATCTCTACAATTTACGTGTAGTACGGTCTTGTTTCTATGCTCTCTACACTAGCAAAACTAACAGAATTGTTCGTGGCTTATAACTTTTTTTATGACACCCGATATTTATGCCGGTTACTGCGAAGGGCGATGATTGGAATATATGCGGAACAGTGCAGAAAAGCGTCAGAAGACGTGAACTCGCCGTTGTTTTTTATAGCCATTTAAATAGCAGCAATAAACTGAAACATTTTGGCGTAGCTGGTGTATTATGTTACTTTGAGGTGACAACTCGTGATAGGACGTGGAAGTAAAGAAACGTGCAAGCTTTTAAGGTACCAACATTCAAATTAGGAAAAGTCATACCATACGCCTATGTTATATATTTACAATGCACTTTTTTTTTTACAATGACCCGGTGCATGAATTCTACCCCTAGTGAAGAAGCCGCGAAAGGTGTCTTCATCTCAGAGGCTTTGCTTTTTCCGATCCGGTGTCCCTAGACCCTACCAAAGCCTTACGAAATCATACAGGGCAACAAAGCAAAATGAAATAGGCAGATTTGTACTGAATACCGAATTAGAATGGCCTAGCTTAATTTCAAAGCGTAGTTTTCGTGGAAACGGCTGCTCTAATGTCATGCTAAAGTAAAACTGTGAGCCGTATTCGACTTGTTTTATTCGCAAATATTTTGGTATTTTGTGAATAATCTGTGACGATGATGATCAAAGGACTTACGTGGCATTTGTGAACCATGCAATCTGTGGATCTTTTCTAGCACATGCTTCTTTATATCGGACAACAAACTCTGCTTCTATGAGTTGAGGGATGAGATTAGCTTACGTCACTACTTTTTCTGTTCTCGCTTAATTGTCGTCCTTTTGTTATATCCGTATTGGAGGACAATGAAAGTGCGACAAAGCTCTCGAAAGTAACGTAAACACTTCCCTACCTTCCGACTCGAAAATTATGTATCTTTGTTCATTACTGCTTACCACACATTATCTGTATACACTTCTGCATACTTTTAAAAGGCCCCCAACTAGCATTCGGCTGAGGGGCCGCGCGAATTTTCACTTGTTCTGAATTTCCCTACTTATAGAAACAAACCTCAAACTTCGCACTGTTCAGTAAAGGTTGCTTTTAGAGAATGATATCGGCCACTTACCTTGACGACGTAGACCCTGATAAGAACGTGAATGGGATCGTTACTGGGCAGTCCCTGGAACAGCCCGTACGTCGGATCGGCACCCGTTATCGTGTAGTCTTGGATGTCTTTTGGCAGTGGGAACCGGTAGACTTGTAGGGAACCCTTACCAAGATAAGGGGAGATAAGAGAGCCACGTATCAGGCAGCTTTAACAGTGCTTTAGGTGCAACATGTGCACGCTCAGTGGGCCACATGCCCTGTATTAAAGCAGCACTGACACAAAAATTCTGCACCATGTTTTTATTTTGTTGTTGTTGTTGTTGCAATGGGTATCTTATGGCAGATTTATTACGGTGACAAAAAAAAAAACCCTTGTTTGCACGAGTGCGCGATGATTAGACGTTTCAGTTTCGGCTTCAAGGAGCACTGACCTAGGCAGGAGCAGTTCCGGGGCCAAGGGAGACACAGTTGGTCACGTGACCATGCAAATCTGTGACGTGGGCACCGCGCCCAAGCGGGTGCCGTACTGACATCCAGCGCAGCCAGCACACGCGAAGCCGGCAGGGAGGAGGAAATCGCAAGTAGCGAAAGCGCAAGGAGCGTGCCCCCAACAAGCCAATACAAATCCATGACGTGGGTTTCGCTAGATTGCCTTTGCCTTGATGTTGGTGCCGCGAGGGGGCTCCGCATCTCGCGCAGTCACGTGGCATGCACTTTAAAATTAATTTTAAATATGTTATAGGCTATATTTACCCTTGATATATCATAGATGTTGTGTATGTATCCACATAAATCTGTCTCACTCATAATCTTGACTTTGAAGTTTTCTGCTAGTGTTCCTTTAACGCTTTATTGCCTGAATTATGAAAGAGCCAAATGAAATGAAAATTCTTTTAATTTCATGACTTTAAAGAACAACCTTTAATTTATTCTGAAGTTAAATTATCTAAAACACAAATTTAATGCATACATTTAGGCATGTCGCGAATTCTTCATATGTCACAGAAGCGAAGACCTTGGAACAAAAAACGTGTTTAAGAACTACGTAGCGTGTCATGGGTCTCATCTTGGGTGTGCACACACCAAATAAACGACATTATTGAAGATTGAACTTACGTTACTCAGGCGAGAAAGAATGAAAAAGTGAGAGCTGTTGCGCATGCTTCACACTTTCTACCATCAGCTACGCAAGACGCTTCTAGCATAGATTACTTTACTCGAGACAGCGCTAGATTTCATATGCTGAAAGCTACATTCCCCTTGAGTACTTGACAGCTGGCATTAAAGGTGGCATGAATTTCGTGACTTGCTTGCTTGAAGTTTTTTGGTATGTCGCGAATTTGCGACACTCGGCAGTAAAAGGTTAAGTATCGTAATAAAAAAAATTGGCACCAATCTACATGTTACACTGTAAATGACGTCGAAAGTCGATAGTCTTGCGTTTGGAGAGAGTGAACAAAACGTTCATTTGATGTTCTGCGCAAGAAAACCTGTGATTGGTGTTCTGAAGGCGCTGCGTTGGAGTGCCTCGAGCGTGTAGCCGAGGCAAACAAGCGCATCTAGGCACGTTAGACACGAATGCCATCTGGCAGTTATCTTCAAAAACAAAGGCGTGCGCGACCACGGAGAAAGATGCGCGCCAGTCACGGAGGTCATAAGGTGTAGAATGCAAAGCGACGGGCAGGTGCCACCACCGTGTCATCGTAGCATGGCATTGGAAACGCCTTCTTGAGCATCGCGTTGTACTGTCAGCGCAGCGCGATAAACGCTACACATTCCTTAGAGTTACTTGTGTGTGCCTCTTCTAGTATAAAGACAGACATACAAAACATAGACCTATTGTTAGGGCGCCTCAGAAATGCGCACTACTTGCTTTTTTTAATTGACAATCACACAAATATGAACGCTAAACCTTGAGCAATATTGGTGGGTGCTGCGGATAGGGTTGGCCGTTTGGTGCCGTTTGAGGTATCGTTTGGGCGGACAAACAGACAAATGCACAGACAGACAGACTGACAGACAGACTGACAGACAGACAGACCAAAATTTTTCCGTCCAAGGTCCCCAAGAAAGACCATCCTCTATACAAAGAAATAAGAGGACGCTTCAGCTTCGCGTTCAATAGTAGAACGCGACAGCTTATTGGGGCTCCGTGTGCACTGCGTTCAGCCATGCCGCAAAGAAAGGAACGTTTGCATGCATTACATTGGGTCGTTTCAAACCATCCTAGAATGCCTAATGCGCGTACTGGTATCCTAAGTTCATCCGTACTGGTATCCACAGTTCATGAAGTGCACAGCTCAAATACCGTTTGAGGACACAGTGTGATGTGGATTTGATTTTTTTCAATTCCTATCGTACGCTTGTCGAGGTGGTCGTAAGTATTTTGTATGCTACGTATATACGTAGGCCTCATTTGTAATAAATACCATGTAAGAAAAAATATATGACGTGGCTCTGTGGTAGAACGACCGCTTGCCCCACACATGGTCCGTGATCTGTTCTCACATCGGCGTGAAAACTATTTTATTTACATCTTTATAATTTTTTTGTCACAAACACGGTGAATTTGCGCTGACAGTCAACGATGCCGACGCCCACACCAACGCCGGAACTTCTGCGAAACGAGCTTCCCGACTCAACTGCGTTGATATTACTTGATGTTGTGAAATCAAAAGCAATATTACAACAGCGACGTGGAGTTTGAAAGTTTTTCTGTATAAAATAAATATATCCAAATCTCCCTAAGGCAAACTGCCACGGCACTGGAACGTTAGATCGTACCGGACTCTGGAAATCGATGGCAATAGTTGCTACATTAAAAACTGGGAACAATAGACAGTATTACAAAGAGAGTTTGGCAACGTTGATCCTAGCTAATTAACAGTTCGATGTCATTAGAAAGCTCAAAACAACAGTACCACATGTTAGTATTGAGCTTAAAGAAGCCATGTATTGATTACCAAAATCTTGTAATGGCTCCTTATGGAACATTTCTTACAAATTATTCGTGGTTTTTGTTTTAGATTGCTTGTACATTTATGACAGTTCCTGTGGTATACTCTAACTAGAGTATATCACACAGTGCTGGCCCACAGGATCATTGGCATGGCCTGGGGGGGAAAGGTGAAGGAGGGGGTGGAGGCTCGCACATCCCTTGAGATTCCCGATTTTTTGTGTATGTATAAATGCGGGCACTTACAACCAGACACTGAAACTTTCTTAAAGGGTGGTTGAGCACTTCCGCTAACACACCTCTTCCTCTAGAAGAAAGACAATCACGACATATCCACGGTGTGAATGATGATGAGTGGGGCGAAGGGGTCTGTCTGTCTGTCTGTCTGTCTGTCTGTCTGTCTGTCTGTCTGTCTGTCTGTCTGTCTGTCTGTCTGTCCATCCGCGTGTCCGTCCGACGAAAAATTCTGGCTATGCCCTCACACGTATGAGTATGCTTGTGACTCCGTAAACTTCTCCGGAACTTTTGATGAAAGCTCCAGACAGTGGACTGGCGCACATGTGTATGCCACATTTGTGTGGCTACCGGTAATAGCAAGAAACGGTGCCAGAGAAAGCACCCCACGCATTTCACTGAACGAAAAAAAAAGAATCAACAGGGGAGGTCGACAATACCTTGAAGAGGCCGACGACCCTGTTCTGGTCGTCCAAGTCATCACCGCTTCGCTTGCCACGGTACAGTTCGAACGTGTGCAGCCACTCTCGGAAGCCATTGAACTCGGGTACGTTCTCGAGTTCTGTGGGGTAGATCTGGAACGATTGATTGATATGTGGGGTTTAACGTCCCAAAACCACCACATATGATTATGAGAGACGCCGTAGTGGAGGGCTCCGGAAATTTAGACCACCTGGGGTTCTTTAACGTGCACCCAAATCTGAGCACACGGGCCTACAACATTTCCGCCTCCACCGGAAATGGTAGATCTGGAACGGTGAAAGCCGGATAAGCGAGAGCTAACAACGACTATTTTATGTACACAATCACATTGAGTGACAGATAATGATTCTTGTAAACACGTTCACCTACATCGCAAAGCACATCGGTCGCTTGATGTTAGACCCACTCGAAATGTGACTAACGCGGACCGTATCGAATCCGTGACTTTCGGATCAACAACCGAGCTCCGTAACCAATATAACACCACGGCAGATTGAACTAATCTAACAAGTAAAAATGACAGCAGTTTGTAAAAGGTGAAAATACATGATACCCTGTTAAAAAGTTTGGAAATGTGCATAACATCATAAAAGGTTTGTGAACTGATGTGCATATTAGATGACCCTAACTAAAGCATAAGGATTGGAAACGAAATGCACTGGAGGGCATCACGCAGCTTTGCTTTCCATGCAGCTTAAAGCGCGAGACAGACGTGCGATTTTCTCTGCGATTCCGCGTGCGGTGCGACGATGCGACTGCCGGAGTGGTGACGTTTCGTGACGTATCATCGCGTCGCACCGCCGCATAGCCGGTGCGGCGTGCATCGAACCGGCCAGATATTTTTGTCGCAGCGTCGCACCACCGCAAGACAACAGCCAATCACAGCGCGAGCATACGACTGGCGTCACGATGCTAGTGGCGCCATCTCCCTGTCGCCGCTCCCATCACCCATGGTCCAAGGCTCCAGGCGAATCAATGGAGCGGTGCGAGCGTGGATATTCTGACATCGCCGACTGCGGCAGCGTGACAACGAGTACATTTCCCTGGTGACGTGATATTACTCCGGATTGAATAAAGTGATGCTCGAAGTGTGCCTTTTCTGCACGACAACGCCCGTTTTGAAACCGCTAGCGAGATCGGAGATCGAGAGAAGCGATGCAAAGTCATTTCGCAGGTAAACACAGCTACCGGCGTCTCTGCGCTGGCTCGCTTCGCTTCCACATTTGCTCTTCACATCGATGGCATCGATGAAGTAATAATGTATGCTAACGCATTCCATACGAGCGCAATGCTTGATAGTGTTGTCAAAAACAAGCGCTCGACGACGAGCTCGCGTGTGAACGGCGAAGGCGACGGCCGCCGCCCGCGATGCTATAGGCCTACCTGTCGGAGTCGTGAATAATCAGCTGTTGCCGTGGTTACGACGTGCTTGTCGTTCACGAATGCGATTCATTAATTATTTTTATAGAACGAAGCGTGGCGGTGCAATGTTGTTTGTTTTGAGCCTCATTACGAGGATACCAAGTCGTTCGATCCTGCATGCCGAGGCGCCGCATGGGGGCGGAGCCTGCCGCTGCCCTCGTGTGTCCCGAAACGTCGCATGCGGCACGCCGCACCATGCGACGCCGCACGCCGGCCGCATCGCACGGAAAATCGCACGTCTGTCTCGCGCTTAATGTGTATCTTGATTCTCCACCACTGCATGACGTACTGGTGTTGAATTTGACTACGCCTACGTTTAACTTCGTTATTGCAGCTTTTAAGACCCCAAGCGTGCGGCTCTTCTCACCTTTATCAGTCCGTCTTGGGATATGCGGCCTCTCTGCGTCTTGGGTGACAGTCGCTGGGCGAACCGAACGGCGCTCGAGGCGCCCTTGAACGTTCTCCTCTTCTTTTCCGTCCCATCTTTGTGGTGCTCCAGTCGTTCCAGCTCTTTCTCCATCTTCCGCATGTCTTTGGCACTGAGTTGACTCTCTTCGCGATGGTCACATATGGTGTGGCGCAAAATACATGGGAAGCAATGTTACCATTCAGTGAGAAAAGATAGAGGACGTGCAAACATGACCGCGTGAGCAAAGTCAAGATACCACAAACACCGACTTCTCTCTTCAACCCGCGTTGGCACACCCCGTCTAACCAACCAACTATAGGTCAGCTGTTTGCTATTCTAGTGAATAAATACTCTATAACGGGTGTGTGCTTCACGACAATCTTGTATTGCTTTAACGCAGCTTAGTTTGACCATGGAGGCAAATGGACATGGAATTTGAGCATGAAAGAAAAATGACATTAGCAAAAAAGGAAACGAAGGGACGGCAGTATTATCGCTAAAACCATGCCTAAATTTATGCCTAAACAGTTTGTTGGAACAATGGTTATCTGTTCAATGCATTGCATGACCCGACCTGCCACATTACGTAGGAAACTTTTCATGCGATTCTGCGTTTTTGATGGTGTAACACTTTCACATACCTCCGTCGCTAGACATGTCGTAGTTGTCGTCACCAGCTCTTAAGTTGTTGCCGGGCAGTCCGTTCTGGTCGCTAGAGTCCTGCAAAAGGTGATTTATTGCGTGAAATCGATTGTTTCAAACAGAATAAACTGTATCTGACCCAGTTTTGTGCAAAAAAGGTTGTCGCAACCATGTATGGTTCAGGCAGGTACCTAATCTTATAACAGTCATCATAGCGGTCGGTTTCATAACGGCCATTATATACAGCACAAATGGCTGGCTGCACGAGAGCAGAAAACGTAAGAAAAAGTTCGCTCTCTTGCCACAAGTGAGAATGCTCTGACAGTAACATTTTGGTGCTCATTCGAAACCTGGTGCTGCGAGTCTCACAGACGACAATATTAAAGACGATATATGTTTGATGCGCAACCGAAGTGAATGTTTAATCAAAATTTGAAACATCAAGTTCAAACTTCTTGCCGAAACTGTGAAGTCGCGAAAGATCGGAGCAGCTTCTCAGAGGTATCACAATCAGTTCTAGTAGCAGTATTAATTTATTGCGACCTTATAAACTGTGAGAGGTGGTTCAGTGCAGTAAAGTGACATGATCAGTCTGACAAGTCCCCATGACCTCATAAAAAAGTAAAAAAAAAACATGACATCGCATCGTAAACAGCGTACTACCTCCACCCTTCGCGCTAAATAAGGTTAAAACATTTTCGATAACAACAATGAGCGACGAATAGTTCCTTACAAAATTAGGGCACTGCCAGCCCCAAAGAGCAGCCAACATAGCCACTGCGGCAACGGTGTATAGTACAACACTTCCACGCAATGAGCATGAAGATTCATCCGATGCTATGCTACAGATTACGGTCCCAGCATACAAACGAAGCTACGTCACAAAGAAGTCACGAGAACGTCAAAAAGACATCACGAGAATGTCATGCCAATTTCCGATCTAAGACATTTTCACAGCCGCTTAACAGCAAGCAACTGCTCACCTTGGCGGCTTGCTCTACTGATGCAAAGTACCGGCTCCACCAGTCCCGATTCTCCTCGTCGTGTCCAGGGTCCTCTGTCGCAATCTTTTTCTTCCTTCTGTTTGCCTCACTCTTCATCTCTTTCTTGCTCTTGAATCCCTGGTGCCATCAACAAAGACAAGCGTCGTGGCTTAAGAGCCCATCCCGGCGCATTGTGATCATCATTTACTAATAAGCGCTGATGGCCCCAGGCTTCTCCTAGAGATATTTAACAACCATCTGCCTTATATATCCAAACATCGTAATGCTACGAGGGAGTTTAGTAAATTTATCGCGAAATTCTCTGGCACCACAAAGAATTTCTCCTTTCGCGTGACACTCATCTCGTTAAAGTGACCGGATGCCGGCGGTATCATAGCCCACGCACCACGAGAATTGAACAACTCAACCTCTTCCATTACAACTGGATTCCATTGTATACTTAGCGGGCAGAAGCCCGCTGATAGCGTGGTGGCAGACGTCTCAACCCACGCGTTAGCACTTCCCTTACACATGCTCTAACTAAATATAACAAATATAACTAAATATAACAACCAAACGAACTGTCCAGATAGTACTTACTTTGATGTATTGTAAGCATACCATGTGCCTCCCCCCCCCCCCATACTTCGCATTACATATCACGTGTGCAAAACTATCTGTAGTATCTGGCGTAGCGCTGGTCTCATACTACTCTGGTCATGAATGCAAGGAGTGCGCAGTGGTTTTTTTTTATATAACGCGAAGGTGTAACTCTGAATTTTCAACGCTAAATGCACGGGTCTAAGGGACGTAAAACTTACATCCCATAATTACATAGGTTTTGGAACATTAATGTCTTACAAATACTGTCACGTATTGACATCACCTAAGCTATTCTCTTACTAGGTGAACCATCGCACTTTAAGCTCACTTCTTTTAATGTAACGTTGCAATATTTCCTCCACATCGACACTGAAACAGTACATCCATACTGAAATCGACAGTCTCAAAATATGCGGTTTGTATTCGTATTTGCAATAGCAAACACCGATTAAAATTCATGTGACCTTCGACACATTGTCCATCTCTTAAGAAATGAAGTTTAAGACTTGATGTCTCAACATTTCCTGTATGATTCAATATGACCATTCAGCAAAAGCTGCCTAGTCATTGACAGACACAGCGTTAGGAACTTGCGCGATATCCTGCAGGACACCTAACTGCTCCTTAGAAGTATGCAAATGACAGCTTATTTCACAAGAAGACTCGTTGGTTTTACCTACATTGTGAACATCCATGAGACGAGCGTCACTTACATAGTCCAGCGTTATTAGCGTTTCCTTTGCCGAGAGTATGTTGGAATCCGCGTCAAGGTCCACCAGGACACCATCCTCTAAAAAAAAAAGTAGGAGATGGTGCGATTTATCTATGTCCGTGTACAGTATCAAAGCACTTTAGAACGAGTACATGAGCACTACAACATGACAACATTCTATTTATTTATTGTTGTTGTTGTCATTGTTAGCTACCATGACATCGCTAGTATCTCCTTATGATGCTACCGGTGTATCAACGCTACTGAAAATCGTTTCATACAAATTACATGAGCTCAGCTGCATATTTTCCTATTGCTACCAGAATACCATTTAGTGATTTCGTGTATCAGTGGACTTGTTTCGGCAGTCAACGAGACAGGGCGACAACATTATTTATCGAAGCACCCTTGCGCGTTTACCTAAGATGACTCTTAGGCGAAAACTATTTTCATTTTCTTCTCAAAGCGTTTGAGAACGAGTACACCAGCACTAGAACATGACAACGTTCTATTTCTTTATTGTTGTTGTCTTTGTTAGGTATCATGACGTTGCTCGTATCTCCTTGTGATGCCACCGGTGTATCAACGCTAATGAGAATCGTTTCATACGAATTTCATGTGCTCAGCTGTATATTTCTCTTGTTAGTACCAGAATACTATTTAGTGATCTCGTGTATTGGTGTATTCGTTTTGGCAGTCAACGAGGCAGGGCGACAACATTATTCATCAAATCACCCTTGTGTGTTCACCTAAGATGACTCTTAGGCGAAAGCTATTTCAAATTTTTTTTCTCAGTCGGTTTTTATAAGGCAGCAGGAAGCAAGAGCCATTGATTCGCGTGACGCTGCCAAGCGCCGTTTTCATTTTCTTCTCTTCAGGTCACGTGCTCTCTGATTTAGTTCGCCGCACACAGGAAGGTGCTACAACGGCACCGTGTCGCGTTACGTAACGTGACATCATGCCAAATTATGATGACGTCATGATGGCGTCACAGGTTTACGTCGCAATTTTGTCATATGAAGACGTCAACACGCGATGATTACATTACTCATCGCCGATGTCACGTCACGGGAAGACCATCACCGATGGTGAGGTTTCCTGCATGATGAGGAATCGAAGTTTTTTACCTGAATATGCCGTTTAATGCAGTGGCATTCATAACACCATGCAATGGTGTTTAGCCAATTCACGTGAATTTATGGAACCCCACGATATTGTTAAAGTGTGTGCAAATATAAGGCATGACGGCATGGTAAACACATACAACTGTGACTACAGGCATATTCACTAGACGCGTCTCTATTGCTTTCCGCTCATGAGTACGCCACTTGGTAATGAAGTTGAATGCACAAAGTGGCGCCGTCACGGTTGAGAGTCCACACGCATTATCAGGACTACACACCATGAATAACTCCACCACATAACAATAAAACATAGCAAATGCATAGGGCAGCGGTGGCTGCACCTGTATAGCATGTAGAACAGTCAACTAAAGATCCGCATATCATCTGCTCTCGCCCTGAAAAATCACTGGAGCGCGGCATGTGACTGCAATTAACGTTTCGACAAGCAGAATTGCCTTCTTGAAGGCTGCAACTGCTTTACCAAGAAAATTCTGTTTATAGAAACGTTGACTTCAAATTGCCTAAATGTACTTAATAATAAAATGTTTTTGCTCTCTCTCAAAGGCATGCAGCGTTGCAACGACGCTTTGTTGCTCGATGTTCTCATCTTTCCCTGAATCTCAACGCTATTCGTACTGCTGCCACTCTAGTCACGCATGACTCGAGGGCAACAGACTTAATACGCGTCAAGCGCCGTAGGGTGCTTCGAGGGTGGCTCACCGATGTGCAGCGAGGAGGAGGTCTGCGAGGCGCTCCTGTTTCGGTGGTCCCTGGATGACGATCGTGACTGGGGCCGGAAGAGGAACTTGTGCAGGGAGTTGACCACGTGCGTGCCCACCAGGGTGAAGCGCCCGAAGCTGCGACAGTCGATGACTCGGATCGTCAGCGGCGGGCAGTACGTCTCTTGGTCCGGCAGCGCCTAAGGACGACATGTCGAACAAATGCTCTAGATTGGAATGTCACCTATGGTATGTGGCCCATTCAAGCTTGTACTTTGACGCTGAAGACTTCTACAAAAAAAAAAAGATAACGAGAGTGGCAGCATAAGGAAAGCCACGAGGCTACTGCGTAAGTGGCAGCTGCTCTGTTGCTTAAGCTGCGAAAGTTTGCGGAACACAAGAGCACGTGCCAAACTGCCTGTCCACGCCATCTATCGGTGCGCAATCTACCATCAACCGAAGTGCTAGACCGGAAATGGATCCTCCTTTAAACGCGAAGCATTTTCTTGGCGAACTTCGGAGACTTTGAGCATATCTATC
This sequence comes from Rhipicephalus microplus, assembly GCF_013339725.1. Classification (NCBI taxonomy): domain Eukaryota; kingdom Metazoa; phylum Arthropoda; class Arachnida; order Ixodida; family Ixodidae; genus Rhipicephalus; species Rhipicephalus microplus. Next base: position 116,171,782 of record NC_051167.1, read on the forward strand.
TATCTATCTATCTATCTATCTATCTATCTATCTATCTATCTATCTATCTAGCCGCTTACCTTAGGGTGCTCTCGTGGTCACCCCCTTAACTTGGCGTGAACCAAAATTAACATGGGAGGGTAAGATGGTTTGATGAATATGACGTGCTGGTCAAGGCATGAATAATGTCACTATTCCGTCGCGTACGTCGTAGAACACTTCCCGCCAGACAGAGGCACCTACCCATGGACGGGTATGTTCCGTTGGTATGCGCGTATGTGCCACAGGTGATGACACTTAGTATCTACGCAGGAACGATGAGAACACACATGGGCAATATTAACGCGTGATCATGAAGAAATACCCGACATCGTAAGCGTCGACCGTATGAATTCAAAGAATAAATATCGTGGTCTCAGCTAGAATCGAACCCAAGCATTCTGCGTGGCAATGACGCATTTTACCTCAGAGCTACGCCAGGTCTCGGAACTACTTTCTAAGTACACGCTTATGTTCGTGACACGTCAATAGTGGTTGCAGTGCTGTCTACCCAAATTTAAAAACATTACGCATGTACTCCTTTGATACAGCTGTCACGTCGGGTTAATGTCAATTGGTGTTAGGTGTCATGCACTGTAGTTGATTTATGTAGCAGGCCAGGGCCAGCATCCTCGCGAGCATCAGCGCTTCATATCAGCTTCTAGTGATGCTAACACGCTTGTTCCTGCTGGCAACGTTGCGCAAGTGCAAACAACTGGTTATATAAACATCTTCAACTCTTAGACACATGTCTGTGCGTGCAACATTTTTACATATATCTAGCGTCATTTCATCACGTGTCGCTCAATAAAACAAAAAAACTGCAACATGGTCACCTGCCCTACGCCTGCTTTGCATAACGTCGATTCCCAGGTACGTGGGATCTGCCGAATTTCGATTTTCTACTGCCTCGTAACACAGTTCACGTTCGTCATTTTTATGCAGAAGCGCTTATATGGAGTATGAACGCCACACTTCAATTTTCGCAGAAGGATCGACGCTATTACGGCATGCTTCGAACTGCGTTGCAATAGCTAGGTATCGCTGTTTGATGAAGATTGTGACTGATAATATTTATTCTCATAGACTGCATTTGAGACAGGTGCGCGTTAAGCCCAAGATCAAAGGGTTTTAGACGCGCGTAGACGCAGGCGCCAAAAAGCGTGTCGCGTTATAAAGTGAAAGGTGAAAATTATTTGTAACCAGTCAGAAAACAGACAGGCCATAGATTAAAGAAGGGATGCATATCAGGCGCCGCGGTGCTGTCGATCACCGCTGACATAGCGGAAGTGTTACGAAGAGGCTTTTGGCCACGCACTCGCCTGATCTGTAACTTTTGTGGTCGACTGTACACGTTTCCCGTATACAAAAGTCTTTTTACTTCAGCCGTATTTTGACAAGTGCGTTGTTCTGTGCATGGTTGCCTAAGTATTCCTCTAACGATTAACGAGTACTCACGCAACGGGACAAAACTGTTCATGTTGCATGAATTTGATCTATTTCATATACGGTATTTCGTGAACACTCGGCCATATAAGCCTTCATGATTGAAATACCCAAAAGTCGAGATATTTCGTAGTGATCTGTCGTGAAAAAAGAACAACGTAATGCGTGCAGACACGGCAGGAGAGCAGAAGACAGTACAGCTGCTGTACTATTATATTAGGTGACGGTGCGCCTACCACGTCCAGGAACTTGACGGGCGTGGAGAAGTTCGGGTTCTTCTTGCAGTTGAGGATGACGGACGACTGTAGCACGTGACCACCGCACTCGACGTCCACGCGAGGGTGGTCCACGCTCATCAGATGCACGCGCTTCAACTCGCGCAGGCCCCAGAACAGCACCTGCACGTTCGACACAGCCACACCTGCTGTCACTTTTAAAGACCAGTAGTTTAAGGCTAGCAGCTCGGGAAGATCCGAGAGAACACAGCTACAGGTCATCTAGTAGAAGACGGATAAGCGACGTCTGAATCTAGCCACAAGTTTTCCCATTCCATATACTTCTCCAAAATATATTTATTTCAACATATACTGCCAGTGTTTACTAGAGAAAAAGAAGAATTCTAGGAAAACATAGGGGAGGAGGGCTAACGAATCACGGATCTGGTTAGCTATCTTTCAGAAATTGAAATATGATTGCGATGTTGCAGTTTTTATTACAAGAATTATATAAATTCTATATGGCTATCTTCATGCGCTTTTAATTTAGTGTCCATTCACTGTAATGGTGCCACACTTCCCCTACGACTTTACGTGACCTCTTTACTACTTTCGGTAAACCAGGATGAATGCATTTATAGGTTTCCGTTTGAACGTGCTCATAAACTGCTATAGTAAAAAAATGCTTAGGAGCTGTAGTCGACGTTGGCTTTAACATATTATTTCAATTAGGCGGCCCTAGCAAGTGTACTGCTTCTCTTTCTTCAACACAAAATTTTTTATGCCATGGTGAACGAAGACATCAGGGAAATATTTCCGTCACGGAAGTGACGTTGAAAAAATACGCACAATCATAAGACAAAGAAAAAACGTTTCTTCAAGGAAGTAGAACCTATTACCTCTGGGTCCACGACAACAGATGCGGGGCGCGCTCAAAGAGGATATGCTATCCACTGCGCCATGGCCAGATGCTTTGTATACTTTAAACAACCTGCCGTTTATATCCACCACTCTCCTCGCACATCGTTTTTGGTAAAGTTCAGTAAAGCGCAATAACCGTGGCATCCACGATTAGTTTCTTCAGCACGTCGGTTCTAAGCGTCCATCCCATTTGGTGCGTTTCCCTTACGAGCGTTGCAATGTTTTCACTGCCTTAACACACCACCAGGTGGCGAAAATACCCCAAGCGTCGGCGTCCCTCATGGCATCCACTCATACTGCCCGCGGGCATCGCCTGGCTTTCTCCTACGTTTCCCATATTAACGCTCACCCGCACTGGCTGTCACGCCACTTTTCTCTGGCTCCACTCTCACCGTTAACTACTACAGCTACTACAAGCAGCTATGAACACAATAGTTTTAATTATGAGTGATAGATGTTAATCATCCGGATGGGGATGTATGATTAAGTGTTAACGTGAATGCATTCACTTTGAGTAGTGTTATAGCTGTAAAACTCCAATAGACATTGCACAAGCTCATATCTGTAAACATTTTACAGTAAATACAGTGGACATTACACAGTACAGTAAACATTTTACTACTTCTGTAAGATTTAATTATGTTGTAATTAGGTTATATTATGATTATGATTATGTTTTATTACGATAATTGTGTTTTCAATAATAGTTTTAATTATTAGTGATAGATGTTAACCATACGAATGGGGATGTATGACGAAGTGTTAACGTGAGCGCATTCACTTTGAGTGGTGTTATAGCTGTAAAACTCCAATAGACATTGCACAAGCTCATATCAGTAAACACTTTACAGTAAATGCAGTGGACATTACACAGTACAGTAAAGATTTTACTACTTCTGTAAGTGCACCTTTTATTTTCGTGTTCTCCCGAGTGCTATGATGAAGGAAAATCCCGTGTTTCTTTTTTGTTGTTTTTGCATTGACTGTAGAAGGCATTTGTACGCTTTTGATGAGTTCGCAACGGGGCCACGGGACGAGAAAATCGAGATATATAAATTGTCTGGGTACCAGCACACTCTGGGTACCCTGGGAACGAGGCGGCTCACCTGAATGCTCGAGGTTTCGTCAGCCGGGTAGGTGAGCCGCCAGTTCCGAGGAGATCCGCGAGAAATGGGCTGGTGTCCTTTCATGACATAACGAATCGTTATAAACTAGAGCGGAGGTTTTATCTGCCCCCGCACAAGCCGTTGACGAACGCGCAGGTTGTTCAACCCTTACGTGATGAATAAAATATACCCGGAGGAGATAAAGTCACAATGCAAATGGTGCCCGGCTGTGACAAATTATGATCACATACTTTAAAATGTGGCATAGTGCCGCCGCCGGTGTATTTTATGCGTGATCCCTCTCTTGAGCACTGAGAGGCCGTGTTGACCAGCTCAGACCCAGTCGTCCAGTTAAGGGTCGTGGAGTGGGCCACACAGGTCGCCGCCAACATTGCGTTGATGGCCATCTAACACGGAATCGTCCGCAGTTGCTTTCTGACCAACTAAAGTTTTACCATCTATGATGAGTTCGCATTCAGCAGGCGCCTGCGCGTCGCCTAGTGTTAATAGTACTCACTTGCGGACCCAGATTGCAGCTTGGATTGCAGCTAGAGAAAGAATAGTTATTTATTTAATATCTACTAATACAGGGAAAGCTGTATATGGCTAGGAGAAATGAAAAACTGTCCGGCAGTGGTGTCAATCCTGAGCGGTCTGCATTGGCTGTCCTATCAATTACGTAATTCTCAGTGTCGTACCCAAGCACGCGCCCCGTTGCCTGCGATGTGAGTGACGTTGTTAATCTTGTCGCAGCCATGGCGCGGAGCATGCGGGCATCATTTTCTCTTCAAACCTTCCACATGAGTGTGCCACGGACAACTCCATAAGAGCGCCTTCAGCGGAATCTGAGAGGTGCACATTTGCCTGGCCGATGGTGGAGTACTGGCAAGAAAAAATCGCAGCATATCCGCGGAGGAAATGATGATAAGTGGCGCGAAGCGTCCGTCCGTGCGTATGTTCGTCCGTTTGTCTGTCTGCTCCTATCACACTGAAGCACGCATCGGATGCACTGACGGACGCTTAGCCCCACTCATCATCACTCACTTCTTGGATATGCTGTAAATTTCTTCCTAACGCCATATTATTTCCAAGGGCATATACACACAACGCCATCTAAGGAGCATTCTTAAAACTAACTAGAAGTGGCTACTACAACATATTACGAGGGAACGACCCGCACTCTCAAGAGCTTCGGCCTTAAGTCAGGCCCTTGAGGTCAAGTGCCAGCAGCAAGTGCATACTGATTATCCGGCAGCCTTCCAAGGCGTGCTAAATCGCGAACAGAAATGCCAGTGCCGGTCACGGTCGGATCCTGCAAACCACGGCACCGAGTTAGTTCGCGATATCAAACGCTTGCAACAACGCGGCGCCGAACAATAATTGATTGATTGATATGTGAAGTGTAACGTCCCAAAGCCACCATATTATTATGAGAGTCGCCGTAGTAGAAGGCTCCGGAAATTTCGACCACCTGAGGTACTATAACGTGCACACAAATCTGAGCACACGGGCCTACATCATGTTCGCCTCCAACGAAAATGTAGCTTCCGCAGACGGGATTTGATCCAGTGACCTGCGGGTCAGCAGCCGAGTACCTTAGCCACTAGACCACCGCAGCGGGGCGCCGGAAAATGAATCTGTGGCTTTTGAAGAAGCGAAAAAGGCGCCCAATTTCTGTCTGCCTCTAGGCTACACGGCGCAGTGTCTACGCCGAACAGGTGGCGTTGCGGCGTCATTTTGTTAATTGCGGGAGCGCGTTCACGGGTGTGAACGCCCGATTTCGGCGAAAGCTTCTCTAGCCACTTAGGCTTCGACGTCGACGTCTGTGACTGCCTGTGATTCGAGAAAAAACACTGGGATTAACGCAACGCGAAATGCATTGAACCGCTCATTACACTGCTCCATGACCGTAAGTAGTGTAGTGCCCGTGTGGGAGTGTATGAGATGTGTTTTTATCACTGTTTGTATCATAGTCACCACTCAGTACCTGGCGTAATCCTCCTTGGGTGTAGCACGTCGGGTTAAAAGCCAGACAAACAACTCCAGCTCTCTATTGAAAATAATTCTCTCTCTCTCTCTCTCTTCATGGCCGTGATCAAGTGAGGCACAATGTGCGGCATGGAAAATGAACACGGTGTTAAACTAAGCCAAACGTGTCTAACCTCATTAAGAAGCACGAACTTGTAACCATAATTGTGAATGGCTTCAGGGCCACGTCAGGTTGAACCCATTGATAAACAAGGAGCCGCCCGTTTCAGCTTTCGCTGGTTAAATATTTGTACTGAGTGCTTGTGCGGTTGGTGGGCGGGGGCGAAACTTTATTGGTGTCCGGCAAGACACGCGTTAGCGCACAGTGGCCGCTAACTTGAGCCTTGGCGGATACCAATAAATCATTTGCGCCGTAAAATTGTTTTTCTTTTAGGGGCGAAGCTCCTTATGGCGTGGCTTGTGCATCCCCGTTGTTGGTAACCACCCCTCGTTAATTCTCGAACCGGCCATAGAGGGTGGCACTTGTACGATACGCTGATAATGCAAATGGTACGACACTAGAGACCGTTACTTGTAGAAAAGAAGGATTGACGTCACACGTACGGAAGGAGAAAGAGACAATTGTGCAACTACGGTCGTGTGTTTTTCGGCGGCGCCGTACGCCCGGGGGCACTCTATAGTACAATAAAAGTGCCATTTTGGTGCGCGCGCGCGCATTCAGAGGCTCAGTGGCGGAGGGTGGACAAGGCAGCTGAGCGGCGTGCGCGCAGTGCGGTGGCGGCTCGCTCTCGAAGATGGGACCCCGACGTGTGAGCACGCGAGGCAGAAGCGCGCCACGAAACTGCACGGCGGCGCCGCTAGGACCCTGCTGTACGACAAACGGGAGGCCGAAGCGGCGCGGCAGGGGCTTGCGGACCCAGTTTCGCCGCCCTCTCCAACATTCATCCCGTGGATATGCTGTCATTTCTGATTCGCAGGTCCGCAAGCACAGATTTCGCACTAAAATTTGAAATATGAGTTAAAATGAAAATATGAATTAAAATTTGAAATTTTGAATATGCCACAATGAAGAGGGAGCAGTGTCAGAGGAAGTTTGTGAACGCCGGGCACCTTCCATCTTTAGTATTTCTCTTTTTAGGGGCGAAACTCCTTAAGCCGTGGGTCGTGCGTCCTCGATGTACGTAGTAGGTAGCCACCTTCTGTTTAGTTCTTAGAATGTCCGCTAGATGGCAGTACTTGTATATAATGAATATACGATGAAAAGATGTGAGATGGTGATATTTGGATATGTTCACTAAATGGACGGAGGGATGGCCAGACGTACAGACGAACGAATATACAGACAGAAAGAGAGATGAACAGATGGACAGGACAGACGCACGCTTGGACGAACGCTTCGCCCCATTCATCATCTGTCACTCCATTGATATGCGTTGATTTTTATTGCTGATTTAGAGCCCGAATCAAGGTAATCACAGCCTATCTACTGAGTGAATGATGACGAGTCGAGCAAAGCTTCGGAGGGTTTTATAGTAAATCGTGAATCGTCCATTGGTCTGTCTATCTGTCCATCCGTCCGTCCGTATGTCTGTCTGTGCGTGCGTATGTCTGTCAATCCATCCATCCATCCATCTAGTGAACGCTTCAAGTACCACTATCTCGCATATTTTCATCACATATTCATCATATACACGTATCACGTCCAAGAACTAAACGAGAGGTGGCTACCTACAACTGCATACATGAAGGAAGCACGACCCACGGCTTAAGGAGCTTCTCCCTTAAGAAATGCTGTCCACATCTTCTCACAGGGGGAGCTCGAGTAAATACGTTGCAGAGTGGGGGTGTGTGTGAATGCTGCGTAATTGGGTATGGTTTGGCAATGCCTAATTGCTATTTCGTCTTTATTATTCTTAATTATTGAATGAAGCAGAAGCGTTACCTTCAACGAGTAGTGGAACACTGATGTGCGATCCAGTGGCTACATGAACGAGGTGACCAGAGAACGGTTGTGCAGCTCGAGCAGCCTGTTTTTACTAGCAGACGCTGCCTGCGTCGGCCTTGCGGGGCAAAAGATGATTTCGGAATACCTAAATGTTACTTGGTCTTTATTATTCCTCTTTATAGAATTTAGTTTAGGAGAAGTGTTGTCTTCAACAAGTTGTGGGACGCTGGATGATCAATACAGTGAAAGATGGTCCAGCTCTAGCACTAGGGTTTTAACTAGCAGACGCTGCTTGCATCGGGCTTGCAAGGCGAGTGATGGTGAGCAAACAGTTGGCACGAGATGCAAGCGTGCGGCACCAAACGCAAGGCGCGAGCATGCGCAGTGGGGGTGTGGAGAACGCTGACTCACGAAGCGTGACATCATGCGGCTAAAAAATGTTCTGCATTCAAAATGCTCCTTGGCTTGAACTTGAGTTGCCACCAGCTTCAATGCAGTGCGTTTCCAACGCTATTGTGCTGCCTCGGCACGTCCTAAAGATTGCGCGTTCTAAACGTGTCGTGAAGGCGGTGGCAAGACAAGTCCCGGAGTGTTTCTGAATACGGCGATTAGGTGAACCTACGCAGTCTACTGTGTTTAGAAAAGGAAGTTAACGATTTATATTACTTAGAACTCTACTGGGGCAGAGCGTAAAGCCGTTCCGTGGGCGTCAGGCGTGTCTCGCGACATTCAAGACTGGTGCACACCTGCGACTAGCAGCGGTCGCGCGACCAGTCGCAAATGGTCGCAAACAGTCGCGAACGGTCGCAAACGGTCGCAAAGCGACTTCTTTGGCTAGACGCCTCCTGACCGAGTTTTCAGTCGCGCGACAGCAGTCGCAAAACTGCTGGAACCAATCAGCGATGCTCAATTTTCGTTTTTCAGTTTTTTCATTGCGCTGGCTTCCTGCCGCCAGATACAAACGAGTGTGTTCCTCTGAGTCTGTGGCACCATGTCTGCCACGGAATACTTGGCTTGGAGATGGCGGGGCGCAGCAGCTCGAGCAAAGTGTCAAATTTACGTGGTGGCATTCGCAAGAAGCTGAACAGCGTCAAAGTAAAGAGAAAATAAATTGTTCACTACCTTTTCCTCGTATTCAGAAACATTTTTTAGGGGCGAAGCTCCTATAGCAACTCTCGTTCGTCCCTCGTAGCCGTTGTAGTATGTAACGAATATAACATTCTGACCTCTAAGGTGGTGCCGGTGAGAGATTTCTTCTGTGCGTTGTTGAACAATAAAAGATAATGCTCAATGTACACGCCAATGGCTGCAATTGGGGAATGAGAGACAGCAGCATTCGGCTTTTAGTTAACGCGCACGCTGCGATCCCCATTAGCAGCCATTGGCTTGTACACTGAGCACGATCTGACAAGAAAGGGTTGCTACGTTATACTCGCTGGGTGTAACCTCCTTAGTTTTGGAAAGGTTTAGCGAGCGCTGAGCCGCAGTGCCATGAATACAATGAACTAGTATATACCATGAATGAACTCGAGGTGGTAAAAGGTGGGAAGTAGACCCAAAGCGTAAGCCATAGGAAAGTGTGCGTGTGCCACCTCTCGTTTAGTCCTTGGAATGTCCGCTGGATGGCGGTGCTTCTATATGGGGAATATATGATGAAAAGATGCGAGATGGTGGTACTTGGAGTGTTGAATAGATGGAAGAACGGACACACAGACAGATGCATGGATGGACGCATGAACAGACGCAGGGGCGGATGCATGGACGAATGCAGGGACGGATGCACGAACAGACGCACGCACGGACGGGTGGATGGACGCATGGACGGTCACACAGACGGACGCATGGACGGACGGAAGCAAGAACGAATGGACGGACGAATGCTTCGCCCCACTCTCCATCATTCAATCCGTGGATATGCTGCCATTTTTTTAAGTGTGAATACACTTTTAAGTTTGAATACACTTTATAAGCGACCCCAAACCATCCACCGCCGTCGGCGGCGTCCGCAGTCTTCTCTCTATCTTTAAAAGAAAGAGGACTTGGCGGGCCGCAGCGCGACGCTCTACCGAATAAGCCACGGACGCGACGCTGATATCGGTGTCAGTAACGCGCCTTATAGCCCCTCCCCCTTCGCTCGCTCCTCCGCTCTCCTCGCTCGCTGCAGCTGCGCGTGCACCCCTCTCTCTCGCGCGCCCGCCTTCTCTCTCAGTCTCCCGTCTAGAGCGGGTCGTGAGGGGGAGTAAAGTTAAAATCCGTTGGCATTCGCCAGTGAGTTAACGTAAACTCCCCCGTGTGATCAAATTGCGATTCATAGGAACCATTACACCATAAAGGCACCATAGTGTGATTAATAAATATAATAGTGCGAATTAATAACTACCCCTCATAGCATCACCCCGTGTATTCGCACTTAACCATGTTCACCCTCGGGGAAATGCTTGGAAGTTTTTATTTTCTTGAACTTGACTTGTCACCGCGTTCAATTCAGCGCGTTTGGAACGCGTTTGGAACGCGTTTGTGCTTCATGCCTTGACAACGACTTAAGACACCGCGTTCGAGACTCGTTTGTGCTGCATCGTAGGCTGCTGCAAGTCAAGTTAAAGGGGTCGTGATACAGTCGCTTTACAATGACAATGCGGCACCATCGGCAGCCACATGCGCTAACCGTATAATCAGCCCGAGTGGACCTGCATAGACGCTCAGATGCCTATCGAGAAACGTGGAACTCTATGGCATATCGGGCACGCGCAAGAGGCGCTCATCGGCGTCTGCCATACGCGATCCGCGTCCCACAAGGAGGCTGCTTAATATGACGTCACAATTCAAGTGAGCACCGAAAAGACGCTGATGAGTGTCTCAGTTGCACGCACTCGCAAGTACTGAAGAGTTCCGCGTTCCTCGATATGCAAAGCATTACTTATGATGACGTCACCTAGTTAGTGCGTGTGAACCCCGGTGGCTTCGCATTGTCGCTTTAGAGCTACCTTTTCACGACTTCTTTAAATTCAAGGACCGTTTCCGAATACGTACGACTCTCAGAAATACTCCTCGTTGTCTCAGCGCAGCTCGGGAGGCAGGCAGCTTGCTTGGCCGGTCAACTCCCGCGATCGAAAGGACGGTAACACCCACCACCGGCTTTTTTTTTTCTTTGGAAGCATCTGTGATGCCAGCGCTGACACCTTGGCAGAGCGCACCAGCACCATGACAATGTCTTGTTCTTCGCTTGAATCGAACTTGACGCTGTTGGGAATGCTGTGCGAGAGCGGATGAAAACAATAAGTACGGCGCGCTCAGTTTTCTCCGCTCACTCAGCTGGCGGCGATCAGCTGATCGGCGCCGGTCTCCAGAGTTCTCGCTGATAACGTGATCCGGACGCGACTCTCCGGTTTTGCGACTTTCAATCGCTCGCATGCAGCCTCTGCCGGTGTGAACATCAGTCGCTTTTTGGTCGACAGTAGCGAATGGTCGCGCGACCGCTGCTAGTCGTCGGTAATCACCAGCCTTGAGAGTTTGTACCTTCAGCTCTAGCATTGACACCGCAAGTCCACCAATTTACAGAACCTCTAATTTGCCGCCCGTTTAGAATGGTAGATAGTTGCTGTATTATGGTCAAGGTTTGCATAAAATTTCGAAAAACGTTTGCAAACCTCATCTCGCTGCCGAACGAAAGTTTCTTTAATTTTAAAACACTTCAAAAAAGTTGTATTAAACTCAATATATGTGGGGTTTGACGTCCCGAAACCACCTTATGATTACGAGAGACGCCGTAGTGGAGGTCTCCGGAAATTTCGACCACCTGGGGTTATTTAACGTGCACCCAAATCTGAGCACACGGGCCTACAACATTTCCGCCTCCATCGAAAATGCAGCCGCCGCAGCCGGGACTCTATCCCGCGACCTGCGGGTCAGCAGCCGAGTGACTTAGCTACCATAGCACTGCGGTGGCACAGTGTATTGAACTCGAGCTGTGCTTACATATGACGCCTTATAAATAGTACTGGGGGTAGTGGAGAGAATATTAGCGAAACAGTGCCCACAAAAGTCGCTTGTCCAGGACTTGCAGCAGGTGACTGCTCACCAACCACGACAGGAGGCCCCTGTATAAATGTGGTCCCCGTTTACTCTGTGAGCCGGACATGTTTACGGCACAGTCTTGCATTATACACCAGTTTCTCCTCCGCCACCTTTTAGATGCGAAGCAGCTTATGTTCGAGTGCAATCTGGTGAGCGTGGCCACCATTACTGCGCGTGCGCAACAGCCGTCCCAAGCACTGCCAGAACACTGGGCTGTATCGGCCCCGAGGACATACCTTGGTGCCACGTACGCGATGACGTCCCCCATAGTTCCGGATTGACTTTGTCTGATAGAACACCACATTTCCTGCGCTTTTGCAGTTGACACCGTGGGTCTTCTTTTTTTTTTTTTTTGAAGCTTAGTGGTGTAAGAAGCAGTAAGAGTACGGGCAAGCAAACTACGAAGCCGTGTCCCTGGTGGCAATCTCGTGTCTAGCTTGCATCGTAAAATTGCGACTAAAAACCGGTGCAGCCGTGGGGGACGACGCAAGTGGTGTCGCAAAAGCAAATATGCCGTATTCCACACCTACGTATCCTATCTGTGACCTCAAAACAATCGCACCGCTGGCCTCTCTCTAGTGGAGGCCCTCGCGGCCATTAAGGAGCCGGGTAAGACGTTGTGGCCACTCCCCGAGCACTCTCTCAGCAATTACGTGATGGCGTCGGGGAACGAGATTCTTCAGATGCGCAATGAACCCTTGTCAGTACGGGGTGGCATTCGGCACTTTGAAGGTGGCTGTGTAAGAGTCCATGGCAATTCCCCCTTACACTCGATGGCGTCAGGAACGAGATCTGCAGACCCACGGGCTCCCACGGGGCATAGCGATGAAACCACGTGGCGTGCTCCAATAAGAGTTCAGGACAAGTAACAGCAACAGAAATTATAGTGATTTCGTGGTGAACGTGGCCCGTAATGAACGAAACTTGGGCCCATGCGCTACTTTGCGTGCTACTCGTGATTCACACTAGCGGGAAAGGGTGTATTTTTTTCTCTCTCGCTTACCTGTCATCTTTTCTTGCCTTGAGTATATATTGAGTGGAATCGAGTACAAAGGTCTACATATGTGTTTTAATACGTTATAAGCTTACTTACGTACGCTTACGGACCACGTACCTCTATTCTGTATGTGGACAAAGTCGGGCGTATTCCTTTCGGCACAGGGTATACGGGACCCCGTTCCACGGATCGGAACACATTCTCTTTTGGCATCGGAAGTTCAGGCATGTCACACTTCTCTTCTTGAGGCGAGAACTGTAAATAATAACGAACGAACGATGCATCGAATGTTTCGGTTTGCAAAGAAAAAAAGAAAAAGAAAGAAGGTGGCCGGGTTTTCAGGTTGGCCTAGTGGTTAAGGTAGAGATGTCGGCTTACTAATGACAATTTTCTTGGGGTGTTTTGCATAAAAATCATACACCTATTTGGCCAATACCGAGATGGAAAACTGAATATTCATCTGCAGTACATGCAGTACCAATATGGGAGAAACAGATACTTTATTTCGATCCTCAGTGTGATCGAATGCAAGAAATGGAGCTGCCAGGATGATGTACGCCTCATGAAGCATTGTGGCCTTAGCTATAGAAATACAAAATAGCCTTCATGTTGACATGAGAGAGGAGATAAGATGAGGAAAGCTTTGAGCTCACTTATGAGAACATGCTAGAAAGAAATCATCACTCCTACGTCAGTGAACAGATTAAGAAGGTCCCCATGTGAAATGGATTTCACTTATAGATGGACGAAGGCAATGAAGGCAAAATGAAGGCAACGCTTTACTTATTTCAACATAGTGGGCTCTTGCAAAATCGGGACTTAAGTGCTGGGGTCTGAGTTTTAAAACAGCAGATGAATGAGCCAATTTACGGGTATTCACCCTAAAATGCTGCCTAAGCTCGTGATGTGAAACAGGCTTCCTCTTATGACACAGTACTCACCCTGAGCAGCTCGAAAGTGGCGAGCAGTTCTCCCGCGGGCTCGGTTCCTCGGTACAGGTCGTGCCACTCGAGCGATGGCGGCTGGCAGTTGACGTCGTCCTCGAACTTTACGTGAGGTCTGGCTATCGTCCTACCGATGAATTCAGACTTTCCCTGCGACCATTTCAGGGGGCACGTAAAGTGAATGCGGTGGAAGAGCGTGATTATCGATTGACTCTTTGAACCACAACAAAGTTTGGCGATGCTTTTTTTAAAGCTGACATCTCGTGACCATTACATGCGAAATCTAAATAAGTAGCTCTATGACAGAGGTTTTATATGGCCAACTTTGGTGAGTGACTGACCACTTTGTCCTGGTCGAAGATCTCGATGACAACGACGGGAGGGTCCTCCTTGATGTCCTCTTTTCTGCCGTACACGGTGACACTGGGAAAGAGCAGCATCTCGTCCCACGTGGGGCTCAGTGTCTCGTCGATCACCTGTTGGAAGAAGACATAGCGTTTATTATAAGCACCAGCGTTGTCAACAGCACCCGAGCCTTGTCTGGCACAAGGATGGGATGTCATCAAACACCCTTTAGAATAATTATTGACTTCTCATTAAACCTTCTTTAAAACCTAATTGAACATACTTTAGCGTGTTTAATGAGAAGCATCCTATACAATTGTACGGTCGGCTTGAGCAGTTCAGAGACAACTGAATCCGAGAGAACAGTTTTACGACAATTTGTGAGATCAGTTTGTCAAACTTCACACTTCATATTATTAGCGCGTTTTAAAACAGGCCACAAGTCAATATTTAAGGCTGCTGTAATATTAACCTTCGTCTTCTCTATGTTTGTCCATAGGATATAGGTGCATTTAGTTTCAATACCAGCTTTAAATATTAGAGCAACCACATTCTTGACACGCACTTTGAGAATGACGGCCGATCAGCAGCGTTGACCAAACGTACTGTAAATACACGCGTTGGGTATTCAGAAAAGTCGCAGTTGAAGTCATGAGCATAAACAGCGAGGTATGTGCAGAAAACACAAAGAGATACTCACATCTTTTTTTGTTTTGATAGACAAAAAAAAAACGTGCGCTACTATGCAACAAATTAAGTAGTCTGCTGTACACTGTTGTGTATAATTAGTATAATTGAAATATTAGGGATGCACTCGCATATCTGCGGCTCCATATCTTACAATAATTGGGAATCGTTTTTATCTTCACCATCTGGATGCCCCCCAAAGGCCGACCGCAATGCAAAGGCCAACCGCAATAATGGTTCACGTGAAAAGTCGAAAAAGAAAACTTAATTTTTTTTGTTTTCGTTGCATTCCTGCAAGTGATTGAGTCGCTTACTATTTTATGCTCAGTGGCAGTTATTGAGATCATGCTTTGGTGTTAATCACTCAACCAACAATGTCAGGAGAGTGGAGATGCCGGTGGTTGCTGAATAAAAACAACAAAAGAAAAAATAGTGAAATAGTGAGTGGAAAAGAGAACTTACCATGGTTGTCTGACTCTGGTCCCCGAATACCACTCTCGCAAAAGGATCGGAGAGTCCGGAAGAGTCCGATCCGATGAGGGACCGTGCCTGGTACATGTGCGCCCGCAGCTCGAAGGTTGACTTTTCTGTGGCGAGGAGAAATTGGAAACGAAATTTCCACGAAACAATCAGTCGTTGCGTGCTTATCGCATTTACACCGCTGCTCCTTCATCGGGAATTTCGTCATCGTCGGAACGTTAGCAAACCATGGCGACGTGTCGCAATCAGATTTACTTCTGCAGTCGATAACGCAGCACAAGCAGTACACATAGAAAATAATACACGGTAAATACGTAAATTTGACTCGCACATCAAACCTTTTTCACTTGCCGAGGTGTTATGCCCAAACGCATCAAATGTTTAACGTCGCGAAACAATCAAAACACTTCATGGGGCCTTTCAAAGAGCTGGCGTTTAGATCAATGCTTGCACGACTAACCAGTGCGTGTGTATTGTACCTTGGGACACCATAAATTAGTAAATTATTTTGCAGCAATAACTGTTGGATAATGGTTCATTAAGGAAACACAAAAGTGTGCCTTTTATTCCTTTATATCTGTAGTGTTTAGCCCGCGTAAACGTGAAGCCATCACTGTAAATTGATGAAAACGCCTCTATTTAGTGTTATTTCAGCAAAAGTAACAATTTCATAACGCTTTCAGCATTGTTGTCAATATACTCTGGGAGACGTTTTATCTACACCAATTACTTGCGGCCTACTTATGATCTAAACCACAAGTTTCTACAAGTTCACTGCTCCAAATTCACTGCTCGGATAATTAGTTAGGCTTGAAGGGGTGATAGTTAGACACATCTGAACAATGGCGCTCAAGCTTAAATAATCATCTTTGTCGTACTTATTAAGAATGCGCGCTGCCCTTCAAACACACTCAATGGCTCCCTTTGGAATATCTCTAGAAGCATTTGAAAGAACGCCCACTACGCAAGTAATTGGACGCTTATCGAACAACGAAAACTTGCTGAAAAAACAAACCAACTAAGCCACCCTGTACGTTCTTTAGGCCCTGCTGTCCCGGGTATGTATAGCTTTGTGCACGCGCTATCTTACTTTCTTTATCGAGGCATATCCCACTTGGACCACCAAAAACCGCTGGTGCGTAAAGAGTCAGTGCAATCAAGGGGCCACTGAACACCGCAGCAAAGTGTGCAGAAACCAATTGCACAGTGAGAGTTTTCCCGTATTCCAAGCATGGTAAATAGAGATGAGAGCTGTTATTTTGTGCAGCACTGTAATATCTATGGGGGCCCTTGTGGTTGATTCGAAAGGGCAAAGGGACGTGTTCCCACGATTTTCGCAAAGCCGTCCGTGACTGTTACCTCCTCGTGGGTCTGTTGTAAACAGCTTGACTGTACAAGTTCGCGCCAACAGCACCACTACAAATTAAGGAGGTATTCATAAGAAGCGCATACATATGGTTTTACCAGGCAACAACAGCTGGTTACATAAAACGTTTTCTTGCATGCCGTACTCTTTCAACTCTCCTTAATCTTACACCCTAAATGAACTATGTAAAACAAACATAGTCACTATCCGTTGGCCCAATATTGTGCAGCCGTATTTATTTGGGGTCTATACTCATCGATATTACTCAGTTGGCATTGCACAAGTACGCTGCTAAGATGGACTTCGTGCATTCGATATCAAATTTGTGATTTTGCAATACTTACTAAACATACAAAATGTGCGCGCGTTATATAGCATAATTAGGTAAAAATTATTTCTGCGCTTTCAATTTAGGCGTCTTTCATATTTCATACCGTTTTTGAGTTGGAGAAGCTTAATATGTGGGCTGGAATTTTTTATCATGAAGCCTTTAGGGCAAAGAATGATTTGCTCTAAACTTGTAATGTATGGCTTAATATATTGCTTCGAAAATATAAGATTGAATGAACCGGTAATAAAAATATATAAGAAGATATGGCAAAACGAAGTAGTATTTTGTAAATGAAAGGAGGTCTTGGGAATTGAGTCGTGTCGTATTTGACGAAATTTCACGATGCTGTATAGTGAAATTTTGTACAATTTTCCCACGCCGTAAAAACAAAACTTTCACCACTGCTGCACCGAAATACTCACAACGGGACGCAAAGTGTTTTTGGGTGGTGTTCAACGAAGAAGCGGCGGGCACTGACCCGTGTAATGAAGTTGCGATGGCGGTCCCCTGTCAATGTCGTCGACGTCCTTGACGTAGCCCTCGGGCAACCCCTTCAGTACACAGTGCTTGTGCTTGGTCGTGCCCAGCCACAGATGCATGCGCAGCTTGGCTTGAACCATCCAGCGAGCGCTCTGGCTGACTTTCTTGCCAGGCTGAAAGCAGGCAGTGCGGCAGCGGCGAAGAAAACACGCGACTCAGCCACTCTTGCCGACGCGCTAGACGGAGAATATTGTAGGTAAATTAATTTATCTATGTTCACATTGAACGCGTCTGTGGGTTTTTTGTCACGCGTGGGGATAACGTTGCTGTGGAGGAAAGATTACCGTGACTTATGTGCAACATGCGAGGAAAGTGGCCTTGTGAAGTCATAATTAAAGGGGTGCGGTAATGTATTTCAACTATTGTACGAGAGGCGGTAACACGTTGGAAATGAAAGGTGAAAAAAGTGATCCTTCTATGCACGTCCAAGTCATTTGTAGGTAGAGGTGAGTTTCAAGCGTATTATCCCGAGAAAGTTTAGCAGAGTCCGAAACAAAGGGTAGTATAAAATCAGCAAGACGTGAACACGGTGCTTGCCTGTCTTGCATTCATTCAGTCTCGTCTTCTGTGTCTACGCTACCTACTCCCATGGTGTAATGCTGAATAACCCCAGCTCTCACATTACTCAACAGTGTATGATTAAGGTATATCCTAAGTTTCACCAATTGAGCACGTGATATTCACTGTTAGGAGTAAACAGGGCGAATAACGTGAATTATAATAAAAGTGGACAACATGAGCCTTGTTGTTCTCGTGTCTCCTCACTTAAGTTGCGGTGTTCGTTTTACATAAGTGCAAGTATTATTTCGGCTATTTCGAGAAATTACTTGGTATGTATACCCATTACATTGTGTGATGTTGTATGTGAAAACCACGTGTCGAAATTCACTCCTACGACCCCACTTCTCAGATATTAGACGAAGTAGGGACGTGAAACTGTTTACTTGCAAGACATTGAAGAAATGTCATTATAGCTGGTACACCTCACTGAGTGTTGAAACGAGGAACTTTAGGATGAGGGAGTTATATTGAGAGTAAGTCTTCTTTCGGACCGGCACTTTCTCATGATGTTGAAACCACAGACGGTAGTTGTTTTGTTAATGAAGTGGCAGTGCACAGAGGAAAGGCCTCGCTGCTTTTTGTTGGCTTCTGTATTTGCTCGTTAGATGCAATTGGTTTTAGCCTCTGTTTGACAATAATCTTTGAGCACTTGTACTCCAGACCAACTGCTTTCAAAGCAATTTTCCCGCAAGTCAGAAAGCGCTCTGTGATTTGAACACACGAACATTAAACAAAAAAATTCTTTTTGACTATTTATACCACATATGACAGCCGCAGCACATGAAGCTATAAGCAGAAAGCTTTTAGTTGGCTGGCAATACGCTAAGTAGCAGCAAGGCTAAAGTAGTTGCACAAACTTTGAAGAATGGCGGCCGCGTACATAAAAGTGATAACTTGAGCTCGTAGCCGATTGACTCGGAGTTTTATAGCAAGTGTTCTTTTATAACAGTGACTTTCACATGCACAAGTAATATATACACACAAGAAATGTTATAATACAGCAGTGAAGACAGGAAACTAAAATATGAGAAGAAATAAAAAAAGACATTCATGTGCTCATGCAAGACTCTTGAACCTCAAAAAAAAATCTCTATCTCTTTTCGAGAGAGTCAACTTTTATTGCTTAAAATTTATCTGTATTTTTTTGAAATTGGAAGAAAAGCACACGCATATCAACTCATAAAAGATTTAACCACCTAGCCTCATCGTAATTAACCTAACTAGAATAGAGCGTCCAAATAGCGACACTGTCTACATCAATATTACACATTGATAACTCGTTATTATTGGAACGTAGTACCGCATTACTCATCCTACGTATCTGCTGATGTTGCATAATGACACTTCTACATAACACTGCAGAACAGAAAGCACAGACATATTTGCATGGAAATAACATAAAACCTGCAGTAGACCTTGTAAAAGAAACCCCTGTTTTGGAAACGAAATCTTCGATATTTAACATTCTAAACTGACTAAAACGGTGACTATGTTCTGCCTTGTTTTTTTGTTTTACGTTTTCGGTTGGTTTGTTACGATTATTTTTCGCACGTGGGATTTGCGTACGTCTTAGAACTATGAATCGTGGGTGTCCAGAACAGCTTGTCACTTCCCTGACTTGCGCTTCATCCATTGTGCATGGACCATCCAAATGCCTTAGAAACAACTTGATGACTTCCGCAGAGTGCAACAGTGCATTATTGGCGGTACAAATGAACGGGCTAAGTGAGAAGAGGCAGAGAATATGAAAGCAATAACAATGCAGGAATTTTTTTTTCATATCTATGTGCAGGTTGTCTTCTACAAGTGCTGGGTCAAGCAAGAGCCGAAGTATGCAGAGTGCATGGGTTCACTGTAAAAGCGTGCGGATGCCGGATAAGCTAGGTGAGGGCTCATACCTTGAAATAGCTATAATCGTCGCCGATGCCTTTGTCCTAAACGAAAAGATTGGTTTTAGATAGAATTAGAACAAGGTAAGTCAGACTTTAATACACACGTTAGCTCCTTCCAGTTATGTACCAGATGAAATAATAAGTAATTTATAATGCAAACAATTCAATATGCAAACTAATCTGAAGTTTAGAAGCGTTTATCGATCGGTAGCAAAAAAGTACTGAACGATAATGGGCCAAACAATACGTCCAGTAGTGTAATATAGGGCACACAGGCCTTCACATACAGTTTTAATCAGGACTTATTATATGCTAGCTTGACTGATCAATTTGAAGTAGAAATTTTAGCTTGGTTACTTGCCTAGTGCAACCGCTAGCTAATCTAACACATGGTATTAGTTATGTATTATTGGTTATAATGTATAGTTATGCTATTTTTATGGTCTGTGGTATTGTATTGGTTATAGTACCTAGCTGATAGCCAATGTTGGCTGCTTTTGGCAGTATGCTCTGATAACGTACTAGCTAAGTCACAACAACGCAATAAATACATGCAGGCTGCTACTACTCTGTATAAATTCATATAATGTTCCCGGCTATATGAGCCTTTCTTTAACAATGTGCCTAAAACTTATTTCGCGGTGTTTTTCACTGAAATTGAAGTGCCTTCCTTTTCAGGGTTTCTTACTGATATGGAAGTTCCTTCCGCACGAAATAAGAACTTGCATATAACTGCTTTTAGTACATTACATGGCTGGTTGCGGAACTCTGCAGTTATATTTTCTTACGTTTAAATGTTTGCAATTATTTTCGACTCATAGCATAGTAATGGTGGAAGGAGATAACTGGTGTAATCACCAATATTCACAATCTTCCAGTTTTCTCACTTTGTAATTAACAAATATTTGTACAGTGATAACCTTGCCTCTTGCGAAATCCATGATAAAAAATACTGGTATGCTTGTCTTACTTTTTTTTGTTCCACTCACGATTCTATGAGCTAAAACTGAACCATGTAATAGCTTACGGGACAGTGATTGCAAATATATATGAAACAGTAGTGAAAACAAGCGTTAGGATATAAAAACAGTTACAAGTCATTGCAGCACCTTCGAGGCATTTTCGTATGCCAAATAGATGCTACAGACTCTTTAAATAGCAGAGCTAGCATTAGGTAACAACTGCAGGATATAAACAAATACTGGACCAATGAAGGATCACGTAAAGTGTTGCACCTGCTTTTTTGATTACACACCTTTATGGAGTTATTTCGAATAACTAACAATAACTATGCAACACTTGCAATCTATGTTACGTAATACAAAAGGGGTCAACGTAGTTTATTTGGTTGCTTGAAACGTTCATTCGCGACAAATATATGTTGTAATCCAATAATAAAAAAAGAAAATTTTGCATCCTTACCTTGAGGAAAAGCGTCTGCACTTTGCCGCAAAACTTTCCGGTCTCTTCATCTATGATGGAGTAGATAAGATCCCTCGCAGGTATGCGGTGGTAGGCGACGCGCTTGCCACCGCTTATCATCCACACAAAAACGTCGGGCAGCGAATGTTGAGGCTGCATGTGACGTAATAATGAAATAAGAGGTGAGAAGACGTTAAAACTATTTTTGTGACAACCACTTGCTTTGAAAAGTGAGGTCAGTTTCAAGTATACACAATTTTTTGTTCAATACCCTGTCTGCCCGCCCATTCAGTGTTCTCACTCGCCCTGTTCGACTCCTGGTGTATTCTTATACATTTTCCCTCTATTTAGGGAGCAGAGTAGGTTCAATTACTTCCAAGTACCAATCCTTGTATTATGTCTAACAAAGCGAAAATGGGCCCTTAAATTTGCACTTGTTTGTTAAACACTTGTGACGGTACTTTAAAGCGTAAAACGCACAAAATACACAAATATGAACTGAACAAGTCTTGCAGTTTGTGTGTTTTTGTGTATTTTGGGGTTTTTTACACTCACAAGTACTTCCATGGATCAGTAAAAAGTCGTCCAACTTTTTGTTCTTTTAAAAAACTCTTAGCAAAAAAAAAAGAGTTCTTGCATCTGCACACGGGGGGAGGAAAGAATCAGGGGTAATTGCCCCTCAAATCATCTAGCGGGAGGCCGGTGGGGAGGGGGGTAAGTTTCCTATATCTTTATATAATAAAGGAGGCTATGGTCGCACCTCACCCGCTATTCTTTATTTTGTTATAGACTGGAAGGCTTTTGACTAGAAGCTTTTCAGGCTTATCATGTAGCACTCGTGGAGTCTTCTATCTGCCTCTGTGTCCGTCTGTTTTGTAGCGCTGCCCCCCCCCCCCTCCCCAAAAAGTTTGATCATGCAGCACTCCAAGAATAGTTTGCTCTCCACATTTACTCTAGAAATTCCAGAATAAAAGCAGGCCTTTGCGAAAAGCACACCATTGCTTCATTTGAATTTTTGCATCTATTTCAGAGCTTTCGTACTCGAACAGTTAAAAGAAGGCGGGGTGGGAATGTGGCAACGCTTGGTGGCCCCCTAATGCAGAACCCTACGCCCCTAAGGTTCTTGTGATTAAGCTAAGTCACTCCATCAAAGAGCTAGCTGTTCCGATGGAGGCGGAAATGTTGTAGTCCCATGTGCTCAGATTTGGGTGCACGTTAAAAAAACCCAGGCGGTCGAAATTTCCGGAGCCTTCCACTACGGCGTATTTCATAATCATATGGTGGCTTTGGGACGTTAAACCCCACATATCAATCAATCAATCAAAGTGCTAGCTGTGTCATAAGTCTTCCCATGTTGGTTCAATTTATATTACCTTATAGGCATAGCACGCCACGACCAGCATGCCTGTAGTGTATCAGAAGTGGTATTTTTATTTATTTCTTCGGCTTTTTTGACAACGATTGTTAAAATTTCTATCTTTCAGTAAGAATGATCACATTTGACTTTTATTTTGCAATTATAACACGAAAAGGTATCACTAACCGTCTTACCAATAATGCTACCATTAATGTTATCATCTATGGATGCTGATCGGCGACATCTTTTTGTTTGGATTCATGACATTGATAATACGCTAACCATAGTGGTTCAAGTCGTTATCGTTGTCCTATGAGGATGATAATGACTGTCACAATGATCTTGTGCTAACGATGCACTCGAACCTTCTCCACCAATCTGTGCCTCCTCATAAGTCATCGAACTTTAGTACAGACGAAGTAACTGAAGCTCGAGCAGCTTAAGTCAGCGTTAGTTTTGCTCGAGTGTGATGTACGCTTACCTGGTGTCTCACTCACTCTTTTTCTTCCTTCACAACCTAAGGCTTTTTAATTCTCTTGTGCAGGGTGCAAAAATAAACTTTTGGTTCGGCTTTACATCCACGTATTTCTTACTGCTTATTCTGTTTTTTTTTTTTCGCTATGATGTTCTATTTCTAACCGAAATACAACACTAAATATGTTCTGTTGTGTTCTACATCTGCCGCTTTAAAAATAATCATCCGAAGCAACGGGAAGATGAGCACGTGAGGAATATAATAAGTAGGTAAATTTGGAAACTTACGTCGTCGACGAGGTCACTCATCTTCTGCAGGAGAGCGTAGGTACTTCTCAGTTTCTCCTTGAATGAATTTTTCGTCACGAGTGCTTTCATAGTGCGTGCCATACTCCGAACATGGTCCTGTGTGTGACAGTGTGACACAGGATGATGTTTTTATGTCAAATGTATTTGGCAACAATTAGTTATAAAATTGAAATTCTCAGTAGGCTTTTGTAGTAAAAATAGTGCTCCTCCCTTCAAAAGCGTTTAGTCATCAAATTCATACAAAGCGGAGCTTTTTTATTTTGAAGTATCTTTCACGATAATTTTTTACGTAATAATATGGCTCAATTGGCATTGAATATAGTTATATTAATGCTACTCCCTTCAAAAATGTTGGTTTTTAAAGTTCGTGCGAAACAAAGTCAGTTTTTTTTTATTTGAAGTTCTTTTGACAATATTTGCATCATAAGACAGCTCAGTGTGATTTTGCAGGTGTGGTAATTCCCCCTTCTCACTTCTCCATGAATGTTGGATCATAAGCCTTGCAGAAAACCGAGCAGGTCTTTCTTATCTGATGTGTCCTCCACACTAGCTGGAAGGTTCAGTTGGTGTTTGTAGGTGTATTGTCATACCATTCAGCAAAAGCGATTGGTAATACAGTTCGTACAAAACAGAGCCTACTTTTCATTTCTGAAATATATTTGATATTCATTAGATAGTATCTAAAGTGTAGTACCTTTTGAAATGTTTATGTGCAATGGTCAAACTCAAATTCATTAACACCAAATAATTTACCGAAGCAAACTATCACCGCTTCTCTCGAAATATGGCATTTTCAAGAGTGATGTCATCAGGATTGAATAAGGCATCTGATAGTAATACCGACAACAGGAAACAATCAGCCACCCGGTCGAATTTTTTAAACTTCTTTTGTCTCTTTTAGGCTGTTAGAATTTCGATGTTAAGATCTGTCCAAAAAGGTTCTTCTAGTGAATGTGACACGTACTCTCATGAATGTTCTTTAAACATCTTCTCTCCATAATCAGTAATTCATCAATTCGGGCCTAATTCCTCGCCACGAGTGCACTCGAAAAAAGCATAGTCTAGAGCTACGACGTACCATTTCCCGTTGACAGTGCCTGAGACGTTCTTTGTCGAGCTTTGTTTTTCCGGTGGGACCTTGGCTCTTCGCCTGGTTCAAGTAACGCCTTAAAGACAAAAAAAAAACCGCAATACGTCAATGCGTTATTACTAATGAGGTGACCGGATCCTCTACAAAGTTCGAGCATCTTGAAAGCTACTATCACATAAGCTCACTTTTCTGCCCGACATGTGCCGAGGCAACACTGATGAGAACAGTTAGTTCTGTTTTTATTATAGCTATGTATTACAAAGATAAACAAGCCCTTGCAATACCCCTTTCTTTGTGTATTCGTATGTGCTGAGCGGAACAAACTGGCGATTTGGAAGTAAGTCGCACTCAGTGGAATCAACTCGCAGGATGACCCCACTTTGTAAACTAAACTTTCCGGAGAGTTCCACTGAGCGGGACGTAGCTTCAACAGTGAAATGGAGGCCATTATATTGAATACAATATTTTATTCAGAGTATCTCTAGAAAATTATGGCAAATAAGTAAGACCGATCAACTTTTATCATGCTGTGAGCAAAGTTCCTACATATATGTTTATATTCATAGCTACGTCGACAAGGGTAATAGGAAAGGCACATCTTGGGAACGTATTCTATATACTAAGAATTTGAAACAAAAAATTACCCGACACATCTGTTGTACGTTCGAAAGATCAGAGCCTCAAGAGTCCTGGGAAGCATTGTTATAATAAGTAGTCGATATCCCTGTGCCAGGATAAGACTGACCTGTTTGTTTGCAACCACTGTAATCACTCAAACATTTTTTATTACTTTTTTTATCTTCTTTATATCTGGTCCCTCCTCCCGGATACGTAGGCAGCCCTGTCACGGTAGTCTAGTGGCTAAGGCACTCGGCTGCCGACTGGCAGGTCGCGGGATTGAATCCCGGCTGTGGTGGCTGCATTTTCGTTGGAGGCTTAGATGCTGTAGGCCCATGTGCTCAGATTGGTGGCAAAAATAAAGAATCCCAGGAGGTCGAGATTTCCGGGACCCTCCACTACGGCATCCTTTATAATCAGATTTTTGTTTTAGGACGTTAAAACTCCACATATCAAAACGTACGCAGCTGATGTGCACATTTAGGTGGAAGTTGCAAGCCTGCTCTCTTTCCCTTTCTTTTGTGTCATTGTATATGAAAATCAAATAATAATAATAATAATAATAATAATAATAATAATAATAATAATAATGATAATAATAAAACGCCAGTATAGAATCACGAAAATTCATGTATGATACAAAAGGTTGCTGCAAGTTTCTACTATGTAAGTGGGCACAAAGTGTGGGCATTTCTTTTCAAACTTCTAGTGAAAGATACGCTATTGAGAAAAACTTTTGTGATAGGGCGTTTCAGGATGACTTCCATGTCTTTGTTTATTCGTTTTGTGGCTGTTAACGTGCTTACTTGTGTTCACCATACTGAGACAATAGATTAGCAATTAAGAGACGTCATACGTTCGCACCACTTTCTTCTGTATCAGGCACTTCAAAGAAACAAAAATGGTACTAGTCGGTGTATTATTACCGGCGATAATTATGATAATAAATAATGTGGCGCAGTTGACTGAATCTCGCGTCGCTGCACTTACTCGGCTCCGGTGTAGAGTTCTTCGAGCACGCCTCTCAAACGACGGTCGGTGTGAGATTTTTCGAGGCGTATCATCTCTTGAATGTCCGCAAGGCCAGCTTCCTAAAAAAAATACGAAAAACAAGTTTGCCAGTTCGAATACGAAAAATTCAAGATCGAGCGAAATATCCGTTTAGCGAACGAAACATTAAGAACTAAAATGTTACGATGTGTACGTACTAGCGTTAAGCAAGATGAAAACAACGTGTCTTTCCAGTCTTTTGCGAACTACTTTCGGTCACAAAAGAGAATTCATTCAAGAATGTACTCGAGGATTCTATCAGCTTTTGTTTCTGTTTAAAGCAGCTTTTTTTTTACTCTCGTAGAAGTTACTTGTAGTTATCGAGTTATTGTATTGACTGAACGTTCTGTAGATTATTTATTTATTTATTTATTTATTTATTTATTTATTTATTTATTTATTTACTTATTTATACTGTCAGCGTGATTTGCAAGCAATAGGCTGGAGTGGGTTGCAAAAGTGTGGCAAAACAAACTGTGAATACACTGCGAAAAAAAAATACGCAAGACTCTGCTTCAAATGCATACTGTCCCTTTTCCGCAAAATAGTTTTCACGCTATTTTCCATCTTACCAGCTTCTCCTTCACCCTGAGGATCATGTTGGAGTTGTAAAGGCGCCTCCGGTAGTCTTGCCATGTACTCTTCACCCAAAGACAGGGCTTGTTGTCTCCGTATGGTAGGTGATAGTAACACCTGTGAACAAAAGAGTGCACAACGTGGAATAATCGAACCCGTGACCTTCCCATGCGCCCGTATTTTGTCTCCTCTACAGTGGTGACGAGTCGTATATTCATTAACTTTAAATTCATTCACCTTTAGTCATGTAATTACTACGAATAATACAATCTATGCTTACAAGGCTTCAGAATCTGCTAAGCCAATTCAATTGTGTGTAAAGAAACAATGGCCCCTCAACCTATACCCTGTCTTTCATTTGTTTGTAGTGAAGCAGTGGTTATGGAAAATGGTGTTGCACTGTTGATGTACATATATACATTGTTTTTCCTCCTATATACATTTACATGTTCCTTTATATACACATGTTCAATACATACGCACTTACATATACTTATTAGCACTGGCGTAAATATCAACCTTCTGTATATGTCTCTAAACTTCGGGAAATACAAAAAAAAACGAGAGCATAATTGTTTCCTGGCGTTTACGTTTTTACAGTATAATTCGTGACTCCAGCCGTTTGTTCACGTGACGTCATAAGGAAATAAGCTTGATTGGGCCTTACAACAGGGATATCAGTGCACCGCCCGTCCTCCTTGTTTGTACTTTATTAAGTGTGAATACACTTTGTAAGCGACCCCAAACCATCCACCACCGTCGGCGGCGTCTGCAGTCTTCTCTCTATCTTTAAAAAAAAGAGGACTTGGCGGGCCGCACGGCGACGCTCTACCGAATAAGCAACGGACGCGACGCTGATATCGGTGTCAGTAACGCGCCTTATACCCCCTCCCCCTTCGCTCGCTCCTCCGCTCTCCTCTCTCGCTGCAGCTGCGCGCGCACCCCTCTCTCTCGCGCGCCCGCGTTCTCTCTCAGTCTCCCGTCGAGAGCAGGTCGTGTCCGTTGGCATTCGCCAGTGAGTTAACGTAAACTCCCCCGTGTGATCAAATTGCGATTACCAGAAACCATTACACCATAAAAGCACCATAGTGTGAATAATGAATATAATAGTGCGAATTAATAAATACCCCTCATAGCATCACCCCGTGTATTCGCACTTAACCATGTTCACCCTCGGGGAAATGCTTGGGAGTTTTTTTGTGTCGGTGTCTTTATTTTTCGCATCACTAAAAAGAATTCCAGAGGTATATCAGTCATTAATTGTCTCCTACACTGATTAGCAGTGCAGTCGCAAGCTCGCTCTGCCCTCTCTCGCATGACTATTGTGGGTGTTCCACTGATATCACTTTTTTGTCACAAGTCTACAATTACGTAACAACATTCAGGTGACTAAAATTACGTAACAACGCGTAACCAATCGCGTGGTTATGCTCAAGTAACATCAGGTTACTATAAAACACTTAATATTCAGTTACGTCGCTAAAATCAGGCAACATCGTGTAATAGCTGGTAACGTGATGCATTCCCGCCTAAAAGCACGTAAACGGTAGTGACGTCACTATAATCACAACATCACGTAACAGGTAGTCACGTGATATGCCTAACGAAGTCTAGCCATACTTAGTCGTACTACTAGTAAAAGCTTAGCATCTCTGCCAAAAGCTTGGCATTACTAGCTAAACTTAGCTTGTTAGAACACTATCTCCACTGGAGGTTCTGACCCGGCGCCTTTGGTGCAAGCTATGCATTTTTGACTGCGCAAGGGCATTTAATAGATTGTTGCTGAAAAGCATAGAGCTCCCACAGACTCAACTCTTTGCGCTTTCTTATCCTCTCTCTGTTATATATTGGTTTATGTAGCAAAGATGGTGCCAGTAGACAAGATAGTGAAGATAAGAAAGACACCACTCTGTCGTATCAAAGTCGGAGTGCTTTAGGGGCCATTCTTGCGTATATTTTGTGATGCATTCGCGCGTGCACGCATCGGTCACCTGTCCGAAGTGACGGGCTTGACCGGTTGGCTGGTGGAGTGTGAGATGACCGGGTCAACGACCACGGACTCTAGCAGTGCTGTCCTCTCGTCACTGCCACTTCCGCTGGCAGACTCGAGTGAGTCATCCTTCCACTTACTCGCGCCGTCCAGGGTGTTGCCTGAGTTACCTGAAACGCAACCAGGAAAAACGGGAGTTCACACTGCTTTTGAACAACGCCTGCTCCTGGACCGCATACAATTTTATATATTTGAGCTCACGTTCGTTGAGCGGCGTGTTCGTAGGCGTGAGCAGCTCAGATAAGTACAGCACAATCACGCGTTTTGGGCTTGTACATTTGTTGGCATTGAACTCAACTTACTACATTCTTCGCTGCTGTTACCAGCGTAGCCTTGTTTGTTTGAGGCTAACAGTGTGTGTTTATGTGACTGCTAGGTATTTCAGTCTTGGTTATGTTATGTAATGTTTCTTTTCATCAACACTTGGTATATACATGTGTGATTGTTGGCTATGTTGTTTCAACTAATGTGCATGTAACGCTGCTCTTGGGGCTATAGTTTGTATGAAAGTGTGGCTTTTTCACGTTGCCAGGAACTGGTTGAAGTGACGACAGAAAAAAAAACGCTCAAAGGTTGATGTGCGTACTAAAATTGTTTATTTTTGTGTCACACACTTTCGTATGCATGACCCAAAAAAGAAGACAGCGAATTAAACAAACAGCGAATGACTAAAAAAAAAGCACATGTTGCACATAGGTGAACACGTCACCATCCTACGAAAGACATCCTGCAAAGCATTGTATGTAAGTTATCATAGCTGCCTTTAGAAACTCAATTCGTCTTTGAGATAGGATGATGAACGGTGAACTATCGCCACCCTCACATGTAAGAGCAAAAAAAAAAAGTCTCGGTAATTTCTCTTTCTGTTTGCTCAGGTGCCTCCTGACCGCTTTTGTACCCAAAAATATGGCATATATTTGCACGCAGCGCAGTGCGTGGCTATGTTACTAGGATGTGGTAACAATAAACAAACGTAGGTATTTTCTTTAAGCCATGCCGTAAGACAGCGGCCCGTCTGGCCAATGTTTTCTTTGTCGCAAGACAGCTGGAAGCAGTATACTCAAGACCATCTGTGCAGTGCACCAACCTGTTCTGAAGCTTGACACTCCAAGCATTCTCCTTCCCTTCACAATCAGGCACGGTAAACTTTTTCGCAAGCTTTTAACGTAAGGCTTGTGGCATTAACATGTTGGATCCAAGCTGTCTGGCGCTATATCAAATTCAAACACAGGTAAAGCACACAAAAACACGTGGAGTGAAAGGCGTTCTATACGTATTCTTTTAGCTGTCTATAAAAAATGTATTCGCCAACGTTGTTCGGCAAACAAACTCAAAAGAGCTAATAGACGCAATGTTCTGAACTGCATATTTTACCGCGTTTGATAAGTAATGCCCGGAAGCGGCAACTAGTCAATAGTAGGGAGGGGGCGGACGCGAAAAAAAAAGTTGTATTTGTACTGTTTCGCTTACACGCACGCAATACCACCTTTGACAGTTCCAAGACCTCCCCGACCCCATCCCCCACACTTCAAGCTTGTCTTTTGCGTTTTGTTTGAAAGAGACAATAAAGGTCTCGCTTATTGCACTTACTTGTTGTCACGTAACATAAGACTGACGTTTACTTTCTGTAAGGTATAGATCGCTGCATCGTGCACTATATTAGGCATATTGAGCTAGCTATTCAGGTGGTACAGGCAAGCGCTTATCAAAGCCATGAATTGGTTCTAGAGTTCTCAACGTTTTGAACACGCACGTCCCAAACTCAAAGCATGTATTGATTTCAGTTACAACATGTCTATGCTTCAGTCGTGCACATATAATTACTCTGTTTCGGTGCTCGTGTCGCAGAGCTAGATATTTCAGCCTTCTTGCATATTAATAAACTCACCTATGCTCAGCTCGAAGTAAATGGGCTTCTCGCCGAATTTTCGGTCAATCATGGAAGCTTCCAGGATGGCACCGAACAGGAGAAAATTTTCGTTCTTGGCGTAGGAGGCCTGGCAGTCATGTAAAAAAGAAAATTATCAAGGTGTTTCACGTAAAGATATCGATATTCCCCACCTGCACACAGCAACTTCCAACAAAGAAAAAATAACGCGAATTGGGCATATTGAATGCACATTTCCGCGTGGCTGATTTCCAAGAACTTATGTACATTATTACACAAGTTAGTGGTAGAGCATGAAACTATGTGAGCACCTTCATGCCACGTGCTAAGGAGGATATTTAACAGTGAACCATAAATGTTCTGTAAAGTTCACGTTACCTCCGGATGGCAATGTGCATAAAAAATTATTACGTGCACAAACTATCCACAAAGTTTATAATCTCTTACTTGAGTCGTCATCTCTCGCGTCTTTCAACGGCTGATAAGTTGGTTCTGTAACCCACTTTTATTTCCGGCCACAACATTCCTAGCACCTTTTCCAGTGTATACGGCAGTATTTCACTTTTTAAAATTAGTTGGCCTGCTTTTTCTTTTTCTCCTATTCCTTCTTTGAGAGGTTAACGCAAATCAACGAGCTTTGCTGAAAATGTTGAGAGAAAATACAAACAATTTAAGTAATCAGAGTTCTTTTAGACAGCTTTTCTAGAACTCGCTGGTTCGGGGACCCAGTAAATTCACCTCGTTCACTGGCGGCGTGGGTTCCAGATCGACGCTAGATTGTGTCATGTCGAGCGCGTCGAAGATCTCGGTGCGCATGGCGATCAGTAGTCGTCCGCGGTACATCACTCCTTCGCCGAGACCGTCGTTCAACGGCGCGTGCTCTTCGAAAAGAGACTTCTCGCGCGTCGATCCATACAGGTAGATGAAAGAAGGTCCGAACGTTGGAAGGAAGCCTGCGTCAGAAATAAGAACAGATACGGGAAGAGCTTCATAAGTTGGGGTGCTGACCACTGTTTCATGAGCAGATTTATCGAGAAAACAATCAGCGTATTTATTCATCTATTCTTTTATTGATTCATTTATTTGTATTTATTTGAGTACTGAATAACCGATCGAAAGATTTAAAAGTGTGAAGGTGGAAGCTAATGATTTGAAACACAAGGTGTAAACATAACACAATCTACAATCTGTGTGAGGACTCCTAGTTATGTTTATGCTTATCTGGAGGTACTGAAACTTTAGTCATTTCATTTTTTTGTTGATTCATTCAGTTATTATTTTTATGAATACATGCGTTCACCGGCTGACTCACTGACTCCACTAACAAACATTTACTCGAAACCTGCTAGGAAGTGTGAGTGATTGCTTGAAAATGTCAGTGAGTGCATTCCGAATTGGGTGACCTTTAAATCAAGCGTTGAATGGCTGATGATGCGAGGTGTAGCGATGTGGATATCTATGTCAAAATCAGCTATACTAGTCAAAACATTTTTGGTGATCGGGCAGGGGTATAAACGTTCTGCACAGTGGTCACTTTGTTAAATAAACAATTACATAAACGCACATCATATCTTTATTGCTCATAATTTCTGTGTACATGCCTTGATTATTATCAAGCTTTACGTTCGAAGGCAGCGAAGACCTGGATAGGTAGGGACGCATTAACAAATAGGACAAATCGTTCTATTTGTTTGAAGACCTTAATTCACTGAAAGACAATAACTTCTTACTGTACCTTTATCCCCTTCATTGGCAATTTTGGACATTTCAAGGAAGTGCGTGGCAACCACGGTGTCATTCACGGCATCATTATCTCTCAGTTGGATTTTGATTCGCTGGCAAAGCGGTGGGAACATCTCCGTGAATACCAGCTGCTCGTTCCACACGGGTGAACAACAGGACTTCTTCACAGCAGTTTGCCCCTGTAAAGCGTGCTTTGTTTCAAGCATTGTCTTTTAGAGAAGAAGCACACTTCCAAAACTCCATGCATCTTTATTGTTGTTAGCTTCTGTAAAAGGTGCTCTGTCTCAAATAGAGGCTATCAAAGGTGAAGTTTTCGTTTAAATCTTCATTATATAACTTTACTGTTGTTTTAACCTCTGAAGGTTGAAATTTTTCATGCAGAGGTTTTCGGAGGTGAATCACCTTTAGAAAACGTTGATCCTTCACCATTTTTTTTTCATTTTGGTAAAATGTGCTTTTTTTAAGTAACATCTTTTAAAGGTGAAGCATACTTGCAAAGCACCATAACTTTGTTTAATACGTTTATTACGTGCTTTTAAACATGCAGGTTGCGGGATCGGATTCTGGCTTTGGCTGCTGCAATTTTCGAAAGAAGCGAAAACTTTATGTTAAAACGTTCGTGTTAAAAGCTCGTTGAAAGTGAACTTTAATGAAACTTAACTCTAGTGCTAAAGCCGGCACGTCGCGTATTGGTTGATCCAGTAGCGTACGCACCTCTGTCTATTCATTACCGCGCCAATTTAGGCACCGTGAATGACATGCGCAATTAATTTGAACGTTTTCAAAACGTGCACATCACTACAGATAGCAGCCCGCGGGCACATCAACGCACCTCACGTAAATACCCGCAATCCATTAGGTTATTTCATTTTTTCGAGCACGCATGTGCGATGACGTGCAGTATAAGTCATCATCATCAACACGTCCGTGCTCTCGTTCTTTTCTCGTCTAGTAAATTACGAGGCATGTCGGGGCATTCGCACTCGCTCGCTCACTTACGGTGAGTCCTGCGAACGAGACCTGAACGTAGGGGTCGATCAGCTCTCGAGTCTCGCCAGAGAAAGCCCTCTTGACGTTGGCGACCAGGCCAGAGTTGACCCGGGGAAGGCCGTCGGCGCGGTAAACGCGCACGATGAACCGGGCGTGCTGCCGTTCGGCGGGGACGCCGTCCGGCAAGAGTAGGTTTCTGCTCGCGTTCACAGAATTTCGCAGGTTGGAGGATTGAACTTCGCAGCAGAGAAACACGACAGTGAACAACGACATGACAATCGAACGCACTCCATGGAACACACAGTAACATTCCACATAGCATAAGCTGGCCTAAAGAAGCAAGAAAAAAAAAGGACAGAATGAAATGTAAGAAGAGGTAAACAAAACGAAAAATGAAGAGGGAGGAAAGGAGTAATTAAAGGAAGAAGGAAATGGGAAAGAAGAGGGAAGGAAATAAGGGTGACAAGGACACCAAAACAGAAGAAAGAAAACAAAGCAATGGTTGAAGGAGAGAAAAAAGAAGAATATAAGAAAAGAAGGAAAAAAGAAAGAAAGAAAGATTGGTAGCAAAATGCAAAGAAGCAAGACAAGCGCGAAAAGTGTTTTTTCTGTTCATTTCATTCGGAAGACAAGCGCGGGAAGTGTTTTTTTTTTCCTGTTCTTTTCATTCGACCCTGTATCTTTTGTTAGGCACAACATCATCTGCGACAATCTATCCAGAGGCCAGCAACCTGGTCATGTAGACCACTACGGCAAACAAGCACAACGAGAGTGATTCACTTGCTTTGAGATTTATTAGCCATCACAGCCTCAGCTCGATGAAAGGCAAGGTGAGGAAACCAGCACACGCCACAACCATGCAGGCACAGACGCGAAAGCGGGATGGGGCGCCGACAAGTTCTACTGTAATTTATGCGACCCCATTCAGACACGATTAGGAGAGCACAAAGTGGGATCAGGTAAAAGTCGGAGGTAACGAAGCCGCACAGTCGGGACGACAAACCGAATAACACAACGGTACAGCCACCGAGTTAATGGAGTCCCCTTTTCAGCGGAAACCAGGGCCCATGAATTTATTAAGAAAGATGGAGCGATTTTTTCTCTTCGCGTCAATGAATGGCCTTTCTGTTTCAACCACGTTAACAATAAAGGAGCTGCACTTTTGAAATTCATTTGTTGTTGTGCTTTAACTTTAAGCGAATCAGCGCTGTATTGTTTCTTGACTGTCACTTTTATTTCCAGTTTTATTTTTTCCTGTGTTGTTTTATTTTCACAGCGATTGTGATGCATATTTGTATTACTCACTACTGTCTTTACAGTATGTCTCTGTTTTTCGAAGGTAATAGTAAAAGAGACAAAATCTGTAGAAAGTTTGTAGCTGTTTTATTGTTTTTCACGCTAGCGTAATCACTAAATTTCTTGATACGATAGCGACATATGGCTAGTTCTTGGGTTAAACGGATGTTTTCTTTGACATTTATTATATGCACAAAAAGGTATTTTAGGAAGTGTTTCTGTTTCATAGGCACCTAAAAGTTGTTGTAGAGCTCATTAAAACTTTCATGTGACGATTTTGTTCATTTCAAGGCACTCGCTGAAATTGAGATCAAATATCATAAGCTTATTCTAAGTGCCCTCTCGTAGCTATAAACAATGTTCAGGCATAAATGTGTATATATAAATAAGAATTTCTTTTTGTGGTACCGATTTCCAAAAGCATCAGTGCTGATTTTTAAATAAGGAGGACCAATACACCTGTTCTTTGTATAGAAAGTATCAGCTGGATAACAATCAGTTTTAGTATAATTATATGCAAGTGTGATGGGTTTCGGCGTTTATTTTCTGTAATGTAAGCCCCTTCAGCAATTTGACACAGCGCCCACAGTATATTTAGTGATGCAATTTATCGTCTTTTAGAGGTAAATACTCGAAAGTAATCATTTTTGCACCCTCGAAAACCTATCAAGTCCAAAAAATGAATTGTAACATTTTTCTGTGACCATTTATTTGTTTTTAATAAACTATATCTATACGTAGACCACAAAAATTTTCTTTCATAAATAGTGACTGATAATATTATAAATTCAAAACTTACCCTTCAATGTCATCATCGTCTGTCTCCTTCTTGGGTGCCGGCTAAGGACGAATGAAACGATAGCTTGTGTAAATTATGTCGATGTTTATTATTACGTTCTTAGGCGACTAACTAATGTGCCAATATCAATAACAACTGCGCTGTTAAGATTGTTCTCAAAGTGAAACTACATTTCACCAAAGCCTGCACGTTATTTTACGGCAATGAGCGACTGTCAATGTCACTGGCGACGTCATTTACATTTGACCCATCGAAACCATCAAGCTATTCGCGTTCACAAAGTCTTTTGCTACTCAGAGGAGGATGTATTTCTTTCAGAGAAATTTGTATAGATTTCAAAAAATGAAGGTACATGAAGGCGAGGACCACCTCTACGATTTCAATCACGTCAACATGCGCTGCACTTATTGATGTACGTTAAAAATTCGTGTATTGAAGACGCAACATAAGTTTACGAGTTCAACGATGAAACAATTGTAAGTAACATTACTTAATACGACTTTGACGATTGTCCACCACGTACTGCAACTAAAACAAAAAATGATAAATTTAATATACTGCTTTATTGTGTAACTATATTATTTTATTTCATTATACATAACCTAAGCATCAAGATATGCGAGTTTAAAAAAAGCGCGCACAGAAACACAGCACCGCATAATTTAACAAAAATAAAGGCGCGGAAACAGTGCATGTAATGAGAGCTGCGCGCTTATTAATTTAATCCTTAGCACTCCCAGTAAGTCAAGCTTATGGCTGCTAGACTGGTAAGTTCAGCACTATTGACATGAGCAATTTCATGTAGCTGTAGGAAACGTTATTAATTCCTTGTTATCTTAAAAGAAACTTCAGAATTAGAGTTGTATGAACAAAAAACAAGTGGTTCTCCTTTCATCGTCTTCTACTACTAGGAATTTCTACGTGATCTGTAGGCACTGAAGCACAACATAGACACACGAAGTATCCCCCCCCCCTTTCGCAACCAGCCCCCTTGAATGAAACGACCGGAAACCACTACTTGCAAATACATGCAGCGTTTACCTAGACCGTGCCCTCAAAATGAAGGGTTTGTTGCCGTACCTATGAAAGCATGGGATATTTCAATAGATATAAACCTTATCACAATATTTAGATGAGCGTCAGTGAAATCAGTCCTGCCAGAGTTAAAAAATATATTTATCGAATTTGCTGTTCCTTGCTGTTATGCCGTTTTTTGTGCGTTTCTTTTTCTTCTTATTTTTGTGCAAGTATTCGTTTATTTGCTAGTACTTCTTAATTAAAAAAAAACACATTTTATTACCCTGAGAATGCTCGTTTTATTTAGCTACACGGGAGCAATCGTTCAAAATTGTCGAGACACGACTTGACAAAATGTGTCGTTGCGCACAGATATCTACTGTATCTACTAGATGTTGACGTAATAGAAGACGCGCTAACTTTTATTGTGTCCCCTTTGCCGACAACAGATATGTCGCACTTGATGTAGCCTTTCGGACCGGCTGTCATATCATCAGGGTCCGTGAGGACGGCCCACTTGTGATAGAACTGGTGATCTGAAAAAAAAAATTACTCATTTAGTCGTTTGCCCGCTAATACTGGCCCCAACAATTCGCATCGAGTCTCGGAAGTCGAAGCTTTCTCACCCGGCTGGTTGAAGACTGTACCAACGTCGAGCTTGAAGGTACCGATAACTTTTCCCGAACGTATGATGTTCCGGTTGTGCAACGCCTGCAGAAAAAGCACTGGGTAAAACGCCTTGTTGAGGAAAGAAAACGAAACATTATTATGGAAGAAAGCAGCAAGTCGTTTTGAAAGAATGCTTAACTCTTTCAGACGCTTCTAACTGAAACACTCGCGTAGCTGCTTAAGTACCCATACTCAATAAACCTGTTGGTTTAAGCACGTGCAACGTTACTTTATCCTTTTTTTCAGTCCTTGCAAGCAAATCGTTCCGGGTATTAGGAGACGTAAATAAAGATATTTTAACGCGTTTCTTTAACACACGTCTAAAACCGCAGTAAGTAACACCTCCTGTTTACTCATACGTTGCGTCGAAATTGCTTGCAGAGGACAAGACGATGGTGTTAGCTTCTAACCGCAACTTACATTTAACACGAGCAAAAATGCAACTGAGTAAACAAACTCACCGTTAGCGTTACAATCTTGTCGAACAACATTGATGGTGCCATGTGAAAATCGAAGACGAAGTACTGGAAAAGAAATTGAATGAAAATTAGCAAATTACCTCTGTACCACTCTAAAAAAAGCAGATGCTTGAAGCAAAAGTGTTGAATAAAGCTAAAATTCCTAAAAAATAGTAGCCCTCAAGTGATTCACAATAAATTATTTCTGAAGTGCGATGCCTCAAATTTTACCACTATATTTTGTGTGATATGTTTTAAAAAGTAAAAAAAAAAGAAACAATTCATATTTCATATATAAAAGGAAAGTTTGCCTGGTGGTAAGCCTGTGGCATGCAGCCTTAGATAAAGAAAATTAAATTAAAATCGTGCACATGGTGCATAACAGGCATTCAAATTAGGCATAACACTTCACAACTTTCAACAAAACAGCAGTCTTTAAATGAAGCCTGCATTTTTAAGGAATCTTAACAAGTGTTCTCAGCTCAGAGACTACCTGTACTGAGAGCATCAACGTCCGCGCCTACAAAAAAGAAATCAGCTTCGAACTAGGAACACTTTAGCGTTGGGAAATACTTTGTTCAGTATGCCACAAGACAGTTCACGTTCTTCAGTTAGTGTACCCAAGTATTTCAGTTTGCTCTTAACACTGTCAATAAAGTAATTACCTCGTTGTAGTACGGACAGTTTGTGGATTCCTTGACCGAAGTGTACTTCTTCTGGTCGCCAACTTGCACACAAACAACTGGATCCATGTTGAGGCCTGCGAGATGCCTTCCTTCGATGATTGTGACGCAAACCTGGATGCAAAGTAAAAGCGACGCACAAATAAAGTCTGTAATAGTTATTTCGTTGTTGCTTCACACCTAATGCTGAGAGAAGGCGAAATCTCCACCAAAAACTTAGAAGACGTTTCAGCTTCAGCTTCAATAGCAGAACTCGATAGCGTAATCAGCCACCGAGCGCCTTGCCTTCAAACGTGCTGCTAGAAGAAGGATGTCTGTGGGATGTCTAACGTTGGCAGTTTCGAACTATCCTATAGAATGCCTACTACATGCGAATTTGTGAAGTGCCCGCTACGTCATAACTTTTCCTTTTGCAGAGTGGCGAAGTACGCACTACACGTCCCACACGCACTACAGAAGCTGCGCGCTTTGTAACGGTCGCCAGCTTTACACCACCGTGACTTTGCGCAGCGCGCATGTTTAGGCACAACGTTTTATTGTGCAATACAGCCACGCAATTTTGCACGTGTTAAGAAGATTCAAGCCCCTATATGAAATTCCTGTAGTGTTCTCTTTTCGCAAAGCACTTTTAAGCATTGGCATGGGTCCATGGTGGAACACCTGCTTGATATGCAAAAGGCTTATATTTTAT
Organism: Rhipicephalus microplus; assembly: GCF_013339725.1. Lineage (NCBI taxonomy): Eukaryota > Metazoa > Arthropoda > Arachnida > Ixodida > Ixodidae > Rhipicephalus > Rhipicephalus microplus. The sequence continues at coordinate 116,210,819 of NC_051167.1, forward strand.
TGTCCCTCCCCAATTTGTTTTAACCCCGCCGCGGTGGTCTAGTGGCTCAGGTACTCGGCTGCTGACCCGCAGGTCGCGGGCTCGGATCCCGGCTGCGGCGGCTGCATTTTCGACGGAGGCGAAAATGCTGTAGGCCCATGTGCTCAGTTTCGGGTTCACGGTAAAGAACCTTAGGTGGTCGTAGTTTTCTGAGCCCTCCACTACGGCGTCTCTCATAATCACATGGTGACTTTGGGACGTCAAACCCCACATATGAATGAATGAATTATGCAATTTCTTTTTGATATTCATTCACCTTTATGTTGAATCGACGATCACAGAGAACGCCGATTCGGCAATCACTATTAACGACGATGACGCTGACATCGGATTTTCCGCGAAGTGAGCTCTTCAACGCGATTTCATTACAAAAGGTAGAAAGCAAGCGTGATCTACAAGTGCTGGATTTATGAGAAGCCATCATTGTGCTATACTTTCGTTGCTTTGCTGGAAAAGGGTATGAGTTGGGTGCGCGTTATGCGAAACAAGTGGATTTGGTTATTAACTTTTCTGAGCTCCTGTATGATACTTTTTTATGTACTGGCTGTTGGCATTATGTTATAGTTCTTGGCCAGTATTCGCAACAATGTCTTGGGAAAAACATTGCACAGAAATATGTCAACCAATTTCGATGCGATGCATATCATTAGCGAAGCCGGCTGACCAACGGGAAGACGCGCATACGAAAGAATAGTTTTGGTAATTCGGTGCCTAGTCATACTCTTGGTGCTTTATTTTGCACGATACTTCTTTTGTTTCTTATAAGTTAGTGTGATTAGTTTGTTATTTGTTTGAAGTTCTTATTGACAAGTAGTTGTTGATGCCACCTAAATGTCCCAACTTATTTCGTAATGTCAATCAAAGAAGAGATTACGACGGATCTTGTCTGTGTTACAGTGTTCCATGGCTTACAAAACCCGTCAAAGAACCCCAGGTGGTCAAAATTTCCGGAGCCCTCCACTACGGCGTCTCTCATATTCATCTGGTGGTTTCGGGAAGTTAAACCCCACATATAAATTATCAAATCAATCCATGTCTTACAAAACTATAGAACGCTGCGTAACACTCGTTATGAGCTTCCGACGTTACCTTTCTGGTGCTGTGGGTTATAACAACAGTTCTTGCCTAAAACTCTTCTTATGGAGGGGCAATCTTTATCTCTTGTGATGCTAGAGGACAGCCCCATTCCTAAACTCTTATCACCTGAGCGAAATATCCCGGGATCATTATGTACACAGCATTACCATAGCATAAACAATCGTTGACGAAACATGAAAATAGTTAGAGCACAGTAAACGCCACACCTGGAAGTCCTGTGCTTTCAGCGCCGACGTTGCTGTGATGTCTTGCCTCAACTTGGGCCTGCGAATGACATATATCAATTTATTCCAAGAGGTAGAAGCACCGCGAAGGCACCGACCGGAATTTCGGGCATTGTCAAATGAGCAACTTTAATCAGGCATTGTCCGAGACGGCGAAGGCGGCAGTGCATGATTTGGGCCCACGAAAGAGAGGGCGAGATGGGACGAAGCACCGACTTCTAAGCGCCGTCTCGTCCGCATTTCCGAGGGCCTCAACCTTGCGTTGCCGCCCTTCCCATTTATCAATGCCCACATGCCCACTCTGTCGTCTCTTCATGCAATATGTGTGCGAGATACAAGATCGCCAATACCATTCGATTGAAAACTAAGACGTCTGGACTGGTGCCTTGTGCCTTAATGGGTTGGTGTTGTACTTGACCACGTAGGTTTGGATTCAGCATGGCAAGCGTCAATATAGGAACGCATGAGGTTTTGTTTGGTTTGGCAAAATGTGTTAGTCCAGCTTGCATGGAGTTGCGCATGGATGGGTCACACCGAAACTGTTGGACACTTAGATGGTCCAAGCTTGGCTCAGCTTTCACCTTATCTTTTTCTACCATTTGCTATAGTGTAATATGGTATACGTTACTATACTTGATCTTTTTTTTTTCTTTTGCATCAGTTTACCTCAATTTGTATCTTCATTTCTTTAACTCTCCTTTATCTTTGTTGGTGTTTCTACTTCTCTCTTTGTTGACTTTTTATTTTCTCCCTCTATTTCTCGCTTCCTCTGTTTCCTTTTGTCTCTCTTCATTTCTATGTCTCTCTTTGATTATCTCTTTTTCTTTCTATTTCTCTTTCTGTCTTATGTCTCTGCTATGTTTCACTCTCACCTCTTTTCCCCCCTCCTCACTTTCAGCTCTTCTTTCCATCCCCTTGCTGTACTTCGCTGTATAAGGCCATGTTATGCTCTGATAGCGTGCGTAGATAGTCGAGCATGGTTACGACACTCACTTTCGGATCGTTTGTACGTTATGCGAGCTCGTATCTTTACTCGCAAAAATAAAAAACTCATATCTTTTTCACTGGGAATTTGGTTGTCCCTATCTCTCTCTCTCTGTATATGTACTCCTTCTCTCATCTGTCAGTGTTACTGCGTCCCACGCCGGGCTACTGGAGTGAAGCAGAAAAAGACGAAAATAAGGTTGGATCGAGATAGCGTGCGCTAGTTCATGACGGTGATAATTTTCTATTAACGACACTTAGCAAACCTTGAGCATAACAGCTCTGATGTAAAACTTATTTGTAAACACACAGGAGATAAGCGAAATAACTTATTATGCCCTGATTTAAAAATTGTAAAAAACAAGTGTAGCGTACTATAACACCCGTGGCTCCAAAGTAGTCAAATTGCGTCGTTAGTGCAGTATGGTACTCTAAACAAAACGTCAAAGCTAATCAGTGTTCAGAGAGAGCTTATAAGTAGTGTTAAAGTGATCTCATTGACTTTTTCACTACAATTCCACAGCGATTCAATGATACAGAACACCAACAACGGCAACGACAAGAAACAGTTTTGACAATATATATTTCAATGGCGTCCACAGTAATAGCCTGGAGTAGGCCACGCACTGATAGCGATGAGTTTAAATCACAAGGTCTGACGTAAACAATGAATCTAGTCAAGTATTTCGGGCCTGTAATGATGGGCATTATATTATATATTACAAGTACACCTTATGACCACAACATTTGTCCTGTCCACCCTTAGATAGCATCCTGCTTTCGTAAACCGTTATTAGCCTTTCAAAATTATTATTTAGGTTACTTTAATATTTGCTTAATTGCATGAAAGAGTGAAAGTTTGCAATCATGCTTGCTAAAGCCACATAAGGCTTGAATGGCCGTACCTTGCAGACAGCAAATGTGTTAGTACGCAGACAAAAGAAAGAAAAAAAGTAACGCCAGGCTTGCGAGGAAGGTGCAGCACAGACACAGCGAAAGCTAAAAGAGCGGCCTTTCAGAGCCTTTTCTAAGCTTTCATAGCGTTACTGTTTCAAACACACTTGCTTTATACCACTACGGCGTTAATAATAAAAATTTTAGGGTAGTAGGCCGGCATTTGCTATGCTATTTGTCATTTTTCTGAGGAGCGTGATATCTGCTAAACACTTGCAAGGACTTTAAACTGCTACAACATTGGTACCACTGAATACTGTTTTATCTGCAAATACTACATTATTGTATACAGGTAACATCGTAACAATGTTACTCAGACGGAAATATTGTTAGAAAAGAAAGGCAATCGGCAAAAATACCACGGTTCACGATATCTGTCAAAGTTATAAAAAAAAAACGGATCTCGCGATAAAAGAACGTCACTCGAGTGAGCTAATCTTCGCTTTGATTCTCACCTGGTGATGACCACGGGAGTGGTGATGGAGTAAGGCGCTGTGTCCATGGTGAAAGGTTCGTCGGGGAACATGGCACTCTCAGCAGCATCACCTCCAGAGAGCAGGTAGAGTGTTTGGTCGCTCAGCCGCCTCTGTAGGGACTGTGTCGATCCTGTGAAAGAAAATAAATGAATAAATAAACAAGCTAAGTATTACCCAACAACCAATCATCCTGCTTAAAACTCAACCAAGGGGAAGTTCAATTAACCAACAAGCAAAGCAACTTATCGCATCGCTACGTCGATTCCACAGCGAATGAATCAATGAAATAATGAATCTATTGATATATCGATCCGCAACACAACCAACCAGTCACTCAATCAATTACTTGTTCAAACAGCCAATAAATCAATCATTCAATTCATCAAAACAGCAAACTAATCAATAAACCAGTTACTTAATTAGTCAATCATGGATGGTGAATAAAACAACAGACCCCAATTTTGCATAAAGAAACTGCTGTAAACTGTGAAAATTTATGGTTAGTAGTCTTCAGATGCGAACGTTACATTCTCATTAAATCAGGCTGAATTCAGGATGACTGGTTAATTTACGTTGTAATGACTTCGCTTTATAAATCTGTCGCAACAGCTAAATTAAAAGCTTTCAGTGGTGAAATCGGGCCCCCTTGTAGCATTGATTCTAGCACTAACATTATTTTATAGAAAACTGGCTTAAACTATCTTTGCTTGCCGTTCCTTCTCATATGCCAAAATTTTATTGGCAAACTGTCAGCTTGAACAGGCGTTGTCAATAACAGTGGGTTCCTAATAAATATTACGCCTCCTATTTAGTTTTGTACCCAATAGTATAGATATCTTAGTATGCTTACGTCGCGCGAGCGCATTAGGAATAGTTTGTAACATTACGGCGAAACTGTAATGAGTCTTGGATAATTAGAAGCGTTTGTCGTGGACAAGGTGTGCCACGACTGTACCAGCACCTAAGGAGCGTCCACTTGACCGGTTCGTCTTAGCTAATCGCTTTTCTTAGGCCGGTAATAGCCGCCGAGGTTTTCAATATGACTGCCGGCGCAGTAAAAGGCAAGCTCTAAAGTAGCTTACAGCTCTCGTCTCTTCCACTTCTAATATCGACCGTTAGCGCGAACTGTGTAATTGGGCTAATTGGGCACTTGAGGTATATGCCACACTGCGTATCACGTCGTAATGGTTCATTCGAGAATACGCCCCTGTACAGTCTTCCTAACGACCCGGAATGTCCGGCTTCGATTACCGTAATATTCTACTCAGACGTATTCCTAAGGCAGCTTAGTCACTACATATGCTAAAGCAGCATATACAGTAACCCTAAGGTAGCCCGCTTTGGTTTTCTATATTCCGCACTTTGTGACACGTAGACGTATCGATCCAAATAATTCATATACGGACAATTTATGGCTGATTGAAACACGTTATTTCGTTATTTTTTCCACAAGTACACGTTACCCAAGCAAGCACAAATTCACGATTTGGATTGCACACTTCATTTCAGGGCATAATTAGTTTGTAAACACGTAATTAGCGCTCTTGCACACCAAGCATTTATAGGCATTACGTACTCAGCTTCTCAACTGAAATTCGCGGATTCGATTCGGCTCTCCTCTATTGGCGAAAACAGCACTCAACACTCGCCACCCTCTGCTACGAGTGGAATTGGCTAAAACTTCTAGGATTACATGCGCGAAAATACGGGAGTACAATCCTCGCGGCAGTTTAATCGCTTGAGCCTCGAACACGTTTTAAAAATATGTAGGGTTCGGTGTCTGCAGGCAGAAAGTAATTTCTTCATCCATCTTTAACGCGAGAGCATTAAAAAGACTCTTTCGCCTAAATTCCGGTGTCGGCGTCACCGTCATTGATTGTTAGCGAAAAATCATCATATTTTGCGTGACCTAAAAATCGAGAACGATGCCGGAAATATAATTATAAAAAATTGTGGGTCAGAGTGGTAATGGAACCCGAGTCGTTTGCCTGCCAAGTGGATGTTCCAGCCCCACAGCCCCAACCACGCGTCTGCCTGTAAATACAGTGAAAATAACTTCCTTTGCTTGCTTCACTATGGTGTGTCCTTCATAATCAAAGAGTGCTTTTTGAACGTTAAACCCCTACAATTATTATTGTTGTATTCTAAGCTGATCCGAGTTACCTTGATTGAACCAGTGTCACCTATCAACCAACCAACTCAGTTGAATGCTGTTACGAGGCGTAAGCCCGTTTGGCTAATAGAAAAATATATAGTGACGTCATCAATCGTCCAGATTGGTGATACGACTTAGCAAGGGAGCGGAAATCGAAAAGTGTCTAACGCGAGACGAAGTGGCTTCACTTGGTACTAAGTTATTTTTCAGAACCGTAGCGCTAGACGAGACGCAGTGCTGTGTCTCGTCTTGATCTGTCAATCTCTGTGTGCATCTTTGCTCTACTCTTCTGAATTGTTCAGTACTAACCAGCTCATCGGTCTGGTATTTTTATCTGCTTTAAGTGATTTTTGATTCAATTTTGCTGTATTTGCAGCACGCACGACGTGACATCAGATTTCGTGATGTGTACAAACGCGATTGAAATGACACATGTGGATTAAAAACGGACACAAGATAAAGTGGCATTTCACATCATGAATCAAGACCGACTCACCCAACTTATTGTTGAGGTGACAGCTTCACAATGTAGGCACCAGCCATCGGTCGTAATACTGTATACTCACCGTAGTGGATGGTCTCTTCGGCGTCCCTCAGCTTCACTCTTTCCTCAGCATCGCTTGAGGGACGCTGCTTCGAAATCCTTAGTGCCACGGCCAAGGTTTTCATGGCCGCAGGTAGTGATCTGTGGATGGAAGTAGCAAAAAAAAAAAAACCAATTTCTTTCCGAAAAATTGCCATGTGTTGGAGACAATAGATTTTCTTCATAGGGACCGGCAACAAAAGCCAACATTTGCAAGCTTTTAAGCGAGCATTTACACTAACATTTAATGTTAGCCAGCTTTGTCTGATATTAGCATACTGACTGATATCAGAAATTCACAATATTGCAAATGACAGTCCATTGATGCCTTGAAAACTGCACAGGTAGGCTTCAAAATTTGCGAACGCATCATTTCTTTATTAAACACACTTTGATAAAAGCTAACCAGATATACTACTATAAGCTCTTTCAACATATAAAAACGAACAAACTCTAAAATCAATTCAATCAAAATGTTGGTATTCTCTACACAATGAAACTAGGGTAATACCGAAGTTCAGAACAGCTTATGCAGGTAGCATGTAGGCTACCAGGTTTCGCAATGATTGAATTGTTTAAGTCCCCTTGATTTCGTACTCTGCGAAGAAAATCTATGAAACTGTATATTAAAGAGCATCAATTAGAATATGCATGGTGTGTATTATTTTCGCGTCATGCACCTATGCTTTTTTTTTGCAATTCAATAAGGCATTTCACTCTCGTTTCCTATGTTACTTTTTTACTGAAGTCAGGAAATTTTATTCCGTAGATTCTTAATAATCTGTATTTCACTATTGTTTAATGCGCATATTTTTTTTGTATTCCGGGCTACTTATCCGAATTAGTTTGATTTAGGCTACATGTTACTTTTTTTTCTCATCTATTATTCATCATGTGGTCTGTATACTGCTGATATGACATTTGACCTTATATGACTTTGTGTGATTAACTTTGTATTGCCATTTCTACCACTGTTGCTGAGTGCCGACAGAAGTGGGGCCCTTTGTCAGGCCTTTGTAGTCTTTTGCTCTTACTCCTTGTCTCTGTAATAGAAGCAAAATAAACTTCAAACTTCATATAGCTAAAATACAAAATAGAAACAGTATAAAACTACGCTGCACTTTTTTTCATTATTTCAACGCTCCCCGTACTTAGGTACAGTGTCTTTGAAACACAACCTGTCGCATTCAACCCTAGAACCGCGTCGAAAAATTGCTCACCTTTGCCTGTTTCAATTGCTTCTTTTATGGCTCACACGCAAGATATACGCTAATTATTCCATCTGTAAGATCATCTGTGAGACTGGATCACAAATATTTCATTGCATGCATAATTGGTCGTGCAACAGCGATAAATATCTCCTCCTTTTTCTCAAACACAATAATTTTGTGAAACATGCTGCCTAGCACCCTCGCTTCCAGCTCAGATACAGAAAAAATATTTACGATGAACTAACCCGCCATTTGCTATGTCGAGTTGCACCTAGGATAGCATGTCGTTATCATGTCCCTGTATTGAGTGATCGTGCGTTTGTCTGTTTTTTTGGTTTAGGTTGTTACCAGCTGTTTTTATTGTAATGTTTTGAGATAGCTTGAAGCCCCCCCCCCCTCCATCCCACATGCAATGCCTTTGGGCGTTGAAAATGGAATAAATTATTAATAAAATGTTTAGGCAGGCCACATAAAAGATAGCCAAGAATTTGGGGACTGTTTCAACTATGTCGACATGTCTTCAAGTGCGAAACTGCTCGCACACTTACTGGCATAAAAGCTTTGAACGTCGACGAACGTCGACGAATGTCGACGTTCTTCTAAACACCAAGGGGCATGAATCCCATGGTTTCCGTCGGCGTAGCGTGGTGGGTAAGGTGAGGCGTTGCTAAGCTTCTATTAAGGCATGTTCTCTCAGCGAGGGTGACCGCCTTTATATGGCGAAGAAACGCAAGGACATTTCTCTGTTTGACTTGAAGTACACGTTAAGCAACGCCAGTCGGCCACACTTAATCCTGCAACCTTCCCTTCCCACCCCGGCGACGCCATGCTTCGTAATCGTATCACAGTGCCATGCATTCAGCAGAGCAACACTCTTGGCAGCAGACAGCTCGCCACTTTAATCCTCAAGAGCGTGGCCTCGGTGATTGACTCCGGCTGCACGTTACTGGAACTAATCGCAGAGGCCACGATGAGAAAGCAAGGAGACGCGAGGCGTTACAGAGCAACCTGTTGACAACCATATAAGCAATGGGTCTTGTGTGTTTTTAAGGCATAAAGCATGTTTGTTTATTACTCACAAGTCACATTATGGGTCGTGAAATTATTTAACTATTGCTTAACGTGAGCATGTGTAATGCAAAAAGACTCAGCAGCTGCTATAGCCTTGCACCTCATAAATGAAGCGGTATACAAATGGTGCAGATGGCAATTTCGGCTGGTGTCCGTGTGGCCCACGAAAGTTCTGCAGCCGGCCGGGCTAACACACATACATCATATAGTATGCGAACAGCGTTACACTCAATCATTTTGGCAAGCACGCGTAACACCATTAGAAAGAACACTGGGCCACTTTCACACACAAAATTCTACCCTAAAATTTGAACCTGTAATATTAAGTAACCTAAAATAGCGGTTGCATCGCTGGTCGCTGTTGATGTTTTTTTTTTTTTGCTAGTGTATGCAGACGCGGACAGTTGACGTTGCCTGTACATTTTGTAAAGTTGGGGTCACCACCACCACCTTGATTTGTTTGTTTTTGATTCATTTGGATTAGTTGCTAGGGTTAAATAAACGACGCAAAAGAGCACTTGAATCCATTAGTGAGATTACACCAAGCGCCCGCTAAAGAATACAGCCCTACGGAAGTGGAAAACTGGGTCTATGTGAAACGACCTAGCGGCGTTGGGTGGCCACGGTAATCAATTCTGGGGATCCGTCAGGTGGCCTGCGCAGAGGCGAGACATAAAGATACGAAGATATGTTGGGTGGGTGTGTAAACGAGGCGAGAAGAGAGAAAAATTCACAGAGATGGCTGGTAGCTTTGTTTTCGGGGATAGTCGTTCCGCAGTGCGGGCTGCACTACGCGACATGTCTATTTTCACTGTTTACTTCCACTATATATATATATATAGAACGTGGCTGAAATGTACCTTTAGAGAATGCGAAAGAAGTGGACATAAGGTCTTGGTACTCAATTGTAAAACTCTTAGGGCACGACGAGAACCGAAGGTAAACTGCCACGGTGTAAAGCGTTCTTTTAGCTCGCTGCCTCAGTCCGCAATGATGCTTTAGTTCGAGCTTATAGATAAATGAAAGTGTCAAGAAAAGAAATCTGGAGGAGACCTTAAGCCATAGCTCGACGGTCTGGTGGTAGAACTGGTAAATCAGCGTTCACGTGGCCTCGAGTAGTTCTTGGGTTAAGCTTATGCACAGCATGCTGCAGGAGCAGATCCCAGAGGCCATTATGAAAAGCGCACGTGGTTGAGATGTGCTCGGTGCAGCAACAATCCTGGCTTCTCATAAGAAAATTACCTGCTCTTTCAATGAAATAATTCGATTTTCGTTAATTGTTCTTACCGAAGTTGGTCCTTACATTAAGTAAAGCTATGCTTCAATATCGTACGTGTATAATACGAACCTAGACTTGCACGGTGCAGTTTTGAGTCACACAGCGTTGACTCTTGCTCAGGATGGGGACAACATTGCAAATTAGCATACAAGCATTCGACTTAACGCAGAGGAATAATCACTCAGTCACATCGCAGTGGATCCCTGTACAGAGCGGATTGGCAGACAACGAGCTTGCTCACGTTGAAAATACCAACGCGCTCATTGGCGTCAAAATACCAACGCGCCCATTGACGTCAAAATAGCGCATTCGCGTAGCGTCATGAAGCCTTTGTTGAGACGTGTCATGCGAGAGTGCCCAATGACTTCGTGGTTTCATACAGAACATCGATACAGGCGTCTGCGGAAGACGGATCGTGAAATAATTTTTTCGCCTTTCGTCTCGAATGAAGCGAAGCAATGTCAGTTTGCAGCAATCGTCTCGGCGTTGCACTCACTCACCGCACTCCACATCTCATCCATTGGATGGACAGCCGGAACATCGTGTATATTTTGCGATCGTCCCCTTCGTTTCGCAACAAAACACGCTCGCTTCTACCAGTAGTGTAGTCAGGGCGTAGCGTACCGAGCCGGACAACCCCCCCCCCCCCCCCCCCCCGCCGCAATCATTTTCCGCCATGGCGTCTCTTGCCTCCTAAAAAATTCTGCCAACGCCCCTTATTTCAACGCTGGGAGGTATCAGTGTGGCAACAGTAAGCGAAAATTGTATTCGGTTCGAAATGCGCGATCGCACAAAATCAGCCTCTGCGACTAGGGCGCTATAGATTCTTTATTAGCACAGAACAGGGCAGACTAACAAAAACATCATGTTACGTAGTAAGGCAGTTATAGGTTCTTTAAGATCACGAAAGTGGTGACCAGACTATTACGAAACAACTATGTTACGTGCTTACTGTATACTCGCTTAACTTTTCCTCCCTCCCTAATCGCACCTCATCACTTTTTTTTCCTTTCCCCTTTTCCCCCTTACAGTGTGACAAGCCAGAGCGCTAATGCTTAGGTTGACCTCCCAGCCTTCCGAGAAAGTCAGAGTTTTTAAACTAAGCTCAGCTGGTGGGCCGCAGTCACAGAAAGAATTCGCTACAAGAATCGGGACACTCAAGGCGGTGCAAGCGGGAAGGGCGTTGGGGTGGAGGAAGTTTGATTGAAATCTCACCCAACGTCACCCTCTAAAATATAACACGCATTTGCCATATGCCATTGTCTCATACGTGTGTTAATTTTGATCGGGACATTAGACTTCCCCTTTCAAAAACATATCGATACCGATTACCACAATTACTAAATTTGGTCCTCATTTTTCAAATATAGTTTCTATTCCGTGGTAATGTTTTAGTTGAGTGAACTCAAAGGGTATCTCACAAAAAACTGTTTCAGACCAGTTCTATTTCTGTAGCTTACGCGAACGAAGTGCTAATAATTGCAATAGGCTACAATATCATGCGACTGCTGTTAAGCGGAGTCGCAAAGCTTTATTCCGTGTGAAGCAGCGGACCACCCATCTAACTCCTGCTAGAAATTCTCTCTTTTTCTCGAATCACGCAGGGCGACGAATAGTGAACAAGCGTTTTTGCAACGAAAGTTTTTGAATATTCTAGAAACTAGGCGTAATTACTGGATCGAATGTACCTCGAAGAAAACAGCGTCACAAGCTTTCCGTACCCTTAAAATTTTTTTTCTTATCATCTGGCGCGTCAAAGTGTCCTTACACCTGTTGTACTACATGAGGACGCTTTTTTCTGGCTTCCTGTCACGCTTCCAACCCACGCAGTACAATCGATGAACATCATTGCAAGCCTGACACGCAAGGAGGTCTTCTATTATTCATGCGCAATTATATAGAATCAATGCAGATTGCGTTTGTATTTTGTTGTTCTCTGCCTTGTTTCCTCGCTCGTTTTCTCCTCGGCTATGAGAGTCTCAAACAAGCGCAGCATAGTGCGGCCATCTTGGGAAACGCCATTCTGCCTGCCATGTTTCTAGCTCGGTTAACAAATCAGCAGCTCGGTACGTAGCTCGCACAACTACGTACAGCATAGCCTTTGAGTACACGTTCGCGCCAATCAGAGGTCTTCTTCGAGTGCTCTCATGATGATATAAATAAATACACAGAGAAAACAACGCCGACAAAACTAGAGAAGTAGAAAAAAAGAAAAAAAGGAGAGAACTGCAGAGAAACAAAGAAGACTGCTGAGCTCTTTAGTTTCTTTGGGTTTGACGCCACTACTCGACGCATTCTTAATTTTGAAGTGGCAGGAACATATAAAAGAAGAAAAAAAATCCACCAAATCCCACGTATCTATTACGCGAAGCATGCAGAGAGAAATTGACCGCGTTGTAATTTTTGTATTGAGCGACACTTTATGAAATGACGCTGAATATATGCCCAAAGTTGCATGCAAGCAGACGTATGTTCAACAGTCGCGGATGTTTGTATAACCAGTTGTTTGCCCTCTCGCAATGATGCTGCAGTTGTGGACAGGAAGTGAAGAGTGGAAGAAGTTGGGTGAGGCGACAGACGAGGTACAATGGAGGAGCCGATTACAGGGACATCAGCATAGGCAACTCCTGCAGCGATAAGCTGATATGAAGCTCTGGTGCTCACGAGAATGACAGCCCTGGACGCTGCTGCATAAATCAACTCAAACGGATGGCACCTAGCTGCAATTGACGTTAACCCGACGCGCCGGCTGTATCATAGGAGTACATATGAAATGTATATAAAATTGTATAGCCAGCACTGCAACCATAATTGATGTTTTATGAACATTACGGTCTATTTGAACAGTAGTTTCGAGGCCTGGCGTGACTTTGTGGTAGAATGCTTGATTTCCACGTGTAATGCTCGGGTTTTATTCCTGCTGGACCCTGTCATTTATTCTTTGCATTCGTCGGGGCAACGCTGCTGATGTCGAGTTTCTCCTAATGCCCACAGGTTCCCTTACTTATGTGTTTCGTCGCCGTTCCTGGGTAAATACTAAGTTTCAGTCACCTGTGGCGCATACCCGCATACCAGTGGCACATACCCGCCCGCGGGTATGAGCTACTATCTGGCGGAAAGTGTTTGACTACGTACGCGACTGGATTTTGACATTATTCGTGTCTTTGCCAGCGCATCATAGTCGTCAAACCATCTCTTTCACGCTGATTTAGGTTCAGGCCAAGTTAATGGGATGAATATACGAAAGCACCCAGATTTCGACAGCGCGCAGCCGGGACCACATCTCGGCAGCGGCGGCTGCATTTTGGATGGAGGCGAAAATACTCTAGGCCCATATGCTCAGACTTAGGCGCACGTTAGAAAACCCCAGGTGGTCGATATTTCCGGAGACATCCACTACCGCGTCTCTTATGAACATATGGTGATTTTGGGACGTTGAACCCCACATATCAATCAAATAAATCAGTATAGGAGTGGGCCTCAGCCGTGAATTACCTCTTATTCTGCCTTTTCATGCTCTTGCACGCCTGTTCTCATCTATCTCGCACAGCTATCTTGCCGGAATAACCAAATTCGTTTCATTTTGCCTGTTTTTAGCTGCGTAAGTGGAGATGATGGAACGACTTGGCAAGGTTAGGTACCGCAAGACTTGGATTAAGTACCGCAGGATTCAATACCACAAAATGGCGCAGCTTGCGATAAATACAAGACTTCGACATGGAACAGCTTGTCCATGGGCATCTGGCTTGGAAAGGCTTTTAACCTCTCAATCGTCTCTTTCCCAGCTTTTACCATACTATGCTATACATGGTCAAGCTTTCTGCCTTCAACAGGGCGGCTGCTTGAGCTGGTTAATATTGCATTCTAAACGAATAATCCTATCTTCGAGCGCAGTACGTTTCACAACAGAAGCCACATAGGACAGAGTGAACATTTGCAACCAGTCTATTTTTCAGATGGCGTGACTGTCAATACAATCAGAAGGGCGTATAATAGACAAACAAAGAAAGGGGAACGAATAGGGCATGTGCGAAAAATGTTATTTATTGTTAGGTAATGGCAAGATATAGAGGTACGAGGGCACGTGAAATATATGAAGCGTTTTTTTATTACGGATACAGCGATATAGTGTGTAAGTGTGCTGTCTATGAACTTGCTTTACAGTGAATATCAGTGTCCATTTAGCTGAAATGTAATTTCGAGGTGCGAACCATATCCTTCGTACACGCACAGACCCTTTCGCTTTCTCTGCGTGTCATTGATTCACCTCGTGATACTATGTATTTTCGTGCAATCTGAGCAATAAAGTTGTACGTATGCGCGCTGTCCTATCCGACTGTTTTTGTGAACAATTCTGCGCACAAAGAAATAGTCTTTTTTTTAGAATGGTTCTTGTCTCCTTTTATCTATTTGCCTGTTTATCCCCGTCTCTCTATACATGTCTATTTGTTTCTCCAACTTGCAACCATTTTCCGTCCTTCTGCCCTTTCTCTCTTTATTGTCTTTGTACAAGTGTATGTGCATCCACACATAGGAACTTTCGCAAGAACGTATATAACAAGATATAACCACTTCTACGTTCTTAAAACGCTTTCGAGCGGGGCTCCTGGTACTTGCATATGTAATGTTTAATTGTACTCTGTAGAGTTAGGCAAAAAGCGAAAAAAAAAATCTCGAAAGCTACCCAATCACCACAGTACAACATGCAGACATCTCTATTTTCTTGCTCATTTTAATCGCGTAGCCCTCTGAAAACCTTTGGCTGCTAGTTCACACTTAAATACGATTTTCGGCAGCTACAGCCAGGTTCAATTCAATTTGTTTTGCCCGCCAACAAAACACCACTCGTGATGAAAAGAGGAAAACAAGAAACGCTGACGAAAATTAAAAGATTTGAAAGCTGCAAAGCATTTGTGGTTCCGTGCGGAAGCCTTCGATTTCATCAAAAAAAAAAAACACTCATCGCTACTAGCTCCTTCATCCTTCCTTTGAATTTCTGCAAGCCTATCCCACATATTCCGTCACATGTTCTCAGAAGGTCTCTTCCACGATGAAAACGATAACAGCAAATACACTTCTCAGAAGTTCCCTCTTTTTGCCGGCGGCGGCACGGTTACCTAACTAACGCAGTTAGCGTGTCCATCCCAGCGGAATGCCCCCGTCGCCACCTTTTCTTTCAACTACACCGCTGCGGTTCTTGCCTGTTGACTCAACAGACGGGGCTTGGCGAGTGCAAAGGAGTGAGCATGCGCAGAAGAAGACGCCGCGGTGCCGAGGGAAATGGGCGGACGTGCTCGCCTCCGGCGGTTCAGCTCAGGTTCTCGTTTTGCTTTTCCTTGTGATGAACGCTCTCGGTAGAGTTGGTGCAGTTGCGCGCGTGCCTGTAGCTGAGATAGTGGCCGCGAGCCGACGGACCGGGGTCAGCGAGTCGAGAGGGCGGTTTCGCGGGCGTTTCACGCCGAGTGCTTGCGCAAGGACTAGTCAATGGCGTAGGTCGGTGAACTCGCTCGTGAGTCGACTCACTGGGACTCAGATTGAGCTGCGAGTCTGAGCCTGAGCGAGCTCGGCAGAGTGATATTTTGGTGCCACTTCTTCGGAGTGCGTCCCATTAAGGGGACATGCAATCCGAAAAAAAAAATAAGGTTTATTATTCTCTAGCCAATGCCAATAAACTGTGTAGGTTATTATGCTGACTGTATAGGCTTTTATGCTGATTTCAAATATGTAATAGGTTTTATAATCAGTTGCACTGCTTTCGTTGTGTTTCATGACAATATGTAAGGGATAGTTCTTGAGACAAACTTTTTGTGCCCCTAAACTTGTGTTGTTCTGAGCCGATAATGACCCATATTGCTACATGTTAATCGTATACAACGCAAATAAATATCAATAAAGTGCGTATAAAGCATTTTAATGGTCAAGAAAGTGTATAACGTGAGAATTAGGCGAATTCGCTGCCTATGCTAATTTCTTACTATAGGTTCGTAAAAATTATAGAAGCGATACCTAGAATTTAAACAAAATACTTGCACCCTGCACATGCTGAGGAATATGTGAGGGAATTTTCACTTTGATCAGGCTATCAGAAGTACCAAAAACATAATGTCTAATCTCGAGACGTTGACCAAAAATTGATCTCACGGAAAACGCATTTTAAAGGTGTGAGCGAAAGCTCACCTACGCGAAAAAAATACGTTTGTCAAAATTGTTTCTTCTATAATATGAGCTTGGCAATTATGGTTATTTTGAGCATGTGGCTTTAGTGAGCTCCTCAAGCTAAATACAATGGCAAGCAGCAAGCTGAAAGTTTCTGGGGAACTCTGCACAGTAAGCTCTTCTTACTGTTTAGTAGCCATTTCTTGCTCTTCAAAAAATTTAACCTTCTTCGAGTTTTGTTGCAGTCCTCAGCTTTTTTTTTTTTTGTCGGGAAAGAGGAAAGGTGGAACTTCTGAAAGCTAATGTAATAACAACAAATTTATAAATTTTGAAAAGAAACTTGCATTTTTGACTCGCATCTTCTTGTAAGAAAATGTTTTGTGGATATGAACGCACCCTATGGGGAAAGTATATTTATAGGCTATATCTGAGTGACTGACAGACACACAAACAATGACTTTTAATGGATCCCGAGTAGAACTAGATACGCTGATAGACAGCGAGAAACGCCGATTTGAGCATTCACTTAAGATCCCTGCAGATTCCCGAACATTCGTCAAGTTCACTCAGTATTCCTTGCCCAAACTTCTTGACATGAGTTTCTTGAAGTTGTATAGTTCAGGTGGATGCAGGTACGTTATTATCCATATTGAACACGATAGAAGGACGCCTCAGATTAATCCTTCGTGCTAAACAACAAATGTTGGTGCACGAATGCGTCTCCTGCTGACTCCTTGCCTCTTCAATACGAAATTCTTGAAGGCAACATCACGGGGCGACCACCTGTGAAACTACCCACTGTGTGTGGGGTGTGCAATATGCATCTCCTTCTCGCTTTCGCTCTGTCTCTTTTACATCCATATTATTTTCCCACCTGTGAGGTGTCAAGCAACAGGATCTAGTCTAGTTAAGCTCTCTACTTTTCTTATATTTCTTCTCAATCTCTTTCTCTCTCTCTCTCTCTCTCTCTTTCTCTTTTTATTTCTCTATAGGTACGAGCTCTTCCGTTAAGTCAAGCTCTTCACATTTCGTATAAAGCTATTTCTCTGTCTCATTGTTGGGAAACGAGGCATATAAGAGGCATTGACTAAAATTGCGCACGCACTCGAGAGCACTATACTCCGGACGCGGGCATAGTAATCGGATTCCGGCCTATATATCCAGCAGGCAATTCTCTTTTCGGGTGCCTCTTACCTAAATGAGAAAATAAAAGAGAAGAAAGTGATGACTAATGGCAACTGAAGTAGTGAATTGTTGTAGATACTATCACAATCTAAAAGCATAGAGATGGAAAGGAGAAAGTGTGTGTCTCGGGAAAGCAATGGGTCTCTCACCAGTGAGAGGGCTGGGTTGATTGTTCCATAAGGGTGCAAGTGCATTCGATATAGATGCGCACAGGTGTAGCTTGCGCTTTATTGTAGATCGTCTGAGTAATCGGCTGTGCTTTCACCCGCTGTGAGGTTCGTCGGCCGATGTGCCCGCCTAATGGAAACGTTGCATGTCAATCAATATAGCGCAAGCTAAAAAAATAAAAATCAGGAACTCGTGCCCTACCGAGAAAATCAAGCTAAGCGAAGCTTGCGTGAGGCATGATTCACGCTCTTTCTTTCTTTTCTTCTTTTTCTCTTCCTGTCTTTCTAGACTGCACTGGCCAATACTAGCTAGAACAAGTCAGTCAGGCTGGTGCTAATCGCCTTCGCGAAACAAGGCACACCAAGAGAATCGAGGAATACAGATCTATCTATCTATCTATCTATCTATCTATCTATCTATCTATCTATCTATCTATCTATCTATCTATCTATCTATCTATCTATCTATCTATCTATCTATCTATCTATCAGCTGTCTGTCTGCCTGCCTGCCTGTCTGTCTGTCTGTCTGTCTGTCTATCTATCTATCTATCTATCTATCTATCTATCTGTCTATCTATCTATCTATCTATCTATCTATCTATCTATCTATCTATCTATCTATCTATCTATCTATCTATCTATCTATCTATCTGTCTGTCTGTCTGTCTGTCTGTCTGTCTGTCTGTCTGTCTGTCTGTCTGTCTGTCTGTCTGTTTATGTAATGTTATATTGTTTTATTTATATTTTCATGCATGGTATTTTAATGTACTTTGTGTAAATCTAAAATTATGTAAGCTGTACTAGGCGCAGATCGGTACTCAGTGTTCGAGAAGCGTCACGTTTGTAGTAGATCAATTTGTTAAGCTTCACACAGGACGTGAACACTCAAGATTGTTCCAGAGCTTGCGTGACTATCAGTGATAAGGCAAGAAAGTTCGACGCGTGATGTTTGAAAGACGGCAAGTCCCAACGATGCAAATACCACAGGATAAAAAAAATGCTAGAAACCGTAATGTGTAGAGTTGGTTTCTTTCGACCGTAAACATATCTCTGTGAATTCGAGTGAAAAACTACGAATAAGTAATTTCACATACTCCCATCGGCTTTTTCATCATGCCACCGTTATCCACAAAGCTTCCATCACGCCACCGTTATCCAGCTTGTTCACCAAGCCACCCAACAAACAATTTTTGAATCTTTACCATCAACCGGCACGTTCCACTTGCCCACCATTGGCTCGCCACCACCAACCACCACCATCTGCCACCATTTTTTGCACTCTCGCCGTAATCAGCCATTATGATGACTACAGCTTCAATCTTGTACACCTTTATTTCCAAAATATCCAATATTATTTCCATCATATACGCCAACGATTCGAATATCCACCGACCCCGGATTTTCAATATGGTAGTGACTTCATCGTAATCGGGTATGCCATGTAGTGCACGTATCCGAGCTTGGTACACTATATATATATTGCCCGCCATTATAAGCCTATTATAAGCCTATTAGAGTCTTGGAAGAACGCTAACATCATCTTAATACATAAGAAAGGAGATGACAATGACTTGAAGAATTACAGGCCGATTAGCTTGCTCTTTGTAGTATACAAGCTATTTACAAAGGTAATTGTTAACAGAGTGAAGAAAACATTAGCATTCAATCAACCAAAGGAACAAGCAGGATTTCGAACAGGCTACTCAACAATCGACCATATTCATACTATCAATCAGGGAACAGAGAAATGCTCAGAAAATAACCAACCACTATATATACATAGCTTTCATAGATTACGAGAAGACGTTTGATTCACTAGAAATATCAGCCGTCATGCAGACACTGCGGAATCAGGGCGTCGATGAAACATATATTAACATCCTGGAAGAAATCTACAGGGGATCAACTGCTACCATAGTGCTTCATAAAGAAAGCAACAGAATACCAATCAAGAAGGGTGTAAGGCAGGGGGACACAATCTCCCCAATGCTATTTACCGCGTGCTTACAGGAGGTTTTCAGAAGCCTGGAATGGGAACAGTTAGGGATAAGAGTTAATGGAGAGTACCTTAGTAACCTGCGCTTCGCCGATGACATTACATTGCTTAGTAACTCAGGGGACGAATTGCAACTCATGATTACGGAGTTAGACAAGGAGAGCAGAAAGGTGGGTCTTAAAATTAATCTGCAGAAAAAGAAAGTAACGTACAACAACCTCGGAAGAGAGCAGCGCTTTGAGATAGGTAATAGTGCACTTCAAGTTGTAAAAGAGTATGTCTACTTAGGGCAGGTAATAACCGTGGAGCCGAACCACGAGAGTGAAGCAACTAGAAGAATAAGAATGGGGTGCATGGAGCACATTTGGCAAGAACTCTCAAATTATGACAGGTAGATTGCCACTATCCCTCAAGAGGAAGCTATATACCCGCTGTATCTTGCCGGTACTTAGCTACGGCGCAGAAACCTGGAGACTTACAAAGAGGCTTCAGCTTAAATTGAGGACGACGCAGCGAGCAATGGAAAGAAAAATGGTAGGTGTAACCTTAAGAGACAAGAAGAGAGCAGAGTGGATTAGGGAACAAACGGGGGTTAAGGATATCATAGCTGAAATCAAGAAGAAGAAATGGACATGCGCCGGGCATGTAGCGCGTAGACAGGATAACCGCTGGTCGTTAAGGGTAACTAACTGGATTCCCAGAGAAGGCAAGCGGGTTAGGGGAAGACAGAAGGTTAGGCGGGCAGATGAGATTAAGAAGTTTGCGAGTATAAATTGGCATCAGCAAACACAGAACCAGGTTAGCTGGCGGGACATGGGAGAGGCCTTTGTCCTGCAGAGGACGTAGTCAGGCTGATGATGATGATGCTGATGAAGATGATGATGATGATGATGATAAGCCTACCCATCATCTGCTTACTGCGTCCCAGCATTGTCGCAATGGTGGGCAGAGCTTCTCAGCTTGGTACATCATGTGACCCACCATAATAAGCACCACCCATCATCTGCTTAGTGCTTCCCAGCATTATCGCAATGGTGGGAAGAGCCTGCCATGATTGCCCACTATCTAGCCTCTACTTCCAACAATCGTTCCCACTTTACCCATCTTCTGTACACCCTGCCACCCAGTATGTGCCAGCATATCCACCATATTATCCACTACGTCCCGGCATATCTACAATAATTTCCACTATGCCCACTATTATTTCCACTACGCCCACCATATTTTCCAGTATCCACAATGGTAGTTTTCCAATTGCTTAACCTTTTACACTGTTCTTTTCATCCACTTCACCCATGCGTCACCCCTAATAGGTCGGCTCGCGTTTCGTTTCTGTTTCAGGCGCGTTCTTCACCACCGCTTGCACGCGATTACCCCCTGGTAGAATGTACGATGCACGGGGAACGCTATTGATTAGGACTTTATATGGAACGTGACAGCGCCAGTGATGTCGACGGTGAAAACTTGTCCAAAGTGTTCATTTCATTGGTACCGCAATAGCAATGCAGCCAGCGTCGAACAGTGAAGATAGAGGATGATTATATGACCTTCGGTGGTAAGATATCGTCGTTATCGTTTCGGGCATTGTTGTCATCATCATTTCCTTTATATCTTCGGTCACGTGAACTATTTGAACCTATGTCATTGTGACTCCTAGTACTATAATTACTATAATACTACTCAGGCGGGGCAATTACCTGAAAATTATGTAAGGGTACATCTGCCGGCCACCTATAACATCCTAATCCTAATCTTAATCCGTAGCTAAAATTTTTTTCGGGGTGGGGGAAGCATTTATTGACCGCTATGAACAACGCTTATTTTCATCATTTGTTTGTCGTAAAACACCCCCCATTTTACCAATCTTTGGGGGGGGGGGGGGGGAGTGTGGTCTGGACCCCTAAAACCTCTCCCTCTAGCTACGGCCCTCTTACTACTACGACGACGAATGCGGAATAGGGTAAACTGAGATATATTCACTCTCCGGGGAGCAAACAAATGAAATTTGCACAACAAAATTTTCTAGACGTTCACGTCACACGCTACCTATCTACTTCGCATCTGCCAGCATGATCTCAACCCACTCACCGCTTACGTTCAGGTGACTTGTTGGAAGTAGCCGCGAAGAGACTGATCACGGAGCCCTGTTTGCTCCGTGCCTCGTCGTCCGAGAAGGCACCCCCTCCGTCACTGGTCCCGTAGACGGCGGGCTGTTGTGACGAAGACTGCGCCATCGACGCACCGCCGTCCGCACAAGCGGCCGTCCCCGGTCCTCCCACGGGCGTAGCCGCGGCTGCGTATGTTCGCTGCAGGTTGGCGATGTTCTGCTCGATGTCGAGCAGCGCCTGCCGGTCGTCGTCGAAGCTGCCCAAATTGGTGGGCAGGCCCGGGGCGTGCCATGCGCCCACAGAGCCATCGGGTGCAGTGTAGCTGACCTCCATCACGATCTTTGACTGTGGCAGGTGGAGAAATGTGCGGATTGATAGATAGATAGATAGATAGATAGATAGATAGATAGATAGATAGATAGATAGATAGATAGATAGATAGATAGATAGATAGATAGATAGATAGATAGATAGATAGATAGATAGATAGATAGATAGATAGATAGATAGATAGATAGATAGATAGATAGATAGATATATAGATAGATAGATAGATAGATAGATAGATAGATAGATAGATAGATAGATAGATAGATAGATAGATAAAATATATTCGAGAGAAAACGGACAACACACATGAAGAGAGGTGACTATACGGGCGCTTACCGAAGGAAAGCACCCAACAAAGCATTTTAAATATTGATTGATTTTGTAATCAATGATTGATTGTATCACCGATTGGTTTAGTGAGTGAGTGAGTGGCTTAAATAAATACTGGAAAGTTTCACTGAAACGGTGGGGACATGCGGGTTGATTGATGATTTGATTTATTTTGTGTTCATTGATTGAAGAACACACATATATTGGATGAGTGATTGATTAGTTTGACTGAAAATTGATGACCTGCATGAACACCTGGTTGTAACTTGTTTTCTTCTTCTACGTTATTTTGGCTTTTAGCCAGAGGTATTCTGTAGTAATGCAGAGCAAGTTTATTTTGCAGACGCAGCGTATTCTGTAAGAGCAATTTCTTTCATTGGTAGTAATCCATCAATGCCGAGTAGTTGATGGTCTATCACTGAATTGCTCTGATGCATCAATCGGAGAGGAACGTCGAGTGCCTACGCAGTAACGCACTCCACTACATGCTTTCAAATGGTTCTTAAGACGAAACTCTACGCTATAGCCGACTAGAACTACGGGATAGCATGTATTTCACCTCCACGTGACGTTATCCCATGGCAGGCACGAACAAAAGCCACTAGAAATCAGCTTATGTGGGTGCTGGGTCTTCAAGGGATAACAAAAGCAGAGCAGTACACTACTCCGCCCGAATACTCCTTCCTTGTACCCTGTCTAGCAGCAACTTTGACCCCGGATTTAGCAACCAACACCTAATACAACATATGCAGATATTCTGCAGCTATATTTTCTGAAGTTACGAACTCTCCCTCATTCGACTCTGGTACTTACTAGAAAAAAAAAAAGAGAGAGACCCGTCTCTGCAGGCTGAAAACCATATCGTATGGCAGCCTAGCCAAAATAGACCAAGACTCCGAACAAGTTATTGCTCTGTTAGAGGCAAGGGCAAGTTGCGATGGCATGTATCGCATCACTTGGTGCTGTCAGTGTAATAAAAGCATCGCTCGGAATGGCGCAGCCTATGTGGGAGGGATGGAAGGAGGCTTAATCCAGCCCAGCTCTCGGGGCTCTTCTGAGCCTCGTGGAGCGGGCACGGGTTGATTCGCAGTTCAACGAAGCCCCTGCAATAGGAACCTGCCTGAGATAATCTTGAATAAACAGCAGTACACGACCAACATTCCGCGAAAAATAGTTTATTCATTCGTTCATTTCTTTTAGGTTCTTTATCAATTTGTAGTTCCTTATGAATGAGTGAGCTTCTCGTATATCGCGCAGGTTTTTTTCACCCCCAGATATTTCAACATAGCCTTCGCATATAATATAGTACTTTATTCCTACTTTATTTTCTGCAGAACCGCGATGTACAACTCGTTTGTATGATACACATTTTGCATGCTTTGATCCTATAGCCATCACACTCATCGTCTCAGCGTGAGGTCCTTGGTCGGCAACTCCACATTAACAGATACTTTACGCGACCAGTGTAAACACGTTCGTACCACGTCACCCTATAGCCGTCGACCCACAGAATCCACGCCCGAACCCCTGCCGTCCTACGTAACATCAGCTGAAGTTTTGTTCCTGCATGGGTGACTAGTCCAGACCTTAAGGACTGCAGTCTAGCGACTGAGAAATCGAGCAACGAGGCACCGAACAAAAACAGTCGCTTTGCGGCCATCGGTCATTTGCGACCAACTTGATAGCTCTGGCAGTGCTGGTCGCTGGCGTGAATGAGCATTAAACAGGCTTAAAGCACAGTAAGACGACGCTGAATTGCGGGGCGCACTCACGTTGGCCACTGGCTTGTTGTTGTCGTCCACAACGTCGTCCTCGATGGCCGCGTACCCTTCCTCGGCGACTCGTTGGAGCACCATGCCGTAGCGCCCTAGAACCCTGCACGGAGAGGACGAGTGCTGATGAAAGAACATACGAAAAAATGGGGAATCGGTGTGAGAGCTTATTGCGTTTCCAAGCGAATATAGACCCTCGAGAAGCATTCGCATCGTCGCCGTTGGCGTCGCCGTCATGTCCGGATATTACCGGCGTGTACGCGACTGCCGGGCGTTGTGGTCTTAGAAACCCCTAGTTAAGAACAGTCGGTAATGCTGACCCTTAAATTTAGACTGAATGACGCCAATGTGTTTAGAAAGCGTGTTTAATGATTTGAAATATTTCGTATTGTAGTGTTTAGAAAACGTTTATTGCGCATAATTATGCGTCAGTAGCCGTGATTTGGTCATTTCATGAACACTTGTAGAACCAGGCCTCATTAAGCCAGTATTAGCCGACATTATCCAGCAGTGTTCATCGTTTGTCTAACTTAAAGCAACATTATCTCTCATTTAGGCAATAACTCTCAAAGGTTATCTCAATATTAACCAGCATGAGGCCGATTCATAAGGTGCGTGGGACCTGCCGAATTTTTTACCTTTGACTTATCATTGTTTAGCGATGCATGGCCGTGGGCGATGGCGTCATACCAGCCAGTCTCGAGTGAACTCAGTATAAACGATTCCATGAAACACCAATAGGCATTGCCACTTAACAGACCCACCGCCACCGTTCAACCAGTGTTTAACAGGAAATGTGGCGGCACCACCCTAAATTATTAATGTAATGCTACCTTATATCTGTATATCGCCTTACAAATTAATAAGGTGCTCAAACGTCACTTGCGCCAACCCAATTAATGTCATGCGTATGCCTCTACCACAGCACTGTATAGTTGTTATAGACACAAACAGCCAAGGTTTCAACATCGCGAAATGACGACACTAAAGCCAATCCGCAAAATGTTCTACAAAGTGAGCCATACACACTCAAGCATAAAATTATATCAATGATGACGAGCCCCGAAACGCCCATGAAAGTCTGGCCATGCTCAGGCTAGACCATTAACAAGGTACCGTGATAGTGTTCTGGCGCTTCGACTACGTCTGGCGTCTACCGATGGCAGCTCACCAAGCGTAAACAACGTGTACGTCGTAAGGCGTTTTGTCGGAAGCAGTACACTCAGCCATTAGGCGTCTTTCATGCAAACCACGGCTGCTTCGAAGCACGTTTCTGGTGGTCATGCTGATCATACGAGTATAAAAAATTAAGAAGTGCGCGCACACACGTGAAGTAATTTGTTGGCGAAGTCCACGGTCAGTTACGACCTTACAGCAGGTGTAGGCTCTACCACAGCCATCGCTGCACCACCCAGCCAGAATTTGCATAAATGCTCAAACCAATGACAATCCGCCTCTTTCGCGAAGCCACGGGGCACGTTGGCTTCCTTTCGCAGGAAAGTCGCAAAGTGCCCCTTCGTCTGGGAGGCTAAGGTTAAGGCAATACCTGTCTACATCGAAACAATTCTTTACTTCTATAACTTCCCTCACCTTACGGTTCGTTGCTGACAAAGGCTTTTCTTGTTGAGGTACATTCCTTGTTTCTAGTTTTCTGCGCCTGCGAGGAAACGCTTGAGCACATTCTATGTCATTGCCCAGCATACCAGACTGAACGACGTATTATGGAAGCCAAGCTCTGTCAGCTGGATTCACGGCCGCTTACAGAAGAGAAGATCCTGGGACCTTGGCCGACGGCGTCCCATACGCGCAAAGCCACGAAAGCCCCCTTGTACTTTTTAAGGACCACCAAACTTCACGACCGCTTGTGAAAGAACTGTGCGAGGCCGTGCTGTGTAGTCTCGAGCTGACTATTTATGCTTCTCTTTCTTACTCCTTTTCTTTTCTGTCTCTTTCCATTCTATTATTCCCCTTTTCCCCCACCCCAAGTGTAGGGTAGCCAACCGAGCCAAGCTTGGTTAACCTCCCTGCCTTTCCTCTCTATTTATCTCTCTCTCTCTCTCTCGATTGCAAGATTAAACTCTAGAAAATTTAGATGAAAATTGCGGCATTACTTCCCAGCCGAACATAACATTGGAATGGACGAGAGCGAACATTTAATTTACGATATGCGTGGTATTTACATTTGCAGCAGAAAGTAGTTAAATTAAGACTATCTTGCACAAAGGAATGGCAGACAGGTGCATGGAAGTTCTGGAGGCAGAGCGTGTCTTTATTAGATGCGAAGTAGCTCTTTGACTCACGTGTGTAACGTTGTACGTACGTGCGTGCGTCCGTACGAAAGCACCGCAACGCGTTCCCCTCGCCGCAAGTATTAGAGCGATGCGAGGTAGGTCACGCCGAAGCTGCGCGTTTACGTCACACTCTCCTTGCATTCCTCCCTCGCAGGTGCGCGCTGACGTCACTTTCTCCCTCACCCGCCACGCGTTCTCTGCAGCTCCCGCAGCTGCTGGCTCCTCCGCCCACTCGCAACAGATTTCTTTCACGCTTCAACCTCTCCACCACCCGCAACATTCGACCACGCATTGAGTGTGAACACTCTTTCGGCTCACTGGCTCGTTCATCTGCGATGAAACTTACATGAAACTCAATGCACCTTCTGTGTTTTTGCGTTTGAAGCAAACATTTACTCGAGTAAACGATACATCGCATTTCCCTTCAAACCGTTGTTCCAGCACCTACGTCGATGCCCGTTTCAACCGGGTCAGCGCCGAGCGCACCGCTGCCGCTTCGCATCTCATCAGAGTTCCCTTCGGGAAGATGGTCCATATTTTTTCTTAAGTTTTAAGCGCAGCAGGAGCTCCTTACTTGTAGGTTGAAGCGACAGTAAACATATGTACATATTTTATTGTATGTGTCAATTAGATTTTCATGATTCCTTAATCACCCGCAATTTGAAAAGCAGACTTTCACTTTGACTTCACCCTAAGTTAATGAATCTATGATGGTGAAATCCACAAGAGCAGAGTTCTCAAAGTGAAACTTATCAATATAAACTGCTAAAACTGCTTCTTAGACTAGTTGGTTCATGATCAGGGTAAATTCAGTCAGTGAATCGTAATAAACACCACGCTCTTCAGAATGCCGTATCTATGCATTTTCTACATAAATAAACACACTACCAAGTACTTACCTATTCATGTTGTACCTAAAATATGCGTAATATTTGGTTTTTGATTCACGATGTTCAGTAGGAAGAAGACAGATCAAGATAGGTGGGTGTTGAGCAAGGGGTTAAACTTTGCCGGTGCTTGAATCGTTGCACAGACAGGCCAACAGACAGACAGGCCAAAATTAGGGCGTTGAGGTATCCCAAGCAGTTTTTTTTCTATTGATGTGATGTAAGGAGATGTTAATGCACCAATAGGGTGCCGGCTCCTCCTTATCGCTTGAAATTGTCTAATAAGAATGTTTACACAAGATCCAAGTCTCCGGGTGTAGCAAGTCCACAACACATAAACTATACAATTTAGCATAAGCAGTATTATATTGCCTCCAAAACTCGCGGGGTTACTAAAGCATTCACCTAAGACCACTCAAAGGAAAAAATCTATCTTCTCTATTCTCATCAATCGACGTAATTGTCCTCTCTAACCCATCTGCGAAGGCTTCTGCACTTAGCGTGATTATGCGCTACGTTCCAGGATTGGAGGCATTGCTAGCTTTCCACACGTGATGTGGTTTTGCATAGGCCTCTGTGATCGAGCCCCCTTTGACCAGTGGAGGACTATCGTGATGACGCACTCACGTGACGTCAGGTTATGTGACGTCGTATTGGCATGGAAAATTTTGGAGGTCTGTGACGTCATGGTTCCGTCACGTGGGGACGTCTTCCTGTGATGATGATTTTTCGCATTACTTGTATTGATGCCAATGGGGTTGACGTCGATGCTTAACTTTTGTTTTTTTATGAGGCATCTATGCCTTTCGCCGTAATAACGCGTCTCTCACGCAGTGCGGCTCATTGCGCAATGCAGAGAAGTCCAGCACACGATCGTATAACTGAATGCTTGGCAAAGTGTTCCGCACACTTTCGCGCTCATATGTCACAAGGAGTGTAACATGCTTCCTAACTTTTTTTCTCTGTCGCGACTGAGTATTATGCACAGTCATGGCCATGCGATAAAACAATTCGGCCCTTACCAAATACCAAAGTGTGGGTAATGGAAAGACTGTGTCCATTGACACATCTGGTCTGGCCAGAAAATAACACGATACGCGTGTCTCCCTTTTCGGCACCTCTCTCACATATAGGACGGCAGTGAGGATCCACCTTCGCTTGATCAACTCACCACTCCCTCGCCCGTGGCGTGGGCACAAATTCACAGTTTTGCCAAAAGGGCGAAGCGAGTGCGATAGCAACATATTCGAATGTTTTCGAAGCAAGGCTAGCATCTCTAGGAGCAATATCAATTGTAGTAAACATGCGCTTGTTAAGTAACCAAATTTGCTGCGTCGCCGCCACAGTAGATAACCACAACGAGTCTCCTGCGCAGTGACAGCGTTGATATACGAAGTGAGGCGGGGACTCATCTGATTTAGATCCCATCTCACGTAACTATACACAGCGCTGCTGTAAGAGAATATGGCCGATCCATGTACACTTTTGGCAGAGTTTTTTTTGGTGTTTAGAGCGCAGCCCGTAGAAGCTCCCGCCTGATGTGGTGGCACAAGCCGCACGCTGATCCTTGCCGTGGCAACCATAAGTGCCCCCCCCCCTCCCCATTTCCTTGTTCGCTCACGAGATAAGCGAGCGCGCAGACGACCCCAGCCGGAAATCCGGAAATGCAATCTTCGCACCACACAAGGAGGAGACTAGCGCATTCTTTCCCGTAAATATATATATATATATATATATATATATATATATATATATATATATATATATATATATATATATATATATATATATATATATTATATATATATATATATATATATATATATATATATATTCTAGTAGATCCTCCGTGAGCGGTCACAACGTGGTTTATTTCGACGTTTCGGCCTAGAGTCTGTACTTCATCAGGAATAAAGATACAGTTTGTCGGTGCTCAGCTTTATACAATCTCGAATCAGAGGGCAAGGTAAGAGGGAAAAAAAAAAGGAAAGAAAAAAAGAAAAAAAAGAAAAGAAAGAAAAAAGAGAAAAATAAGAAAAATAATATACGGTGAACGCCCCTCGGGTGCCCCCCTTCCACTTTTCCCTCCACTCCCCCCCCATCTCTCTCCCCCCTCTCCCCTTCACCTTTCTGATGTCAGTCGTCTGTGTATGTTTCCGTTCACTAGCGCAATCCTCCCGATCAGACGGCCCCTCCTGGCACTGGCGGTTCGGTGTGGGGCAAAAAAGAGCTTTTCAGGAAGTCCTAAGCCTTTAACTACTCGGGGTCCCGTAAACAATTCGTCGTAAAAGGACGGGGGCCGCGTATTGTGGCAGAGGCTGGTCAGCGGGCATTTTAGGAAGTTCTAAGCCTTTAAATACTCCGCGCCCTGTCAACATTTCGTCGTAAAAATAGGGGTGCCCCGTATTGCGGTAGGCTGTGCAAGCGCGTGCAATGCGAATTCCTGGCCCGCTTCTAAATTACGCGTGTCGTGGGGGCCTCCCGGCTGTGCACATGGTTGCTGTTGGGCATGTCGTTCACGGCACAATTGACTGGGTAGTAAAATAAAACAGAAAACAGACGACAGCTGCACTTAGGAAGAGTAGTTACACTTGGAGTTGTTTTAGGTTGTCCAGTGCCCTTCGCAGCTGCAGTGCCGTGAACTCAGTTACTATTTTCATTGTTGCCGTTATTGTTTTCTAATGCTTTAATTGCTGCAAGTGTACCAGGATTCTCATTTATTCCTCTATCGAGGGTGTTAAATCGGTGGATAAGGTATGACTCTCGTTGTTCACGTTCTCGATTTGATTTAAATCCCGTCTCTAAGAGCGTTACTGATAGTTTGTCGAATGCATGGTCGGGAAGATTGAGATGTTTTGATAGAGGTAGACTTGGGGCTGATTTCGCATGGGCTCTGTGATTATTGAAGCGAATCCTAAATGGTGTTTCTGTTTGTCCGATGTACTGCATACCACACACGTTGCATTCGAGTAGGTACACCACATTAGAAGAATCGCATGTTAGGTTTCCTCGTATGTTAATCGAAAACTTGGATTGCGTGCTGGTTGCTTTGTCTGTTTCTCGCATCGCCTTACATACAAGACATCGTGGCTTTAAGCAAGGGCGGCATGAATTATTGGGGGGTGATGTGTTAATTTGGGAGTGGACAAGGGTGTCTTTGAGGTTACGTGGTCGCCGGTAAACGACGCCTGGAGCAGATGGGAATGCGCGTTTCAGACGTTCACTTTGTTCCAGAATGTTGTAATGTCGTTTAAGGATTTGTTTACATTGGGGAAGTTTGTGCTGTAAGTCAAGCAGAGGTTTATTCGTTGTGGGTCTTCTCGTGGTGGTCGCTTCATAAGTAAGTCTTCACGCTTTAGTTTTCTCGCTTTTTGAACAGCGTCATTAATTACATGTGGGGGGTATTTTTGTTGCTCGAGCATAAGTTTTAGCCTCTGTGAGCTCGTGTCAAAGTCAGCGTCTCTAGAGCAGATTCGCTTAAACCGGTGAGCCTGGCTGTATGGAATACCGTTTTTACAGTGGCGTGGGTGATCGCTTTGGTAATGAAGGTATTGTTGTCGATCCGTTGGTTTGCGATATAGGGTTGTAGAGAGCTTCTCTTCTTCTATCGTTATGGTAACATCAAGAAAATTTATGGTAACTTGCGAGTATGTGTGTGTGAAGTGTATGTTCGGATGTACAGCATTGTAAGTGTCTATAAAGCTGAGAAGTTCGTCCTCGCTGTGGGTCCAAATAAGAAAGATGTCGTCTATGTATCTTCTGTATAACATTGGTTTCAAGGAACTTTGTGCAAGAAATTCAGATTCTAGCTTTCCCATAAATATGTTGGCATAATTAGGTGCCATTTTGGTGCCCATAGCGGTCCCGCTGATTTGTCGAAAATACTCTTGGTTAAACTCGAATGAATTTAATTCGAGGACCATCCTCGTCAATGTTGCAATGGCAGAGAAATCTGGGGTGTTAGATTGTCTATGGTTTGTGTACATGTTTTGTAATGCAGCTATGCCGTCATCGTGAGGAATATTTGTATATAATGAAGAGACATCAAGAGTAACCAAGTACGAGTTTTTCGGCACACAGATACCCGCAATGTCTCGAAGAAAATGTGTGCTGTCTTTATGTACGACGCGAGGGTGCATGGAATGTGGCTTATTAGTTTGTCCACGTACCCTGATATGGGTTCAGTTATTGTACCGATGCCTGATATGATTGGTCGACCTGGGTTACCGGGTTTATGAATTTTGGGAGGATGTAGAAGCGACCTGGACGAGGGTATGCTGCTTGCATCAGTTTGTGGTCAGTGTTGGTTATCTTTTCTGCGTCCAACAGTTTCTTTAGTTCTGTTGATACGATACGTTTGTATTCGTCTGTCGGATCACCTGGGAGGCGTTCGTAAAATCTTGAGTCGTCTAGTTGGCGGTATGCTTCTTGTAGGTAGTTGGTTGTATTAAGGACTACAATTGCTCCTCCTTTGTCAGCGGGTTTTATTGTTATGTCTGTCCTAGATGCCAAATTTTTCATGCTTATTTTTTCAGATTTGGTCAAGTTTTCTCGGTTTCCTTTCTGTCTGTGGTATTCGTGTACTATATCTTTCTGTACTGCGGTGATATAAAGGTCCAAGCACTTGTCTCGATTACTGTATATATATATATATATATATATATATATATATATATATATATATATATATATATATATATATATATATATACGTGAATGACAGCGGCTCTGGTGGCGGCAGCGGTGGGGACGATGACCGAAAAAAGCAGCCGAGATGGGCCATTTAATTGCTATCGCAATAAAAATGACTGCAACCCGAGCCTCAAGATGCAGCTCCGGCCTATACAACGAGCCGAGTAGGCGGCGGCCAGTCTGAGTGGATCTTGAGAAGAGGAAAAAAGGCACCAAGTTTCTGTCTGCCTCTTAGGCGACGTGGTGCAGTGCCATATAGCGGAGGGAGCGAAGGAGGGTAAAAATAATAGTAGAAAGATATAAAGAAATAGGACAGGCAAACGACGGAAATAGAAGGTGCTAGGAAAGTTGGGAGTCACTCAAAAAAATCCGAGGACGGGGCATCACACTGCGAGACCTGCACGGTGTCAGGAGTTCGTGGAGGGCGAACCAGTCATCGAAAGCAATGCTGGTGGCGGAGGTCGTGGGTGGCACAACCTTTTAGCTTGAAATCCTCCGAGCAACTCAATACATCCTCTCGTAAATGAAGCTGGTCCTCTCTCTCCTCTCTGCATAAGTGGGCACAGCAATGTTACGCTAGAAAAGTGTGAGCCTTGTATAGTCCAAAGGAAGGTGCGACCGACGCAACCGGCGTCCTTTGACACACACCGGCTGGGACCTGGCACCATCCACGCCTGGGCACGGACAGGCAGACGGATGAACGGACGGAAATACGGGCGTGAGCATCTTTCGCTTTATACGTTATGGACCAGCCGTGGGACAGTGGGAAAATGCGGCGCATTAAATATTTACGCGACTCCACGAAGTGAACGATCGCGCGAAAGCGAAGCTAGCCCTAAAGTCCGTAATAGCCACGTTGAAGTCGCCGACTATTATGAAGGACGGGCGAATGGACTCACATTAACGGGCGGGCGGACGCAGGACGAACAGACAGATGCGTGGACGGACAGCAAAGGTGATCATGTATTGCGCTTTCATATACTTCATTGATGTACATACGAGGTCGGTTTTTTAAAGACGACAGTCTTTTTGGGAACCTTCGACGGAAAAATTTTGGTCTGTCTGTCTGCCTGTCTGTCTGTCTGTACATTTGTCTGTTTGTCCGTCCTAACGATACCTCAAACGGCACCAAACGGCCAAAGCCATCCGCAGCGCCCACCAATATTGCTCAAGGTTTAAGCGTTCAAAGTTGTGCGATTGTCAATTGGGAAGCAATTGTTGCGCATATCTGAGGCGCCACAACAACGATCGATGAACGAATTTTATGGTGGCAAGACATAAAAAAACTACTACCAGAAAGCATAGGCGGCTTCAGAAGAGGTAGATGCACAATGGACTGCATTCTGGATTTGGTCACAGATGTGGAAAACCAACGAACGCAAGGAAACATCACTGTCGCTGTATTCCTTCATGTCCACCGAGCATACGACACAGTGAGTCACGTTCACGTTCTGGAAGGCCTGGCGTTACAGGGATTCAAGGGCAAGATACTGCGTTGGATCGCTGACTTCCTGAAGCACCGGAAAATTTTTGTAGTTACGCAGGAGGTCAGAGCATGTCGTGAACCAAGGAGTGCCACAGGGCAGCGTGCTAAGCCCTACTCTCTTTAATGCAGTAATGGCGCAGCTCCCATATAACCTTCCACCTAACATAAGATGTTCAGTATATGCTGATGATATAAGTATATGGACGTCTGGTCCATCGTTTTTGGATGTACAACAAACTCTACAAGAAGGATTGGATTATGTAGACTATTTTCTAAAAAAAAAGAGGTATGGCACTGAGTCTGGCTAAAACAGCCATACTTCCATTTACATTAAAAAGACCTGGAAATTTCTAGATTATTCTGCAAAATCAGCCTATTCAAATGGTCAAAACTCATAAATTCTTGGGAGTAATTTTAGACCGGAGACTAAGATGGTCGCCTCATGTCCAGTCCTTGGAACAAAAAGTGAATCAGGCCATTCGAATCCTCCGGCATCTCTGCGGGGCCAAATGGGGTGGTACTACAGAGTCGTTATTAGCCCTACATTTTGCCTGCATACGCCCCATCGTAACTTACTCACTGCCTCTGCTGCACGGACTCTCAGCCTCCACCGAAAGGAGACTTCACTTGTTATTGGCAAGGAGCTTGAAAGTATGTCTGGGTTTACCACGGTCAACTTCCAGTGCTTTAGTGTATGCGGAGGCTCGAGAGCCACCTTTGGGAGTACTCCGAACTAAAGAAACATCTCGAAATTTATTTAGAATTTCCACGCAACATGAAAGTCATTTTTTATCTGGTGCACTAACACAAAGGACGGCAACGAGACTACAGGATACTATATCATCATTTGAAGCAGTAGTACCAGAATTTAAACAATGGACGCTGCCACTTTGGACGCTGCAACTTCTCAACGTTATCCGTGAAATAGACGGCATAGAGAAGAAAGCAGACATGGCACCTCTAGCAGCGGCACAGTTGGTACTTCATCAGCTTCATGTAATGCATAATGAAAGAACGAAGATATATACATACGGATCATGCACAGAAGAAGCGTCAGCCTGTGCGGTCTTTATACCGGAAATTCAGAAAAACAAGATGTACAAATTATCGTACAAATCTTCATCGACGACAGCAGAATCGGTGGCTATCTTTGAAGCAGTTAAGCTTATCTGCGAGAATCCCGAGCCACGAAAATGGGTGATATGCACTGATAGCAAACCTGCTCTTCAGCTAATCAGAAATGTGAGATCACCTTACAAAAATGGTGAAATAGCACAATGTATCGCAGAAACTGTGGAATATGCCTCATCGCAGGGTCACAACATCGTAATCCGATGGATACCCAGCCACATTGGAATGAAGGGAAATGATGATGCTGATAGTCTCGCCAAGGAAGCATTGAAGGAAGGATGGGATTGCACAATCCCTATGTCTGGGGCGGATATTCGACATTTTATATCGCAAGGAGCTAACCATTGTTCGATGGAGAGGTGGTTTGAGAGCCCTAAAATTAAGAAAACGGTACTTTATGAAGTTGATTCACACAGAAAATTTTACATAGTGACAGACCTCCCACGACACCTAGAGACATTGATCCACTGACTTAGATTGGAAGTAGCATACACAAACAGCTTCCTGCACAAAATACATCGATCCAACTCACCGGAATGCCATTGTGGTCATGCAGAAGAAATTATTCGCCATATTCTTTTGGAGTCCGTTAAATACGCGAATGAAAGAGAAAAATTAAAGAACAAATTAGCAAGTTTGGACAGACGGCCCCTCACAATAAAGAAACTACTTGGACCATGGCCTGAGATGCATCTCCAGAAAAAGGCAATGATCTTCCTGACAGACTTTTTAGTGGAGACCGGAAGGGACAAGCGCCTATGACTGACTGCCAGAGATGGGTATTATGTAAAATGTGGTCATGTATATACTGACATTAGATTAGTAAGGTGTGCGTGTAAGTATTTTATGACTGTGTGAACTGCGTGAAGAAAACTGTGTATTGGCATGCTATTTGAACTGGTTTCAGTGTGCTATTATGTGTTTTTTTTTCTTTTCCGTATTGTTAATTTTTGGGTACCGTTCTGTATTATTATTTTATTTTTCGCAGCAGAACTTTGTGATATGAAGTAGCCGAGGCAATAGGCGCCTCATCCTCTCCACAGCAAAACAGTTAAAACAGAACAGAACAGAACAGCTTCGATGTTTTCTATGTCTGCCATTATACTAGAAGAGGCGCACAGAAGTAACTCTAAGGAATGTAGCGTTTAATCGCGCTGCGCTGACAGTGCAACGCGATTCTCAATAAGGTGTTTCCAACGCTTTGCTACGACGTCACGGTGGTGGCAACTGCCCGTCGCTTTGCGTTCTACACCTTATCACCTCCGATACTGGCGCGCATATTTTTCCTCGGGCTGCACGCCTTCGTTTTTGAAGATAACTGCCAGATGGCACTTGCGTCTAACGTGCCTAAATGTGCTCGTTCGCCTCCACCACACGCTCGAGGCACTCTAACGCAGCGCCTGCAGAATACCATTCACCGATTTTCTTGCGCAGAACATCAAATAAACGTTTTTTTTTTCATTCTCTTCAGACGCAAGACCATCGTCTTTCGACGAAATTTACAGTGTCACATGTATATTCGGGCCAATTTTTTACACGGATGTTGTAGATAATTTTTGTGCAGGTGTTCAGTTTCAATTTTGTTGAGGCCACGGCCGGGCTAGAGGGGCAGCACGCGCGCACGACGTGCAGGTGCCGCTTCTTGATTGATTTGTGGGGTTTAACGTCCCAAAACCACCATATGATTATGAGAGACGCCGTAGTGGAGAGCTCCGGAAATTGAGACCACCTGGGGTTCTTTAACGTGCACCTAAATCTGAGCACACGGGGAGGTGCCGCTCCTCTAGCCTGGCTGAGGTGTGGCGTGACGGACGCAATGGCCTACAAGGCAATGTCTGAAAGAGCTTCGCTCTTAAAACGACGCTGTCCAGTATTTTCCTTCAAAGTACACGTGTCTACTTGGCCACGGTGAAAAGCCTGTGAGCGGGGCTTCCCAGTACCATCTTTGGTACTGCATTCTTTACATTATTCACAATCTTACAATATTTGCATAAACGGTTTGGTTAAACGATTTGTGATCCCAACAAAAACAATTCAAAAAGTTTTAGGAAAATACCATTTGGAGAAAGACTGAAATGTCGGGTGATTCAATTAAAAACAGGTAACTAAACCCGTTGCGGTAGTTCTTTGAAATAGCTAACTGGGCGTTCCCTTAAAGCTCGCGACATTCGAAGCGCTCTTCCTCCGGATCGTTGATGGGGCTCCATGGTGCAGATCCGTCACCTCTTTGGAGCGTCTGATGTTCAGAACGGGATGGCTTTTGCTCTCCCGTAGTAGAGTACAAGTACTGTATATCGTCAACAGATTTTGTTAATCAAAGAGCTATCGGTTGCGACGCTCTCAGGCCTAACCAAATGTGAGACCCACGGGGTGGCTTTTTGCTCTCCCATAGTAGAGTACTAAGTACCCAATGTATGTAGAATACATCTTTGTCTGGACTTCGGCCGTCACCCGTCTTCAGATGTTCCCGGCTTCAAAGAGCAGGAACAATGGTTGCCAACTACTTGTTCAAACAAGGTCTCAGCATATCACCAGAAAAATGCGCGCTGGTGGACTTCACTCGCAAAGAAATGACCCTTTTTGTCATCTCAATCTGCGGGCGACCGATCTCTTACGCCAGAACCCACCCGTTTCTGGGCATCATTATTGATAGGGACTTCTGTGTGAGGGTGAGATAAACAACAAGAGGGAAGGCAGGGAGGTTAACCAGGCACATGCCCGGTTTGCTACCCTACGCTGGGGGAATAGGAAAGGGGCATAAAGATGAGAGAGAGAGGAAATAGAAGAGAAAGAGAGGGAGAAAAAAAACAAAAAAGGAGGATTGTCAGTCAATCGGCTGGCGTGTATGCAGCGGTGGCACTACACAAAAGTTAAATGTGGTCACGTAGGCCTGTAGTCCTCAAAAAGCACAAGACAGCTTTGACTGCTTTTTGAGCCGACAAAAGGCGATGACGGTGTTCCAGTAGCATCTGCAGAGAGAGTGGCCGATCGTCCAATTGTCGCAATGCGTCCGAAAGCTTCTGTCTTTCAGAGGCAAATCGAGGGCAATGGCATATCAGATGGTCGATGTCTTCTTTGGTGCAGCAGACGTCGCATTCCGCATTGTCGGTCAATCCGATGAGGGTTCTATATGCTTTTGTGAAGGCAACCCCCAACCAAAGGCGGCAAAGAAGTCAAGCTTCACGTCGACGAAGTCCGGATGGAGGTCGAAGTTCCAGTCGAGGGTTTATTTGGTATAGTCTCGTATGTCTTATGTTGGGGGACCTCTGTGCGGGTTCGCATGTGGCCTATATGAAGAAGCGCCTGACCGCTATTTCAAAATTGTTCAAGTTCCTGGCAGGGAAGACGTGGGGGATGTCAGTAGACGCAATGATGGAACTCTCCAGAGCCCTGTTTCTTGGTTTACTGAGATATATCTTGTCCGTGCTTAGCAATACCTGCAAGACCAGTGTTCGTGTTCTACAGGCAGTACGAGCCCAAGCACTGAAATTGTGCCTTGGTCTGCCCAGATATACGTCAACAGAGGCAACAATTGCAATTGCTGGTGACTATCCGATACAAACTCACATTGTTGTAGAAGTCCAAAGAACACACATCAGACACTTCGCACGTGCTCCCTGTCATCAACTTGCACTGTTGCCTTTAAAGAGGCGCCAAGCATCGTTCGCTAAAATGATTGTGAAGTACAACGAGAAACTTCCCTCGGGCTTCACTCCTGCATCTAAACCATCTATACCCCCTTGATGTATTATTCGACCCACAGTGCATCTTAGTGTACCAGGGATCCGGAGGTAATCTGAGCTTTCATCGCCCGTGCTGAGACAACTGTCTCTTTTTTTTTGCACGACAAATATTCAGACAGTGTACATATATATAACGATGGCTCTACGAACCACCAGTGTTCATCAGGTGCAGTAGTTGTCCCTAGCAAGAGGTGACAACATCAGCTTTAGGACTGACCACTCCACGGCATCTACAGCAGCAGAAGTAGCTGGTTTGCGCGCTGCACTTTGTGTGGTCAATCGGGAACCACCGCAACAATGGTCGATTTTCAGCGACTCAAAAGCTGCCCTACAATCTGTGCTCTCAGCACTGCGTCGCGGGCCGTACGAACAGCTTGTTTGCGAAATTCGATGCCTTCTCCACATTTCACACGAGAAAGAGCATCATGTGACGTTGCATTGGCTGCCAAGTCATTGCGGTGTCATAGCGAACGAACATGCCGATACTTCCGCGCGGGAAGCTCTTGAGGGAACGCAAGAAGAAGCCTTACCACTATCGGGACCAATGCAGCCAGTAATTTTCGACGACTAGCGCGTGAAATCACGTTTTCACTATGGTTCCCACCAAGCAACAAGACGAATCGTCAACGCCACCTGTCCTCTTTGATGACTCTCCGCATGCCCACTAGGCTCGACCGAAGAGAAGCCATCCTTCTTCATCGCTCATGGCTAGGAGTGCCATTTACAAAATCTTATTCCTTTGTCATAGGAATGGCCGACAATGCTCTCTGCGATGCCTGTCATTGCGAAGAGACGCTACACCACATTTTGTGCGACTGTCCGTTGTATGACATCCAGAGACAGTCACTGGCGTCCGTTCTTTCGCGCATCGACAACACCCAAATGTCTGTGGACACTATTCTGTCAAGTTCCTGAGAGAAGACTTTGCAACAGAAGGCGACAAAAGCTCTGTTGAAATTCCTACGCGACACGGACTTGAAAAAGCGGCTGTAACAGCAATGTCACACACCGCGAAAGACAAGACTGGACTATGACTGAGTGTGCGCGCGTGTGCTGCGGAACCTGCTGCGTTTATCTCTCTTCCCTCTCTGCTCTCTATCTTTCATATCCTCCATTTCCCTCTCCTGCGCAGGGTAGCAAACCGGCTGCCCATAGGCTGGTTAACCTCCCTGCCGTTCTTTTTCTCCGATTTTCCTTCCTTTCCTTCCTAAATCGTTACTACATTTTAAACACAAGGTCTATAGGAATGGATTTAGATGTCCCACTGTAAAGTACTAAATACTCCAAATCGTTAAACACTTTTTTTAAACACACATCAGTCCCACGGGATGGCTTTACGCTCGCCTATAGCAGAGTGCCAAGTATTCTGAATTGTTAACCACATTATCTAAACACGCCAGAATGTTCGAGCGTATATTTGACGGGGACGGCTTCATGCTCTCCCGTAGTTGAGTATGATGTACTCTAAATAGTTGAACACTTTTTGGGACGAAGCTGCTTATATCATAACCTGGTCGGTCGTCCTTCCGTGCTGCATAGCCACCATATTCGAGGAGTGAATGATGATGAGTGGGGCGAATCGTCCGTCCGTCCGATGCATGCACTAGTGTGATAGGAGTGGATGGACGGACGGAAGCATGGACGTATGAACACACGGACGGACGGACACTTCGCTCCACTCATCATCATTCACCCCGTGGCTATGACGTGATTTTTTTTCTAAGCACGCAGTTTTGCGCTCCTTTCGGTCACGTACTCAACACTCCAAATAATAATTAGAAGAAATGACAACTTATACACGAAGCACATGATGATGAGTGGGGGGAAGCAACTGTCAGTTTGTCTGCGCTTTCGTCCATCCGGTCGTTCATGCTTCCGCCTGTCCGTC
The DNA here is from genome assembly GCF_013339725.1 of Rhipicephalus microplus. Classification (NCBI taxonomy): domain Eukaryota; kingdom Metazoa; phylum Arthropoda; class Arachnida; order Ixodida; family Ixodidae; genus Rhipicephalus; species Rhipicephalus microplus. Next base: position 116,251,057 of record NC_051167.1, read on the forward strand.
CGTCCGTCAATGCGTCCGTGCGTGCGTCCGTACGTGTATCCATTCGTCCGTGAGTCCATTCCTGCGTCAACCCGTACGTGCGTCTGCCCGCCCTTCCGTTCGACCGTCTACCTGCCCGTCCGCGCATCAGTCTGTCTCTCCATCTGTGAATCTGTCCATCCATCCGTTCGTCTAGTGAACACTCTTAGCACCACCATCTTGCATCTATCCATCATATATTCGTCAAATAAAAGTATTGCCGTCGAGTGGACATTCCAAGGGCTAAACGAGATGTGGCACGGCCGGACTAGAGGAGCGGCACGTGAGCACTTTCTTACGGCCAGTGCTTCGTGTCTAGTTCCCACCTTTATATAACGAGTAGGTAAGTAAGGCATATGAGGAGAAGGGTAGAGTGCATTGCATAGTCTTGTATAGCATAGCAAAGGGTTGAGGGAAGAAAGGGAACAAAACGCAACCAGCCATGTACAATATAGAATATTCTCCGTATGGCATCTGGGTGCCACCATCTTGGTCTGTTAATCCTATGTTTTGTAGTCTTTTGTACACCACCAGGAAAACCAATGAAGTCAGGAAATATGATCCGGTCATTTCCATACGTAGGCATCTACTGCAACAGCATTCGTTCAGTTGGTAAATATTAAAAAAAACACACACGATTGTTAAGAGCCCAGTAAGGCGTCATCAAACAGCACTTGCCTATAGACCATTTGTAAAATGGTCTATAGGCAAGTGCTGTTTGAGTGAAGTCAGAGCGAGCTAGAGGGTTAGACCACCATCTCCATGTTTTGTCAATCTGCGCACCACCTGTTCCTAACTGTCCCTAGTTTTCCATGGTGCATCGTGGGGCCCAAAATCTAACCATCTGGCTGGCTCAGTAACATATGGGAGGCTCAAATTTATTATCATTCATACCCGAGGCATCAAAAAGCACGGCGGCCTTTACAAAGCGGTTGAAGTGAATTTTTTAGTCGCAAGAGTCTGCGTACGCTCGTAAAGTCGTACGTTTCTCGCTGGCTTTATCTGGTACTGTTTTGTATAACTTCTTCTTTGAAAGGAGCAGCCTTGTCATCTCTGTCAATGTTCAATTCAAGTCCACTTACTCTGAAAAAGAATCCTATAGCAAGGTCGCAGTGAAACATGACAAGGAATAGGAACGGCGAAAAATAATAAATGCTGGAGCGCAACGTCTTAAAACAACCATGTAATTATGAATAATGCCATAGTGGAGAGCTCCGGAAAATTACCATGTCGTACGGCATGTCACGGAGTTAATTTAGATCAGGTTAGGATCGGTTATATTACCCTAGTGTTCAACGCACAGTGTGGACAAAGATTCCGCATACTCACTTGTTTGCGAAATATCTGTTGTGCTGGAGCACCTGAACTTCCAGGACTTCGTACTTCTCCACAGGCCTTCCCACCGGCCACTCGAAGTCCTGCACCAGTGACACGTTTGAACCAGTTAGAACTTTGAAAATGATAGCTGCAAATAAACAAGAAAACAGAAACGAAGCTCTACTACAATAAACCTGAGTGAGAGATAATAAATATTTATTCATATTTTTTATTAGTAACTAAAGCGAGTGGGGTCCTTTATACAGAACTCTACTCGCCATAGCGGCTCACCGGGCCTGGTCCAAGTTTGCCAGTCGGCTTCCCAAGGCCTGATCTGAGAGTGTTGCCTCCCTCCTGAGGAAGTGCATTGGGCGGACACCCAGCGATCGCTGTTCCTAGAGTTCCCACTTAACCATTTACCTAGCCATCGATGACGCCAATGTTCGAGGTATGCGCAAGTAGAGTTTCCCACATACGAGTGGAACATGGTTGGGAAGATTCGCCAGCTCGGTGGGTGATATGTGCGTTACATTTTACGGCGACACTTCGTCGACTCCCTGCTTCTTACGGCGGGCGAGGCGCGCGTCATCTTCAGCGAGTTCCGCCAAGTTCTTTCACCCTTCAGTTGTATCGTTTTGGAGAGCCGGTGAGAAGAAAAATTGTACGCTCTGCGAGGCGGTGGCCCCCCCTCACGCGCGGTGAAGAAATTAACCACATCTCGTCCAATAGTTTTTGGCAAGTCGTCCTATTATCACGATTATATGTTGGTTACTTTCGTTAATTGTGTTATTTTATTCGTGGCTCCCTCATTTACATCCGACTTTGAGCATTGGTGACCTTGTTATGGCCTGTATTGAGCGCCGTATTTTGATCGCGACTACGCCATATGAAATGCACAGATGGATAACGAGCCAGGCCCCGAAAGTCCTCCGCACTTTGAAGATACATGTTGGTGCAGTCTTATAATTTGGGATGTTTTCTTCAATGTATATCGAAATGCCTTCACTTCCTCATTTTTGTACAGCTGGATAATTCTTGACTTGGGCGAGATTTTAGACCAGTCATTATCGTTGTCTTCATGGCTACGTGCTTGATGACTGCAGTCACCTCGATCATTACAGACATTGATATGCTCATGATTACGTTCTCGTCGCTCATGATTATATTGCTGTAGTTAACAACATCACCCTAATTCATTTGTGGCGTCATCAATTTCATATATGATCATCGTCATTTTACTAGCCACGCTGTCACAGAACGAGCGCTAAAAATGGGCGCGCCGCCAATTTGTCGCGACGAAACGCCAGAGTGACGCCGCGAGGTGAAAAGAAAAAGAAAACAAACATCTAAAGGCTCCCCGGGCGCGCGCTCTCCCCTCGGAAGCGTGGCTTCGTCGACGAACCTCCTCACCCCACATCGGCGGCCGAGCAAGGCCGCGGAATTTCTGGAACGAAACAGGCATGGTCACGCCGGGTTAAGTCATCCATCGCGGAAAGCATTCCAACCGTCTCGCCCCCTCCCCAGCCTTCGCTGCGTATCGCGCTGACGAAATGACGAGAACTTTCTGGAATGTCGTGCGGAAGGTATTTAACCGAGCAGCGGAGACGAGAGGAGGAGAAGACGGAAGTTAGCGCCAGAGCGCGTAGGGATTCCGCCGTGTAGTCGGCGAAGGTTTTGTCCATAGGGACAAAGCAGGAGAAGAAGAGGATTTCCACCTGGGGGGTGAAGGCTCGAGCTACAGGCAAGAGCGTGTGTTTACCGCTATCGAGCGAAGACACGTGGCGACAACTGCGTGTGTGAAGCCGACGTGTTCCGGCGAAGAAGTTTGAAGCTTGGAGAGTGGCCTATTGAAGACGTGAGGTTTCCTGGAAGAAAAACTTCGGCGAGGTTTCCTGGAAGAGAAACTTCGAGAACTGCGGAACGACAACAACGCTGGACTTTGAGTGAGTGATTCTCGGAAGAGTATCATCTAGACTTTGGTTCTAAGAACTTTGGACTGAATAGGTTTTCTATCTCTTTAGTCTTTAAGTGTCTTGGTTCTTCAATGCATGCGACTGCATTGTAGTGCGTATTGTTGTCTGTGTCCGTTGTTTCAAGTGTGGCTGATTGTACTGTGTAGTACGTTGTTTGATTGGTTTGATTGGTGACATATTGTATGCAACTATTGTGGAGTGTGCATTTTTGTGTATTGTTTTCGATCTGCCATTATTGAGAATATAATTCTGTTTGTTTAACAACTCTAGGCTCTGCCTTGTTCTTTGGGCCACAGCCGGCGTCCGCTGGCGCGCCAAAAAGGACCACTTCTAAGTTGTCCACGCTTTCGTGGTGCGGTTCGGGGGGCCGATACTTCGGCCCTTGGAATTAGCCCGGCGATTGCCTCCCTAATAAATGGGAACTGTGTGTGACAATTAATCTGGCGTCCGCGACACAGGACCTTTTCGTGCACAGTGTGTCCAAAGTAGTGAGAAAGAGCCTCGAGTTGTTGATACTGCTAACGGAACGATATTGTGTGTTGTTCAGTGTTCTCGTTAACGAGCGCAGGGAAGTGTTCCGATAGAGTGATTTAGGCAGATACCTTTTACACGCGGCAAGGTTTTATTTGCGAGACAAAATGAATCTCGAAAAGTTAGTAGCTCTCGGTGAGAAGATGGGTCTTTCTGGCGCCGAACTACGGAAGTGGGTAAGCCAGAAGGAGAAAGAGGCGGTGGAGCGAGAGAGGTTGGCAGCTGAGAGGGCCAAGGAAGAAAAAGCAGCTGAGTTGGAGCGAGAGAGCTTCGCAGCTGAGAGAGCGAAAGAAGAAAGAGAGCAGCAATTGAAATTGGAGCTGGAGAGAGAAAAGTTGGCAGCTGAAAGGGCGAAAGAAGAAAGAGAGGCAAAGGAGTGACAGCTGAAAGAAGAAAGAGAGGAAAGGGAACGGCAGCGGCAGCACGAGATGGAACTCGAGCGGCTCCGTTTGCAACAGCGAAGTGAACTTACCGTCCAAGCTAGAGTTGAAAGCAGCGAACGGGAAGATCACGGCTTCCGCTTGAACCCAAGCAAGCTGCTCGTAGCGTTTGATGAAAGGAAGGACGACCTAGACGCGTACCTCCACAGATTTGAGACGATTGCGAGGAGCCAGAATTGGCCGGAACAGCAATGGGCAACTGCTTTGAGTACTTGCTTGAGTGGCGAAGCGCTCAGTGTGTACGGTAGGCTGACGCCGACCGATGCAGCCAACTATGCCAAGGTGAAAGCTGCTTTGCTAAAGCGATTTAGATTTACTGTGGAAGGATTCCGGGACAGATTTCGGACAGGAAAGCCACCTGATGGTGAGACGGCTACGCAGTATGCCGCCCGACTTTGCCATTATTTCGACAGATGGATTGAACTTTCAGGGACAGCACAGGAGTACGATGAGCTTAGAGAGCTCCTACTAGAGCCCAAGGTGAAGCCGCGGCGCAAGAGACAGCGAATGAGAAGATGATCGAGTTGAATGATTTCACGGGTCGAGCAACTGGACTTACGTCGGCAGGACCCGAACCGACCGACAGTGTAAAAGTGACGGAGTCGGCCAGCCAGGCCCAATGCCGTGACATGAACAAGCTGGTAAATAAACCGACAGGACCCGTTGAACGTTATGACCCGTTAACGGTGTCGGAAGTGACCACGATGGCTGAGACGCCGCCTCAGATACCGTCGTTGGAAGGGGCTCGCCGGAACAAAATGAGCAAAAACAATAAGAAGAGATCAAGCGAGCACCGCTAGAAAAGACGCAAGCGCCGCTCGAAATACACAGGATAGGTGCTGAGGTGGAATCGGAATGTGTTTGGCAGGGCTGAGTGCCATATGTTGTGTTAGTGTTCTTGTTGTGCTGTGCCGCAACTGTATGTTGAGTGAGTCAAAATGTTTGTTACGGTGATGTAATGTATAGTAATGATGTTAGTATAGTAATTGTTGTAATGAGAGAAATTTATACATTTGTATTGTTTGGAATCTGTGATGAAGTGTTGTAGTCATGTACCTGTGGCTATATTTCATGTGTTGTGGAATTGAACTACAATGTACGATTGTATTGAGCGACCTATTGCGAATGTGAAGTGTCAAGGTCGGCGGTTTGTGTTAGTCTTTCAGAGTGTGTGGCGACAGTTCGCGCTCGTTTGTGTGGTTTTGAATATTATGAGATAATATTCTTAAAGTGGGGGGCAGTGTCACAGAACGAGCGCTAAAAATGGGCGCGCCGCCAATTTGTCGCGACGAAACACCAGAGTGACGCCGCGAGGTCAAAAGAAAAAGAAAACAAACATCTAAAGGCTCCCCGGGCGCGCGCTGTCCCCTCGGAAGCGTGGCTTCGTCGACGCGGCCGAGCAAGGCCGCGAAATTTCTGGAACGAAAGAGGCGTGGTCACGCCGGGTTGAGTCATCCATCGCGGAGGGCATTCCAACCGTCTCGCCCCCTCCCCAGCCTTCGCTGCGTATCGCGCCGACGAAATGACGAGAACTTTCTGGAATGTCGTGCGGGAGGTATTTAACCGAGCAGCGGAGACGAGAGGAGGAGAAGACGGAAGTTAGCGCCAGAGCGCGTAGGGATTCCGCCGTGTAGTCAGCGAAGGTTTTTCCATAGGGACAAAGCAGGAGAAGAAGAGGATTTCCACCTGAGGGGTGAAGGCTCGAGCTACAGGCAAGAGCGTGTGTTTACCGCTATCGAGCGAAGACACGTGGCGACAACTGCGTGTGTGAAGCCGACGTGTTCCGGCGAAGAAGTTTGAAGCTTGGAGAGTGGCCTATTGAAAACGTGAGGTTTCCTGGAAGAGAAACTTTGGCGAGGTGTCCTGGAAGAGAAACTTCGAGAACTGCGGAACGACAACAACGCTGGACTTTGAGTGAGTGATTCTCGGAAGAGTATCATCTAGACTTTGGTTCCAAGAACTTTGGACTGAATAGGTTTTCTTACTCTTTAGTCTTTAAGTGTCTTGGTTGTTCAATGCATGCGACTGCATTGTAGTGCGTATTGTTGTCTGTGTCCATTGTTTCAAGTGTGGCTGATTGTACTGTGTAGTACGTTGTTTGATTGGTTTGATTGGTGACATATTGTATGCAACTATTGTGGAGTGTGCGTTTTTGTGTATTGTTTTCGATCTGCCATTATTGAGAATATAATTCTGTTTGCTTAACAACTCTCGGCTCTGACTTGTTCTTTGGGACACAGCCGGCGTCCGCTGGCGCGCCATAAAGGACCACTTCTAAATTGTCCACGCTTTCGTGGTGCGGTTCGGGGGGCCGATACTTCGGCCCTTGGAATTAGCCCGGCGATTGCCTCCCTAATAAACGGGACGTGTGTGACACACGCAACTCTCAGCGTCTCTCGGGCACATCATGCTATAACTCGAGGTGCGACTGAGTAGAAGGAGCTCACACTCCTGGCGAAGTGAACACCGGCCACCGCAGCCGCTCCACTTGAACAGTTCAAGTAAAGGTAGTGAAATTGACATGTCCATGTTGGCCGCATTCACATCTCTCTCGTTCCTCGCTACTCATCCATCAAAGAAAGAAAGTGAAAAAAAAGCCAGTGTGCATGTTGATATCCACGGGAAATTAAAATCATTGCCCACGAGGAGGTTCTATACTATGCCTTTTCCTTGGTTGCCTAAGAAATAGCGGGAAGTGCGCCGGAGCAAATAAGAAACGTAAAAAAACTGAAGAGAGAAAAGAAATACTTTGTGCAACTGAAGCATAAAGAGACTTCGTAAAGTTATTAGCGCTATGAGAACTGCACGAGGGGTGGCTTCTACATAATATAGTGTACTTGAAGGGTAACTAATTGACAATCACGACTATGAAAGTACAGGGAGTGACGTTTGTGAAGAATATTATATAAATGCGAAGGAGTTAAAGTGGCTGAAATTACAGTAGGCCAACGGGCACTTCATTTTTCACATTTATATCACCGTCACACTACTAAAAATTACGTCACCTATATTCCTCTTGGCTTGACTGTCTGTTAGTTATCATCAACTGTCTGCCTAACTAGAAAAAAATTGAATTTTTATGATTTCCTTCTCTTGATTATCTGAAATCCTTCAACGAGTGCCGTAATTAGATTTCATTTAGATGCGGCCGCAGTGATGGGTAATCAAACCGTGGTAACCTGTGTCTTGACGTCACCCCAGTATTAGCATGTGAAACCCAATAGTACTGAACCTGTGTCACCTTTTTACCAAACATGCATCAACGAAGTGGCCACAAATTTCTTTTTTTAAGACTTTGAAAGTGTAGTCGCGTGTCTGTAGTACTGCTCTCGTAAGGTATTACAAAATATAGTGCTATATTTCCACTGATCAAAAAATGACCTTTAGGAAACAGGATCTAAGAAGTGTTAAGAAGTGTTCCCTTTCATTTTCCGGTCTTTTTTTTTCGTTCCTGTTTCCTTTTTGTAACGTGTCTTTTATATTACAGTTTATACCCTTACTTCTTTTTCCAGCCCAGGGTACCCAACCAGTATGCGAAGTGGCTAACCAGCCAATACTGATTCCCTCCATTTTTTTCTTGCTTCTTAAACGAACACTGGATTTCTTGCAAACACAATTACCTCATACTGGTCAATGTTTTGTAGCAAACACTCTCGGTTTACGCCTCGCCGCGGTGGCATACTGGCTAAGGAACTCGGCTGCTGACCTGCAGGTCGCGGGATCGAATCCCGGCTATGGCGGCTGCATTCTCGCTGAAGACAAAATGCTGTAGGATTGTGTGCTCAAATTTTAATGCACGTTAAAGAAGACAAGGTGGTCGAAATGTCCGGCGCGCTGCATTACAGCGTCTCTCATAATCACACGATGGTTTTGGAACCTTAAACCCCACATACCTTTTGTCTTCGTGTTTACTCACAGTAATTTTTAAGCAGTTATTTGACCTCGCTACACTTATCTCGTGGTTTTTAAATCACCAGTAGCAAATTTTGCATCTCTAACAAAATAATAAACTCTTTATCTCGAACTCCACTGCACCACCTCAGTAAGAAGAAGACTACAAATATGTAACGTCCACATTGAGAGCCTTACCTCATTAGACCGTCCTTTCGAAAAAAGGGCAGCATCCACAGAACGGAATGCTTGATTAGAATTACGAATGCACGCGCATTACCGAGGACACGTTAATGGATTCTCGGCTAGCGCTTCTCACAATGCCGAATCGTCTTAAGATTTGGCGTGCGCAGAATCTGTGCTCGAAACTTGAAAGTCCGGAGGAGTGCGCCTTAAGTCGGCCAAGTAGTAACAAGCTAACCGCGCCTCGAATCGCACTTTTTATTTATTTAGAATAGACAACAAAGCTTTCCATTTTCGCATTCGAAAGGCCACCTGAACTCCCTTTCCTACACCTGCAACATTCACTCCCGGTTCAGGATTTGTCCGGAGTAGGTTGAGCCCATAATTAGGTACATCCACGTGCCTGAGAGTTTTGAAACTTGTTACTCCTCGACTGACGGAACATAAAAAATGCATTTATCGAATTTTGTTCCAGTTATTCATTGTTTTTATTTATTGAAATTAGGAATTGCATTTTTCGAACGCAGGTGTGCGCACTGGCTGCTGCAAGTTTATTTCCGAGATAAGAAGGAAAGGAAATGTACTCAAATAGGTTAAAAGTCGAGACGAAATCCTATCTTTAGATAAATTGGCTGGCTGCCTATAGAAAGGCGTTCAAAACGTGCCCCCCCCCCCCTCCCGATAGAAATCGTGAGGACATGCGAATTCATTGCACTACTTCCATAACGATGTTTCGCACTTGAGAACCCAGCATTAGATAAAAAAGGGTTATCTTTTTTTTTCTCACACTGTGCAGCCACCGTTTGCCACACTTGGCGTTTTTTGTTTGTTTGTTTTTTGAGAAAAACGAGGTATGCGTTTCCAGCTCTATTAGCTAGCATGTACGGTTAAAAACTACTATGAAGTGAACAAAACAAACAGCGTTCTCGGGCCTTCGTCGTCATTTCACAGCGGCGTCTCGAGCACACATTTCCGGATGTTCTGGAGAGGCGCCCAGCCAGCGAACGGTCGAGAGTGAGACGTGAGTGGTCCGGAAAGCGGAGCGCATGGAGGAGAGAGATTGAACGGGAGAAAAGAAGCGGCGAAGCATTGAGCCTACCCTCTCCTACACTCTCCCGCATCACTTGCTGTGGTGGCTAGGGGCGAGAATAAGCGCGCACGCCCGCAGCTGTTCCTAGGAGAGAGGGACGAGTGAGAGCAGAGAGATGACACCTGCCGGCACGCAGACACCATCGCGGACATAGCCGGATGCCTGACATAGCCCGACTAAGAAATGCATTCGCAATAAAAAAAATCTTTATTGTGTACAAACATAAATTATGCGTTGCAAGTCGGTCTTCAAGGATCCATTCACATTTTTACTGTCTTACATAGCAAAAAAAAACAATTCTTTATAAAACGTTGTGAGCGATTTGGAGTACTTGGTACTGCAAATCTACTATGGGAGTGCAGAAAGCCGCCCCGCATCGGGAAACTAAGAACAATAAAAAATAACATTTTCCGTGTGTTTGGAAAAAGTTGTTAATGATTTAGAGTACCTGGTACTCTACTATGGGAGAGCAAAAAGTCATCCCATGGGCACCACCTACAACTGCTTTTTGATCCTGTGTGTTTAGAAAAAAGTTGTCAAGAATTTAGTGTACAAGATACTCTACTATGGGAGAGCAAAGAGCCGTTCCGTGAGCCTACCTCTGATAAGGCTGCAGCAAAACTAAGAGGCAATGCCTTTCCTTTGAACAGAATGGCGATGAAGAACATTTAGAAAAGACGTATTCAAGACCCACCCATATGCCCATTGCAGAGAATGTGTAAAAAAAAGAAATTTGACAAGTAAACGCTGCTTATGAAACTGCTGAAATATGCACCACACGCCAAACTACTTTCAACGTACTTCCTTTTAACTAGCTTTGCGATGAGGTCTCGCAATTCCTACGAAAACCATGATTATGTCAGCCAGTACAGAGGGCTTTTCTGTGGGATTTCTCACAGCGACTTTTTGTACTTTTTTTCACGTCACACTCGTTGCTTAGGTAGCTCGGGATCACCGAAGCGCTCGCTACTACCTGCAGCATCTTTCATATAATATGACCACTTTGTGAAGCGATGGTGGGGCGTGTTGTACTTGGAGAGGCCGGTATGAAAAAATTTAGCTACGTTGTGGCGACAGGGAAAATCCTTAGGTTTATCCTGTTCGACAACGAGCGCATGCATAAAACTACTGACGTAGGGTGCTTACGTCATTGAAGACGGCGTCTTCTTCCATGTTCTCGCAGACCTTTGTGTGGTGAGAGACACCTGAAACGAAACCCGAAAGAATGAGATCAGAAAACTTCGAACGTAACCAAGTAAGCACAACCCTTGGTAAAAGAAAGCACACCTCAGTGTTGGTGTACCGTTGACAAATGTTGGTTATGGATGGATAAGTGCCGCCTAGCACTCGCAACCGCTAATCACTGCTCCTATTACCAGTGGTGGCATCGCTCTAACTCCTAGGAACAAAACATTTTGCCTCCGTAAAGGTTTCGTTTAAGTCGAAAGCCATAGATTGCTCATCCAACACGAGACGTGACCTCGAGCGTTGGCAACATCACCGCTACTCAGGCAGAAAAAAATCATCGTTACGTGACGTCATCATATGACGTCACAGGTCACAAACGTATGTGACGTTATCGAAGAACATCCTCACTAGGTCGAAGGCCAGCCGATCCCAGAGGACCTGCGAAACCACGCGAGGCTAAAAATCTTGCATTGCCAATGGTCTCTGAGGCAATGTGTAAACATGATGATCATCGTGAAAAGCTTTTGGTGGGGCAGTAGGGGGGCAGGGGGAGAGAGGATAATCACTATCGGCTCGCATGAAAAACATTGATTTCACCTTCAAGTCGGTTTATACAAGCGCATAAAGGGAGCATCTGACTTTTTGAAGTTTGCGGTCGTTCTTTGTTTGAGCTCTTTGGATCAGTTTTCACATGCGCACTGGTTTCCTCCATAAGTTGACCTTCGGTGTCGCGAAATGTTATGGAAAAGGTGCATTCAGGATTATTTCTCAGCCGCTGGTTGGCATTGAGAAGACCCGTGAAACAACAATTCTGTCTGACTATATACCTTCGCAAGCGCCATTTGTTCCACGGCTCCTTCACTAATGCGGATATTCGGAATAATGTCATAAGTCTGTAGTGTATGCATGCTTCTAAATCGGGTAAGCAGTGCTGAGCAAGAAGCACTCTTCTTGGAAAGTAGGAATGTAAGTTTTGATGGGTATGTAGCATAGACAGTACAGGAAGCTTCTACAGAGTTCGCTAGCACTTCGACTGTATATTCTTATAAGTCGTAAGGAATATGCATGCCCCAGAAGGACGATGAAGACGACGAATGCACAAGTGCTCGTGTTGTTGCTGTTCCGTCATCTTTGTAGCACCTGTTTCTATCGGTTTGTGGGTATTTCGTAAACGCATTTCATTCTTTTGAATATCGTCACCGGCGTGACAATATTTGCGCAGTGAGACAAGAAAACTGCCACATTGTCGTGTCTAACATATACAAACAATACATTTTCGTTGCCTCTTTCGTGCGTGCACGCGCGCGCGTGTGTGTGCGTGTGTGTGTGTGTGTGTGCGTGCGTGTGCGTGTGCGTGTGTGTGTGTGTGTGTGTGTGTGTGTGTGTGTGTGTGTGTGTGTGGTGTGTGTGTGTGTGTGTGTGTGTGTGCACGCGCGGCAGAGACAGACCGAAATAAAGCGGGTATTTGTGTGTTTTCCTCCTTTCCTTGTTTCTTTTTCTCTAGGGGTATTTGAAGCGCAAAACAGAAAATCTAGTCAGACGCATATTTGCTTTCGGAGTAGCATAGCACAGTAAAAATTCTCTGGTCGTAAAAAGTGCTACTTGAAGTTAGAACCCGTTGCCTCAGGCGTAGTTCTAACATCCGTGGCCACGCCCCTATATATTTGTGAAAGAAATTTGCATGCATACATATTCGGGGAAAAAACAGCAGGAGCACGAGCGTCGTGACTTCGTAGAACGTACGTGTTGACACACGGGGAGGAAATCCTCAACGCTTGCCAACTCGTATATATGGATATGAAGCGTTGTTCTCACTCGAGATAATGCGGAAGGCGAATTTCAAACAATGTGTGCCCATGATGTGTTCTTTATTTATTTCTGTGTCGTTGTCTCGTTTATTTTCCAGCAAGCAGCTACTTGAATGGCGAACAGCTCCCTGTGATATTAGCAAAGTAAGTTTCAGAAAGTTTGCATGTGAAACCCATGATCTGATTAATATACGCGTGGCTTAATGCGGCAGAACTCTTGAATAACTTTCACGACAATAGTATTGCCTTCAATTTTTCATATGTTCTTTACTGAAACCCTATATAGGCGAGTTTATTTTCTTTTCTCATACTGTAGGCCTGTAAGCCGTTACAGGGTGCGGCAATAGTAGCACTTTGCAAGATATGCAGTACATATTAAATAAAAAAGGCATTTCAAAGAATAAAGAAAAATGCATCAGTAACAATAAAACAAGAACAGAAACCAATAATTGAAACAAACGTTGGCATACACATGAAAATAGTTTGAAAATAGCGCCTTCATGTCAGCACCGGCCACACCATTTTGATAGTTTCTGGTGTGTAACGTCTCAAAAGCACGATGTGATTATGAGCGACGCCGTAGTGGAGGGCTCCGAAAATTTCGACCATCTCACGTTTTTTAACGTCCATTGACATCACACAGTACACGGTCCTACACCGTTAAGCCTCCAGGCGAAAGCGACCTCCGCGGCAAGGATTGAAAAGTACCACTGACTGGGCGAATTGGTGCATAATAAAATGATATTGCTTTAGCTCAGCTCAGTTTGAGCGTGAAGAAAAGATGCTATACAGTCAAGAAGGGAAACAAACAGACGACAGGATAGAAGCCGCGGCTTTAGGGTCAGTAGCCTAGCACCTCGATTATTGATCCACTTCAGTGGACAGGCAACATCATTTTGCTTAACAATCAAAACAGTTCGCTTCCGTGAAACAGTGCTTACCGTGCTCGTATGCTCATGCACCCAAAGGGCTTTATTATAGTCGCAGCAGCCATACTTCGATGGAGGTGAAATACTTGAATTCCCGTTCACTTTGCGATGTCGGTGCAGGTTAAAGAACATCAGATGGTCACAGAATCCAGAGCGCTCGAGTACGGCGTGCCCCCTAACCATATCGTTGGTTTCGGATGGGTAAACCTCGCACATTAACAAACGAAGCGAATTCAAAATAAAACTGACCAACCGTTCAACTCTTTGAAGGTTGACGAAGGGAGAAGCAGTTCAGCCTTTCAACTTTCGTGCTTTTTCGTGTAGAGGTAACGCGTAATTCCGAAACTAGCCAATGACACAGCCTATATGGATCTAAATCTGAAACGTTTCTTGCAAAAGTCCTTCTTTAGCGTACAGTGCTCCTTTATAGGGCTTTCCTGTATTCACGCGTAATCATCGTTTGTTATGCCGCAACTAGCGCCGTCTTGTCTGGCTTGCCATGCGCGCTTGACGGTTCGTACAACAACTTTAACAAACATTTGTAACCTGTTCATTGATAAAGACCTCGAAATATCTTTTGCGGTGCTCCACAGTAGCCGCTATGCCTCCACAGCTTAAATGGCAAAGCATTGGTTAGCTCAACCAGTAAAGTTTCGGAAGCATATAATCCGAAGGATTATTCGCATATGGATGAAAATAACATTATCATGTTGACGTTTTGTACGCAGTGTACTGATTTCGTTTTCAATCTCCGGCTCACATTTGTTTATTAATTGCAGTTTCAACGTGTACTTCTGTGAAGTGTCACTGCCCTAGAGTGTCATATTGCCGAACCATAGCTGAAGTGGTGTGTTGGTTCGAATCCCCTCGATATTTTTTTGTCATTTCGCTTGAGCATTTATACACGTACACGTACAAACGCATGCACGAACATGCATAAACTATTACTCAAATGCCTTCCCCCTCCCCGAAACAAAAAAAAACATAAAAAGGGCTGGCTATGCCTCTGCACATTTCCATGTTTGCCACTCGACTGCTACCACTGTGACTTTTCATTCAATTTTTCTGCTTTTTTATCGAGCTTTATTCTTTATTCTTAATTCGAAGTATACCTGCAGCGCCCGAAGGCGTTAGTTTCAATTACAGCAGACACTTGTACACTTGTGAGCCCATTCCACTCATGTATTGTTCTGACAAAAAAAGAATTTGCAAAAATTCCAGTCCTGGGACGGTATTCCCTCAGTTTAAAAGGATGATCGATTCGATTTGACAAATAATACGGCGTCTGTAAATACATATCCTTATTGATTCCAGTTTTATTATTAAATATTGGATTGAAAAGTTTTAATCGCAATTTTCTTCTACGCGATGAAATCAGCTCCCAATTCAATTCTTGTTTCATAGCGGTAGAGCTTTCCCGCCATTGATACCGTCCCAGGACGAACCTGCGAACTAGTCAAGCTGTTTTGAGCACGGCTTTTTTTTTTTGTCATTTCTTTCTGTAGAACGAAAACACTTGATTACACTTAATTTGATTTCACGGTAGGTTTGTTGCACCACATACCAGCGCCAGTTGGTCGAAATTTCTCGAGCAGAATGCTATGACGTCCCTGATAAGCATATAGTGGTTTCGGGACGTAAAACCACAGCCATTATTAATGTGTCGTTGTGTCTGGACCCATAGAACGCTAAGTAGGTCTGATTTATAATTAAGAAATACTCATGTGATCGACCGGCCTTACTGAACGGTTGTAGCTAGGACGCCTTTCCTGTGTGTGTTTTCGTTTTCACATAAGTGCGCGGTGCGTTTTTTTCCCTATCTACACCCTCTTTCTTGCCCCTATTTCCCCGCCCCCAGCGCTGGGTAGCAAAACACATGCCAATATCTGGTTAACCTCCTGGCCTTTCCTTTCTTTCTTTCTCTCTCTCTACTCATGCCGAGCTTGGGTACATAATATCGCGAACTGTGCGTCTGGAAATGTATCATGTCAAACACTTAAGCCACACTGATATTTGAGAGAACTTTGTTTAGAAATTTGTCCCCGGTGGTTACGATATTACCTAACGCGAAACTAGAACGCAGTAGTGAACACCCGTGTGCTTCAAGTGGCGAACAAGTGCCAATAACAATAATCTATCTATCTATCTATCTATCTATCTATCTATCTATCTATCTATCTATCTATCTATCTATCTATCTATCTATCTATCTATCTATCTATCTATTTCCTACTCTAATTTCATCTTCCATTACGTATTTGCTACATCCGCCCACTCTGTTCATAATTTATTGCTTTTCGTGAGCAAGCTATTGCAGTAATCTGCAATGTGATAGCAAAGCGGCTTACCAAACGTACTCAGATCACGTCACCTGTGCATGCGGTAATAACGGCAAGCGAAGTAGGGCAGCGACTGGAGAGTATTTTTAGAAGCACCCTTAGGTTTAAGACATCATCCTTCACCTTGCTAATTTCCGGAGAGTATCTTATTTAAGTGGTCTTCGGCTCCCAAGTTACCAAGTTTATTCGACACCGCTACGCAATCTTATTAACCTCCTGACAAGGACCACCCTTGGAACGTGTCAGCCGCTGATTCAATCCCAAGGGAAGAACGCGTTCAAACGTTAAACCTATGAAGACACTCGTCTTTTATCGGAAGGATTTTCAATTAACCGTCTTCAAGTTTCGTATTTTACTGCAGGTGTTCACACCTCACAGATCCCTTAATGGGGAAGAGGCCACTGACCTTAGAAAAATTCAAACGGATGTATTTCCGCACCTACTGAAGTTACACGCGATACATCCAACTCTTTACCCGGCTGTATGTCCGTGGTGCGGCGGAAGACCGACTCTCTACCACATATCGTGGGGGTGCGATCGTAAACCAAGTGACATAACCAATTTTCTCGGCGAACCTTTAACACCTAGTATGGAGCAGTGGGAGGCACACCTCGCTAGCTCGGACCCAGGAGTGCAGCTCGCACTACTGGATCAAGTCCGGCGGGCGGCTAAGGCCAGTGGAGCCCTGGACGTAGGGCCCCAACCATAAAGGCTCTAAAACGCCCCTCTCCCTTTCCCCTTCAATAAAGTTTTACTCTCTCTCGCATGTAAATTTCCTTGGGTTGATGACAGTTCTAGCTTTCAACTGTTGGTTTCCCTTCTTTTTATTGTTTATTTCAGGCAGGAGGAATATTTCGTCACCATGTTACAAGGAAGCTGCAAATCCAATTCGTCTGAAGAATCACTAAGAGCCCATTGTCGTGTCGGCCAGAAATTACAGGCGAGCTGCTTACGGTGCTCTTTTTCGTTTACACTTGGTCAACAGCAAGCTAAAATGTGTCATTATGATGTACAAATACTTTTATATCCTTTCTAACATTTCATCTCGGTAGGTTTTAGAACTGTGTACGTTGCATCCATACGCCAGGCCGCTACCAACTCAACCTATGAAATGTTAAAGCTCGCTATTTTCTCTTTATGTATTTCTTTACTTTGCCTTCTCGCGTACAAGCGATCTAGAATTGAAGTAACCCGAAACAAATCATTTTCCGCGGTGCTATCTTATCCTCGAGCTAAAATCTAATATACGTCCGATCTCTGAAACCACGCGAAAAGTAAAAACAAAGCAACGATACGGTTCAATGGGCCTCTCGAAGAGCCAATAACCAATCCAAGCCAAAACCACCTTGCCGTACAGAAAGAAACACGCGATGCAGCCGGTTCGCCCGGCTCTGTTCTCATCGTTATTTATGCAAGCGAGGCCCGGGGAGAAGGGTGACCACTGAATCGTGCATCAGCTTCGCGCAAGGCGCCTTCCCGGGCAATAGAGGCCGCGTAAAATATAAAGAATAGAGACTCAGAATGAAAGCTCTGCTTCTGAAACGATGGTGATGTGTGCGAGGCGCGCGAAAAGGGAGTCCACCCACCGCGTCCGCGTCCCGTGTCCAGTGGGGATTCTATCCTGCGGGCCTTCTTAGAAAGCTCAAGCAACTTCTCTGCTTTCGCTGTTTCGTCTCAATTTTCGCGGTTGCGCAAACAATGCATGCGCCTACCGCATCCACTCGCAGATCACTTGCACGTGCTCTGGTGACACTGCGAGATAGTTAAGGTGAGTGTGCGAGCAGGTGTGGTTTTGAATTGAAAAGCCTCGACTACGGACTAGCACAACAAAGCTTTTTTTAAATTCCCTCATGGCTAGCTTTCTTTCGCAAACAACATATCTCTGTTTCTCTTTTAACATGCGATGATGATGGTGGTCAACTGTTGCATGTCCGAAATCTCTGATTACGCCTATGGCATATTTTATTTATTTATTTGTAGTGCCGTCAGAGTATAAACTTATTATAGGGGAATGTGGGTGTACATAGTAAACAAGAGCATGAACAGTAATAGTACTAAAGTTGGAAATTATACAGAATAATTACAAAAAATAAGAAAAATACAAAAAACTAATACCTAGTAAAGTATGGTATGCAGAACGTCTATGACCGGTATGCGTCATAGACGTTAGTTAAATGTCATGACTCGCGATTGATCCAGCAAAAATCTAAGCAGACTTAGACTATAGCTCGAAAATTATATCTTGCGCTTATGGCTCACTCTTACGCAGAGCTTACCCTGTCTTTGACTCACCGAAATTTCGCTCGATCGGGTGTAATCGGATTCAGACTTACGAAAACATTTTCCCTACCAGATCGACACCTACAAAGATTAACCAAAATATTACTTACTCACACTCCGACTTATGTTCGATGAGACTGAGCCAAGGTGTGGGAGCGGGCTAGTGTATATTTAATATGACTCTCAGTGAATCTGAATGAGTCACCTGTGGGTTATTTTCCTATATCTGGTCAACATACATATTGTTTATCATCATCAGCAGCAGCATCATCATCATCAACAACACCACCATCATTATCATATTATCATCATCTTCATCACTTCCAGCCTGTTTTAGTCGACCGCAGGACGAAGGCATCTACCAATTCTCTCTAGTCGAACCTTTCCTGTTCGAGCAGATTACATTTTATCCCTGCAAACTTCCTAATTTCGTCTCTCCATCTAATCCTCTGCCGTCCCCGACTGCGTTTGATATCGCTTGGTAACCATTCTAATGCTGTTACTGCCCATTGGCTGCCTTTTCACGCGAAGTGTTAGAACTTTCGCAAAGTGTCAAATTTCTAAAAAGAAACAAAAAAACAGAAGCCTACTAAGATTACGAACTAGATTGGCAACGCTTCTTTTTGTTTTGTCAATTAACACTGAGAAACGCGATTCTTTTCGCACAATGACTCTCTTTGAACAGCGGTTACACGAGTGATTGCGTGGAACCCATAACGATACTGTCACCTTCCGAATGTGACAGCAGCTCGTTACCCTAATTTCTAAACCTGTGTGAGCACACACGCACGCAAGCGTGCGCAATATTGCTCGCGTTAAGCAGTAGCGAAACCTAACGTCGCTCAACTCGAACGGACGCTTCAGTGTCGACTCGCTTTATCCGCTTTCCCGCTGCCGGTTACGACAAGAGTTATTCAATGTGGCTACGACAAGAACTCTTACGGGAACATTCCGCCTTGCTCGCTTATGGGTACTCGCAACTGCAGTGACTCCACGTGTATGACGTTCGCCAGACCAGTTCACGTCGTTCAGGGTTATGCCGCATGGTATCGTTATGCGCGTCCCGAGAAGGCGAAGCAAAGAAGGCCGCCAGAGGGAACTGCGTTCTGTCCACAGATGGGCTCAGCATATTAAACACGTCCACGAAACACCGGCAAGCGCGAGGCCGCAGCGCTGCGGGTCTTCAACTTGTTCTGCGATGCCTTCCAACTACCACAACCGCAATAGAAAAAAAACGGCGCCTGAGTACCTAGTTTTCTTTTTCCGCCAACAGTGTTCACAGTAATGAGGGCAGTAGACACACCGCCGCCCGCCAAACTCGCGTGTGCGGCTTAATGCGCTGTGTTTATCTATCCTCTCTCTCTCTCTTCTCTATCTTTCATCTCCCCCATTTTCCTCCCATGGGCAGGGTAGCAAACCGGCTGCTTACAGATTGGTTAGCCACCCTGCCATTCTTTTTCTCATGTTTTACTTCCTTTCCAGAACATCTCGGAACCATGTAAGAAGAGGGGAGAGTGGAAGGGACACGTTTATGTCGTTGATTGTCTGGTGGTCCTCAATATACGCATGTCCGATATTGGTCACACACACACGCACACACACACGTGCGCACGTACCTCCACGCACATGCGCATACGCATACAGCTGATATAGGTGCTGGGAACCCAAACTAAACAAGGTTTAACCTCAACCTGCACGCTTTACTCGAGCAAAGGGAGAGTCTATGCGCTGCTTACAGGGAACTGCAGGTCACAGGAATGAAAAGCGTGAGAAAGGGAGAGAGTGGTGCACGAACAAGCATCTGACTTAGGTCTTATTTTTATAGGTAACAGTCTATTCGGCTGCCCGCGAGCAGAGTAGCTCGCTGGGAAAATCCCAGTACTATCTATCTATCTATCTATCTATCTATCTATCTATCTATCTATCTATCTATCTATCTATCTATCTATCTATCTATCTATCTATCTATGCGAGTACTATGAGTCACGTGTAGTGTTCAGAATTTTCACCTTGGCTGAATTTAGTTCGCCGTGCCACCACTCTTATGAAGCTTTGTTCTTCTGTTAACTGATTGGACGGTGCGATACGCAGTTTGTGGTGGCCTGCACAAAACTTGTTAGCCCGATTTCTTCTTCGTAAAGCTTCTTGATGACAAAGCTAAAATTTGGAAGCTTCTACTCGGCACTTTGTGCCAAGGAGCATGATGGGCAGCAACGCATTTAATTACGTTTAATGTGGCACGCGATTCTCTTTTGTTCCTGCATGAAAAATTCGCAAAAGGGTATGAACTTCATGTGAGGGGAGTTATGCAAATCGCTGGTCGGAATCCGTCGACGCGATAAATGAAACGTTGAAAAGGGAGACCATGATTTCAGAAGTTTCGGGTATAAAAAGTAAAAAAAAAGAACAAAAGAGCTGCTTTCATAGTAATTTACCGCGTATTATCCTGAGATATATGCAAATCTCTGGCCGGAATACCCTTTATGAGGCAGAAGGAGACTTTAAAGTGAACGTAACTGCGAAAGTTCGTCATATTTTCAGAAAAAGAAACGTAAAAAATAGGAACTGACCCCGTTTCTCCCACATACTTTCGAATTAGGCTCAAAGCTTGAAATATGACTGAAAAACCGAGAACACAAACATCTCTAGACAATGAATGAACGTGGCTGCTCTGAGAACTGTCCAACCAGCATGCACAGTATAGCTTCCTGTTTCGTGCGGGCAACCCTTTCGTACCATTGATTTCTTTATTCGATGCACGGTACCAAACTGGATGTGCGGCTGGTTAACCTCCGGGCATTTACTTGCTGCTTTCTATATCTTTCTCGCCCTTCCTCTCGTGTTTGTAAACGCGTGTCACCTTTGAGACCTATTCTCGACGCCTACACACATACAAATGAAAGTGCAAATTTAAGAACTCGTTCTCTGTGTTAGACACAATATTAACGAAAACGAACGGGCTTCTGGGCTCTAATAACTGTGAGAGATAGTTTTTTTTCTCATGCTTACATTAAAATTACTTCTAATAAGATTCCCTCTACTGTCTCTGGCATTATTGTCGGTTAGTTCTCATTATTATTGTGTCTAACAAAGAAACCGAGCCCCTAGATTCACACTTTGCTTCATTTATAGCGACAGTGTCGTTATTGTAGACTTGAAAGCTTGAGATGGTATGGGAGGTATTATTAGTCAGCTTCCATCTCGTTATAAGATATCATGTACTACGTGACGACAAACAGGCAAAAAAGAGTGTTGCATGCTCACCTAATGGCAACAGATGGCGCTCACTGACGTTTAGAGTTCGGGCTGTCAAGGTGGATGGACGTGTTTTTTGAGCGCTTCGGATCGACTGCGCAGATAAGTGTTTTTGCATGTTTTAAGCTTGTCTTTATAATTATAAGGCAGCGGTTGAACTCTTCGTAGCACTTATTTTATGGTACGGCTTTTTCGGGGGCCAGTCACCAGGTATTTATTAGTTAGTGCGGCTGTGTGTGTTTGAATTTTTTGTTGTTTTTTTTCTTTTGCCACCCCGTGGGGGAGGTGCGCGTACATTGAACACGCAAATTTTTGTAGTAGAGCTTAGACTTTCATTTTTTTTCGTAGTGCAGGGCTCCAGTTTAGTAATTATCGAGTATAGGGACAATTGGTGTCAGAAAGGCATGGTTAAAAAGACTGTAAAGTGTTCAGGATGTGGAGTGGGTTTGAAAGTGGACCCAAGCGTAGAAGCGGATGGAGAAGAGGCTGACGCGAAGTGTAGGCAATGTGAGGTCGAGGGAAAAATGGAGAAAATGATGGTTGCCCAGAGTGAACTCCTGATGAGAATCGCCGAGCTCGAGACTGCGTTGGCGACAGAGCAAGAGAAAACGAGGGCATTGGGAGAAATACTGAAGTCCGCCGAGGAAGCGCTAGCGAAGCTGAACATAGAAGCGACCTACCGAGAGAACAGTAGGGAACCGGCAACCAGAACGGTGGAGAAGGAAAAGCAAGCAAGTTTGGAAAAAACAGGTTTAGCCTGTTCAACTGTCGCAAGGCCCAGCTTCAGCGAGGTAGTGGTGGGGCAGGGAGGGAACAAAGCAGCCGGCGTCACAGGTGCAAGTAGCCTCCAGGTGCAGAACGCTCCAGCTGAAAAGTCACAGCATGTTATAATCGCCGGGGACTCGAATTTAAATCGATACACAGAAGCCATCAAAGAGAGGGTAAGAGGTGACAAGAGGGTTGCAGTAGGGGCGTTCCCAGGACGCAAGCTGGAAGCAGTCATGAGGCAAGCGAGCGCAAAGCTCAAAACGACAGCTGATAGACGAAACCTCGTGATAACTTCAGGCGGTTTAAACGATGTCCTAAATGAAGATGCAGCAGGACTAGCAGCCACACTGGCGAAAGGCGTCGATGACATGCGCGCCACTTCTCCTAAGGTACAGGTAGTGATATGAACGATACCGGAGGTACCAGTGCGTGATAGCAACCTGCAAAGAGCGGTGGTCAACGCAAACCAAGAGATATGGCGGATGAGTCGAGAGAAAGGCTTTGAGGTGGTGGAAATAAACAGAGAGGTGCATAGGTGGGGGGGGGGGGGGGGGGTTCAACGAGACAGAATTCACTTCGATGGGCGGCTAGGTCATGAGGTGGGTTGGCGACTTGCAGGACGCGCAGTAGCTTTTTTGGGGGGCAAGCGAGCCCTTCGGGGTGCAGGATAGCTAGTAACGAGGAAAACAACCAGGGAGACTCTTCGACAGGTGGTATGGACAGATACGATTCCAAAGTGGCACCAATATCTAAGATAGGTAGAGTCCGGGGCATAAATAGACGTAGCCACGAGCGCCGAGCCAATTCAGACATAGGGTATATTAACATGCAGGGTGGTAGGAACAGGCTGAAGTGGGAAGAAATAGAAGAACAGCTAAGGGAAGAGAGGCCGATGGTATACGGTTTTGTAGAAACACATCTCAGGGACATGGAACAACCTCCGAACAATCCGGACTACGCGTGGGAATATTGTAATAGAACAGAAGGCAGCAGAAAGGGGGGTGGTATTGGGGCATTCATTCATAAAAGTACAGACTGGCAAAGGGTCAAGCAGGAGTGCAAGGAACATTTATGGCTAAAAGGGAAAGTGGCAGGTCAAATCACACTCCTTGGTTTCGTGTACTTGTGGACGGGAGCAAAGGCCAGAGAGGAAAACCAGGCAATGGTAGAGTGTATATCAAAGGACATTCAGGAGTTAGGGAGAGAGTGCGAGATAATTATACTAGGAGATATGAATGCGCACATAGAAGATATAGATGGGTATACCGACCCGACAGGCAAAATAATCATGGATATGTGTGAAAGGCTTGATTTGATCATTTGCAACAGTACCGAGAAGTGTGAAGGGCAAATAACATGGGAGGTAGGAAGGCTTCAGTCGACGATAGATTATGCACTGATGTCACATAGGATGTATGATAAGCTCAGGGGAATGCACATAGATGAAGGTGGCTCCAGAAGTCTGGGTAGCGATCACAAACGTATCAAGCTAAGTTTTGGAAGAGCAGTGAAAGTGGGAAGGAGACAAGATGAGCAACTACAGGAAAATTTTTATCCAGAAAGGCAAATTGAAATAGCCACTAAACAAATTGAGAAAGTGATCACGGAGGATAATAAGACAGTGTGGACATACACGAATCTAATTAGACTCTTTGAGCTAGAGCTTGCTAAGACGCGTGACAAGTCACCCCGGAAAAGAAGACACAAACCCAAAAGTTGGTGGGATGAGGAAGTTAAGAGAGCCATAGCTAAACGTCAGGAAGCCTCTAGGGAACACAGACATGCTAAGCAGCGGGGTGAACCGACAGATGATGTTGAAAGAAAATGGGCAACCTTTCTAAGCTGTAGAAGGGATGCATCCCTTCTGATCAATGAAAAGATTAGAAGGAAGGGAGCTCAGTGGCTGGCAGAAGTACATAAAAAAGATAGAAAGGCAGCTGCGAAATTTTGGAACCATCTAAACTCCCTAAGAAATGAGACGAGCCTAGAGCAGAATTTTATAACTACAGCCCAAGGTGCTAGGCTAGAAAGGGACGAAGCTTTTGAATATATAAGAACAAGGGTGACAGAAAAATTTCAAGAAAGAAGTACTTTATGCACCACAATAGACAAGGACGAATCAAGTGGTACAATGGCTCCATTTTCACAACAAGAGTGGGAAAGGGCTGAGAAAAGGGTTCCTAGTAGTACATCAACAGGCCCAGATGGCATTCCAATTAGGCTGATAAAGACATTAGGTCCGAAGTCTAAGCAGGCTTTGAGAGAGGCAGTGTGCACAATAATAATCGATGGTGAAGTTCCCGATGGATGGAAACTTAGCAGGATGAGCATGATCTATGAAGGAAAGGGGGACAAAGCTGACATAAACAAATACCGTCCTATAACAGTGACATCAGTGGTCTACAGGCTGGCGATGCAGATTATAAAGGAAAGACTGCAGGCGTGGATAGAGGATGAGGGGGTGCTGGGGGAACTGCAGAATGGGTTTCGGAAACACAGGAGGTTGGAAGACAATCTGTTCTCACTGACGCAGTGCATCGAAATAGCAGAAAAGGAACACAGGCCCCTGTGGCTAGCATTTTTGGATATCAAGGGAGCGTACGATAGCGTGGTTCAAGAGGAATTTTGGGGAATACTGGACACACTAGGCGTGGAACATGTAGTCACTAATCTTTTAAAGGGTATCTATAAAGGTAACAAGGTAGTTATAAAGTGGGAAAAACAGGTATCCAAGCCTGCAGAGGTAAAACGGGGGCTTAGGCAGGGGTGCCCCCACCCTTAATATTCATGATGTACCTACAAGGATTAGAGGCAAAATTAGAGGGAAGTGGATTGGGCTTCAACCTCTCTTTAGTCAAACAAGGAAAACTTATTGATCAGGCACTACCAGCATTAATGTACGCAGATGATATAGTGCTAATGGCCAACAACAAGGAAGATTTGCAGAGATTGATGGACATCTGCGGTAATGAGGGAGATAGGTTAGATTTTAGATTCAGTAAGGAAAAATCAGCAGTCATGATTTTCAATGACAACGAAGGTAGTGAGCTTAGAATACAGGAGGTCACGCTAGAGATAACAGATAAATACAAATATCTGGGCGTATGGATAAGCAATGGGACCGAGTATCTGAGGGAACACGAAATATACGTGACGACTAAAGGTAACAGGAATGCAGCAGTCATGAAAAATAGGGCACTGTGGAATTACTATAGGTATGATGTTGTGAGAGGAATATGGAAAGGGGTCATGGTTCCTGGGCTGACGTTCGGCAATGCGGTCTTGTGCATGAGATCAGAAGTTCAAGCAAGATTAGAAATTAAGCAACGTGGAATAGGTAGGCTTGCTTTAGGAGCTCACGGGAATACACCAAATCAGGGAGTACAAGGTGATATGGGATGGACATCATTTGAGGGCAGGGAAGCTAGCAGCAAGATAAAATTTGAGAAGCGATTGAGAGAAATGGGGGAAGAGCGTTGGGCTAGGAAGGTTTTCAGCTACTTGTACATGAAGAATGTCGATACAAAATGGAGGAAGCGAACCAGGAAGTTGACTGGTAAATACTTAGAAAACAGCAGGTGGCCAAACCAAAAAGAACTATCGGTTAAGAAGAAAGTGAAGGAAACGGAGACTGACATGTGGAGAATGGGCATGATTAAGAAGTCCGCACTAGAGATCTATCGAAGTTTTAAGCAGGAAATTGCCAAGGAAACGATCTATGATAATACTCGGGGTAGTTCTCTACTGTTTGAGGCGAGGACGGGAGTACTGCGAACCAAGACATATCGGGCTAAATACGAAGGGGTAGACACAGTATGCAGTGCGTGTGGAGAGGAAGAAGAAACTGCCGAACACTTGATAATGTTCTGTAAAGGGCTTCACCCTATAGTTCAGGATGATGGCGCAGAGTTTTTCAAAGCACTGGGGTTTAAGGACCGGGAAGGCAAAATAAACTTTAAGCGGTGTAAAGGTTGGAAGAAAGAAGGTCGCTGGAGGATACGGAAAACAGAACATGGTTTATGGCACTATTTACGCATATTTACAGAAAAGAAAGGTTAGTGGTTTCACAAACCACGAGCGTGGTGGTTGAACGTTACATAGTTCAGAGCGACGTCCCGCACTCTGCGGCGTCGTTTTATGCCCTGTCGGGCTCCTCCTCTCCGAGTCGAACACCAATCACGCACACACAGGTGAGGGGGCGAGCATGCACGGTCCACGTGAACACTACACTGTGATGGCGCCAGCAGGGCTCTTCCTCGTCGTGTGTGTGCCGTTAGTCGAGAGTTCCCACGATCCTGGCCGCATACTTCAAAGGGTCCACCGCACAACTCGCCCAATTAGCGGGGCGATCTGCGGTGTCCGTCGCGGTCTCTTTCAGAAAGACGCCGTCCCTGTTGCCCTCTTTCGTCGTGGCGTCGCGGCGACACGACGTCTCCTCCTCAGGCCAGCAGGGACAATGCCTAGCGGGCATAGGTAGTCGGCCGGTCGGCTACTTGACTGAGGATTAAAGAAGCGCCGCTCCGCCGTCAGCTCTGTCGCTGGTCACGCCAGCTTTCCCGTTGCCCGATGAGTCGCCGAGTCCATTAGTCACCGCTTCTGCTTGAAGGGACGGTAAAAGGGTCCGCATTTGAAGGACGGGAACTCACCTTTGCTTGCTGTTTGGTCTGGATAATTGCTCAAATCTTCGACAGCGTCTGTCAGACTGGGCGCCGAAGGGATTGAGAGCCTTTCCATAGGACCAGCTTACTCACAACGGCGACTGCCCAGATGAATTTCCAGGCCAAACTTAACAGCGGGTAGACTTAACTAGAAGGAGGTTATCTGATTGGTGGCTAAAGTCAAGGCACGAGTGAAAATTAAACTCTTCACTGCAAAGTACGAATCCTCAAACTCACTTTTTAAGGAAAAAAAATAAATATAGTTTTTGGTTCATTAGGTATTACGGCTTGGTGGCGCTAGCCACCGCGCGATCTAAAGGGTACAGCCATATCCATCCATCCATCCATCCATCCAACGTATATATATATATATATATATATATATATATATATATATATATATATATATATATATATATATATATATATATATATATATATATAGCATCGAACGCGTTATTCGAAGGTCGTAGGTTCGATTCCTGCTCACGGCTGGTTATTTTTTCACCCACTTTTCTTTCTTCTTATTTACATTCCATTGGTTCTACTAACTTCCACTGTACTTTCCTTGACATTACTGTCACTTCTTCACCTTCTATATATATATATATATATATATATATATATATATATCCCTTACGTGTTTGGTAGAAAAGGCCGTGACACTTCTTTCTTCAAAGTAACTGTACGGGCTTTTTCTTCCTAACTATATATCCATCTTACACTAAAGCACCATTCTAAGAAGCCCGCTTTCATTTCTCTTAAATATGTTTGTTTTCCTACAAATCTGGGTCATCCTTCTTTTTCTGTCTGATGTCTTCCTCTCTTTTTTCCCTTCTTTTTTTCTTTTTTCTTCTTTTCTTTCTTGTGATGTGAACTAACCCGTTGAAAATTTAGTCTCGCCTAAGCGTTGCCCAGGGGTGCTTTTGTTTTGAAAAATGTTTGGCCATTGCATTTTCCAAGGTCCAGCGCGGTGGGAAATAGCCCTGTGTGCAGAGGTTCGCCTTCCGAAAGCGAATCGCCGAGTCTTACGGCATACGGTTTAGATTGCACAGAAACCTTTTTTCCAAAACATACAGGGCACGCACTTAAGTGCACGTGAACATTGTGCGCGGCTTCGTGGCCTTTAAAGTGAGAGTTTTTTTTTCTGCGAGCACGTTGGTCCGGTGCGAGTACGAATGAAACGAAAAAAAAAGTGGTCGGAAATATCCTCAAAACAAAAAAGACCGAAAATATTGTAATGAAGAGAGAAAAATTGAATGCCCAATGAGCAAACCAGCAATGATTAACAAACATTTACCACATTAGCTAGCCCGAAATGAATATCTGCTAAAACAATTGAAATAAAATTAAAACAACCGCTAGGTTGGGTCTCTTGTCT
This sequence comes from Rhipicephalus microplus, assembly GCF_013339725.1. Classification (NCBI taxonomy): domain Eukaryota; kingdom Metazoa; phylum Arthropoda; class Arachnida; order Ixodida; family Ixodidae; genus Rhipicephalus; species Rhipicephalus microplus. Next base: position 116,279,106 of record NC_051167.1, read on the forward strand.
CTTCTCTTATATAACTTTCAAAACTGGGTCGTCATACGCTCGTTCTGGAATGTGAGCCATGGAGTGCGCCTTCGTTTTGAGCTTTGAATTCGTTTGGCCCGTCCTTATTTTTTGCTTCTTTGACACTTTTATCTAAGCAGTTGGCCAAATCGGTGCGCCGATTTTTTTTTTATTTTCTTTACCAGAGGAGGTCGTCTAACTACCAGCACAGTTTAACTTCGACCATTCAGGCTAACAACCAAGTAAAGTTGTTCCACTACGCTTTTTCTTAGAATGTAGAGTTGAGGCGACCCACTTTCATTACTATTGTATTCCATACCGAAAATACAACGCTGTGAAGGCTAGACAGACATTTCGCAACGGCTGTATTCCTGAAGAAAAGATAACTGGTGGTAGTCCCCGGCAGATACTCCGAAGTACTTCTTTTTTTTTTTATGCCGGCAAATAAGTGAAGGCGGTTAACTACTTTAATTAGGAACAAACTGAGCAGCGCTGGTGTTAGTAACGTTGCGTTTGAAACATTTACGTTTGATTCTGTTTGCGTATTTTTTGTTATTCTTTCATTCATTCTGAGCAATTAAGGGGGCCTCGTGCGTAGCCTTCCATTCGGGTGGCATGAGCACTTCATTCATATTTTTGTGCGTACATACTACAGCCTGATACTTGCTTAAAAACAAAAATGACAATTTTTACACCCTATTCCGATAGCTTGGTGATATAAATACGTTTATTTTGTATTCGCGTACGTTTTTGCAGAATGTTGGAATTTTGAATGGTGAAGGAAAAATAAGAAATGAGCATGCTTGGGCGAGAAACAAAAGCGGCCGGGAGAAAATTAGTGAAGCTTGCGCGAACTTTTTCAAGACTCGGTCATGGCAGAGCTGGTGGGCCCAAAGATGACCCTTGCTTTGCCAGGCTCTAACACACTTCTTTCTTCCTTTCCCACCCACTTGCTATACAAGACTATATATGTAAATGCTTGCACCTCTCTCTTCCTTCTTAGGGGTGAAGCACCTTGGGCTCTGGCTCATTCCTTCCTCTGTGGTAGTAGTAGTAATATAATAATAGTAGTAGTAGTAGTAGTAATAGTAGTAGTAGTAATAGCAGTAGTAGGATGTAGCCACCTCTAGTTTATGAATTGCTCAATAAATGGCGTTGTGCGTATATGTCCTAGGAAATAATGTCGCTAGAGGGCGTTAGTGGTTTTCGTATACTTCCCAGACAGATGGTTGAACGGAGGGTCTGATGGATGGATGGATAGATGGACGGACGTACGGACGGACGGACGGACGGACGGACGGACGGACAGGCAGGCAGACAGACAGACAGACAGACAGACAGACAGACAGACAGACAGACAGACAGACAGACAGACAGACAGACAGACAGACAGACAGACTGAAGGACGGGCAGACAGACTCTTCGCCCGACTCATCATCATTCACTCCATGGATATGCTGGGAATATTTTTTTGTCTCTGTTTCTATTTCTTACATTCCCTTTCTGGCTCTCTCGATTTTTCTCTTCCTCTCTTGTTTCTCTCTCTCTCTTCTCTATTTATCGCTTGCTGTTTCTCTCTGCCCCCTTCTCTCTCTAGGTTATTCTTTTTCTCTGTTTTTTATTCTCTCTTTCCCTTTTCCTGTCCTCTTTCTTTGTGTCTTCTTCTCTCTATCTGCTTTTCTTGAATCCTCTTTTCTCTCTCTGTGGTCTTCCCTTTCTTTCTCTTCATTTTCTTTTTTTCCTCTCTATCCTTCACACTTTTCCTCTTCTCCTAACCCTTACTTTCTGTTTCCGCCCTCTAGCAATGTTATACTACACAAAGTCCTGCTCTTCTCGTGCACCTGGATAGCCAACGCCCATCCTTGGATTGCTGGTACGCGGATTCAAATCTTGCCTCGCGAAGAATTTTTTTAGCCAGAAATGTATCTCTCCTTCACGTCTTTCTGTTATTCTTTATCTATCTTTCTTGCCCCTCCTTCTCATTGTTTATTTCTCCTTTTTTTAATTTCTTTTCTCTCCCTCTATGTACTCATTGTCCTGTCCATCAGAGTTATTGGATCTCACGCCGGACAAATCAACGCACGTTTTGTGCGATTGGAGCTGAAGGGAAAGAACTGGTTGTAGAGGATGGATAGAATACGTGCTATCGGCTCGGTACGGCATAACAAAAAACTAACAGCTCTACCATAAAAAAAAACAAAAAATAAGGTTCTCATGGTCATTCTTTAGTTGGCACGAGATGAGCCATTTGTCAAGGCCTGTCTACCGGGCGGTACCATTGGGAGCTATAGCCAAATCGATATCCACTCCATTTCAGGACGACGCCTAATTGATTGCCGACTGTCGTTGCGTACTAGCCGACAACAGGCAATCTGTCAAGCGGCACACCGTGCGAACAATAATTTCATCCTGACGTGTTTCGGCCTCGCAACGAAAGGCGATGATTGCTTTTTTTCTTTTGGAGACCACGGGATGCTGGTTCGATACCTTGGAGCACGTTTGGCATTTGCCTTTTAAAATAGAATATGGCGACGTGATTGGCTTCTGCATGTCAGACTTCGCTTCTCGGTCGACGCTTCAACTGCGTCGACCACGAAGGAACTTTCAAGCGTATTCAAATATTCTGGGATGCCTACTGAATAAACTGTGTCGAATTGTTCACTGCACTTTTATTCAGCGTTTTGTCAATTAGCGAAGTACTCATTACTTGTGGTGTGCAAATATTCGAAATTTTCCAACGAAGAACCAAATAGCCTCCGATTCCCTACTGGTATAGAATTGTGCACATTAGAAATACCTATTATTATACAATTGTGGTTTATATACACAATACCGAATTAAGAAACCTTAAGTAGAATGAAACGTTCGAGTGAAGAGGGCTTACGTTTCTAGTTTTATTCATAGAACTACCAAGATGCTTGTAGCCCAATGTTTACGGGACTATATATGCGATATCAAATCAGAATGAAGACGTTCTCTGCTTAAACTCCACTTCCGCTGAACCTATAAAGTATACATTACTGTATTCATCCTGACATTCTGTATGTTTACTTGTGAATATTGTTGAATGAGTATTCTGATATGTTTCAGTTGTACTCAAGACCTGTTGACAAAGTGTCGACTTAAACTCTACAGCCACTCCTGTATTTCAACCACCACCTACAAAATATGTTTTAGGCTACAGTCGCTACTGTACAAGGGCTTGCTTCATTTTACGGAATGCTATATATTATTTCTGATGAGAGCAACCGCAATGTTTCCTCATCAAAAATAGTGAAAATTCGTTTCAAAAGTGTGACGAAATTCTTCAGCTGTTTCCAAGAAGTTAACACAACCATTCCTGGAATGCTTAAAAAATGGTTTCCCTACTGTTCAGAAAAATATTCAAATAGTATAAATTCGTATTCGTATTCGATTTGTTTTTGTCGCTATTATATTAATACTGTATTGGAATTTAAGGTTTACTGTTCACACATCTCTACCAATTACATATTCGTAAGGCATTGCATGCATTTACTCACATAGACGGGCGCACGGGGCGGTGGTGGTAAGGGAAGGGAGAACGCTCCTCCAATTCACCTAAAAGAAGAGGCTGCGAAAATGTGCCTCATACATGAATTTAATAGAAACGGGGGAGAGGTGTACTAAGATGAACGTTCTCCTCTCGTTCCTGACGATAAACCCTGCTCCCGCATAAGTTTACTCACCTCCACACTTGATAAACGCGAAGCATTTTTTCGCGTACTGCAAGCATTTCTGGCATCTATCTATCTATCTATCTATCTATCTATCTATCTATCTATCTATCTATCTATCTATCTATCTATCTATCTATCTATCTATCTATCTATCTATCTATCTATCTATCTATCTATCTATCTATCTATCTATCTATCTATCTATCTATCTATCTATCTATCTATCTATCTACCTATCTATCTATCTATCTATCTATCTATCTATCTATCTATCCTACGTCTAGGTGCTCTCGTGATCACCGCTTTACGTTGAGGTAAACCAAAATTAGTATGGAAGGTTAAGATGGCTGGAGGAATACGACTCGCTGGTCATGACATAAATAATGTCACAATCCTGTCACGTACGTCTACCAACACTCTCCGCCAGGCAGCGGCACATACCCATGGGCGGTTATGTGCCACTGGTATGCGGGCATGTGCCACAGGTAACTGATACTTCATATCCACCCAGGAATGGCGAGAACAAACATGGGTAATTTCAACGCGTAAGCGTTAAAGAAAAAGCTGACATCGGCTGCCTTGATCCTTCGAATGAGAAGAAGAAATGTCAGGATTTCAGAAGGAACCCAGAAATCAGAACCCAGTATTCTGCTTTGCAATCCACATTTCTACCGCAGAGCCACGCCAGGTCTCACAACTGCTTTTCAAATAGACCGTAATGTTTGTGAACCGTCAATTGGAGATGCAGTGCTGGCAGCCCAATTTTAACGCGACAGCGTTAAGGAGCTCAATTCGAAGAAATTCCGGCGTTGATGTCAGCGTCGGCGGTCGTGAGCGAAAAATCATGTCATGCGTGACCAAAAAATCGAGAACTATGGAAATAAAATATATAAATTATAAAATATCCTGACACAGAGTGCGAACCAAACCAGGGTTTTTTTTTTGGGCTCAAGTGCAGATAAAACCTGAGTCATTTCCGATGCAAGCAGATGTTCATCCACACGGTCACACCTCTACTTGTGAAAACGGTGAAAAGAACTCCCTCTGCTTTTAATCGCAGTGAAAGTAGCTTCAATGTTTCAAAAACACGCGCGTCCATAATACATGCTCCACAGTGCAACATGAAATATATTTGTAATAATGCATGGCACATGCATCCATTTCTAACTGGCGTCAGAATATGTCATTATCATAATGACTCCGTGGTTGAAAGCCGGTACCCCACTATAAAAGGCTGCGCCAATTCCCTTTTAAGGCCACGTCATGGGTGCACAGCGAATGGAAAGGTTTCATGCACCAAGAACATATTTGAAGTACGCGCTAGGAACAGGATGTTGGAACTCCGTTCAACTCTTAGAGGCGAAGCTCCAGGGTCCCTAGTTTTATAAAGTGTACGTAAAGATACAGCGGTCACATCGGGTTAATATAAACTGTATTGAATTGCAATTCACTGAAGATAGTTGACAGTTCATGTCAGCCAAGAAACGGCGCGAACAGTCATCAGTAATTTTAATTAGAGACTGTTGAGAAAAATCAGTGCATCTCCACGAGAAGTGATCAGTGACGAGTGGGCGAAGTGATAGGTCCCGAGTCCATAATGTCTACGTTGAAGCCACCGACTAGTGTACAGGACGGACTTCTTGCATGATCCGGTGGGCACGTCATAAGCTCAACAGAGACTTTTAGAGGCGAAGCTCCTCAGGGCGTGGCTTGTGCGTCCCCCGTTGTCGTAGTGCCTAACCTGTGGCGCATACCCGCATACCAGTGGCACGCCCCACCCTCGGGCACATATCCGCATGTCCACGTGTCGCGAAAAACGTAGCATGGCATCGTTATCACGCTCTCGGTGTTTGCAAAGCGCTGGCAGCACAAATGTGGTGCATACTCTCATTTAGTCCTTGAAGTGTCCACTGGATGGCGGTACTTGTATATGATGAATAGATGCTAAAAAATGGTGCCGTATCTGCATGTTAATCGGCAAATGTCGTCAAAAGACGATAGTTTTGCGCCTGGAGAGATTGAACAAAACATTTATTTGGTGTTCTGCGCAAGAAATTCGGTGAATGGAATTCTGGAGGCGCTGTGTTGGAGTGCCTCGAGCGTGCAGCGGAGGCGAACGAGCGCACCAAGTCACGTCAAACGTGAGACGTGAGCGCTATCTGGCAGTTTTCTTGGAAATTGAAGTACGCGGCTGTGAGACGGGCATGCGCGCCCGTCTCTGAGGTCATAAGGTGTAGAACGCAAGGCGAATTGTAGGTGCCACCACTATGTTGTCTTAGCAAAGAGTTGGAAACACATCCCTTTTTGTGCAAACGTTGCATGGTCAGCGCCGCTACGCTACGATCCTTAGAACGATAGTAGTAGTAGTAAAGAACGAGATAAACGCTACGATCCTTAGAATAACTTGTGTACGCCTTTTCTTGTAAAAGACGCACGTACAGAATATGTACGTCTTGTTATGGTGCCTCAGAAAGGCGCGATAATTGCTTTTTTATTTGACAATCACACAAGTATGAACGCTGAATTTTGAGCAACATTGGCGGGCACTGCGGATGTGTCGGCCGTTTGGAGAATCATCTGGGGCCGTTTAAAGTGCCCGGTACTATTAAGTGTACACAGACATTTCTGCTCCTCGCGGGACGGCCTTACACGCTCTCCCATAGTAGGGTACCTAGTACTCAAAATCGTTACACCAACTTTTACCTAAACACAGACAGACAGACGAAAATACTTGCGTCGAATGTCCACAAGAAACATTAAAAGAAGCGAGATGGTGGTACTTAAAGTGTTCACTAGGTGGACGCGTGGACGGACGGACGCACGAACGGACGCAAGAACGGGCGCACGTATGTATAGATGGATGCACGGACGGAAGCAAACACGGATTGACGGACGCTTCGCCTCAGTCATCTTTATTTATTCCAAGGATATGATGGAATTTTTTTATTGAACAAAGTGTTCATATATATTACAAAGTGCTTTTTTGTTTGTTTTTTTTTTTGGCTCAAATACACTAAGCAATATCACGCAGGAAACTGATGGCCCCGTTTCTGCGAACGGTATTAGCAGCACAGGATAGCGCTCTTTACACTGAAGCTTTAAGTGTACAAGGGAGTAGCTTGGGAGAGTAATTCAGGGGAGTAACTTTCAGAGGAGTAATTTTAATTGGGCCGACGGACACCAATCTCCCGAGAGCCGCCAGCGCAGCTAGCTCGAAAAGTCGGCCAGAGAATACAATAGATCGTGGGAGGCCAACACCGGAAAAATGAATATCAGGCCACTTTTACGCGTGCAAGGACATTTCGGTATCTTCCGACTGCACGCCGCCAATTTCTCACTGCCCTCAGGCCAAAAAAATAACTAACCGCATGCAGTGAGTTCAAATAATATCCCTGTCTCTGCGAATACGTATTATCCCAAGAAAAAAGTTATTCGCATGTCTGCTTAAACACAGCTATAGAGATGACCACTGAAAAGTTTTACAAAAAGGCGATAGCAGCCTGTCCAGAATGAAGCCACCACACAGCAGCCATGAGAGCGATGAACTTGGTGTCATTCTCACGCTGGCGCTCACAAACAGGGCGTTTTCAGGGATCCGCAACGGCCTTAGACTCTCTCTCAGAGTTGACCTCACGGAAATCCCGAAGTCGAGTGCATGATTGTTTTACCGAGAGAAAACAAAAGTGCACTGAGAAATGTGATTTAATTTTTGCGACCCATCTGGGTATTTGCATAGAAAAATAATAATTTGAGGAACGATGTCTGGGGTGTTGTGATGCTGCCTAATTGGCAACACCCTCGCATAGGTGCTGAGTATGGCAGAGATAGCACACACGAAGGCACAGGTGCTACCTGGTCCATTTGACGAACGATGGTTGTATTGTCGTGATGTCGCCATGTCACCAACACACTGGCCCAGTTGTTGATTGGTAGAGCACGGTACAGTTGTTAGTTGATATCATTTAAATGACGAGGTGACGCAGTCCGTCATGTCGTTAGCATACGTGTACGATGTGAGTACTGGAAGAAATTTGGTCTTCACGCTTTCCTTCCTAGAAAGATGTGAACTCGCCAATGGGTTGGATCTACGAACAAGACCTGGAGCACGTTAGGGATGAGCAGGTGACGCAGCATACCGGGCTATTTGTGTGGCCGTGTGATCTAAGAAATCGAAACATTTGTCATCACGCTTCCCTTGGTCGAACGAGGCGAACGGGCCGATGGCTCGGCTCGACAAACCAGGAAGTCGCGTCGACTCGGTCCTTCTCGTCGAACAGGCGGCGACTCGTGTTTAACGCTGGTGACGGCGCATTTGGTCGCGTCGCAAGCGCTGGACTGTCTCGCGAGGAAGCTCGTCTTCCAGGAGTTCTTGCACCAGGTCGATCCGACAGAGGAAGTAGTGCCACACGAGGAGCCATCCTTCGACAATGAGGAGAAGCAGTAGCACGTATATGCCGCCCGCGACGAGGCAGATGGACAGAGATTCCAGCATCCTGAATCACTGTGCCCGGTTGGACATGGCCCCCGCGGAAACGGCACCAGCTACTGCCGCTGGCTCTGCGGGCGCACCAGACCACTATAGTTTTTCTACACATTGACCATTACCCACTGCTGTAGATTGGTTGCTGTCATCATCTTCGTTGTTGTTTTTTTATTTTTAAATGAAATAATATGGGAAGCTCAAGCTGCGTTGGAGCCGACTATCTTCTTTTCAATGCAACAAAGACTTGCTCTTAAAGCGTAATATTTTTTGTTAAATGTGTGCTGCTACGCTGGTGTTGTGTATGAAGTGAAGTAGTGTCTCGTGGAATCTGTTTTCATGTATCCAGTGGTTGTAACAGCTTGTGTCGCTGTAGCTAAGGCCGGCTTCAAGGAGGTGACGGGAGTGTTCCGGCTGCAACCCTTTACATGTGAGCCGGCTATCCAAACATCACGGTAGTTTACAAATTACACACCGATAAGAATTAGATTAAACGTAATATATAAAAAAGAGATAAAATCAGAGGCATTGGTTGATTGGTATGTCGGGTGTAACGTCCCGAAACCACGATATGATTATGAGAGATGCCGTAGGGGAAGGCTCCGGAAATTTCGACCACCTGGGGTGCTTTAACGTGCACACAAGTTTGAGCACACGGGCCTACAGCATTTCTGCCTCCATCGAAAATGCTGCCGCAGCAGCCGTGATTAGATCTGGTGGCTTTCGGGTCAGCAGACGGGTACCTTAGCCACTAGGCGACCCCGGCGGGGCGATAATATCGGAAGCACTGTCGGCATATATACAATATGGGGCGCATACAGCGTGATCAGATAGTGGCTAGAATTAGTACATATAATCTTATACACTTACATGCATGTTATCTATGAGATATGCTATTTAATGCCTCGACACCATGGAAGCGTTCTTGTTGTTGCTAAATAACCGTGACTCACACCCAGAGCAGAACATTGGTGAGCAGTAGGTCGATTGCTTCTGCAAAGTTCAAGGGGTAACACTCTCACGTGCTACAGAAAATGATATATCGATTTTCAAATTATAAGCAATGAACAATAAGTGTTTCAGTGGTAAATAAAATATCCCTGTGGCGCTGTATCCCAGAGTATATGTATAGTGGCCCCAAACGAAAAAATCTGGGGCCAGCTTTGCTACTGGCTGCTCCTGGATCATTCCTGTACAACGACGCATTTGTGCGATGACGCGTAGCCCCTGCTGACGATCACACCGGAATTTGTTTGTTCCCGATGCCCTCCCTGACAGACGTATTTCCTCAAAGTGGTTTAGCCACTTTCCACTTTACAAAAATGGCCGTAAGCGATTATTAGAAGTATAACTAAGCGGTAAATTTAGAAAAAGATGGAGGCTTGGAGCCGTAGTTCACCGCTTCGGCAAGACTCGTAATCACATCGCCGTGTTCGCAAGCAATCGACACTGCAGAATTTCCCAGTGTCTTTTATTTTCGTATTGCATGTGCGACGCGCTGTTTAATGTAAATCAAGACCCACTTTATATCTACCTTTTTTTTTGCCTCAGATATAAAATTAGTGGTTCAGTTCTCCAAAGGCGGAAGCCGACAAAAAAAAGAAAAGAGAACCCTTTGTGTTGCGACTGGCATGATACTTTTCTCTGACACCATTTTTGAGCACGAACTTTAACTGTTCCTTTTTTTCTTGAACGTGGTCATGTGTGTGTGTATCACTCGTAATCCCGAAAAGGGCAACAATCACAAAAAAATCTCAGCATATTCATGGAGTGAATGATGATGAGTGGGGCAAAGCGTCCGTTATCCCATCCGTGCTTCCGTCCATTCGTTCGTTCTTGCTTCCATCCCTGTGTGACCATCCGCGCGTCCATTCATGCGTCCGTCCGTCTGCCCATCAGTCCATGTGTCCATGAGTCCGTTCATTTATCTCTCTCTCTATTCGTTCGTGCGTCCATCAGTCCGTACGTCCACGCGTCTATTTGTCAGTGCGTCCATCTGCTAGTGTGTCTGTCTGTCGGTCCGTGCGTCCATCTAGTGAACACTTCAAGTACCGCCATCTCCCATCTCGCATCCCCTGTGGCACATGCCCGCTCTAGAGCGGGTATGTGTCACAGGTGGCTACCTACTACTACATGTGTACAATGGATGGACAGATCCACGCCCTAAGGAGCTTCGCTCCTAAAAAATATGGCAAAGCTGTTGAAACTAGTGAGTGTGACATAACACGGCAATAACAGCGGAAGCTCTTCGGTGAATGCGAAAGAATAGCAGTTATGTTCTGTCGATGCCGACGGGGGGGGGGGGGGGGGGGGGGGGGTAAAGAACACCAGGTAGTGGAAACTTATGGGGATCTTTACTAAGGCACCCGCCCTGATCATGTCGTAATTATCAAATGTAATCAAATCCAATTTATTTGCAATCTGTCAATACAGACGAAGTTATGAAGCTTAAAACACCAAGCATTATTATTACCAGTAATAGCAAATCATTTTGCGAACAAGTTACAATTACTAATCCCTAAACAGAGCAGCGCAACTTTCACTCACGGCCCCTTCCACCAGCGAATGACACAGTTCCCTTCTTGCAGCAAGAAATTTAGTCTTAGAGAACTAGCATTTTAACATCAACATTTTCTTTATTCATTGCGAACCGAATGAGAAGTACTTCGGGATATAACATTGAAACAAACCGAGGGTTCAAAAAAAATCCTGGCTTAAGCGAACAAGTGGTTCCTGGGAGAGAAGCACCAACACGCGTTGCCGATATCGACTTGGCATAATGGAGTGGTTCTTTCGCGTGTCACCGTGACATAAAACAATGGAGCTCTTCCTTTTCTACCCTGTAAGTGTGCTCGTCCGTGCGAATGTCAATAAACGTACGCCGGCAGCACGGAGGCGGGTAAAGTGGACGCGAACGGCTTTAGGTTTGCAACGCGTTGCGACGACGATTTCGTGCAAGGGGGAAGGAAAACTCGATAGCGTGTCAATGCCTGTGAAGTAAGTAGCGGGAACTCACGATGAGCATTCGACACGTGCTACTCCGCCACGGTGCATCAGCGGCTATGGTGCTCGTCTAGGTCGCCACGGCTAGTATTGAACCACCACGGCTGGTTCATACAGCCGTAGGTGGTTGCATATTGACGGGGGCGAAATGGTATAGGGGCCCGTGTACTATGCGATGTCAGTACGCGTTGAAGATCCCCAGATTGTTATTATTATTATTATTATTATTATTATTATTATTATTATTATTATTATTATTATTATTATTATTATTATTATTATTATTATTATTATTATTATTATTATTATTATTATTATTATTATTATTATTATTATTATTATTATTATTATTATTATTATTACTTATTGTTGGACCAGAGAATACGCAGAGGAAACACCGCGCCACCTCGATCTCCCACATGGTAGAAAATTTCCCGGGCCCTGCAGTTCGGCGTCTCTCATAATCATATTGTGGTTTTGAAATGCAAAATTCAAATAATAATAATAATAATAATAATAATAATAATAATAATAATAATATGTTGTTGTTGTTGTTGTTGTTGTTGTTCTTTTTGGTGTTTTACGTCCAAAAAAGAAAGATATGATTGTCAGAGACGTTGTAGTGCAGGGTTCCCGAAATTTTTGACAGTCTGGTGTTCTTTAACGTGCATTGAGATCGCGCAGTACACAAACCTCTATTATTTCGCTTTCACCGAAATGCGACCGCCACGGCCGGGGGTCGAACCCGCTACCTTTGGTTCAGCAGCCGAGCACAGTAGCCACCGTTCCACTGTGGCAGATTAGAGTTTAGACTTGGTAACCGAGGCGTAGTGAAGAGCAAAGGGACCTATAGGACACATTCATAATTTGTGCCATAGTTGAAAAGCGCTGAAGGAAGTCACACGCGAGGCAGAACTCGAAAAGAGACTATAAATTGATCTTGAACGCCTTGATCTTGATCTTGAATGTCATCGCCACCCTACTCCATCATCATCGCCTTAATTTCTCTTACGTTTTCACTCCTTCCTTTTTTCTGTGCCTAACCTAATCTAACCTAACCTGGCCTCACAATAGATTTAGGCCGACCACTCAGCTCTCCTGCTACAATAAACACATCTCTTGATTTTGCGCCGAAAGAGAACAAAGAAGTAGTTTGGTATAGGTTTCTTAAGCCTTTATGGAGTGGCTATAATAGAAGCGAGAAAATTGCAATGTCGGCTACTGGCGACAACGATTACGACGCGTGGATTCTGATTTTAGAAAGTTGTGCGTAGTTCTATGTACACTGCGCTTGGAAGAACGTCACTATTTTTCCTATTAGACTGAAACGTATGGCTTCAAAGTGAGGTGGTAAGTCAAAATTCGAAGCTATCTTGACTCGTCCAAACCACAGCTAACCGTCGCCATCGAGAAGAACCTCAATAGAAGGTAAGCGGCTCTTTACGACCTATGGCCAAGCTATATATATACACAGATTTCAGTTATAGTGCAAAGGCACTTCGCGACTTAGGCAAAGTATCCCCGTGGAGTGGATCGCACAAGTCAAAATATATATCAACGTAAGCCGCTTTATTTTCTACTGCCAAATTTGTCTGTGCGTTAGAATTAAAGCCTATAAGTTTCCGCCGTATTTAATTGTAGATTGGAATAACCCAAGTATTTGGCTCGTGTGGCAACAAAAGCTGTTAGACAGCAGCCTTATATTTTGTGTTGTCGAACGAGGTAAATTAAGCTAAACCACGTGGGCTAAACTTACTGAGATAGCGTTGGTTCTATATTAGCAAAACTAGTGTTGATGTCAGTGATATGGAGATACCGATGACATAATGATACCAAAGTGCAGCAACACCGCATGCTAGGTGATTGTGTAATAATATAAGTACTAACGGAAGCTTTTACCTAGCACAAGGTAGCATATGCGAACGCCAACAACGTCCACAGCGACGCGCTCGACCAATGTAGAGAAGTGCGGTTTATTCGCTACGTGATTTGTGCAGATGGCTTCAATGGTGACGTAACTTCGAAGGGACGAAATAACCTCATCGTAAATGAATAGTTAGTTTCTCGTTAGAAACTTGCATTACCGCACCATACTTCTAATTTATTCTTTTCTAGTTGTTCCAATGTGGACCACATAGTTTCCAGCATAAGTCAGCAAAAAATACGGAGCTCACTAGGACTTATATTCATGACATATGTTGTGGTATTCAGACTCACTATGTCACAGACTCCTCAATTGGGCACATTTGGACTCAACCTAAGATGTAATTAAGTTACTTAATTTACGTTAATTTTGTTACACAAGACACAAGACGATGTGGCCGCGATAGCATGAAGGTTACTGCTCTCGGCTCCCAACCAGAAAATCGCGAGTTCGATGCCGGTCGCGGCGGTCGGCTTTCGACGGATACGAAAATGCCAAAGTCCCGTCTTGCTGTGTGATTTCGCTATTTCAGCGAAAAAAACCTAGACATTGAAATAACCAGAATAAATCTAAAAACGCGTCTCTTATGTCCTGAATCGCCTTGTACGTGAAACAATATAAACTAAACAGTGAACCAAAATCATACTATCGACATTTCGAGCGCCTGCGGCTGGTATTGCTCCACCGCGCTAGACTAGTGGCTAAGGTACTCGGCTGATGACCCGCAGGTCGCGGAATTGAATCCCGGCTGCAGCGGCTACGTTTCCGATGCAGGCGGAAATGCTGTATAGGCCCATGTGCTCAGATTTGGGTGCACGTTAAAGAACCCCAGGTAGTCGAAATTTCCGGAGCCCTCCACTACGGCGTCACTCATAATCATATGGTGGTTTTGGGACGTTAAACCCTACATATAAATGGGGCTGGGTATTATATTCTAAATCGAAATGGCACGCAGTTAGTAATGGGCTAGTTTCGGTGTCTTAAAAGTTTATCACCAGACATCCCTTCGAATCAATTTGCGTGACGCATAAATTGGGTGAATCATAAGGTTCGCCTTCAAGAGTCGAACGTGGTAGCAATATCCTGCGTCTGTAGCGCATACTTCAACTACATAAGGCATATTTAGACTGTGTGATGTTCATCTAGAAGCTTAAAATTTTGATTACTACGATGTATCCGATAAAGGTGAAAAGGCCTTGTTTCAGTTACGCTTTCGCATATATGGCTGTATTCTGGGTTATAGTAACATGTTTTACACCACGACAATCGTGCATGTCAAATTGGTTCGGAACTTTTCATGCACCCGCTACGTGGTCTCAAGGAAATAAGGGCAATAATGCGTGTGTGTTTTGTAATGAGTAGCCAGCGTTGAACCGCACAGACGTAATGACAATCACATGGTCTGACGCCCGGTGACCATGCACGCTTGTACCACGCAATATTCCTGCGATGTTAGGTGTTATGTTGTGAAGTCTGTAAGCAGGACACGTGTGTTTGTAAAGCATGAAAGTTACTTTTACTTATTTAGCCCGTAAAAATCTCTGTTTTCTGCTTTTTTCTAATAAAGAGTCTCTCTCTCTCAAAGCAGAGGTGTGGCTGTTTGGTGGAAGAGGAGGAGGAGGAATAAATGAACAAGGACAGGGAGGTTAGCCAGTTCTCAGACCGGCTGGCTACCCTGTACTGGGGAACGGGGTAAGGGGGGATAAAGGATGAGAGAAAAGAGACATTGTAAACAAAAACGAGAGAGAAGGTCATCAGACTATCCACGACGCTGTTTACAGTCTGTCTCCAAGACCACTTGCCCGCAGAAAGCGTAACAACGCTCTCAATGCCTTGCGTGCAGAGGACGGTTTCGGCCAGTGTCCTAATACCCTTTCTACCGACAATTGGCGATTGTCTATTCTATCTTAAGCTTTCGACAGTTCTTTTCTTCGCACGCTGAAGCGAGGACACTCGCAGAGAACAGGTGGAAGACCTGTTTGCTAAGCAAATGGCCTGGCTTCGATCCTTACTCGAACGCGAAGTGAGGATCGAATTTTAGTTGCATCTTTGTTTATTTTCTTTGTATAAATCTTTGTATAGGTCTTTGTATAAATCTTTTGTATAAATCATCTCTGTATAAACTACCGTGGCGGACAACGTAACAGTCTTCTATTGCATCTTCTGTAATATGACTAACGTCAACCATGGCATCAGGTATTGGCGGCGAGGGCCTCCACTAAGAGAAGCCGGCGCTGTGATCATTTCGATGTCCGAGATGGAGTAGTAGTTGTGGAATACGGCGGCCTTGCGTTCGCGACACCACTTACGTCGTCCCCCGTGGCTGCACCAGTTCCTAGTCGCAATTTTACGATGCAAATTATACACGAGAGTGCCACCGGGGGCACTTATTATTAGTTTGTTTGCCGTATTATCCGGTCTTAACACTTCTTCAAGCACTGAGCTTCAAAACAAAGGAAGCACGCTCGCTTTCCACAGCAAAAACCGCAGGAAATGGGGTCTTCTAGCAGGCCACACAACCCGGAATCCTGTGAGTGACGTCATCACGTAGGTGGCGCCACGGTATGTTCTCGAGGACAATATACCTATACTCCGTTTCATACATCATGTGCAACGCTGTCAAAGCTAGCGCTCTTGTCTGCGCTGTGTACTGCCGCGACCAAAAAGTAGTGCGTCGCTTGGGGTGTACGAGAATCAATAAATGCTTCTCGGGAAACTTCTAAGCATACATATTTGTCATCAGGTGAGAAAACAAACGCCTGTGTTGTCGGATAAACAATCCAAATATGTGAGTTGGTAATTTATGTTTGTCGCTTTCGTATCAGGTTTTAGCTCTCCGCGCGACCCGCGCCGCCGTTTTTTTTTTTTACTTGTTGTGGCAGCTTCGAAAAAAATGGCGTCCAGCTCTGCGTCCTCGACCACCTCTCTTGCGCGAATTTTTTCGAAGCTTCGCAGATCAAAGCTGTCAAAGCACGCCAAGCAAGTAATTGCAAAAGTTGAAGTTACTGAAAAAAAAACAGGATTTTGAATTGAACTCGCAAAATTATAGAAAAAACTGGCACTACGTAGATTTGAACCCATGCACTTCAAAACTACGGTGAACTCTCCGGAGCGACGCGTCAGACCACTCGGCTACGAAACCACGCGGAGCAACACCTCGTGTTTTCTTTACGGACTACTTGCCTAGCCTTCACACCGTTGCACCTGATGCATGAAACGGAGTATATGCAGTCTTGTATTCAGAATTGTTCGTTGAAGCACGGAATGGAACGTGAGGCCTCCAGGAACGTGAGACCTGCATATCCTAACAAGCTATTTGATATGTCCAACAGCATAACGACGTGGCCACTTGACGACAACGTCTTACGCGCAGTTCAAATCGATTGTACGCGGCACAGCTGGCACCGGCCATTATGACACCATCACTACTGGATGACCGTTGGTTTTGACAACCATCGCAATCCGGAGAGTCATCAAGGCTTGCGAAAGAACGATGTGGTACTGAGAATTATGGTATGAACGAGTTCAAAGCTGTGCCGACCAAAAAAATTTGTGAAAGAAGTAATGAATTTGAAATGCCGAATACACAGGCGATTATCTACTCCAT